>OX456526.1:102616970-103266970 GCA_949748255.1 Eustalomyia histrio
ATGGGAATAATATTAATAATAATTTTTTTGCGGGTTGGGAGGGGAGATTCATTTTACGCATCCCTACCAGGTCGTCACTCTTCACAACAGGGTGTGTTGGACTCCCCAAAAGCCTACCAACTAAACCCCCCCACCCCTTCAACAATAGGAATCAACAACACCAGGACTACTCTCGCATTACTTCAATGTGGTTCCCTTCTCTTAGGCAATATGTGCCGCTTCCTCATTCAGTCCCCGTCGGGCCCGCTGTTATCCTGCAGTTTCAGCTTCTTTCATTTTCATGGGCATCTAGATCCACCTTCTTTCTTCTGAGAGTTTCCTCAACAAAATTTGCGATCCGATTCCAGCCCTCTTCGTTTCTGAGCATGATAATCATAGCGGTTTGAGCCGTTAGTGGACCACAGGTCGTTTTAACGCTCGCTCTTTCTTGCCTCCATTTGCAGCATTCGAAGAATGTATGTTCTGCATCGTCGGAGTCTGCATCGGCGTATATACGGCCCGGCTCACGCATTTCCCCACTCAATGTAAATACACTCGGAAATACCCGTGCCCCGACAAGAGCTGCGTTAGGTAATAGTTGACGCCGCTAAAGCTTCTATTCACCCACCCTTCCAAATTTGGGATAAGTTTTACCGTCCATCGACCACGCGTTTGGTTTTGCCACATGTGCTGCCACTGTTCAATGCTCTTAATTCTCTTGTTGTCAGTCGGCCTTCGGTCCAGCACTTTTGCTCCCATTTCTTCTTACGCTCTGCGACCAGTAAATTAATTGGGATCGTGCTCAATACCGCTGTTCTTTGGACTGCGCCCAAAGCTTTTCTGCGGTATTCTGCTTTCAACGAATCTGCCCACACTTCACTTCCATAGAGAAGAACCGATTGTATCGTCAAAAGTAACTTGTCAAAAGTAACTTTCGTCTGCTTGCAGTCGGGCCACCAATGTTTGCCATTAGTATCGATAAGGCCGTTGTAACTTTCCCCGCTTTAGTGGCTGCATGAATTATCTGGGCCCAATAGGACAATTTGGTGTCCAGATGCAGACCCAAATAGTTTTTTGTCCTCTTTGCCTAAATTGTACCGCCAACTGTGTATTTTGGTATCTCAGTGGGTATCAGCTTCTTTGTAAAAACAATTATCTCGGTTTTTTCGTGGCAAGGCTAAGCCCATGGTCAGCCATCCACGCCTGAGTCCTAATTAAACTTTTAATTTTTCTTTGAGCCTCCTCTGTGTTCCTAGTGGTTATGACAGCAGCGATATCGTCTGCGTATCCAACAAGATACGAGTCCTCTGGCATATCAGCTCAGAGTATATTGTCGTACATAGCGTTCCATAAGTCTGGGCCCAGTATATCCGGCCCAGGCGCTTTTTGGTTCCTGAAACTTTTGGCTGCAGCTTTTAGTTCACCCTCTGTGAATGGTGACAGCAAATCGTCTCCTTGCGCGGTCGTTCTGATTTCAGTCTCCAGTTCGTGGGTTGGAAATAGTGTATTCACCACATTCTCCAATGTTCGAGCTGGGAGGTCTACAGATGCCGCTGTCCTGCCAAGCTTTTTCATGACCAACTTGTACCCCAAACCCCATGAATCACGGTTGATGTCGTTGCGCAGTTCTTCCCATTTACGTTTTTTGCTGGTTGCAATGGCTACCTTGAGATTTTTCCTAGCTGCTTTGTATTCTTGTGCGAGTTCAATAGTCAGGTGGTTTCGTCTCGCTGGTGAACACATAATTGCCGAAGTTGGCGTATCTCTTCAGACCAGTATGCCTCTTTTCTGCGATGTCTACCTCTAATCCTTGGCATTGATGTTTCGCAGGCGCGTGTAATAGTCGCCATCGTGCCACTTACTTTACTCTGAGCGTCATTTGTGCGTTGCTGTAGTGATAACGCATAATCTAGCTCCTCTATTAATTCAGGCTGTTTAATTTTCGACACATTTCACCTTCGCATTCCCTTTCTTCTATTTGTGCTATTGATAGTTGTACTGACTGCGATGTGGTATGTGAGGTATTGGTGGTCACTTCCCGTGTAGTACTCTAGCACCTTCCACTCTCTTAAATAATTCATCATTGCTTCCGAGGCGAAGGTGACATCAGGGATCGTTCCTTCGCATCTTAGCCTTCTTAAGGTAGCTGTTGTGCCTTGGTTTGCCACCACCAGGCCCAGCCTTGCAGTCATATCCAAAATTCTCCTTCTCCGCCACTACCACAAATGCTCGACACTGTTCTCTGCTGTTTTCGTTTGAGACTCTCACTGTGATGTGTGCATCATATTTCTGGGCGGCTTCCCTGATCGCGGCGACAATATCATCCTGCTCCCCGAGAGAGTCCAGATATCTGATTTGGATGGTCTTTTTCGGTTTTAGCTCTATCACCTTTGCAGCTTCTTTCAAGGATTGTTTGGTTCTTCTGTCACCCACCTAGTAATTCTAGTAGGAGCGAACCATCTTTGGTCTTCCTAACGGACCTCACCGATACTTCAGCTTCTTCTAGTTTTACGAACTTCTTAAGCTCCCTTTTCCATCTACTGGCTTGATCGGGACTGCCTCTAAACGTTTCTTGAGCTCCGTCTATTTTCTCGTTTCTTTTACTTATTCTCTTCTTTTCCTTTTTTTCACTTCGGATTTCAGTTGACGCGTTGTCGGGGTTGGTTTTGTAGTGCCTAACCCCTTTAAGTAACTTATAACATCTGTCGTGACACTTGTTTTATTATTATACTTTACTGTTATACTTCTTTTAATTTGCTTTTGATTTATTTAATAAACGCACAGGCAGTCTGTGCTCAACCATTGAAATGATCGTTTGATTTCTACATGGCGACCGTGACAGGAAAAAAAAGAGAAATAAAACAAAAAATCATACAATTAAAAAGTAAAAAATAATGAAAAAGTGTAATAAAAAAAAAATTATTTGGCCTGAATGGCTTTGTACTATAGATGAATTATAATATAAATAAATAAACAAATAAAAAAAGCCTCCACCAGAGACCTAGAATAAAATGGTTTAACAAATTACAGTCACATATTTAAAAATTTAATCGAAATTTTTGAGGTGAAAATTTTGTGGTGGAAAAACTTTAGTGAGCTACGAACGAAATTTTGTGAAAAACTAAAAAAAACAGTAAAAAAAACAATAACTAAGAATTTGGACGTAACTCTACCAAATCTTTTTAAAAAAAAAGTCGAAAATATTTCTTTAAAAAATAAAAACACAAACAAATGGAAAACTAACGGGATAAACCAAAACCTGAAAATAGTGAAAACAACAATTGCGAAAAAACAACAACACCCGCTAGTATAACAACGTAGCAGCGGCATGCAAAGACATTTCAACATCGTCACTATCATCATCGTAACCATCAACATCGTCACCATCAGCATCGGCATCTTCTGCAGCGCAACGTAAACGTCACAACTAAAACATCAATGAAGAAGAACCAAAACATCTAAGATGAAAAACAACGTCATCGACATCTTTAGACACAACCACAGTCGCGGCGATGGAGTGTAATTTTTATTAATTAATAAATTTGCTGTAGTTATTAATAAATAATTTACCATAAATATTACTATGTAGTTATTATTAAATAACACTATTAAACTTATAAATACACTTACATTTATACTTACCAAAACTTACTTTTCATTTATACTCGTATTGATAATTACATTTATACTACAATCCAAAAATCTAATTAAATATTGAATTTAAATACGCACATTTTACGAAACGTTTAAATAAAATGTCGTAAAGCAAAATAGAATAAAATTGCGGTAAGGAAATGCGTAAACTTTTAAGCTATTTTTCACATTTAAATCCTATTTTAGTTAACTCTCAGTTAACCTTAACATTTGCCATTGATTCAAATCCACGTGAAGAAGTTCCAAAATTGTGCTCTTAACCTTTTAACCACTGAAGTCTTAATACGAGGTATTTTCTTATGAAATTTTGGTTCTAGTATCATTTTGGACTAAAAAGCTAGAATGTAAAGTCCGTTTGTCAAAAAAAAATGTAACCTGAAAGCGCCGGGTGGAAAAAATTAAAGATCACCTGAAGACAAAAAGCTCGATTCAAACAAAAAAAAATTTGTTTCACAAATCAATTACGCAACAAATTATAAAAATACAACTTGAAGCTACTTACCAAAAGAAATTCCGAGTCGATTGAGCTGTTGGAAAGTATGTTTTTTTTTAGTTTTGCACCAAAATCATAAATAATTTTCGTGTCTGTTTTGACAAAAATCTTGACAGAAATGGGTGTATATATCAAACTATTCAACTAAGCGCGTTCAAACCGGTAAACTCAAACTGACAAAAATCTCGTTGGCGATTAGTGCACCAAAAATATTGCTTTGGATATAATTGGACTTTAGTGATGACCTTCTGTAGACGGTCTTAGTGGTTAAAGGGTTAAACATCTAAATGAATATTGAATTGAAAAATTAAAGTATAATATGCACATAAAACACATTTTTTTTGCATAGTATGGCAGAATATGTCTAATGAAGAGAATACAAATTCAGATGCGCCATCTATTGACAAAAAGTTCCAGCTCATGTTCTTTATGTAGCACAATATGGCTAATAGAGACTAATATGACTAATAGTGAGAATTTATTATTTCTTGCGCCACCTATTGACAATTGGTTACAACTACAACAAAAATATTAAATATGAGTTTTACAAGAACAAAAAATTAATTTTGTGGAATGAATTGAAAAACCAACATAGCCTAACAGAAAAAAAATATATATACAGAAAAATTGTACCATTTTGTATGGAAAATTTAGAGGTATCTTCACATTTTCACTCATAACTTTTTAACCGCTGGACCGATTTTGCTCATTTTCAATACCAAACTGCTCGGGAGGATGTTCAATAATCTGGGTAAAAATAGGCATCCGCTTGCGTTTTCGCGTCGTGATCGCCATTTCAATAGACAGACAGATGGACAGACGGACATCGCTAAATCGACTTAAAATTGCTCAAGGATCACGAATATACAGGTTGGTTGAAAAGTTCCTGCGCTCACCAACAGATGGCACTGCTAGCTCCAAACTTTTTGTTTCTCAAATTGGTATAACTGTCCTGAGAACACATGCAAAGTTGCAAGTCATTCTGTCAATTCTTTCTTTGTTTACAAGCCATTTGAAGTTGACGTGTCATTGATTTTTGAAAAAATTTAATATCGTGCAGTCATTAGATTCTTCGTTTTGAAGGGTTTAAAAGCAAAGGAAATTTATGAACAATTGTTAGAAGTGAATAAGGAGTCCTCACCTTCAAAAGGTGGTCGTACCAGCCTTGAAAACGATCCACGAGAAGGACGACCAAAAACTGCAACCACAGCTGAAATCATTGAGCAGGTTCATAATATGGTTAGTGAAGATCCAAGTTTGACTAAGCGTGAAATTGCTAATGCCATAGGCAACTCAGACGAACGAGTTCTCCATATTTTACATGAAGAATTACGTATGAAAAAACTGTTTGGAAAGTTAGTGCTGCACACATTAACAATTCAACAAAAACTGGATCGAAAACAAATTTCTCAGCGTAATTTGGAGCGTTTTAAGCCGAATAAAACCGACTTCTTGCGTTTTATAACTATGGATGAGACTTGGATCTATCACCATGATCCCAAATTGAAACAAGAACGTTTACAGTGGACTAAACCTGGTTGTTCAGCTTCCACAAAATAGCCAAACCAATTAAGTGATAATAAAACAGCATATTTGTGGATTTGTAATCCAGTTATTGAGCAAAAAAGGTGAAAAATGGGGGAAATGGGCATTTTTAAGGCACTGGATGCCGCTTTTTGTTGCTCCTATTCAATATCTACAACTTTGATTCAGACACAAAAGAGATATTCCGTACGCTATACCGAGATATAACTCTGTTAAAATATGGAAAAAGTGATAAAAAAAACACCTTGAGCAAAAAAAAAAAAACGAATGATGCAGAAGTTCTTATTTTTGGGGCTACTTTCACGTGCAATTCTTAAAATTGAGTCCCAAAATCATGTGTTACTGCAAGGTAGTGATTATATTGTTTAATTTCTATCTCGCTTTCATCTATTTCCTTTGTTAAATAGGTTTCAGAAAAAATTATAAAATCTGGTTTATTTGTTTCACCTATGATTTCAAATGGTTAAAGTTATTAACCAGTCCTTTAATGTTTGTATATAATCCTTTTATTCGGTATGATTGTTAGGCAGTTAAACTTATCCTTCTCTTTTTTAAACTAAGTTTATTTTGATATACTGGACATTCTCGGTTATTGATGGCGTGATTTTCATCAAGTCCTAAATTAAGTATTTTATTTTCTTTCATACAGTTAACACATTCTGTTATTATTTAATTTTTGCACTCTATACTCGTGTGATTTCCGTGACATTTGTAACATACATCTTCATTTTAACATTCTGATAATTTATAGTTGTATCCTTGGCACTTAAAACACTGTATTATATTCGTACCATGGAAAACTCTACATCTGTCCCATACAACATTAGATTTTCGGCATGATACAACTTTTGAACATATTTCATTATAAATTTTTAGTTTAGCATTAAATATTGTTTTATTATATCTTTTTGTTTGAAACATTTTTATTAATTATATTTCACTGTTTTTCAACAAAATATCGCGCGATTTAAAAAAAATATATATTTTTTCATATGGACTTTCATATGGGGCCTTAAATGGATCTAGAGGGAACGAAATATTATGAATCATGAAACAAAATGAGGACATTTTTTTCATTTCAGTACCCACAGTTATATGTTACTACGCGTAACGGTTTTTAGAAAAACATTTTCTTTTTTATTCTAGAGGCAGTCATATTTTTTTTTTCAATGACCGAGAAAGTGCATTTAAGCCCACAGACCTCTCACCATTTTAAATTGGGTAATTTTAACACTTGAAATAAAAAATATTTTATATAAAGTGCTTACAGAAGCACTTTTTCTCACATTTTGCCAATAATGGTGTGAACAAACCTTACGTGACAGAAGTCTCTTTTAATTAAATGTTCTCACGCAAATCTAATATTCTTTTTAGATTTGGCACCTAGTGTACAAACCAATTGATTCAGCTATTGCTAAAGCGGAGTTTACATTATCTTATTTTCGATCTTATTTTACCGAAAGAAAATTGAAATGAAATGATGCACTTGTTAACAAATCTCGTTGGTAAACAACTTTGGGTTTACACCTTCACAAATTAAATCCTTGAAATCAGATAAAAACAACTGTTTTGTTATAATGTAAGATGTAAGTCTGATAGATTCCGATGAAGACTTTACTTTGGATATTTCAAATTCAAATAGTTTAATTTCTGAACTTATAACACAATAAACAGTATTCGGCATTGTAAATTCTCAATAAGGATAGACATGTTATTTATTCGGTCCGTGAATTTATTAAAATATCGGCTTATTAGTGTGTAAAAAATATATAAAAAACAACAGCGCTTGGACGCTTAAAAAATAATATATTTATTACAAAAAACAAATAAACCGTTCAATTTAAATAAAAAAAAAAAACATTTTATAAAAAACCCTTAACAAACAGGGATTTGTCTTGTTTGTTTTGTTTATTTTTTTTTTCTTTTCTTTCTTATAAAGAAAAGAGTATATGAGCTCTATAATTCAAGAGGAGAGAAGGCTCAGTGCAAATGGCAGAAATGCCTACGTTTTTCTAAAGGGAGACAACATCAATGTTAATAAAAACATTAGTGATCCCAATTACAACAAAAATTATTTAACCGCAAAAACAATTGAGAGATCCCGTTCATGTTCTCCTTTACTCTCATGTGAAAAAATTAAAACCAATAACACAAAGGAACATGAAAATATAAAAGTACCAACAAATACAGTGCCTAGTTTAACAACAACACACAAAACGCTGTCTGCTTTGACTTCACCAAAACCTACAGCTACAATATCAACAAATAGTGAGACTATTAAAACACCAACAACATCTTCTGCTACGTTAAACAGTGATATTAATATTATGGCTCAACCTAATAACTTAAAACAGCCCCAAAGTATGCTTCACTTTCCGTCAGTAAGTAGTTTAACTATTAACCCCTCAACTGGCGCAACACCCAATGTTGACCTGCCAGTCATCATTACCGCCAAACCATTGGTACAGACTGGATTAGACAGGTATGTTAAAATAGTTAAAAGGAAAAGAAGCCCAAAATCGGCTAAAACAGCTCCCTATCCTAAGCTTAGTAGAGGTGAAATAAATGTCACTCAATCCCAAAACCGTTTTGCCATACTGGAAAGCGAAGATAATGATGCCCCGGTGATACCTAAACCACAAAGACCTCCCCCTATCTATCTAAGAGAGCAAAATTCAAATGAATTTGTTAAAACCCTTGTCAGCCTTATTGGGGAAAACTCTTTTTATATTGTTCCAATAAAAAATGGCAAAATTGTTGAAACTAAGATTCAAGTTCAATGTGAATCCAATTTCAGAAAATTAGTATCATTTCTTGAATCCAGAAAAAAAATTTTTATACTTACCAGTTGAAGAGCAGCAAAGGTCTTCAGATAGTCATTAAGGGTATTGAATCATACAATGACCCACTTGAAGTTAAGAAGGCACTCGAAATCAAAGGCTTTAAAGTTAAGTCCGTTGTTAATATTAGAAACCGGGATAAGCTCCCCCAACCCCTTTTCCGAGTTGAATTAGAGCCTGGCGATATCAAGTTGAAGAAAAATGAAACACACCCTATTTATCAACTTAGGTACTTGCTACACTATAGAGTTACAGTTGAAGCACCACATAAGCGACGAGGACCTGCTCAGTGTACGAACTGCCAGGAGTATGGTCACACTAGGTCTTATTGTAGACTACATGCAGTTTGCGTAGTTTGCGGTGAGCTGCATAGCACAGCTGACTGCACCAAACCAAAGACAGTAAATACTGAAAAGAAATGTAGCTATTGCGGTAACCCCCATACTGCTAATTACAGAGGTTGTGAGGTATATTTAAAATTAAAAAACTCAAATTTAAACAGAACCCGAAACCCCCGAATGAAATCACAGTTGGAACCCGAATTTTATATTCCACAATACCCACAAATTATCACCAACAGTGCTTCATACTCTGAAGTTCTAAGAGGACAACCACAGCCCCCAAAAACTCCTCAAGCCGCACAAGTCAATCCAAATGCTCCACTTTCTCAATCTGAACCCCAGATACAAAATTTCAGCAGACTTGAAGCATCCATTGAATCCCTGGTTCAAACTGTTACTAACTTTACAAACTCAATGAGTAATATGATGCAAGAGATGATGAGAAATCAGTCTATTTTGATGCAAGCTTTGTTAACTAAACCATGAACAGTTTGAAAATATGTTACTGGAATGCTAACGGCATATGCCAACATAAAGAAGAGCTCGAGTATTTTCTCAGAAATCAGCAAATTGACGTAATGCTTATTTCTGAGACCCATTTAACCCTGAGAAGTTCATTTTCAATTCGCGGGTACACAATGTATGATACTAAGGACCCAAGAGGCAGGTCATGTGGAGGATCAGCTATTCTCGTTAAATCTAGATTAAAACATTTTCTTATGTGTGATCTTTGCGAAAATTATCTTCAGGCCACTACTATATGTTTTGAAGAATTCGATAGGGACTTGGTGATTTCGTCAATTTATTCTCCCCCCAGATTCTCCATAACGGAGGATCAGTACACAGTCTTTTTCGAATCATTAGGACCGCGTTTTCTGGCAGCTGGAGACTATAATGCCAAGCATACATTCTGGGGGTCACGGCTTGTTACCCCTAAGGGCCGTGTTTTGTTTAATACAATTTCTAAGCTGGGTATGGATGTGATCTCTAGTGGAGAACCCACGTACTGGCCAACGGATCGTCGGAAAATACCCGATCTGATAGACTTTGGAATAACAATGTCTATTGCGAGAGAATTGGTCCATGTAGAACCATTATTGGATCTCTCATCTGATCACACACCTACAGTTGTTACTATTTTAAACCCCCGAGGAATTGTACCCCCCTCTGGTGACTTAGCACTGACAGGCAAAACAACAGATTGGTTGAAGTATAAAAAATTTATCAGTACACATTGCTCGGAAAACATACCGCTAAGAACACCGGAAGATATCGACCTCTCGATTCAAAATTTTGAACTAAATCTCAAACTTGCTGCTCAACTTGCTACCAAACCCCCCCGACACAACAGACAAAATATTATTTTGTCTGCCGATGTCGAACGACTCTTAAATGAAAAAAGAAGAGCTCGAAGAGAGTGGCAACAGCACAGATCTCCTCAACTTAAGGAACGGTTGAAAGAATGCACTAAAAAATTAAGAAAGCTACTTGAACATAAGAGAACTGCTTCATTAAACAGATATCTTGAAAATTTAGATCCAACATCAAGAACTGATTACTCATTATGGCGTGCAGCGAAAAATTAAAAAAGACCTGTCTTATGTAAGCCTCCTTTGAGAAAATTAGACGGAGGTTGGGCTAGAAATGATACTGAAAAAGGAGATTTGTTTGTAGAACATTTAAGAAAAGTATTCACGCCAAATATAACAAGTTCTGTAACAGAGTTGCCACCGATTTTACCCCAGCACCGAGCAGCTACCCGATTAACGTTTGAGATGAGAGAGGTCGAAAAGGCTATTTTTGAACTAAACCCCAAAAAAGCTCCTGGTATCGATGGAATCGGTAACAGGATGCTCTTGGAGTTACCCCGTATAGCATTAAAGATAATTCTCTTTATTTTTAATGCTATTATACGCCTTGAATACTATCCCCCAGAATGGAAAGTTTCACTCGTTAAAATGATACCCAAGCCAGGCAAAGATTACACAAAAGTGGAATCGTATAGGCCTATAAGCCTATTATCCAATTTGTCAAAGCTGTTCGAGAAAATCCTAATGGAAAAGATAACTGTTTATGTGGAACAAAACAACTGTATTCCATCACACCAATTTGGCTTCAGGAGAAAACACAGCACCATTGAGCAAGCCCACAGGCTGGTTACTGTTGTCAGAAAAACGTTCGAGGAGAAAAAATACTGCTCTGCCCTTTTTATCGACGTTTCACAGGCTTTCGATAAGGTTTGGCATGAAGGTCTACTGTTTAAAATAAAACTTTTGTTACCAACGAATACTCACAAGCTACTCAAAAGCTATATAACAAATCGAAAATTCACTCTTGCTGAAAAAAGTTTTGTCAGCTCTCCTCAAGATATACAAGCCAGAGTTCCACAAGGTAGCATTTTGGGTCCTCTGTTATATATCATTTATACTTCAGACATGCCATTAGATATTAATACCCACACATCGACTTTCGCTGACGATACTGCAATCTTAAGCGTCCACGATGACTCAAAAATGGCGTCTAGAATGTTACAGACTCACATTTCACAATTCGATCATGAAACCCATATGGTGCTACGGAATTCAGCTCTGGGGTACTGCCTCTGCGTCCAATATAGGGAAAATTCAGAGAATGCAAAATAAATTCTTGAGGACGATCACGAACGCACCCTGGTATGTTAGGAATTACAACATACATAAAGACCTGAATGTACCCCTGGTCAAAGATGAAATTATTAGACACTGTCAACGCTATTTAACAAAACTGGAAACACACCCCAACATACTAGCCCGTAACTTAACTGATAATCACGGCCACCAGTGTCTTAGGAGGAGGGACATTGCGGATCTGGTCCGCTAATAATAAGGGGAAATAATGGTCCCAGTTGAACCACACAACATCAGTCTGGCACTGGCTGGACTTAACAATTAATATTTAGTTTTAAGATTTGGATAATTATTGTTAGTTCACAGTTTTTAAAAGTGAAGATTCAATAAATAATATAAAATATGGAAAAAAAAAAAAAAAAATTGATTCTTTTATGTGTAAAATTTTGCATTTTCCTTTTATCTCATGGTAACTAAAGTTAGGATTTAGTGTGAAACGCATCATTATTATTCTACTCTTTTGGAAGTTAATATTAAAAATATTAGCAAATGACAGAATTTGATCATGTGAAATTAAATGAATTAGTTTCTGAATTTTACAATATAAAGAAAAGAATTTTACAGAATAGACCGGTATCCACAAAAGAGTCGAAAGTTAATGAATATATAGATTTACTAATTAAACATTACAATTCAATTTTAAAATTTACAAAGACAAATTCAGAGGATTTATCAACTGTTGTAAAAACACAAATTCTATGTAAAATAAAGCACTGTCGGGAACTTTTAGTAAGATGTTTTGGAAAGCTTAATTGTAAAGTTAAGGTACCAGAAGATGTAAATTTGTTTGTTTTGGTCAATAGAGAGGTTATGACAGATAGTGAAAATTAGTCAGAAACAAAATACTGAGAATCAGATGGTGAAACGAACATTGATAGTAAAGTTATGAAAGGAATCGAATACGAAATGGCAACTATTGAACAGAAAAAATCGTTTATTGGATTGTGTGCCTCCATTATTAGGGATAATTATGATGGTAATCCTCTAGCGTTAGATTCCTTTTTAGATAAAATTGAATTAATTGAAGGTTTAACTGAACCAAATTTAACGTCTACTCTTTTGCCTCTTATTAAATCAAAACTCGAAGGTAAAGCTCGTGAAGCGCTGCCTGAACATGTTGGTACAGTGGATGGAATTAAATTAGCCTTAAAAAATAGAATTAAACCAGATAACTCTAAAGTTGTAGCTGGTAAAATTGCCGCGCTCAATGTAAAGAACAATAATTATGCAGAATTTGCCAAACAAGCAGAGGAGCTCGCGGACGCACTAGAACATTCTTTAGTTATTGAAGGCATAACAAAGAGTAAGGCTCACGAGATGGCGATAGAACAAACAGTCAGTGTTTGTCGTTTAAATACAAAATCTGGTTTGGTTAAGTCGATACTCGCCTTGTCTGTATTTTCCGATCCAAAAGAAGTTGTGGCAAAATTAGTAGTTGAACAGTCTACGGAAACAAAGGAACGTCAAGTGGTATCAGGGAAATAATTTCAATCGCAGTCGTAGCAATAATTTTTATCGGGGACGTAACCGTGGGAATTTTCATGGTGGCAATTATCCCAGAGATAACAATCACAATAACGGGAACAATAACCGATTTAGGAATAATTATCGTGGCTCTAATCGGAGCAACTACTCGCGAAATTTTAATAACCAAAGGCCTTTTGTTCGTACTTTAAAATTAGAAGACCCTCAACAAACACAATTGTTGAGGGAGAATCAAAATTAAATAGACAACATTTATATAAATCAGTATATAGCTTAAATCTTAATTATGCTGATTTTATTAATTTAGGTTGTATCAATACAAATAATCCATGCAACTTTCTTGTTGATACCCAGCGGATATATCACTAATAAAAATCTCTTCTCTAAGTCCCAACATTAGTTTAAATAAAAATGGAATTATAAGTATCACTGGTATAACTACAACTCCCATTTCAACATTAGGAACAACTTATACAAAGTTAATAATATCGGATTGCGTTATTCCTCAAGTTTTTCATGTAGTTAACGACAATTTCAATATCCCTTCAAATGAAATACTTGGTAAGGACTTTCTTAAAGATAATAATTGTTGTATCGTAGTGGAAGAATAATGCACGTCTGTGTATAATAAATTAGAATATATTTATTCTTCACCTTACAATATATATTATAATTAATAATGGTTTTGTATAAAAATGGTGTCAAAACGTTGATAGCAAGAAGAATACAGAAAAAAGGATATTTACAATTAGAACAATAACAAAAAGAATGGTGGTGCATATTTCAGAGCAGCTGGTGGTGGTGATGCCATATTCGCACCTGGGGAAGTATGATATGCGAGATATTCCAACCCGGCCATAACAATTCTCCCTCACTTAAACTTAATGTCGCATATAGTTGCTATGATAACTGGGCGGTTTTCGTCGTCAACCAGATGTACGTATGCTAGGTGTTGCACCAGCATTTCCCGATGTGGACGGCTGTGACTATTCCTGCGATGGTTCTGTGGTTGCAGGAGTACTACAGAGTCATCGCAAAATATCTGAGATGGGATGTGGGGCAGTAAAGCCTGATGTTGACAAATTTGTTGATCCGCGTCTGGTCGGTTTTCTGAATCAGTTTCAGGGAACAGGCTTGTTGATGTGCCATGTAATTGTACATTAGTGGCGCGTAATTGGTTTATGTGACATTTGAATATAAACCCGTTATCAAGGCGAACAAGGTAATGAAGACGACCAAGTTTTTTAATTATGGTACCAAGTTTCCGTGTAGGCTTATTTACGGTGTAATATCTGGCTTGAACGCGATCTCCCTCACTGAGCTGCCTGACTGTTATATCAGGAACAGTACTTTTAGAAAATGTTGAAGGTTTTAGGGCATCCAGTTTGATTCTTATTTGCCTTCCAAGGTACTGCTCAGATGGCGATTTCCCATTTCGTAGCGGGGTCGCCTTGTATCGAAAAAGTATCTCTCGAACTTTTTTAGGTATGGGTGATATGTCGTCTGGCATGGCCGCGAGGCGTCTCTTTAAAGTCTGAACATTCCTTTCGGCCAAGCCATTTGTTGCCGGATGACCCGGAGAAATAAATTTTTGGAAAATATCAGAGTTGCGACAAAATTGTATAAATTCGCTGCTTTTAAAAATGGTTGTGTTATCAGATACCATAACCATAATAGCACTCGCACTCTGACACAAATTGACAATCGATTATATCAGTGCGAAGAACTGCCACAAAATCTGCCACTGACTGTCCTTCAATCCGGAATTTCGATAAGAATCTGTGTTGTGCAACCAGCACATTTCTTTTTGGGGCCAAATAATTTTCTAACAGCTTCAACAATTCATCGTACTGCAGCTCTGTTGCTATTTTTGGTGCCGCTAATGCTGTCACCCTATCAAAATGCTTAGCACCAATCGAATTTAAGAGGAGCTTAGTACAATACTCCTTATTACCATCAACGCCTTTCATGTTTATGTAATTCTTGAACCGCTGTACACTCACCAAAAAAAGTCTGTAAAGACAACTGAACATTTTGCTGTTATTACGGGAAATTCTGCTAATTTGAGCCCAGCGGTATTTTTTGCTAATCTTAGCAACACATGTCTGCTGACGTGTAGTACAATGATATTAGTAGAAAAATTAGTAGCCGCTACTAAATTTTAGTAGACTTTTTGTAAAGTGGAATTTAAAATCTGTTTGATAAAATCAGCAAAAAAAAATTACTAAATACTATTAATATTAGTACAAAGTTTTAGATTTATTTTTTTTATCGAGCATCAAAAATTTTGATTATATTTTTAAAAGATGTTTTATACAAAATTAAAAAAAAAATCAAAGGCCTAAAAATCTTAAAAATTGTTAAAATATAAACGAATTTATCATTTTGTTTTAATTTGTTAATTTCTGGTTTGAAAAATATTTTAGTAAATTTTTTTTTTTTACTTTTAAGGTTAAATTTAATTGTTTTTAGGGCCGATTTTTAGAACTAAAAAACCCTTTTTAGTGCTATTTAAAGTCGATGTCCGCTTTTTAGACATGAGTCGGTATCTTCACTTCCGATCCCTTTTTTAATCCTATGTAACATTTTAGGGCAATTTAAGTTTGTATGTATAAGTTAAAATTATTAGAAATAACATTTCCTTCAATATCGACTTTTTTAAAATTAGTAATTTTTTTTGCTAATTTTAGCAAATCGGTTTTCAAAAATTTGTAAAATGATTTCTGAAATTAGCAACAAAATTTGTAGATATTCTGTAAAAATTCTATAATTTGTAAAATGTAAATAGCAAAAAGATTTGCTAAATAATAATTTTTTTACTAAAAATCAGTACAAAAATAGTAAAGTGGGATTGAAAACCGTTTACAAATTTTTTTACTAACTTTTTTTTCTGAGTGTATGTAATTACGGTACGTCTCCTTGGCCGGATCAAAAGCTTCGAAATTAGGAACCAATGCCGTGTTGACAATGTTGCTATTGCCATGCACTGCCGTAGAAGAAGCAGCACCAACAGCCAACTTAGATATTTCTTTGAACAAATGCTGTTGGGTTTTCATAAACATGGCGAATTGTTCGGCATCCATTTTGTTTCCTTGTAAGCTCGCACTTTCTTATAATAAAGAAAAAAAAACACAATATTAACTGCACAAAAATTAATAATTGAAACGAATTTTTACGTCGTCGCCAAACTGTTGTATCGTAGTGGAAGAATAATGCACGTCTTGTGTATAATAAAGTAGAATATATTTATTCTTCACCTTACAATATATAATTATAATTAATAATGGTTTTGTATAAAAATGGTGTTAAAACGTTGATAGCAAGAAGAATACAGAAAAAAGAATATTTACAACAATAACAAAAAGAATGGTGGTGAATATTCCAGAGCAGCTGGTGGTGGTGATGCCATATTCGCACCTGGGGAAGTATGATATGCGAGATATTCAAACCCGGCCATAACAATAATTGTAAAATTAACTATGGAAACATGACAATATCAATTTGTGTAAAGAATATACGCTTTAAATTACCAATTTTACACGGAACAAGTTGCTACACTTGCATAATTCCACCAAGATGTGAGGTTTATAGAATCTTCAATTTACATAACGTTACGGAACCTATGTTTGTTGATTCCCAGGAGATTTGCAATGGTGTTTTTATAGGGAAAGGTATAATAGATTCAAACAAAACTGTTCTGCGTTTAGTAAATACAACTGATGAGATAAAATGCATTGCGAATTACCAGATAAAAACTGAGAAATTACGGAATTATTACATATACTCTATTAATAAAAATAAAACTGATAATAAGCGTATCATGAAGTTGGAAAATATACTGCAAAATCAGATGCCAAACGATGTTCAGAAGGATTTAATGGCGATTTGTCAACAATTCGCGGATATTTTTGCATTAAAAGGCGATGACTATAAATGATGTCTATGAACAAAAGCTAAGGTTAATTGATTCTTCGCTGGTTTACATTAAAAATTACCGACATACGCAAAGGAATGAAATAAAGAGGCAAGTTAGCAACTTATTGAAGAACGATTTAATTGAACCAAGTAGCTCTAATTTTGATACTTGTACCCAAGAAAAGTCTTATCGAATGTGCGTCGACTATAGGGCTGTCAATAAGAAGCTAATTGCATATAAATTTCCTTTGCCACGTATAGACAACATTTTGGACAACCTTGGTCGTGCGAAACACTTTTCAATTATCGATTCACTTTTCCAGATTCCCGTGACTTGACTGCATTTAGTACTGACAGGGGAGCTTTTCGCTGGCAAGTTTTGCCTTTCGGATTAAATGTAGCACCGAACTCTTTCTCAAGGATCTTTTTTTTTTTTTTTTTTTCCATATTTTATATTATTTATTGAATCTTCACTTTTAAAAACTGTGAACTAACAATAATTATCCAAATCTTAAAACTAAATATTAATTGTTAAGTCCAGCCAGTGCCAGACTGATGTTGTGTGGTTCAACTGGGACCATTATTTCCCCTTATTATTAGCGGACCAGATCCGCAGTGTCCCTCCTCCTAAGACGCTGGTGGCCGTGATTATCAGTTAAGTTACGGGCTAGTATGTTGGGGTGTGTTTCCAGTTTTGTTAAATAGCGTTGACAGTGTCTAATAATTTCATCTTTGACCAGGGGTACATTCAGGTCTTTATGTATGTTGTAATTCCTAACATACCAGGGTGCGTTCGTGATCGTCCTCAAGAATTTATTTTGCATTCTCTGAATTTTCCCTATATTGGACGCAGAGGCAGTACCCCAGAGCTGAATTCCGTAGCACCATATGGGTTTCATGATCGAATTGTAAATGAGTAATTTACAGTCCAGGCCTAGTTTAGAGTTTTTGCCAGTAAGCCAAGCGAGTTGAGCAGTTTTTAGCCTCATCTGAGTTATTTTCGCATCTATATGATTTTTCCACGTGAGTCGACGGTCAAGGTGAATACCTAGATATTTCACACATGTGTGTTGGGGTATATTCAGATTATTAATTTTAATGGGTGGACACGTCTCTTTTCTCAGTGTGAAAGTAATATGGATACATTTCTGTTCATTCACCTTAATTCTCCACTTATCCAACCAAGCTTCCAATTGTGAAATGTGAGTCTGTAACATTCTAGACGCTATTTTTGAGTCATCGTGGACGCTTAAGATTGCAGTATCGTCAGCGAAAGTCGATGTGTGGGTATTAATATCTAATGGCATGTCTGAAGTATAAATGATATATAACAGAGGACCCAAAATGCTACCTTGTGGAACTCCGGCTTGTATATCTTGAGGAGAGCTGACAAAACTTTTTTCAGCAAGAGTGAATTTTCGATTTGTTATATAGCTTTTGAGTAGCTTGTGAGTATTTGTTGGTAACAAAAGTTTTATTTTAAACAGTAGACCTTCATGCCAAACCTTATCGAAAGCCTGTGAAACGTCGATAAAAAGGGCAGAGCAGTATTTTTTCTCCTCGAACGTTTTTCTGACAACAGTAACCAGCCTGTGGGCTTGCTCAATGGTGCTGTGTTTTCTCCTGAAGCCAAATTGGTGTGATGGAATACAGTTGTTTTGTTCCACATAAACAGTTATCTTTTCCATTAGGATTTTCTCGAACAGCTTTGACAAATTGGATAATAGGCTTATAGGCCTATACGATTCCACTTTTGTGTAATCTTTGCCTGGCTTGGGTATCATTTTAACGAGTGAAACTTTCCATTCTGGGGGATAGTATTCAAGGCGTATAATAGCATTAAAAATAAAGAGAATTATCTTTAATGCTATACGGGGTAACTCCAAGAGCATCCTGTTACCGATTCCATCGATACCAGGAGCTTTTTTGGGGATTAGTTCAAAAATAGCCTTTTCGACCTCTCTCATCTCAAACGTTAATCGGGTAGCTGCTCGGTGCTGGGGTAAAATCGGTGGCAACTCTGTTACAGAACTTGTTATATTTGGCGTGAATACTTTTCTTAAATGTTCTACAAACAGATCTCCTTTTTCAGTATCATTTCTAGCCCAACCTCCGTCTAATTTTCTCAAAGGAGGCTTACATAAGACAGGTCTTTTTAAATTTTTCGTTGCACGCCATAATGAGTAATCAGTTCTTGATGTTGGATCTAAATTTTCAAGATATCTGTTTAATGAAGCAGTTCTCTTATGTTCAAGTAGCTTTCTTAATTTTTTAGTGCATTCTTTCAACCGTTCCTTAAGTTGAGGAGATCTGTGCTGTTGCCACTCTCTTCGAGCTCTTCTTTTTTCATTTAAGAGTCGTTCGACATCGGCAGACAAAATAATATTTTGTCTGTTGTGTCGGGGGGGTTTGGTAGCAAGTTGAGCAGCAAGTTTGAGATTTAGTTCAAAATTTTGAATCGAGAGGTCGATATCTTCCGGTGTTCTTAGCGGTATGTTTTCCGAGCAATGTGTACTGATAAATTTTTTATACTTCAACCAATCTGTTGTTTTGCCTGTCAGTGCTAAGTCACCAGAGGGGGGTACAATTCCTCGGGCGTTTAAAATAGTAACAACTGTAGGTGTGTGATCAGATGAGAGATCCAATAATGGTTCTACATGGACCAATTCTCTCGCAATAGACATTGTTATTCCAAAGTCTATCAGATCGGGTATTTTTCGACGATCCGTTGGCCAGTACGTGGGTTCTCCACTAGAGATCACATCCATACCCAGCTTAGAAATTGTATTAAACAAAACACGGCCCTTAGGGGTAACAAGCCGTGACCCCCAGAATGTATGCTTGGCATTATAGTCTCCAGCTGCCAGAAAACGCGGTCCTAATGATTCGAAAAAGACTGTGTACTGATCCTCCGTTATGGAGAATCTGGGGGGAGAATAAATTGACGAAATCACCAAGTCCCTATCGAATTCTTCAAAACATATAGTAGTGGCCTGAAGATAATTTTCGCAAAGATCACACATAAGAAAATGTTTTAATCTAGATTTAACGAGAATAGCTGATCCTCCACATGACCTGCCTCTTGGGTCCTTAGTATCATACATTGTGTACCCGCGAATTGAAAATGAACTTCTCAGGGTTAAATGGGTCTCAGAAATAAGCATTACGTCAATTTGCTGATTTCTGAGAAAATACTCGAGCTCTTCTTTATGTTGGCATA
This sequence comes from Eustalomyia histrio, assembly GCA_949748255.1. NCBI lineage: Eukaryota > Metazoa > Arthropoda > Insecta > Diptera > Anthomyiidae > Eustalomyia > Eustalomyia histrio. Next base: position 102,637,109 of record OX456526.1, read on the forward strand.
TGCCGTTAGCATTCCAGTAACATATTTTCAAACTGTTCATGGTTTAGTTAACAAAGCTTGCATCAAAATAGACTGATTTCTCATCATCTCTTGCATCATATTACTCATTGAGTTTGTAAAGTTAGTAACAGTTTGAACCAGGGATTCAATGGATGCTTCAAGTCTGCTGAAATTTTGTATCTGGGGTTCAGATTGAGAAAGTGGAGCATTTGGATTGACTTGTGCGGTTTGTGGAGTTTTTGGGGGCTGTGGTTGTCCTCTTAGAACTTCAGAGTATGAAGCACTGTTGGTGATAATTTGTGGGTATTGTGGAATATAAAATTCGGGTTCCAACTGTGATTTCATTCGGGGGTTTCGGGTTCTGTTTAAATTTGAGTTTTTTAATTTTAAATATACCTCACAACCTCTGTAATTAGCAGTATGGGGGTTACCGCAATTGCTACATTTCTTTTCAGTATTTACTGTCTTTGGTTTGGTGCAGTCAGCTGTGCTATGCAGCTCACCGCAAACTACGCAAACTGCATGTAGTCTACAATAAGACCTAGTGTGACCATACTCCTGGCAGTTCGTACACTGAGCAGGTCCTCGTCGCTTATGTGGTGCTTCAACTGTAACTCTATAGTGTAGCAAGTACCTAAGTTGATAAATAGGGTGTGTTTCATTTTTCTTCAACTTGATATCGCCAGGCTCTAATTCAACTCGGAAAAGGAGTTGGGGGAGCTTATCCCGGTTTCTAATATTAACAACGGACTTAACTTTAAAGCCGTTGATTTCGAGTGCCTTCTTTACTTCAAGTGGGTCATTGTATGATTCAATACCCTTAATGACTATCTGAAGACCTTTGCTGCTCTTCAACTGGTAAGTATAAAATTTTTTTTTTCTGGATTCAAGAAATGATACTAATTTTCTGAAATTGGATTCACATTGAACTTGAATCTTAGTTTCAACAATTTTGCCATTTTTTATTGGAACAATATAAAAAGAGTTTTCCCCAATAAGGCTGACTAGGGTTTTAACAAATTCATTTGAATTTTGCTCTCTTAGATAGATAGGGGGAGGTCTTTTTGGTTTAGGTATCACCGGGGCATCATTATCTTCGCTTTCCAGTATGGCAAAACGGTTTTGGGATTGAGTGACATTTATTTCACCTCTACTAAGCTTAGGATAGGGAGCTGTTTTAGCCGATTTTGGGCTTCTTTTCCTTTTAACTATTTTAACATACCTGTCTAATCCAGTCTGTACCAATGGTTTGGCGGTAATGATGACTGGCAGGTCAACATTGGGTGTTGCGCCAGTTGAGGGGTTAATAGTTAAACTACTTACTGACGGAAAGTGAAGCATACTTTGGGGCTGTTTTAAGTTATTAATATCACTGTTTAACGTAGCAGAAGATGTTGTTGGTGTTTTAATAGTCTCACTATTTGTTGATATTGTAGCTGTAGGTTTTGGTGAAGTCAAAGCAGACAGCGTTTTGTGTGTTGTTGTTAAACTAGGCACTGTATTTGTTGGTACTTTTATATTTTCATGTTCCTTTGTGTTATTGGTTTTAATTTTTTCACATGAGAGTAAGGAGAACATGAACGGGATCTCTCAATTGTTTTTGCGGTTAAATAATTTTTGTTGTAATTGGGATCACTAATGTTTTTATTAACATTGATGTTGTCTCCCTTTAGAAAAACGTAGGCATTTCTGCCATTTGCACTGAGCCTTCTCTCCTCTTGAATTATAGAGCTCATATACTCTTTTCTTTATAAGAAAGAAAAGAAAAAAAAATAAACAAAACAAACAAGACAAATCCCTGTTTGTTAAGGGTTTTTTATAAAATGTTTTTTTTTTTATTTAAATTTTAAATTGAACACGGTTTATTTGTTTTTTGTAATAAATATATTATTTTTTAAGCGTCCAAGCGCTGTTGTTTTTTTATATATTTTTTACACACTAATAAGCCGATATTTTAATAAATTCACGGACCGAATAAATAACACGTCTATCCTTATTGAGAATTTACATATTCATCAAGGATGATGTCCATTGCATTTTCTGGCCTTGTGCCAAACAAAGCATTTTTATATGTCGATGACATAATAATTGTTTTCCGACCCGAAGTAACTTTCCTCGGTCATAAGTGTACAGCGAATGGTCTATTACCGGATGATTCGAAAATCCAAGTAATTGAAAATTATACAGTACCATCTGATAAAGATGCGGTTAGACGCTTTGTGGCATTTGCCAACTACTACAGAAGATTCATACCGAATTTCGCTACAGTGGCAGCACCTTTGAACTTTTTTTGAAAGGAAAAATGTAAAATTTAACTGGAATGAACAATGTAAAAATTCTTTTAATAAATTAAAATCAGCGTTATTGTCTTCAAGAATATTGCAGTACCCTGACTTTACGAAGCCATTTTAGATTACAGTTGATGCATCTAAAACCGGTTGTAGAGCAATACTGAGTCAAGATTTTAGTGGAAACGATTTAGCTATATACCTCGCTTCAAAAGCATTTAACCAAGCTGAGCAGAAGAAAGCCGTAATTGAGCTCAAACTTTTGGCAATTCATTTTGCAATAACTCAGTTTCGACCATATGTTAATGGCACCTCGTTTACGGTTAGGTCGGATCACCGACCATTAGTTTATCTTTTTAATATGAAAGATCCGTCTTCGAAGTTAACTCGAATTAGATTTTAACTTGCTGAATATAATTTTACGGTTGAATATATAAAAGGTAAAACAAATGTAGGATGCTCTATCGAGAGTTTCAATAAACGAATTAAAAAATTTAAATAAAAATGCATTTTCTGTAAAAACCCGAGCCATGGGTAAGAATACTGATAATGAACGAATTAAATTGGACCAACCAAATGCGACCAACATTAAATTAAAAATTTACGACAAATTTTCACATGAGTTCGATAGAAATATTGCAAAATTTAGAACGAAAATAATTTATTCAGAGGGGAAACCTAAAAAATTGTGCATAAATATACATAAAAAGTTTAAGAAACTGCTATCTGTTGAGTTTGTTAACGAAACAATTGGTTTAGACCATATAAACGAAAAACGATATATTTTTTACAATTTGTACGATTCAGAAATTAAAGGATCGTGGAATTGAAATTTTTAAAACTTTGGAAATAATTCTTACGTAACCAATTGGAATAGTTATTGATGAAAATAAGAAACAAAATTTGATGCAAATATATCACAATGATCCAATCCTAGGTGGACATTGTGGTTATAAAAAATTATATGCGAAAATTCGAACGAAATATTATTGGAAGAAGATGACAAGAGATTTTGCGAAATTTGTTAAAAATTGTCCGAAATGTAAATTGAACAAGGTCAAACCAGCTAATATTGAGGAACTGGTTCTTACTCCAACCCCTACCAAGACGTTTGATGTAATAGTTTTGGATACCATAGGTCCATTACCTCAATCTACTTATGGTAACAAATATGCCTTGACATTGATGTGCGACTTATCAAAATTCTTAGTTACTGTCTCTATACCGGATAAATCGGCACAAACTATTGCCCGTGCAATCTTTGAAAATTTTATTTTAGTATATGGAAGAATGAACACAATTAAGTCGGATCAGGGAACAGAATTTAAAAATGAGATTTTTTCTGAAATTTGTAAATTCCTTAAAATTCAAATTAATTTTTCAATTGCATATCATCACCAAAGTGTAGGTACAGTAGAACGAAACCATCGTGTTTTCAATGAATATATTCAAACATATTTAAGTGAAAATATAACCGATTGGGATACGTTTCTGAAGTTTTTTACATTCTGTCATAACACTACATCTAACACCGTTTTTGACAGTAAATTTACACCTTTTGAACTAGTTTTTGGTAGAAAGGCAATAATGCCAAATGAAATAAATTCAAAATTAGACCCACTTTACAATTTAGACAATTACAGTAAACAAATAAAATATTGGTTACAAAAAACACATTTACTCGCTAAACAACTAATCGATAAACACAAAAAAAGGAACAAAGCTTTTTTTGATAAATTTGCTAAACCAAACACAGTACAAGTCAATGATAGTGTTTTATTACAGAGAGAACCATACGATAAACATAAGAGCATATACGATGGTCCATATATTGTAAAAAGGATAGATGGCGTTAATAATTCCATTTATAACAGATTAGCAAAAAAAAATGTGTTCATAAGAACAGAATAACAAAAGCTTAACAAAACAAAAACAATTTATAAAAACTTATTTTATGATTAACTTTTATTATTTAAAATTTAATAATTATTGGCAAAATACTTTATATAAAAAAAGAGGTAGAATCTTAATTCACTTTAAAATAAATCTAAGCCTATATATTTAAGCTTATATATAGTTTTATAAAAATGATGAACTAACCAAGAGTGATCGCCTTGTTTAATTCATCATCCTTTTTACAAAAAGGGAGGTATAGTGCCTAACTCCTTTAAATAACTTATAACATCTGTCATGACACTTGTTTTATTATTATACTTTGATATAATATTTATTTTAATTTGATTTTGATTTATTTAATAAACGCACAGGCAGTCTGTGCTCAACCATTGAAATGATCGTTTGATTTCTACAGTTTCCTTTGCCAAATCAGGTTTCTGCTTCCGGCGAGTAACAGTTTGTCAAGCATCTGGTTCCAATCCTATTGTTCTCTTCATTGTATCAGGCACAGCTGGGCTTGTGGTTGGCCTTTTACCGCGAGCGGTCAGAGGTGTATCATCCACTAGTGGTTGGGTAGAAGTCATTGGCGGCTTACTTTTCGCCTGCTCCTCTTCGAGCTTTTGCGTTTCCGTCAATTTTCACATCTTTCTGTAATGTTTTATTACATCAAAAGCTTCTGCCATCTCAATAACTCCGTCCTGGACCTCCTTGCTGATGTTCTTCTGTCTCTTTATGGCTTGCTTTATTCTGTTTAGTACATTTTTGCAGTTTTCCAAGGTATTTTCCTCTTGCTGTCTCAGTCTATATATAGACTCTAAGCGAGGAGAGCAATATATTCTGGCTGTCGTTTGCTGTTAATTCTGCATGGCGAGAGCAGGAGAAGCGACAGTCTGTTGCTGTGTCTTTATCTTCGTTACTGATCCTTCGGTTATTTCAGAAGAGTCTTCGTCCAGTGAAACTGGGTTTGCAGTAGCCACGGGGGTTGGCAAGACTTCTACTTCTATCACGGGTGATCGTGGAATCTTACGGCTTTTTTGAAAGCCGTGTGGAGCATCTGCTTGTTCTTCGCTTTTTCTCTCTTTTCCAGTTTTCTTTTCGTTCTCAAGCATCTTTTTTTCGTTTTTGGGGGGTGTTCTACTAATTATTTGTTCATTTGGGTCCCCGCTCCCAGCCGCTATCCTTCCACTATTGTACGGTCAACTTAAAAGATCCCCGTGGGTGCCTTTGCAAGCAGTGAGGTCCACGCCAGGGTTGACACAGTTCCTTATGGGAGCCTATGTTCAGAGCCAGGATCTCGGTACAAAGACAGGAGTCATCTCAACTGTACCCGTACCACCACGCCAGTGGCGACGTGGTCGGAACGTACTGGGAGACTCGACACAGTTTTAACGGGACGGAGGCGGGAGCAGCATTTGCCTGGCAGCCGTTTCAGCTAGGTGTCACCCCGCTTACTAATATGCCAGAATACTGCAAGCGTCAGCCCAAAGCAACATCCCCACATCGTAAATCATTATCGTTGGCCATGTTCGGTCCAATTTTCGTCATCATTAACCAGGCATGTTTTCCTTCTGTCCAGAGTTTTTCTGGTCTACGGGTGGTATTTTATTACTCACCTTCCCTTCAAATCTGAAAAGATCAGCCGAGAGTTCCCCTATCCGCCACCTGGGGACGCGTCCGATGGGAGACTCTAGAAACTCCACACGGATAATAATATTTTTTTTTTTGCGGGTTGGGAGGGGAGATGCATTTTACGGATCCCTACCAGGTCGTCACTCTTCACAACAGGGTTTGTTGGACTTCTCAAGAGCCTACCAATTAACCCCCTACCCCCCCCCCCCCCCCCCCCCCCTTCAACAATGGGAATGGAAATCAACAAACCGTACTTGATCGCACATAATTTTTTTTTAATTCTTGCGACTGCAACAAATATTAAAAGGACAGGCGGCCTTTTTGGAAGGTCAGAAAGACCTCAGTCAGTTATGACTTTTCAATATAATTTTTTCTTTTGTATTTTTTATATTATTTATATTTTAGCATTTCCACTTATTATTTTTTTCTAAACTTTTTACAGCATTTTTCGAAAGCAAAATTTATGGCTCAAAACAAAATCCTTATGGTATGTGAGGTATCCATAAGGAAGGTAGAGCAGTCGGTGTGCCTCATGACGGGAGAAAGAGTAGACCGTCGCCTCAATGCTTCCATTAAAAACGTTGGTAGAAGTTGATACCATTGAGCAAAAAATGCAATCGCCGAACTTCGCAATGGCAGTAGTAAGCAAATTAATTTTAAAATAAATATGTAAAAAATTTCAAGTTAACTCTTCTTATGTTTAAAGCGAAGGGAATGGCAGAAGACGTTAGAGAAGTCATCCGTAGCTCCATGACGGATGAACTTCTAGAAAAATTTAATTGGGAAGGGCGATGGGAGAAGAAAGCGCTGGGGAATTTGTTACTCTTCAATAAGCTTTTAAGAGGTATGTAACCATTTTGGTCTACCATTAAATTAATTATTATGTAAACACTTGTTTAGTTTTACTTTATAAATTTCAGATGTCTTTCCCCAGCAATCCTCCATAGAATTTGAGAAGGGTATAAGGAAGGCAGTGGAGAATATCCACCACCGGCACAAACAAAAAGTCTATGCCAAAAAAAATAAAGAACAAAAGTAATTTGTCAATTTTTTTTAATTTGTTATTTTTTTAAATTTTTATTTTTCATTCTAATTTCTTATATTATTTTTTGTTTATTATTATAATAATTTTAAATTATTTTTTTTTGTTTTGATAATTTAATGTAATGAAATATATTAATTTTAAATTACATTTTTAAAATGTTTATTTAAAAAATTAAAAACAACAATATTTTTTATAAATGATGTACTAGTCAGCTATGACAGGTTTATACATCAGTACTGATTAGTCAGTTATGACGATTTTTACATCAGAACTGATGTCAGCTCTGAGGATGTTTACAGCAATACTGACTAGTCAGCTCTGACGATGTTTACATCAGTACTGATTAGTAAACTCTGACGATGTTTACATCAGTACTGACTAGTCAGCTATGACGATGTTTACATCATCACTGATTAGTAAAATACTGTGGAGTGAGCAGTTCAGATATATGTTTTACTTGTTCACAAGTATGAGAGAGAAACAAAATTACACGTACACGAAAGTTTACATCTGTTTTTTTATATTGCATTTAATAAAATGATAGAAATTCCTGATGCAAATACCTATCAGCAATAACCAACAGATGATGCATTAAATGACCGTATTGTTCTTGTAGGGACAGTTAGTATAGACACAATTCAGTGTTGACCAGACTATTTTCAATATGTTTTGAAATTAAACACGTTGTTTGAGATGGTTTGCACATGTTCTGCTCGAAAAACAATATATCCTCTTCGGTCCTCATGTGCAGCCTGCTGAACATTTTTCGAACGTGCTTAAAAAATAATTTTTCATCTTATGACCATTTATACAGCTAACCGGACATGTTTTTTGCACTAAAACTCAGGACTTTTTTTGAAAGCTTGTCACTATAAAAAATTTTCTCTACATTTGTGATCAGTTGATCGTAGAACACGTTTTCTTGACCACTTAACCATTTTAATAAAGATTTCGAAAGTTTTGGTTAAAATGTCCAGCCGGCTGCACCTGCAATATCTCAGAATCCTGTCGTTCTTTATGTCCTTGAACATTTTTTTACTATTGTTTCATTCAGAAGCATAAAAAATATAATTTAAATCTTTTGACGCTGGATTTTTCCTTGGGACTAAGGAGGAAATGGGAAAATATGTACAAGCAAAACATGTAATTTCGCTGAAAACACGTATTGGAAATGCAGTCTTATACTGCATTTTCATGTACGTGTTTTGAACGAAATTGCATGTTTTGATTTTTATGCGAGCAAAACATGTGCAAAACATCTTAAAAGACGTGTTCAATTTCAAAACATATCGAAAATAGTCTGATCAACACTGAATTGTGTCTATACTAACTAGCTGGTTGAAACTTTGAGCTTTAAATAACATTCTCTTCACCCAGCTTGCCAATATCTGTTGTTTTATGCCAGCATAATTGTTCTCGTGTGTGGAGGCTCATTCACAATATTAATTGATTTGTCAATTACTTGCTATTTTATATTTAAGTGGGAAGATAGGTTAAAAAAACGCTAATTTCTATTGCAGTTTACAAATCTGAAAATTTTTTCATTTATTTTTAAAATGGGAGAAATCTTTCAGAGTTTAATTGAATGGTTTCAAACATTAAGCCTTGATGCATTTCACTCAAATAAAGAGGATTTGTCGGATGGAGTAGCTTTGGCACAAGCATTAAATCAATTTGCTCCAGAGTCATTTACAGGTTTGTTGGAGTTCGTTTACAGTATGTGCACATTTCTGATAATTGTAAAATATTTCCGCGTAGATATCTGGTTATCCAAAATAAAAACTGATGTTGGATCCAATTGGCGTCTTAAAATGAGCAATCTTAAAAAGGTGGTTGAGGGATTATATGACTACTACAGCGATGTTCTCAACTATTCCCTTGCCGAATTTCCCAGACCAGATGCTATGCGCATTGCCGAAAAGTGCGATGCGATTGAATTGGAACGCCTATTACAATTGATTTTGGGGTGTGCTGTCAATTGTTCTGCTAAACAAGACTACATACGCCAAATAATGTGCTTCGAAGAGTCCCTACAAGCAAATATAATGAGAGCTCTGCAAGAACTCGAATCTAGTTGGCACGTTACGTCAATATCCAGAAATTCAATAGGCATTGCCAACTTTGATTATAAAATGTTGCAAGAGGAACGCGATCAATTGGCTCAAAAATGTTTTGAGATGGAAAAAAAGGTTTTTTAATACATAATTTTTTTTTTTTTTTGGTTATACAATTTATCTGTTTTAGGTTGTGCTTCTAGAGGAGGAAAAGTGTAACCTACGATTGGAGTTTACGAAACTGCAAGAGGATATAAAGCGATTAGAGTTGTCGTCTAGTATTGGAGATGATGGTGTATCAATAGGTCCAGTGCAAGCAGGATCTGTAAGATATAATGATATGCGTCGACAATTGGACCACTTAAAAGATGAACTGTTACAATCGGAAACAAGTCGCGAAGATTTAAGACTCAAGTCGCAACAGCAAGAGAATGAGTTGCAAATACTACAACAACGCATTGATGAACTAAATGTAAGTTTGTATAAAAATTGAAATATATCAATGACTTAACTGTTTAGAAAATTGTGTAAAACATTAAAATGTAATGGATTTCACTCTGCAAAATTTTGGAAGCCCTTACAATGTAATCGATTACATCTAGTTTATAGTGTGTTTATCAAACCAGTCGATTTTTAAAAATGAAAAAGCCTTTTTCGGTTTTGAATACTCTAACAAAGCCTAGTGTATTCAAAGAACTGGGTTCCAATTTATTCGAAAAAACTTTTAAACCGATTTTGCCATGCCATGCAAGTGTAAGTTTCGACCAGAGTAAGTGGAAAGGCTTCATTACTTGAGTGTAAACCTAACGCTAAACGTAAACGGGGAACTTCTGTATAATAACTTACTCAAATTACGGAAACGAGTCATATCATTCGACAATTACAAAGTAAACAAACGAAAAAACTTGTGGTTATTTGCAATAATTTATAAATTAATTGGAAAAAATTAATTTAATTAAAAAAAGTATTGTAAATATATAAATATAAAACATTTCTTCAAGATGAATGTGAAAAAAAAATTTTGAAAATTTTATTTATTTCTTAATTTAGTAGTATTTTTAATTACTTTAAATTATTTCTATTACATTTTGATTACAAATTTTTTAAAGCTCTGCGATATAATATTTTCTTTTATAAGTAACATTATTTTTAAAAGTTATGAGATATAATGTTATCCTTTATAAATTGCACACTTTTCCGTCTTAAAACATTTAAGGCACATTTAGCCGACCGTAAATGTAGAAATGTATATGTAAATGTATCAGCTGATTTTTTTGCTATAAAAAAAAAGCTATGCAAATGCTTACCCGACTGAAATGGTACGTAGTCGTAACGTCTCAACCTACTAAAAACAGAATTTCATTTCGAGGTTACGTGACAGATGTAGCCAGTGATGGTAAATTTAAAAGCAAACAGAAGTGGGGCACAAAAACCCTTTTTAAGTAATTTTTACTCTTTTGATATTTTAAGCTTTTAAGTTGTTAATCTTCTTTTTATACATACACGAAATATTTGATAAATTAAGTTGCTTGTGTCAATTGTTTTCTAAATGAAATCCAACAAGAGGCTTTGCATCCTTTGATGCAAAAGTTTTTTGATAATATTCAACATATTAACGTTCATATGTACATATTCTTAAAGAATTGCAAAATAATGGTATAAGTACATGCGTACAATGTTTGTAAGCACGTTCGTAATCAAAAAGAATTAAACAATTGTAACAAAGATTGTAATAAAATAATGAAAATAACACTTTATAAATTAAAAAATAACGATGTTCAAAATAAATAAAATTACTTATTTTTGGGCATTAGATATGTAAATGAATGTATAAAACTTATTTTTAGCTTTGCTCACAAAAGTTATAACAATTTTAAAAATTTTACAATAGTGAGTGGTACCATCTTAATAACTTTGGTACTTTTTTCACAAACCCACAAATAATGCAAACACACTGAACTACCATCAATGTTTCGAACAGCTGTATTACTTTTTGTTTAAATTTTTTAAAGAAATAAATGCAGTCGCACCAAATGCAAAAGCACCGAACTGAAATATTTTTTATAATTGTAAAACATCGATCCAGAATTTGGAGGGCATTTAATGGTTAAATGCTTGCCGTATATAGCACCCACGCAGTTTGGCATATTCCACAAAGCATTGAAGTCGCTTTCAATGTCCTGAAACTGGGATCTTGTTGGCTCGCTTAGGTAAAGTGGCGACAAAATACGCCACAATGCCTCACATGTTTCCAGCACAATGGCTCGGATAGTAGATTTTCCGAGCTTGTGGCTCCAAGCTATCGACTGAAGGGAACATTCATGTCCTAAATACCTAAAAAATAGTTTATATGTTTTAACAAACTACATGGATATACATTATTATAAATCACATCTTTCTTACAATAAGGTAATTGAAAGTCGCTCTTCTGGTCCAATCCGTTGCCTCGGCTTAAGTTCTTCACGAACCATACCCAAAAGTACGTCAAATAACTCTCGAGGCATACGCGTATGTATAAAAAACTGTTCTTCATCACTTTTTTTATAGATCGAAAAACTTTTTTATTGTATATTTTATAGTCTTTATTTATGGGTCGAACACCCCACCTTCTCACTCGGCGTTTTATGATTTTTCTCTCTATTAATATATATTTTACACAAACGCAAAAGGTTTAAACTGATGAACAAATCCTCGCTATCCATTTTCGGTAAATAAAAGACAAAAAATGAATTAATTTGTTTTAAGCCGCCATCTAGGCTTAAAACAAACTACTAATTTGTGTGTACACACAAACTTTTTTTGCTTATGTCAAAAACACATGACACCATTTTAGGCATTCTATAATCGCAATTACATTTACATTTACGGTACATCTACATTTACTTTACATCTACGTTTTCAACGGTCGGCTAATGGAGCCTTTACATTTACTTTAATCTTTACATTATTGGGCAGCATATTGTACATACTAAGAGCCTTATAAAAAAGGGATCATTGCATTGCATTATTTGTTACACGCTGCAGCCTATAATTTTGCGCATTTCTAAGACCATATGGTTGTACATCTCCAACATACCTGAGCTGTTCACATAAATATTCTTGTACATTTCCCATCTTCATTTTCTGATTAAAGTTTAGCCTGTTGAGTTGAAGCCGCTGTTTTGAAGAGTGTTAAGCATACATTGCTTTGTTCAGTAGTTTTTGAAGCCTTTCAATTTGTATTTTTGAGTATATAATTGTAGACCCAAATTCAAAATGAGGTTTGATCATTGCATTATAAATATTTGTTGCCGTAATTGTCAAAAATTTATTTTTTATTCGTTTATCGTTGTAGTTCTTATTCGTTTTAAATTTTAAATCTTTTTCTATAATAAAACTGAAATATTTTATGTTATTTACTTTTTCTATTTCCTTGTTATTAATTTTTATTATTAAATAACTGTTCATATTTATATCCATTAACTTTGATTTACTTTCATTTAATTTAAATTTATTAATTTTAAGCCATTTATTTACGTTTATCATATAGTACATTATATTGTCCTGAAATTTTTCTCCTGTATCCGCTTCCGTAAAAATCAGTGTATCATCCGAATATAAAACTATTTCACATTTTTTTTATATTTCTGGCATATCATTTATATAAATGACTAGCGGATCCCGTCGTGCTTCGCTACGCATGAATATTAACATTAAATCAAATTCATTGGTTTTTTTTTTAACAAAAAAAATTAAATGTGACTTACCGATTACGTCTGTCCACAATGCGAGATCGATGAAAAAGAACCTTAAAATGATCACTCACTGACAGCTGTCAATGTGTATGCTGTACAGAATACACACCGCACACGCTTATGGGCGCCTACGTATTTGTTGTTTTTTTTTTCATATGGACAAATCACATGTTGACATGAAAAGTCATAACTCACAAACGCGTCGACCGATTTCGTGCAAACTTTAGATAAACCATCTACACGACGATACAAACACAACACGCAACAATTATATATATATATATATATATATATATATATATATATAGATAAATAATAATGCGCCCAAAATGGAGCCTTGTTGTACTCCGTTTTTATTGTGTATTTATTTGTTTTCATGTTGTTTGTTGTATTTCTATTTAGTATGATTTAAACCATAGAAGTTCTTTATCCTGGATACCGTACATATATTGTTCTTGTATTAATATTTTCCTATCTATCGTTTCAAAAGCTCTTTTAAAATCTCGAAATATATCCATTATTTTGTTATTTTTTCAATATTTTTCATCCATTGTATGTTTTTTTTATGTTTTTCAGAATGTGTTTTTAAATATGTTAAACTTTTTTATTTCTTTTCTATTTGTTTTTTGTTCACATAAACAAAAACTAATTGGCTGTTATACTGTCACGTAAAAACGGATAGGAAGTCTGTTTTTAACAGAATAGTCCGCAAAGATACGAAACGTACACGTTCGAGTACTTTTTTTAATATTCTCTTCATAAAACTAACGGATCAGCTGATTCCGCATGTTTATGTTTGGATTTGGGATAAAGTGTCGACCAGAATAAATGTTCATGTCGACCCAGAATAAGAACGTGACATGGAACGATTGTTGCTATGAGATAAAAAGCGCCCAAAATAACGATGTACGACGGTGACTGCACAAACTGTCATATTTATTTTAATGTAAAGAGTACCGTGCAGATTCTTTACTCTCAAGTGTCTCCTTTCCCTATTAACGACCCAATTTTAAAGATATTAATCTTAATAAAAGTTTAGAAACGAACATACTAAGATGGTTTATAGTACGATGTTCATTCGCAAGTATACAAACAGAACATAAGAGCCATAGAATATCGTATGATAATTTCCCTCATCATATGGTTTTTGTTTACAAAAAGCTTTTAAAATGCGGGAAATTATCATACGATATTCTATGGCTCTTATGTTCTGTTTGTATACTTGCGAATGAACATCGTACTATAAACCATCTTAGTATGTTCGTTTCTAAACTTTTATTAAGATTACTATCTTTAAAATTGGGTCGTTAATAGGGAAAGGAGACACTTGAGAGTAAAGAATCTGCACGGTACGAAGTGCGTCTTGTCTCCATTTTTCTCTTTCTCTACGAAGTTTACTTTTATCCATGATGACAAGATTGCCATGAGCATCTTTTACGCCCAGGTCTTCCATCAGAGCTGTTGCCAATGCTGATCCCATTCTATCATGCACACCAAATCTGTCACACATCATTGCATAGTTTTTAGTATTGTATCTGGGAGTGTATGTTTGTGGTGGTAGAACTAATTCTGAACCTCCTCTCACATCAACTTCCATTTCGTCATAATGTGGTTCGTATGTAGGATCGTTGCTCACTGGGATTGTTGGTATAGTCGTTGATATCGTCTCTTCAACTCTGTTAAGAGAATTAGAAATAAAAAACAAGATAATAAGAAAAAACGTTTTGAAAATAAAATAGGTTCTATTTCACAACTGCTACGCTCGGCGCGTTTTAATTGTCAATTTGTATGGAAAAATAATTCACGCTGTTATTCTGGGACGACACTCAACGTGAAGATTTTCTTGCTGAGAAATTATTAAAAAAATGAGTGAAAGTAGTTTAAAGTAGATAAAACACTGACCTTAAATCAATTTTAAAATCTGATTTAAATTTAACGAATTAATTTGCGAATTATTTTTTCTGATTGAATTATTTACTACCATAATTCAGTCTTTATCTATTAGAAGAATCGAGTTGATTTAAATAATTCTTTTTATAAATCAAACGAAATAATTCAATTTGGCGAATATCTCGAAAACTAAGCGAGATTTGCAAGTCAATTTTAATGTTTTTTATTTTGTTTTAGTTCGCAAATCAAATTATTGAAATGATTTGATTGAAACCATGAGTTGTTTGTGAGGTGGGTGGTTCATAAGGAGGCTGGCGATGACCTGGTCGCTCAGGTCGAAAGTGTGCACTCCCTCTAATTTTTTCCATTTAAAAATTATTGTTTATTATTCGGTAGTAACATTTAAATATGATCACGAGCCTGATCAATTTTAAAAAATATATAATTAAAACAGAGAGATCGAATAATATATACAGAATTTACAAAAACATAAGGCACGATTCAATTTATAATCTAATATAACTTAAATATGTTGTATATAAAAAATTTTAGTATTATCAATTGGTCCCCAGAAATTTATACATACATTGGAATAGCAACCCTGTCAATTTGTGCTTCGAAAATCGAAGGTGGTTGCCAAGAGTAATTCTATAAATAGATGGAAAAAACTCATTTGTACGGTAATCATTCACAAACTATGAAAAGGAATTTCGCATAGTCATTTTCTTTAGAGTGTGTGATATATTAGCCTGTTCAGAACCATGAGCTTTTTGTGGGTTGGGTGGTTCATAAGGCGGCTGACGATGACCTGGTCGCTCAGGTCGGAAGTGTGCAATTCCTCTAGCGCTGATCCTTACAATTATAATCTCGAGCCTGATAAATTTAAAAAATATGTATGTAATTAAAACAGAGAGATCGCATAACATATACAGAATTTACATAAGAGATATTAGTGGAAACGTAATATTTTAAAGACTACGAATAGTGAATGACGATTATGTTTCGATTAAATCAACATTACTATTTTGAATAATTTATTTTTTTATTTTATATATGTAGCAATTTGAGAAATTTTGTGAAAAAGGACAAAATGATGCAATTGCGGAAGATTTTTGTAATATGTTGGATAGAAAATGATAGATTCTCCTTATTATTGGCCGGATGACCCTAAAAAAAGTTATTAAATAATGGCAAACACTGTTTTTATGGTTTAAAAAATGATTGTCATTTTCCAAACTTTATTAATTCCTTATTTTAGGCTTAAACCTACCTTAACAGATTAATAAATTTTTCGTTATTAAACAATTTATACATACTGTTTTTGCCAAATAAGCTTATTAATGTTTTATAAAATTGTTTAAAAACTTTATGTATTCCACTGAATATTCATAGTTTTTATGTTATTTTGCTTATATTTAGGAAAAATTAGCAAAAATTAACAATAAACCTGTCTACTTCTGTCGCTTAATGGCTCATAATAAAATTATTAATTTATATAATTTCGAATCTTTGTCAATTTATATTAAATTTTTGTAATTTGTTAATATGATGATGGGACTGAAACCCTGAAAAAAATGGGTTCAGGTTCGGGTTAATCGAAATAAAAATTTTAGGTTCGGTTTAGGGTTCGGGTTCAAAATTTAAATGTTTTATTAATAGGAAATTTATTTATTTTTCAAAGAAATTTTCGTTTAATTTTATAATAAATAAAAATTTTTTAAGCTTTCTTTTTTAAATTTGTTCTTTGATTTAGGACTTAGAATTAACTTAAATCTGCTATCCAAATATAATGCTGCAATCAAAAGTGGATTAATAATAAAGTGGGTTTCTTTTTTTATAATATTTAAATATAATTCTTATGAAAATGTTTTTGTTTTGCCAGACTATAAAAATCACCTAAAGTCACATGTTCTTCTTGTAGTTTCAGCGTTAATTTTTGAACATGTGCAAAAACTTCTACGTATTCTTTCAAATATTCCAAATATTATCATTTATACTTAATGCAGCATCCAGTAATTCCGAACAAAAACTTCTGTATTCCAATAAGGCTTGAAACATGTCATAACTGGAATTCAAACTACTTTAGCCAGCTTAAGAAGAAATTTTTGGTGTTCGCAATTTTGGCAAATAGCTCTGCATTGATCAAGTATTTGCTTAAAAGAAGGATTAGATGTAGTGTCAAGCACTGCAAACTGGATGCAAGAAATGCAATGTTTTTAATGATTTTTCTATCAAACATTTCTCACGCCATGAAAAGCAAGATTTTTTTTTATATTTTTGAACCCGAACCTGGTTAAATTTTTGGGTTCAGCGGGTTCGGGTTTGGATTCTTGGGTTCGCGTTCGGTTTCAGTCCCTGTTCAATTTAAAGTAACGTTTTGCCTTATGTTTTTGTTATTGTCATATTTTGTATATTTACATATTCCTCTTTGATGTTGATCTTAGTCCCATTTTACACAGTGCAACTTCTGTTGGACAACTCTTGAGTTTGTAGGTACTCTTCTTCGTTTTGTTTTTCATTCTTCGTTATGTTTTTTCATTCGTCGTTTGTTTATTCATTCTTCGTTTTGTTTTTTCATTTTTCGTTTTGTTTTTCATTAATTTTAGACGAAAATTGCTGAATAAAATTTATCTGTGAACATAAAGGCACCTTTAAAGAGAAATGACAAGAGTTGCAGCAACAAAAGTTGCTCTGTCTGAAATGGGACTTTACAGCGGTCCTCAACTTTTTTATTAAAAGAACCGTTAGTCATGTGTTATACAAATAAGAATATTTTGGTTCTTTTTCTTTTGATATTGTTGTTAAAGTTAGTTTGTGAGGGAAAACACTGCGGTAAGAACGTGGAAGAATATAAAACAGTTTGGCTGAAAAGTTCGTAGGGTGACATAGATGGCGCTACTAGTATGAAATCCATATGATTTTTAGTTACCCCTAACCTTCGAAAGACATGTGTATAAACTATACAGCTGTCGGACTATTAGTTTGTGAGATATAATATTTTGGGTGAAGCAACTTTTCTTAGTTTGAAAACAATGGATAAAAAGGAATTTCGTGTGTTAATAAAGCTGTGCTTTTAGCGAAAAAACACTGTTGAAGCTAATTCTTGGCCTGATAAACATTATTCGGGCTCTGCACCAGGAAAATCAACCGTTGAGTTTAATTTAGGCGAAATGAACACCTAGGACGATGCACGCAGTGTACGCCCCAAAGAGGCTGTTACCGACGAAAACATCAAAAAAGTCCACAAAATTATTTTTAATGACCGTAAAGTGAAGTTGATCGAGATATCTGAGATTCTAAAGATATTAAAGAAACGTGTTGGACACATCGTGAATGAATATTTGGCTATGCGAAAGATGTGTGCAAAGTGGGTGCCGCGCGAGCTCACAATCAACCAACAACGAATTGATGATTCTGAGCTGTTTGAACCTGTTTAATCGTAATAAAGCGTTATTGGAGCGTTTGAAGGAGAAAATCGCGGAAAAACGGCTCTATTTGAAGAAAAATAAAGTGCTGTTTCATCAAGACAATGCACCGTGTCACAAGTCAATAACAACGATGGCATCCACCGTATTCTTCAGATCTGGCCCCAACGACTTTTTTCTGTTTTAAACCTCAATAGAATGCTCGCTGCAAAGAAATTTATCGCCAATGTAGAAGTAATCGCCGAAACTGAGGACTATTTTGAGGCTAAAGACAAATCGTACTATAAAAATGGTATCGAAAAATTGTATGACCGATATAATCGCCCTTGAAGGAAACTATAATAAAATCAATTTTTTTTTATGTTAGCCTACGAACTATTCAGCCGAACTGTTATGTTAAATATTCTTATAATTACACAATTAAATTGACATTTTCCATAACAAAAATTTTATAAAATAATGCTAATTTATTTTTATTATCCTGCAAAGTTGTGATATCTTACTGTTTTGAGGTCGAGGAATCCACTTTTGATATTTATTTTTACCTAAAACTCACGCAAGATGGCGCTGTCATACAAATTATGCTATTTCTTGTAGATTGTCATAGAAAAAACGGTGTTTTTACTTTTTTTGAAAAGTTCCTGCGCTCGAAATGAAAGAATACTGTTTTTGTTACGAAATATATTTTTTATTCAATATAATCTCCTAGAAGCTCAATACACTTGTTCCAATGATCTTCCAATAATTTATCCCATCCTTATAATGGTTTTCCGGAAGCTCTGCAAAATAACCGTCTACGGCTGCTATGGCCTCTTCATTCGACGAAAAATGCTTTCCACGAAGAAATTGTTTGAGATTTCTGAAGAGATAGTAGTCACTGGGAGCCAAATCTGGTGAATACGGTGGATGTTCAAGCAATTCGTACTTTAATTCTTTGAATTTAGCCATCGTCAAAACACTTGTGAGCAGGTGCATTGTCTTGATGAAAAATGATTTTTTCTTCTTTAAACCAGGTCTTTTCTCACGAATTTTTTCATCCAGCTGATCCAAAAGGCTGCAATAATATTCAGAGTTGATTGTTTTACCTTTCTGAAGATAATCAATCAACAAAATTCCTTTTGCATCCCAAAAAACTGATGCCATAACCTTCTTTGCTGATCGTTGTGACTCCACCTGCTTTGGAGCTGAACAACCAGCTTCAGTCCACTGTAAACGTTCTTCTTTCAATTTAGAATCATGGTGGTAGATCCAAGTCTCACCCATAGTTATAAAACGACGCAAGAAGTCGGTTTAATATGGCTTAAAACGCTCCAAATTACGCTGAGAAATTTGTTTTCGATCCAGTTTTTGTTGAATTGTTAATGTGTGCGGCACTAACTTTCCAAACAGTTTTTTCATACGTAATTCTTCATGTAAAATATGGAGTACTCGTTCGTCTGAGATGCCTATGGTATTAGCAATTTCACGGTTAGTCAAACTTGGATCTTCACTAACCATATTATGTACCTGCTCAAATATTTCTGCTGTGGTTGCAGTTTTTGGTCTTCCTCCGCGTGGATCGTCTTTAAGGCTGGTACGACCACGTTTAAATTCACCAGCCCAAAATTCAACGGTGCGTTTTGAAGGTGAGGACTCCTTTCACACTTCTAACAATTGTTCATAAATTTCCTTTGCTTTTAAACCCTTCAAAACAAATAATCTAATGACTGCACGATATTCAATTTATTCCATATTAAAAAAATCAATGACACGTAAACAAAGAAAGAATTGACAGAATGACTTGCAACTTTGCATGTGTAACCAGGACAGTTATACCAGCTTGAGAAAAAAAAGTTTGGAGCTAACAGTGCCATCTCTTGGTGAGCGCAGGAACTTTTCAACCAACCTGTATAATAGACAGAAAAATTTGGTGGTAAAATATGAGAGTATGAAACAATTATATTTGAGTAGAGGTTATTGAAAATGTAGATTGGGCACCTGAAAAAGTTTGCAGAACTTGTAATTATTCTTTAATTCTTTATGTTAGGAGATTTATGCTAGTGGTTAAAGATAACCACTGATGAAGAGGATACTGACGATGAACAAGAACCAAAAACATACACAGATCCACAATCTACTGCTTCTGGAGCTGTTGCTACTTTAAACATGGAAATTGACAGTAATAGTGATAATGATTTAGCGGATCCATAAAGACGAAAATATCATTAAGATAAATCGAATAACATATATTTTAATAAAATACCATTTTTGTAATAGTAACATACTAAGGAATAATAAAATGTACTTCGTAATATCAATCGAAATATGTTTCATAATGAAGCCAACATGAAAAATAGATTTTTTTTGCCTCAAAAAAAGTAAAATCACTGTTTTTTCTATGACAATCTACAAAACTAGCAAAATTTTTATGACAGCGCCATTTAGCGTGAATTTTAGGTAAAAATAAATATCAAAGTATCAAGTAGGGTACCACAACTTTCCAAAATCACCAACTTCAAAAGCGTGTAAAATAAAATATGGGACTAAACTTAAATAAATCCTTGAGGGTTTTGTTATGGGAAGTGTCAACTTTCATTTGCTTTTGGTTTCATCCCATTCCGATTTTGTTTATTACACTGTGTTATTAGAGTTTTTTGTTTTCTAGTTTTTATTTACCTTGAGGTTTTTTGTTTGTTACTATTTCTAGTTTAAAGCGAGATTTCAACCTCCGCATATTTACACAAAGTAAATTAAATTTTTTAGCTATGTTGATACATGTATTTCGATCCGGCAAAAGATCTCTTAAAAAACCAAAGTTTTAGACAAGCTAGATCCTCTAAAAGAAGGCAGAGCCTGGACAAAAAACCTATTAAAAACAAAAAAACCTATTCAGAATCCAAAGTTTTGACAACTATAGCTTCCCTAAGAAGGCAGAGCCTGTACAAAAAACACATTGAGTGCCATCATACAAATGAAAGAAAAGATACAGGTAAGTTCTCAAAGTTAAAAAAATGCCTTTCTCTAAGTACATTACATATTAAAGGGTGGTAAAATTTTAAGGGCCGATGTTGATTTTGATTTAAACACAAATTATTTAGGAAATTTTTGTCATTTCTTTTTCTTATGATAATATGGTATGGCTTAATTATGTATGGAACAAAATATCTGCCAAATGGCCGCCGCGACCTCGGCGGCACACCTCCATCCGATGGTCCAAATTTTCGATGACGCTGAGGCATAATTGAGGTTCTTTGCCGTTAATGTGCCGAATTGTGTCATCCTTTAGCTCTTGAATTGTTGCTGGCTTATCGACGTACACCTTTTCTTTCAAATAACCCCAAAGAAAGAATCCAACGGTGTCAAATCACATGATCTTGGCGGCCAATTGACATCGCCACCACGTGAGATAACACGACCATTGAATTTGTCGCGCAAAAGAGCCATTGTTTCGTTAGCTGTGTGGCAAGTGGCACCGTCCTGTTGAAACCACATATCGTCCAGGGTCATATCCTCAAATCCTGCCCACAATAAGTTCGTTATCATCTCGCGATAGCGAACACCATTCACGGTAAATGCTTGGCCGACCTCATGACATACTATCGCGAACAACAGCAATGTTTTCCGCAGAACGAACTGGAAAAAAAGGCCGCTGGAGTGCTTTCTTTGCATGCCGGATTCACTGCTGCCGCAACAGTTTATGCCATAACCACTACCATTGCTGCCGGTAATCAAATTATGGATCCTAACGGGATGACAATAATTTGTACGGTTTTTAGGCAACCGCCATTATCAAATATGATACCGCCAAATGTTTCAAAATGGTGGTTTAATACCAATGCATAAAAAATTTATGATTTGCCTAGTTTTGGCGTGGCTCCTGAAGATATATCCATGTATTGTAAACAATGCGCTACATATAAATATATTATATAAAACTTTATTAAATTAAATATAATTATATATTGTTTATACAATTTCATTCGAAAAGTGGGAACATCATTTTCAACATTTTCAAAATTTTCACATAAAAAGCCTTCTTAGCAACTTTTTTATGCAAATTTGGTGAATACTATAATTCAATGTACAAAGAAATATTAATTGCAATGATACAACTACACTCACAAAAAAAGTCTGTAATGGCAACTGAAAATTTTGCTTTTACGGGAGATTTTGCTAATTTGAGCACAACGGTATTTTTTTTGTTAATCTTAGCAACACATGTACAATGAAACTAATAGAAAAAATTAGTAGCCGCTACTAAATTTTAAAAAACTTTATGTTAAGTGGAATTTAAAATCGGTTTGCTAAAATCAGCAAAAAAAAATATTATTAAATATTATTTATATTAGTACAACCAAGTTAGTATAAAAACATGTTTTCAACGGTCTTTGAACAGTCAACCTATATGTACCAATACAATAATTTTTAAAATTGTTTGAGGTTACAAAAAGTTTTAAAGGGTGAGGCAAGAGATAGCGTAAAATCATTGCTAATTCCCCAGATAATGTGAATACGGTTATGGAACAACTACACTCACCAAAAAAAAGTCTGTAATGACAACTGAAAATTTTGCTGTTATTACGGGAGATTTTTCTAATTTGAGCCCAACGGTGTTTTTTGTTAATCTTAGCAACACATGTCTGCTGAATTGTAGTACAACGAAATTTGTAGAAAAAAGTAACTGTCGCTACTAGATTTTAGTAAACTTTTTGTTAAGTGGAATTTGAAATCTGTTTGCTAAAATCAGCAAAAAATTCACTAATTTCCCGTAATAACAGCAACATTTTCAGTTGCCATTACAGACTTTCTTTGGTGAGTGTATGGGCTTGTTACAACCGAGTAAAAATCCAATTACGCCCAGTTTTTAACTTCGTATTTAAATGCCATTTAGACTTTAAGTTCCACTTAAATACAAACGTCAGTTTTTAACTTTAAAGTTAAATCATATTTAAGTGGCTTTTGACAGTTTGTTTTTTCCCGCATGACCAGTTTAATTAATATAAAAAAACATAATTAATTTAATAAAAAAAGAAAAAATAGAAAAGAAATTGAAATGAGTTCCGATGAAGAAGATATGAGTGACGCTGAAATGTCAATTAACGCAGCAGTTGTACGGAAACCACGTACAATAAGAAAACGACCTAATTATTTTAATATTTTTGGGGATATGGAGTTTTACCAAAGATTTCGCATGTCGAAGAAATCTGCGTCCTGTATTCTGGAGCTTATTGGACCTCATATAAAAAACCGAACCACTTGGTAAATGTAATAACTAGTTAAATGCACATGTACATATATACTTATGTATGTAGGAAAATAGATGTTTCTAAACACCAATTCATTTCAGGAACCATTCTGTTAGCGAAGAGCATATGCTTCTAATAACGTTAAGGGTTTACGCAACGGGTGGAATGTTGAGAACAATTGGCGATGTTTATGGTGTCTCAACAACGACAGTCTCCAACGTGGTTGCTAAAGTTACGCATTATATAGCTAAACTGAGAAGTCGTTTTATTGTATTTCCTAAAACTAAAGAAAATCTTTCAAAAAATAAGCAAGTTTTTTACGACATTGCAAAATTTCCTCACGTTGCACAGTGGTCCCAATGACTAATTTAGTGCGAAAAAATCGTTTTTTCGGATGGTACAAAAGTGAAAAACTAGCTTAGTTTTTAAATGACAAATCCCCACCGTGCATAACGGTATACATTTCGTTTGTATATCTGCAATATTATCACTGCAGTATTGTTTTAAACACAAATAATTGCTCTATTTTGTTTTTAATAAGAGAACAGTCGATAATTTTGTGTGGTTTGGAGAGCTTGTAAAATAAAGTGTAAACATTTTATTTAATAGTTGTTGGTTTTATTTATACAATAGAGGTATGTATTTTTTTAATTCTTGATGTGCCGTTGATTTAGCATTCCGTTTAGAAAAAATGGATGAAAATTAAAATGTATTCGTTAATTGTTTAATTTTATCTACATTGTAATTTGCGTTAGACTTTTAAATGTGAATTTCACCAGCTTCCGCTCCTATTTTTGTGTCGTTATTATCTACAACATGTCAGTTGTTAAATGTTTAAAAAATCAGCTACCGATTTTTGCCTAAACACTTTATATTGAATTTTTAGGTTGCAATGACTTTCACCAAAAGGGATTTATTCAAAGTTTGGTACGCTGAAAAGGATCAAAAGAAAAAAAATGATGCTGTTATATTTTACATTTTCATCAAAGCTGGTATAAGAGATGAAAGTGACGACTATAAAAATAAAGTAAAGCAAGCAGCTCGAAATTTCGTTAACAAACTGTCGAAAAAGTGGCACATCGAACAAAGAGTGTTTTCAAGTCTTCTTATAAATGTTGGTTGGATGAATTATTTGTTTTTCCTAGTAAAGCCTCGTCGATGTTTTTGGAAGAAGAGTCGTCGCACGGACCGTCAACATCAAAACACGGACGACCTTCCAAACCGTTTTTAGAAGTTGGGCAAAGATCGAAGCAAACGAAAACGAAATCTCTTGTGAACACTTGCTCCCCAGAAGAGTTAATATTTGCTGCTGCAAGTAGTCTTTATAAAGCAGGCAAAAGAGTTGCTGCAGACGTTATTAGAACCATAGATAGTTCTCCAAAGAGGCCACTAAAAATTAAAACATTGTTAAGTACGCCACCTAAAGAACTAATACCTTATAGCAGTGAAGAAGCGCTGGCGATGTACATTGATGGCAAATACTCAAAAAGTTCGTATGTTTCTATGCGTGCGGGTGCCAAAAAACGTAATGCTGATATATATCCATCTTACAAGAAACTTTTGGTTGCCAAAAAAGATTGTTACCCATGCAATGGTATAAAGATTTCAGAAACATCTGGCGAAGTGGCTTTGCAAAGTTTAGTTGACCACACGACAAATAGGTTAGTGCTACTTAGAGAAAAGTTTGAAGAATTTACATGTTCATCGCTAATGATTACATATAAATGGGGATGTGATGGTAGCAGCGGTCACTCAACATACAAGCAACCGTTCAGTGAGCATGCTATAGAAACTGATCAGCATTTATTTGCAGTGTGTTTAGTTCCTTTAGAGTTAAAGAATAATGACAAAGTTATATGGCAAAACCCACGGCCTTCTTCTACGCGCTTTTGCCGACCGATTAAACTTACATTTCAAAAAGAAAATAAGTCATTAATTACTAAAGAAATTGATGTAATCCAAACTCAAATAGCTGCAGTTATTCCAACTGTAATCCAAATTCACAACAATATAATACATGTACACCATAGTTTCTTTTTGACTATGATCGATGGTAAAGTTTTTTCAACTATAGCAAATTTGTCGCCTCAAAGATGTGGAATTTGTGGAGCACCACCTAGTGCCATGAATAACATAAACAAAATTAAAGAGTTGAAACCGAATGAAAGCATTTGCGAGTACGGACTCTCGACTTTGCATGCTTGGATAAGGAGCCTTAAGAGCATTTTGCACATTGCGTATAAACTTGAGCTACAAAAATGGCAAGCTCGGGGAGAGTCGGAAAAGGCTTTAATTAAGGCAAGGAAAACAATGATAATTGATCGGTTGAAAACAGATATGAACTTGCTGGTCGATATACCAAAGCCAGGTCACGGAACTACAAACGATGGCAATACCGCTAGAAGATTTTTCCAGCAACCATATTTAGCTTCACAAATAACTGGCATAGACGAAAATATAATTAGAAGACTTGGCGTCATTTTACGATGTATGGCATCCGGCTATGCAATTAATGCAGAATTGTTTCGAGCATACGCATTCGTTACAGCGGAATTGTACGTGGAATTGTATCCGTGGTATTGTATGCCATCTAGTATCCACATAATATTAATTCACGGTGCAGATATTATTCAAAATGCTGCCCTGCCCATTGGAATGTTATCCGAAGAAGCGCTTGAATCTCGCAACAAAGACTTTAGATACATTCGAGAACATCATGCCCGAAAAATGTCACGAGAAAGTAACATGCATGATCTTTTTAACAATATGCTATTTTCATCGGATCCTTACATTTCTTCTCTTTCAACAAAGCCAACGAATCGAAATGCAGAACCATTGTGTCATGAGTCAATTGCTTTGCTTTCTGATACTTCTATTTTAAATGCGCAAAACCATTCAGAAGACGAAACGGATTCTGAAACAAACCCAGATGAATAAACATTTACATATATCGATGAAATACTGCATAATGTTAATTATTTTAAATAAAATACGAAACATCTCAAAAAACAATAATCTTATCTTTTTGTGTATTTTTTTTTTTTGACTATTTGTTATTTTTTTGTATTTGCATTGAATATATAAATATTTTGACTAATCAAAAAACACAAATCAAGCCATAGTTATAACAATGGTTATGAACTGGATTTTCAGGTCTTATTTTTACATAGAAAGTGCCACACCCACACAATCGAATCCGCTCATATTTGGCGAGAGATAGTGCCATACCAAGTCATTTGTTCGTACAAATTTTTATGCTTCTAGGTACTTTTAAAAAACAGTTATGACTTTTTTCGCGCTAAATTCGTCATTGGGACCACTGTGCGTTGTGGCGGCTCTTGATTGCACGCATGTTAGAATATTATCTCCAGGTAAATAATCTTTGAATAATTATAGTTCTGGAGAAGTATCTGTGTTAATAATGGTTTTTATTTTTTAGGTGGAGAAGACGCTGAATTGTATAGGAATCGGAAAGGGTTTTTCTCTATGAATGTACAAACGATGTGTGATGCGAACTTAAAAATTGCGGATATTGTTAGTAGATGGCCTGGATCCTCACATGATTCAAATATTCTACAAAATTCAAAAATATCTTCCAGCCTTATTGTAGCTGACAGTGGATATCCCAACAAAAATTTTATTATGACTCTATTTTTAAACGTACAAAATGCAGAGGATAACTTATATAACGAATCGCAAATACGAACACGGAACTGTGTTGAAAGAAGTTATGGTGTTTGAAAAAGAAGATTTCCTATTTTGTCCCTAGGCATTCGCTTGAATATTAAAAAAGTAGAAGCTATTATTGTAGCCTTTGCTGTTTTACACAATGTATGCTGCCTAAATAAGGAACACGAACTTCCATCTTTACCAGAAGATTTAGAAACAGCTGTAAATTTCGTCAACAATGTACCAAGCAATGTCGTAGCAAGAAACTCCAATACAAATAACACTAAAAGACGCAACTTAATATATAATTATTTCAAAAATTTATTATAACTTAAAAAAATGTATTTATTAAAAGAAGTAAGATTTTTATTCACATATGTACATATTTGATTAATTTAATAACAAAAACAAAACAAACAATATTTCATTTAATAAAAAATATAATAAAAAAAAAATTAATTTAAAATGATTTGCACTTTCGATTAAAAAGGTTTTAAAAACCAAACATGAAAACATAAAACTTCGCTATTCTGTTTTTAACTTTTCTATCTTCAGCCGAATAAAATCTATTTTCAGACGAAACTTTTCGTCTTCAAGGATGTGCCTTTCTTTCAATAATTGCATCTCTAAATTTTGTCGATCCAATTTTGCCTGAGCAACTTTTGCCCACATATCCTGACTTTCCACTTTTTTCAAAGCTTTATTTAAAGGCTGTTGAAGCTTTTTTGGAGTGTACTTCGCCCAAGATGTAACACCGACTATAAAAATAAAAAGAATAATTTTTTAAAATAACACTGGAGGACAAATGGTCAGAACTCTATTAAAAGTAAAGTTATCCATAAAAAACACATCCATAGATTTTTTGTGTGAAATTATCCATAAAAAAGTCATCCATAGTTTTTTGTGTGGATCGCAATTAACAAAATACATAAAAAAGTCAGATATGTTTAATAATAAAATCATTAAATTACTAAGAAAACACGTGAATTTTGGTTTAATGCATTTATTTTTAATTTCCATACAATACAAGAATTAGCAACCATGTCCATATATGATTTTTCATTTACTTTGAGAAAAAAAAAATAAATGGAATTTTCTAAGCTCCTCCGATGATTTGGAAGATGAGACACATACCAATGGAATCTTCATGATTCCTAGATCATTTTAAGGTATGTCGCATATTGGCGAATCGTTTTTAAGTGCTTCAAATCAGTTTAACAAATTCATCCATAAAAAATTTTTCAAGATGGTGCAATATTATTTTCTCAGCTCCTCCGATGATTTGGAATATGGGGCACATACCAAAAGACTCTACTTGTTCTTAAGAGTTGCTGCTATGCGTGCCATGTTGGCGAAATGTCCTAGTGCCCTACAGCCGGCAATAGAAATTTAGCCATAATTTTGTCAAACTGATAAATATAATACACTTTCTAGGAGAAACAAGGAATGGTCAGAGGTTCATATGTGACTTAGTTCAAAGTATGTCGTCTGACGATTCTAAAACATTTTTTCTAATAAAAATCGAGTGATTGGTTTAGAAATAAACTCGATTTATGCATTTCAACCTTGTACTGTGGGAACTTGTTTTTTTTGGAATGGCCAGCTCTGGTTCAATTAGGAATGTTCAAACTATAAGATATATTTTAAAATCAAGTGTATGGTCTGTAGACAAAAACAATCTTTTGATATCAAAAATCGGGTGCACGTTTCAAAATTTATTACTACTTATGTATGCTGTCCGCACAACTCCAAAATTAAAAAAAGTTTATTTTTTTCTCAGCTCCTCCGATGATTTGGGATTTGGGGCATATACCAAAAGACTTTACTTGTTCCTAAGAGCTGCTGCTATACGTGCCATGTTGGCGAAATGTTCTAGTGCCCTACAACTGGCAAGAGAAATTTAGCCATAATTTTGACAAAGTGATAAATAGAATACACTTTCTAGGAGAAACAAGGAATGGTCAAAGGTTCATATGTGGCTAAGTTCAAATTATGTCGTCTGACGATTCTAAAACACTTTTTCTAATAAAAATCTATGTTTCACACATCAAAAATCTATGGATAACTTTTTTATGGATAACTTCACACACATTAAATTTTCTGTGTCATGCCGTGTAATAAGTAAATAAATAAATAAATAAAAACATAAATAAATAAATAAATAAATAAATAAATAAATAAATAAATAAATATATAAATAAATAAATAAATAAATATATAAATAAATAAATAAATAAATAAATAAATAAATAAATAAATAAATACATAAATAAATAAATAAATAAATAAATAAATAAATAAATAAATAAATAAATAAATAAAAAAATAAATAAATAAATAAATAAATAAATAAATATATAAATAAATAAATAAATAAAAAAATAAATAAATAAATAAATAAATAAATAAAATAAATAAAAAAATTTATAAATAAATAAATAACATAAATGATAAGTAACTAATATAAATAATAGTCAAAAATGTAACTTGTTTCACTATCTTCAACTTTTCCACCAACTGCACCATCCTCTTCACTTGGGTCTTCAACGATGAACTCAATGATGTTCCCTAAAAAAGGAAAATAAATGATCAAATGTTACAAATTATAATAACCAGTAAAACTTACCATTTTCATCAGCATCGCAGTCATAACCCGATGGCCTTCCTAAAATTTGTGCCTCTTGGCATATCTCCAAAATTGTCTCATCTGTTTTCGTCGTTGCTTTTTCCTGTGGAGGCCCACCGCCTGTACCATACGTTTGTCTTTTGTCAAACGCAAAATTTTGCTAGGCAGTTGATGATATCTTTCTATATTTGGTTTTTAAAACCTTATGGCTTCGGAAGGTATTGGTGAATTTAATATTAAATACACGCTGGACATCTTCTCACGCATTTAATTTTTCCTCTGCACTTACTCGGTCCGTTTTTATACCCTTCACCACAGGTGGAAGGGTATATATAAGTTTGTCATTCCGTTTGTAATTTCTACAATATTGATCTTAGACCCTATAAAGTATATATATTCTGGGTCCTTATGAAGAGCGAAGTTGATTTAACGATGTCCGTCTGTCCGTCTGTCCGTCTGTCCGTCTGTGTGTTGAAATGGGTTTTCCGAAGAACCCAGACGTGATGAGGACTTGATTCTTTTTTATTTCTGTTACATGTGATCCATTTCTGTTTGCTATTAAAAATCAGACAGATCGGTTAATAAATGGCTGAGATATTAGCAAAAAACCAGGACCACCTCTAATTTTTCCAGTAAAATCCCTTTGTTTAATATGTATGTAGAATTTTGAGCATTTTTTACTAACTTTGTTGTTTTTTTTTTCTTTCATCTCCACCATTTATACACAAACAACACACATACAAAGATTTGTCATTTAAATAAAAATAAACAAATCCCTAATGACGAAGACTTTTATATATGTACATCTATTGACGATGATTTTGTGTAAGCTTCAATAGCTCAGTTGTCTAGACGCCATGTCACAAATACTTTTTTTCTCTAAGCCCGCGGAGTTCTAGGTTCAAATCTCGGTAAGGTCAATTCACTTTTTTTTTGTACATTTTTTTTTTATTATTTTCTTAATATATTTTTTTTTGCTTATTTTTGGTTTTTTTTTTAACATTTAATAATTAATTTATATAAAATTTTATATTAATAATTAAAATTATTTTCTTTCATCTCCACCTTTTATACACAAACAACACACATACAAAGATTTGTCATTTAAATAAAAACTAAACAAATCCCTAATGAACGAAGACTTTTATATATGTACATCTATTGACGATGATTTTGTGTGAGCTTCAATAGCTCAGTTGTCTAGACGCCATGTCACAAATACGTTTTTTCTCTAAGCACGCGGAGTTCGAGGTTCAAATCTCGATGAGGTCAATTCACTTTTTTTTTACATTTTTTTTTATTATTTTCTTAAGACTTTTTTTTTTTGCTTATTTTTGGTTTTTTTTAACATTTAATAATTAATTTATATAAAATTTTATATTAATAATTAAATAATCCATAAATAGGCTAAAAACATCAACATTTTTATAAAAACCCTCTGATACAAACAAAATACAAACGTTTTTATACCTTTCACCACAGGTGAAAGGGTCGCGGGTTCGTTAAGATTTTTTTTTGTTTATTTTTTGTTTTTTTTTACATTTAATAATTAATTTAAATAAAATTTTATATTAATAATTAAATAATCCATAAATAGGCTAAAAACATCAAAATTTCTTTTTTTTGCTCCGATTTAAAAGAATTTATAAAAAGATTTTTAAACCATTTTATTTCTCACATATTAAGAAAATTTTATACATAATTTACCTTTGAGTGAAACTATTTTAGGTCATAACTTATAATAATTTATAAAAAAAATTATAAACTATTTTCCTTCAAATTTTTAAAATTAAGCTAAAAAAATTACAAATATTTCTAATAAAAAAGCGAAATAAAATCCTAAATGCAAATTTGCCAGCTAAATCAAACTATTTTGTAGAAATAAAACACATGCAGTTCTAGTGATTTCTTTTAACGATTTGTTGAAATTCTTTTCTTTCACCTCTTAACCTTTTATACACACACAACAAACACTATTCTAGAGCTGTATTATGACCTATGGATACGTCTTATATAGCAAAAGATCGAAAATCTTTAGTATAACATATTTGCTGAAAAACTCGGAAATATCGGTTCAGATACAAAAAAGTTATGCCCAAAACATACATTTTTTTAAAATACATATTTTCTGGAACCATAAATCTTCCCGAGTCCAAGTTTTATCTCCAAACTAAATGGTTAATTTCCTCTTAAAGGCGTCCGTATATAAATCTGTCCATTTCATATATGTCCATATATAAACTTCAGTTTTTTCCCAACCATGGTGAAGGGTATATAAGATTCGGCATAGCCGAATTTAGCCGCTCTTACTTGTTTTATTTTAAATTATGCTGCTGTACTTTTTTACAGCAGCCAATAAAAATTCAACCTCACTTGCACTAAAATTTTCACTTCTTTTCATTTTTTAAACTTTTTTTTAATTATTTTTTCTATATTTTATAAATATTTTGATTTGATTAACTGCAACGAATGAATCAAATTTAACTTTTTTAGTTCTTTCCACAGCTGTTTTTTTTTGAGTAATGGGTATTAATTTTTTGACATGTCATGGTGCTACCATACTTTTGTCGCAAATAAATAACAATTATCATTTAAGACTGAAAAACTGAAACTGTATTTAATACAACTTAAATTTAAATGGCAATTAACTAATTGGATATTTAAATGCGAAGTTAAAAACTGGGCATTAGGAGAAGACCACCATCGATAAACAGAAAGAAAATATGTGTTACTTTGTTGTTTAACACATGCAGGCGGAAGAGTTTTGTGTGTGCAAAAAAAATGTTGAAACTTTTGAATTCTGTTTTTAAATAAAACTTCTTATGCGTGTTTCCACAGAAAATGACCTTAAATAAAATTATTTTTATTTTATTTTTCCGCTTATATTACACAAAATAAATGTATCTGTCATTTTCCGAAGGATGAACTTTAATTTTTTTTATGGCAACAAAAATATGCTACTTTGAATTTGGTACACCGTGCGCGTTTTTTTCCCGTGAATAGAACGGTCACTTTTAAGCCCTTTGGCATCACTTTTCTAACGGTGGTTTACGAACCAAACAAAAGACAAGTTCAAATTTAATTTTTTAGATTATATTTTTATTTATTTATTTACAAATTAATTTATGATTAAAATTATAAGCTAATTACAAAAAAATAAATAAAGAGCAATAGCTGCATAGGCTTTTAGCTCCAAATGGGTTTCTTGATGATGTTATATAATCTTAAATGAACTTATTGATATTAGTGTGCTTCTTATGCGGGTAAATAGGGGTAGATCAACAATACATAAAAACTTCTTTAATTTAAACACAAGGAGACAGTGCAAAATATATTTCAAAATATTGTCTAATCATTAACTATCATCATAGATTATATTGTAGATTTAATACTGATTAGGACAAACACTTGAAATTAACGGCTTCATATAAGCTTTATTATTGGATATTTTAAGAATTAAAGTTCATAACATAAACTAAAAATAGAGGATAAATATAAATTGTTTAGTTTCGTTGATGTTAGTCTATTTCTGTGTTTTCGGGTTTGTTAATTTGTTTCCAAACACTGGATATAAAATAGACAATCATCAATAAGAAATGACCCAAGGGGAGAGCGTGGACACTGAGTAGGGTTGTGTTGCGGCAACCGAAAATACTAATTATTCTATCCTGCTGGCTCTGTGAAATTTTTTCAATTTTTATTCTCTTTAATTTAATAATAAATTTTCATGTTTCTTTGCAATAAAACAATTTATAAAAAAATAATATGATCTAAAATCCTATTAATACTATTCATTTACCAAATAACAGATCAACAATACATTAAAACTTCTTTAATTTAATTTTTTGTGAATAGTTCAAAAACAACCTCACCGACTGTTACCCCAAAAGCATTAAAGTGTGTTTTTTCGTAATTTATTCAAACGATTTAATTTTATAGTATGGGAAAGTAAGAAGGTAAGTAAGATGAAGAATTTTGTAAGGCCAAATAAGTATCAAAAGCCTATTTTGATTTGTTAAACCTTTTTTTATAAGATGTAACGACCGTTACCTTTTTTCTGGCGTTTTTCATTTGAACTGTTTTCGGCTGTATCAATAGTCCAACTCAACTTACCAATTAGCCCGTCAAAAATATGGCAGTTGTTAGAAAACTTGCTTTAGATGTAGCTGGGGCAAAATCTATTTTCATTGTACTGAAAAATAGAAAACTCAGATTCGTGATGCCGACTGAGAAAAAGCAAGAACATTTTATTTCATAAGCTACCAAATGCTAGGAAGGAAAGACACAAATATCGTAAAAGGCGTGCAAATGCAGTTAAAATACAACACAATGTCGTTTGGAGAATGCTACCAGCTTTTTTAAAAAGAAAATCAAGAAATAAAAATAGGAAAGTCTATTATTTACCAAAGCCGGCCAGAGCATGTTCGCTTCATTTCAAAGACCCCACCAAATCTGTGCGTCTGCATTTACAATGCTAATTTTGAATTTTTGCTGAAATCTTTTTTCAAAATAATCCGAAATTTCTGAATGAAATTTGCTGTGGCACAAAAAACGAGGCTTGTATGACAAGTAACTGCAAAAATTGCGACATATTCCTACTAAAGTTCGAACTGCGTTGGAAGCAGTGGACACAAAATGAAAAACGTACGTAAGTAAAAGATGAGGAGGGCACCTTTCAATTGCTTCTTGAAACACAAGAAACAAGCTCAAAAAATTCAAACAAAATTTTTATGTCCACCACACCCAAAGAGATTATTTTCGCGATATAAAAGAAAACATTAAACGCCATGATGCAGTTTTTCAAGTGGACTTTACTGAAAATTTCACGTTTGTTTCCCAGGATAAAGTGCATAGCACTCACTGGACAGCACAAGGAACTATTTTTACAGCATGTGCAATGTGCATTGTGGATGGTTAAAAACGGAAACTGGTCTCACATCACAATATTTTGCTATAATCAGCAACAAATTGACACAACAAAGAAAGCGTTTGGTATTTTCTAAAACTTATCATAGCTAACCTTAAGACCAATATAGAGTTAACTAACATTTACGTATTTTCTGATGGATGGTGCCGCGCATTTAAAAAACAAAGACTTTGATGTTGACTTAACTTGGACTTTTTTGCATCTGGTCATGGTAAAGGTACTGTATGGTATAAGGACCACCGTCAAAAGATCCCCGTGGTCTGCAATTCTGCCCCGGCAAGCAATAATAAATACTCCAAAAGAAGCCTTTAACTTTTTTAACACTACAAAAAAGTTGGAAGGTATTATAGTGCTTTACTTCGAAAAAAACTTTGGGAAAATATTAAACCCATCGAAAATATTCAACAATAGTATTATTTCCAAAAATTAACTTAAATTCCGTGCAATCGGGTTTAACAGGCGTATCAACTTTAAAAATGAACAGTCTAAAACGCTTACATTATAATGACGACGTTTTATTCGTTTTCAGATGAACAATAATCTGAAAACGAATAAAACTATGCAAAAAACTTAACACACTAATTTTACGAAATATAATATAGCTTTTCGTTCGTATTTTTTTATTGTTACCCATAATAAATGAATTCAAACACAAAAATTGTTAAACTTTTTATAATGCAACGACCGCTACATTTTCTTTGGTTTGAGAATAAACTTATTCCTTAAGCAAAACATTTCAAAGAGTTTAATCAGATTTTTTACTTGACACATCCTGTTCAAAATTTTAAAATACATGATATTTGTTTCCAAAATTTGAAAACAGCACATCTATAAAGTAAAGACCGTTGCTTTTTTAATGCTCATTAAAATTAGAATTCTAAAATTAAAATTATGAATTCTTTCGGTTGCTACCGATGCGTGCACTTTCGTAAGCAATCCTCGAAGCATATTTGCTTAGGTTGGAATTTTGTTTAAAAAATCTCCGAAAATCGGTAACGATCGTTACTTTGGAAACACCCTTATGTTTTTCCTTATTAATTAATATATTGTTACGATTTTACCCTTTATAAAATCGTTGATTTATTCACTTTTTAAATAAATCGATTTCTTTCTATATTGCAAATAAAAAACACTGTTTGAAATTATTTATTGCTCTATTTATTTATAACCGTCACTAAAAATTACAGAAATACACTTAAATAGCACACTTTAGATAGACTAAACGTTAGCCACACTTTAGTTCTTCACACTTTGCGTTTTACTTATGAACTGAACTACTGCGTCACTGAGTACCAGTATTTATATGAGTAGTCAGGTATTCTAGTTATTTCCAGTCTATTACGACACTAGATTTTTCCAGATGTCAAAATTCGTGTGAAGAAATTTCTATAACTAGAAATTTCTTGCAACACTGCCGCGCACTTAAGCCTGTTCGTCCCGAACAGACATAGCTATTCCTTTTCCATAGTTGGCTAGTCGTTCCAGATGAACAGCCTTCATTTTGGACCTTGGGCTCTGATCTTTCTGTATTCTGTATACCACATCATTCAATCTTTTATTTACTCTATAGGGTCCGTCCCAATGTGTTTGTAGTTTGGGAGAAAATCCTTCCGATGCGGGTTAAATATCAGAACCAGCTGACCCTCATTAAATCCTTCAGAATTTGCTGCCCTATCATAGCTCGCCTTCATCTTATCGCTTATTATTTTAATTCGATTGCGAACAAACTCATGAAGTTCGTTAAGGTATTCTTCTTCCCGGGAAGCGTTGTCGTTGTCTTTATCCATAGCGGCGGGCTTAACACCAAATTCTAAATCACCAGGTAATTTAAGTTCCGTTCCGAAAATAACTTTTGCAGGCGTCCGGGAGGTGGAATCGTGAACGGCCGATCTATATGCTAGCAGAACCTTGGGATGTGTTCGTCCCAGTCCGTCTGATGAGTACTGACCACTTTTCTTAAGTATTCCTCTAAAGTGCGATAGAATCTTTCGACCATACCATCAGATTGCGGATGCAGCGGTGTGGTTCTTGTTTTTCTTATTCCATACAACTCACACATTTCCTTGAAGATAGCAGATTCTAAATTCCTTCCCTGGTCAGAGTGTAATTCTATCGGAACACCGTAGCGGCACACCCAGTTGTTCACAAATGCGCTTATTTCCGTTCTGGCTTCCTGGTTCGGTATAGCGTATACCTCAGGCCATTTACTGAACGTAACGGTTTCCGGAATCACTGACAGTGAAAGGGCCTGCCACATCCATTGCTATCCGCTCAAATGGGGCACCCGAGTTGTATTGTTGAAGTTGCCCACGACATTTTCTTACTGGTCCTTTAGCTGCGATACATTGCGCGCAATTTGCTATCCAGTCGCTTACAGCTTGCTGGCAGCCGACCCAGTAGAATCGTTGTTTTAACTTCTCTAGGGTTTTCGTGACTCCGAGATGACCACCACTGGTACCGTCATGGAATTTTTTTAACACACTTCGTCTGTTTTGCTTGACATACCACAATTAGCTTTGTCTCAGTTTTGCCGTCCGCACTTTCCCATATACGGTATAAGCAGTGATTAATTACCCGTAGACTGTTCCACTGGGCGCAATACGCCTTCATTAGCGGACTTTCAGCTGATATTTGTTCACGGGTACGCCTCCTGTCCTCTGCTTTGGCTGACTTAACTTTCCACAGCTTCACTTGACTCAATATGCGTTAGTCTTATGTCAACGATGCACTCTTCCTTCAGCCCTCGAACAATGTTTGCACTCTAAATTGCAGGGGCGTCTTGAAAGGGCGTCCGCATTGCAATGCTTTATGCCTTTTCTGTGCTCGATGCTGAAATCATAGCTTTGAAGTCGTTCAATCCAACGAGCTAGCTGCCCTTCTGGTTGTTTAAATTGCAGCAGCAACCTGAGTGCAGAATGGTCGGTTCTTAATTGAAAGTGCTCACCATACAGATACTTGTGTTAGTGCTCTACACATTCCACTGCCGCCAAGAGTTCCCGTCGCGTTACGCAGTAGTTTCTTTCAGGCTTCGAAAGTACTCGACTGTAATAGTCTATCACTTTTTCGGTTCCATTGATAACTTGCAAAAGCACACCTCCTATTCCGTATCGGCTTTCATCGCTATCCAGCACAAATTTTTCCCCGGCCACAGGATATCCAAGAACCGGTGCCGTACATAATAACTCCTTGAGCCTTAGGAATGCTTGTTCTTGAGCTTCACCCCAATGAAATGGTCGCGCCTTTTTAGTCAGTTCATGTAGACTCGCAGCCACATTGGCAAAATTTGGTACAAATCGTCGGTAGTATGTGCAGAGACCTAGAAAGCTGCGCAACTCGTGCAGATTTTTCGGGCAAGGCCAATCTTTTACAGCCCGAATCTTATCTTCATCGGTTGATATACCCTCTGCAGTTACGCGGTGCCCCAAATACTTGACTTCCCTCTGAAACAGTGTACATTTCTTTGCGCTAAGCTTGAGTCCAGTCGCAGATATTCGCCTTAAGACTTCTGCTAAGTTCTTCAGGTGTTCATCGAAAGTTTTTCCCATGACAATTATGTCGTCAAGGTACACTAGGCAAGTTTTCCAGTGGAGTCCTTTCAGCACATTTTCCATTAAAACTCAAATGTTGCTGGAGCATTTCAGAGTCCAAAGGACATCACATTAAACTGCCATAATCCGTCACCTGTGCTAAAGGCAGTTTTCTCCTTGTCTTGGTCACAAATTTCTACTTGCCAATAACCACTTTGCAAGTCCAATGTGGAGAACCATTCGGTTCCTGCTAGCGTGTTTAGAGTGTCGTCAATTCTCGGTAGTGGATAGCTGTCCTTCTTGGTGATATCATTTAGTTTTCTGTAATCAACACAGAATCGGGTGCTGCCATCTTTTTTCTTAACTAAAACTATAGGCGAGCTCCATGGGCTAGAAGATGGTTCGATTACTCCACTACGCTCCATTTCGTTGACTAACTCCTTTACTTCATTTCGTTTTGCTAGAGGAATACTTCCGGGCGCCTGCTTTATTGGCCTCGCTTCACCAGTATTTATTCTGTGTTTTACAATCGCCGATCTTCCTTGACTTTGGTTTCTCATGGCGAAGACAGAGCCGTATTTCCTCATTTCTATCAGGCGGCGCCAGTTCTTTTACCCATTTTTCCACATATTCTGCCAGCATCTCTCGATCTTCAACGGACGCACTGGAAGGTTCCAAGTTCTTTTCGCAACTGATTATTGCTTCTGGCGCAGTACATTTGGCTATTTCAGAGTTCGCTCTGACAACTTTTTCACAATTTGATAGGTTCAGTACTCTTACAGGAACTCTTTTGTCTTTGCTGGTTTTCACGAGGGCTTTCGCTGTTATTAGGTCACTTTTTATTTCTGATGGTTCTACCACCCACAAGCTGCTGTCCCCACAATCTCCCTCCATACGTACCCACACTAAAGTTTCTGCCCGTGCTGGTAGTGTGTCATATCCAACACAAAGGGGTATTTCAACATTCTGCCAAATCTTTACTTTTTGCCCCATATGCAAGTTAATGCCGTGACTAATCATAAAATCTGCACTAATGATTACTTCGTCCACAATATAGGCAACAATAAATACGTGACTGACGCTTATGTTGGCAATTGTAAGTTTTACAGTTACCTTACCATAGACAGGGGCAGGCTCCCCAGTAGCTGTGCGCAGACTTACCCCGTATAGTGGTTCAACTGCCTTTTTCACTATTGACTGTAATGCTCCTGTGTCTATCGTAAGAATGTGCTTTCGCCCGTTGATGTACCCATAAGCAGTAAGATTGCTTTTCCCCTGCTGTGCTATTGATATGGAGATTGTGCCCCGTAGTGCTAGCTCTTTTTAGTTTAACGGTGACTCTTTAGGTGGTTGCTGATCGGTCCGAACTCTCTTCCTTGGTGCTTTGCAGTTTCGCTGAAAGTGTTCCACTTAACCGCAGTTGTAGCATTTGTCCTTCAGATTGCCTCGCTATTCACCTAATGCCTTCATAACTGACTCCTTAACTGCCTCTGTTAACTTCGTGCTCATATCTGCCTCTTTTTCAGCAGTCACTTCGAGGTTACGCACCTTAAATATTTGTGGCTTGGAAATCACCTTCGCAGTCTCTTGGGCCAGCGCGAATGAGACAGTTTCAGCAAAAGTCGATTTTTGCGTAGCACACACCGCATGTCTCACATCAGAATCCCGAATTCCATTGACAAATGCTTCAATTTTGAACTGATCTAAGAATGGATGATTTTCACCTGGATAAATCAGCTGCACAAACTGCTCAATCTCTGTCGCAAAATCTTGCAATGACTCATTTGCTTTCTGAAGTCTACGTCTTAGTTCCATTCT
Organism: Eustalomyia histrio; assembly: GCA_949748255.1. Classification (NCBI taxonomy): domain Eukaryota; kingdom Metazoa; phylum Arthropoda; class Insecta; order Diptera; family Anthomyiidae; genus Eustalomyia; species Eustalomyia histrio. The sequence goes on from OX456526.1 coordinate 102,676,862, forward strand.
GTATATTTCTTTTTTGTGTTCGCCACCATACTTTCGCTGCAGTGCCACCATTATGTCGTCAAAATTATTTCTGCAGGTGATTGACACACTTTCTAGAATTTCTGCAGCGTTTCCTTTTAAGGCCAAAATCAACTCTATAGCTTTTTCTTCGTTGTTCCACATATTTCTGACGGCAACTGTCTCGAACTGAAACTTAAAAACATTAAACGGTATGCTACCATTAAAAGTAGGGGCCTTTGCTCTACCAGAACTTTCCTGAATAATTCGTACTGGACCCTCTTGACATTGGAGATTATTTACTTTACTTTCCAGATCTTGTAGTTTTTCTCGACGTCATCCTCTAAGTCGGAAACTCGTTTTTCAACCACAGAAATTTTTTCATTAGTAGCTTTAGAAGTTCCCTGAAGCTTTTCTTCCACCTTAGCTAACAATTTCTCGTTGTCTGCTCTCGATGTTTCTAGCAGTTCCGTTTTCATCTTAGCAGTTTCTCGTTGTCCGCTCTAGAAGTTTCTAGCAGTTTCATTTCTATCTTAGTTAACAGTTTTTCGTTGTCTTTTCATCATAGCAGCCAGCATTGCGCTTAACTCCAAGTTACCTTCTGTTTTATGCGTACTAACCTCCATTGCTTCTTTTTCATCAAATTCGAAAGTCGCAATGTCAATGTTACGCCGCTCGAATTCCTCTATCAGCCGCTTTTGCAATTCCGTCTTATTACCTGCTGTCGGTAGCTCCAACTTACTCAACTCCTTCTTGAGTTGTTCCACTTTAAGCTCCTCCAATTTCATGACTGCTTATTATTTTGCAATCCTACTTCTGACACCAATTGTTACGATTTTAACCTTTATAAAATCTTTGATTTATTTACCTTTTAAATAAATCGAGTTCTTTCTATATTGCAAATAATAAACACTGTTTGAAATTATTTATTGCTCTATTTATTTATAACCGTCACTAAAAATTACAGAAATACACTTTAATAGCACACTTTATTTACACGATTTGGATAGACTAAACGTTAGCCACACTTTAGTTCTTCACACTTTGCGTTTTACTGCGTCACTGACTACCAGTATTTATATGAGTAGTCAGGTATTCTAGTTATTTCCAGTCTATTACGACACTAGATTTTTTCAGCTGTCAAAATTCGTGTGAAGAAATTTCTGTAACTAGAAATTTCTTGTAACAATATATTACCTACTAAATTTGTATATTCCACACCCACACACTGCACACTAGACTGTTTCAGGAAAAAATTCGCCGTACATAAGTTTCGAAAATATTTTGTTTACAGTCAAATCTTAAAATGGGATATATTGATGTTTTTTCTAAAGGGGACCAATGTTTTCTCTTTAAGGGTCATTAAACTCAAGTTTCCCGTTCCAGTTTTTACCCACAAGATCTCAGTTCTTACGACTCTAATGTACCACCCTAATATCAGAAAATTAAAGCTGGCAAAAAAATAGTAAACTTTTGCTACGGAAGTATTTCATAATTCCAGCAGAACTATTGGAATTTTTTTATTTTTAAAATTTTCTCAATATCTGTATCCCTTAGAGCAAAATATTGGTCTCTTCGAGACAAAAACATCGATATAGCATGCTTTAAGATCCGACTGTTCGGCAAAATTACCTTTCAAAAATACTTTATATTCGCACTTTTTTTGCCTGTAAGGTGGTATGGTCTACTGCACACTCTTTGATTGAAACTCGGAAATCTTAATTTAAATGCAGTCTTAATTCTGAATTTCAGTTGGGTTTTTCAAAATTTTATTAGGGATTTTCTTAATTTCAATTAGGAATTATTTTCTGAAATTCAATTTGAAATGCAGCAGTATTCTGAAATACATGTTTCATAATTGTTATCATATTAATGAAGCTTCTTCATTTTTTATTAAATATATTTATAATTGCATTTTGTATAGGTTTGGCGTTATAGGCCGTATTTTAAATATTTCGGTACAACTCAAAGTACAAGCATTTTAGGGCAAGTATTATAAACTATTAGATAGGTCTTAAACATATTTCGAAATCGATACATTGTACAGCAAAAGTCATGGTACCCCTGGCAAAATAAAAAATTCCCCAAATTCCTCAAAAATTACTTAACTAAAAATGTGACACTTATTTTTATTTTGTGTATTCACTTCTATACTACCGCAAATCCAAAAAATATTTCACTTGTTTAACTAATTAAAACTTATAAAAAATGTAGACCAATGCTACTTCATATTTAAGCATAGCATAAGTCAAAACGATATTATATTTATAATTTTATTGCACAACTGGTCTTAGACTTTTGTTGATTCCCTTTTAAAAAACGTAACGGTACTTTCCAAATTTCCAAGAAGCATTTGTGTACGACAGGAAGTAAAGTCAAGTAGTTTTTTAAAATGTCGAGAAAATAATTAGCAATAAAGAAGCAAAATATAATAATTAATTGTCACGAAATGGGTAAATCATACACCGAAAGTGCTAAAATTATAAATATGAACAAATCAGCAGCGAAAAGAGTTATAAATCTTTTTCAAAGATGAAAAAGAATTGAAAATAAGCCACGGACAGGCCGTCCACTAAAGCTCAATAATTAAGATAGACACAAAATTTAAGCCATTATTAAAAAAGACCCATTCAGAACGTGGGTGCATTCTGTAGGCCGGTTACAATGCTCGTACTGCTCGCAAGAAGCTGCACTTTAGCGTATCAAATAGAAAAAAGCTTATGGATTCGCAACGGAATATAAAATTAAAGCAAACCACTCTTGGGAAAAAGTAATTTTCTCAGACAAATCAAAATTTAACATTTTCGGATCGAACGGACGTAAATTGGTGTGGTGCAAAAAGTGCGACGAGCTAAATGCAAAGAATATTATAAAAACTTAATAGTATGGAGAGGGTGGAGTAATGGTATGGGGTTGCATGTGAGCAGCCGGTGTTGACAGTTTAGTGACCATTGAAGAGACAATAGACAAAACGGTTTACATGAACATTCTGATAGAAAATCTTAATCAGAATGCTGAAAACTGAACTGAATAATCGAGACAGAACAATGATCATAAGCATACACCAGCTGACATTAATATGTGGAAAACACACCACATATGCTTAAAACTCCTCCTCAAAGTCCCGATTTGAATCTTCTTGATCACTTGTAAGATAATTTAGCAAAACCCATACGAAATCACACAATTTCTAATAAAGACTAGCTATTGAAAATACTTTTGACTGAATTGGGTCAAATATACGAAAACTACACAAAAAAGCATGTGCCATCAATGCCGACATGGTTAAATGGTTCTACGACTTGAGGCGCATCCTACTAAGTATTAGGTAAAGTAATCCAGTTCAAAATTTACAAAATTTTAATAAAGTTTTGTTATTTTTTTCAGGGGTACTATGACCATATGAAGTTGCCATGATCTTTATTTTTTTTATTAATTATTTAGATAAATAAGTGAAATATTATTTTAATTTGTTAAAGTATACACATTAAATAAAAACAAGTGTAATATCTTATGTTACGTATTTTTTATAAATAACGAAAGATTTTTTATTATAGCTAGGGTAACATGACTTTTGCTGTACACGGTATATTATTTCCAATTGTTACTTTTGAATATTACATAAATATTTCTTAGAAATTGTTTCAAGAACAATAACACCTACAACGTTCGCATACCTAACTTAATAAATTTTAATAACGGTAAATAGAATGTTAATATAATAAAACAAAACAAGTACTGTCAGGGATGGAACCTTTTAAATAATACTCAAATTTAACCAAATTTAAAATTGATGGTATTGATCTCCATTTAGATCGAAAAGATTTTTATTTTTTTAATCTTGATCCCCATTTTTATAATTTTTTCTCTCTTTCTATTTATTTTAATATTTCAGTGTCTATTATATGACTGGTAATTATTAATTATTTTTAACATTTTTCAAAAAAAGGTATTGAAAAAGTACTATCGTTTTAAATTCATTAAACATGGTGCGTTTAATTATTTTTGTTATTAATACTGGTAACACTATCAAATTATATCCATAGTCTGTTACTGATGTATAAAATCAGTTGACGATTGACTTTATTATCATAAGTTATTTTTAATACTGCTGTGCTGTTGCTCAAACTTTACATTTATAAGAAATAATATGTTGTTTGATTAATATTTTTTGAAAATTTTATAGAAACATTTCTTTAATTTTGTAATTGTTGAAGTTATTTTTAAACTGTTGTATAAATGTTATTTTTTTTATTTAAACGTCAAAATTATTTTGTTTACAACATTAAAATCAAAAGCAAAACAACAAAATTTGTTAAAGGTTTACATTAAAAATTATATTTTAAGTTTGATAAAAATTAACTATACAGGGTGGCGCAAAAATAACCTTCCGATGTTTTTTGGCTGTAATTTAAAAAAAAAATGAAAAACTTTGATTCTTCTTGTGGATTATTTTTATTTGGCCTTTTAATTTTTTTTACATCAAGTCCAGAATATGATGTCATATAAATGGCCGCCGCCACAGTTGATTGTCATTTGAGCCCTTTTTATGGCATTTTCCATCACTTTGGCCAAAACTTCCGGCGATAGGTCCTCACATTCTTGTCTTTAAGAGCTGCAAGAGTCTGACTTCAAAAAGCCCCACAAAAAGAAGTCTGGAGCGGAGTGCAAATCGCCAAAACGGGAGATTAGGCGCCCGGGAAATGCATCCTTCAGCATATCGGTTGTGGCACGTGCAGTGTGTGGCGTTGCACCCTCCTGTTGGAACCACATGTTTTCCAATCCCAATTCATCAAGTTGCGGCAAAAAGAACTCGTTGATCATTGCTCTGTAGCGCTCACCATTCACAGTAACCGTTTGGCCCGCGACGTCTTCGAAGAAAAAAGGTCCGATGACTCCTCCAGCGAAAACAGCACACCATACAGTGACTTTAAGCGGGTGTAATGGCTCTTCGTGGGTTACACGCGGATTTTCAGTGCCCCAGAAGCGTAAATTTTGCTTATTTACGTACCCGCTAAGATGGAAATGGGCCAAAGTCACCGACTGATTATTGCTCAAATAAATAGTCACCAATATTCCGCGTTCTGGAGCAGTGTAGCGTAACATTGTTTATTAACGTGTATTTCGCATGTGTTTACTACACAAATGTCAAAACAGAACTGACATTAGGGGCCAATCGCAAAATTTATTGCATTTTCTGATAGGAGGATTACTTTTGCGCCACCTTGTAGAATTAAAAAACCAAACATGGAATACTTTTATTAAAAAAACAATTTTTTATATTGTTTAATCCAAAAACCTTTATTTTGGTTAATTCTGTTATCGCTGCCCTTTTGGTAACATCTACCCAATTTGGGTTAATACTATGTTATGATCTATTGATTACTCCCCTCTTTTACAACATCGGTGGCAGTATTTACATAGATTCTGACTAGTAAAACCGTTAACGGTACTCCTTTTTTTTTTTGCATAGTTACAAACTTACTTGTCAACTATCTAGGAGCTAATCCCTTTGCAAAGGTAATATATTTTTATACCAATAAAGACAGATTATCTCTACTATAAAACAAACCTTTTTGTCTTTTTATTTTTATTGGAATCATTCAGTTCAATTTCTTCGACCTTTTTAATATAAATTCCAGGTAATATGTATTCAAGCTTAAGGTCTTTTTTTTTTTTTTTTTTTTTTATTTTTTATTTTTACAAAATTATTTATTTTTTATCCAATATTTCGCTATCTCAATGGATAGCTTCTTCAAAAAAAAAAAAAAAAAAAAAAAAACTTAAGCTTGAATACTTATTACCTGGAATTTTATTGGAATCTTTATTCTGCGTTTACGGCAAACATTGGTCCATACGAACCGGATTTCCAAGTGAATAAGAACAAAAAGTGGAAATAATTTTCATATATTTCCAGGTAAAAATCTTTTATTTTCTACGAAAAACAGGTGCGTAAAGTTTTTGATCTTTTAAGTTCCAAAATTATAAAAATAGCGAAAAAGTCAAAATAAATAATAAAAAAAATAAATTCATTAAATTTGCAAAATAAAATAACTGATTTAATATTTTGCACAAAAAAGTATTAAATTTTTAACGTTTTGTCATTTATCGAGTTTATTTTTAATTTTGTTTTTACAACAATTCGCTTGTTTACGCGGACGGACGGAATAATTTTTTTCTTGTTAAAAAAAATTTTGGTAGTTATATTTTAACCGTGTTAAAAATAATTATTTCGTTCGTTTTGATTTTTTATTATTTAATGAAAAGCCGTCTTGTTAAAAAAGTGATCAATTTATTATTAGAAAAATAATTTACATATTAACATATGTTACATACATATTTACATATAAAGCAGTGTTTTTATTATTTTCTCCTATTTTTATATATTTAGATACAGCAGTGTTTTTTTTTTATTATTTTTTCCAATTTTTTTATGTGCTTGTACGTTTGTTTACATACCAACATACCAGCTATAGTCAAGGCTTTCATACTTACTGTATTGATGTTGTTGTTTTTTAGAAAACAAAAAGTCACCCTACTGTCCGTTAAAGTCGCTACATATAAAGTTCGTGCTTGTTGATTGCGAATATTTTGATAATAATTTGTATTTTTTTTTTTGTCAGATTTATTACCAATATTGGAAAATTTTTGCCATTCTTCGTAAATTTTCGTATTTTTTCGGATTTCTTCGGGTTTTTCGAACTTTTTCGGATTTTTTGTATTTTTTAAATAAAATTTAAAATAAAATGTCAGATAACGCTCTTGATATTTTCACAAGAGAGTCCGATGCTCTTGTTAAATTTGAAGCGAAGTTTAACGAACTTCGTGAAAATGAGCATACGATATTTAACCTTCAAATTCGGGGAAAAGAATTAAGCGCTATATGGGAGCAAGTAAGGCCACATATCGGGCTTGTTTAAATTATTTGGAAGGCGCTGATATGGCCAAACCATCAAACGTAGATGCTCCCGAGGCTAAATATGACGTCACATTTAACGCGTACGTTAATTGTTTATCTTTAATTAACGAAAAATTGCATAATTTTTAATCGCAAAAATAGGTGAGCAGTCTCCGACTGCACCAATTAATTCGGACGACTATAGCCATGATTTAGAACTCCCTCCGTGTAATATACCAGCTTTCGATACTAAAGTTTCTTCTTGGCCCACTTTCCGGGATCTTTTTACCGCGGTTCACATAAAAAACTTGCCCTTAAGTCCAATTCAGAGACTTTTTGATTTATTTGAGAAATCAAGCGGTGATGCACGGGAACTTGTTACGAGAACGCCACTTACTAATAAAGGCTTTGACATTACGGGGAACAACTTGACCGAAAAATATGAGAATTTGCGTTTGTTGGTAAAACATCAGCTTATTGAATTTTTCAATCTTCCTTTTCTTGAAAAGGAAACTGATGAGGGTTTGAAATCTTTGCAGCGCGGTATAACTGGTTGCCTTTCAGCTCTGACCGCGTTGGATATTTCTTCTTCGAACGATTTGTGCGCTCATATGATAGTTTTTATTTGTATTCAACGGTTACCGGCAATTACAGTAAACCTTTGGGAACAGTCCGTGAGGGATAAAAAAGTTTTGTCCAAATGGTGTGATTTAGATCGCTTTCTTACGGAAAGAATCGATACTTTAAGAGTGTTCTTGCGACCTTCGGTGTTCTCATCTTTCTAACAGGTCCGCTGAAATGAAGGTAAGGGCACACCTTACTAAGTCCACTACTTCTGTAAACAATTCTTGTGTTCTATGTAAAAATCAGGTTAACTTTCTTCACTTGTTTTAAAAGGTGTCTGTCTCCGATTGATATTCTAATGTTAAAAAGTTTCATTGTTGTGTAAATTATCTTTCGAAGACACATGAAGCTAAGGATTGTAATAGTACGCATACTTGTTCAAAATGCAATAAGCGGCATCACAAGTTATTGCATCGCGATTCAACTTCGAATTAGGCTTTGGTTAGGGAGAATACTTCTTCAGCTGCGGGTTGCGGGTACAGCTCTTCCTCTTCCCAATCCTGTACTAACTGATTCTAATATACAATCCACTTCGGGTGGTGGCAATACCACAGTTCCTTCTATTAGACAGGTGTTTCATACCTCCCAGAATGGAGCGTATTACGTACCCAGCGCGTGCTCCCATTGAACCTGCTTCTGAACGAAGTTTTATATCGAAACGTTTGAAAACCGTTTAAAACTATCTACATATCCCACGAATGCTTGCATTTTTGGTGTCGAGCGTATGTCCTCTAGTTCAAAAGACTTTGTTCTTTCACAATTGGCTCTTCTTTGGATCCATAATTTTCTTTGGAAACTTTGGCTCTTGTCGTTACTGAGATTTCTGAAAGTTTACGATCCTTTAAAATACCTTCGTTTGTGAGGGCAACTTTGCCAAATCTTCGCTATGCAGATCAGGTCTCTTCTACGAATACCTGAGATAAAGGAAATGTACGACACCATCGTAAATGAATATTTACAATTGGATCATATGAAACCTTTTTCCGATCTACATTCCGCTTCTACTTTTACTTGTTATTTACCATCTCATCCAGTACTTAAGACCACAAAATTGCGCGTCGTTTTCAACGCATCAAATAAAACGTCAAATGCAGTTGTCTAAATGACTGTCTTTATGTGGACCCCACTTTGCAGTCAGATTTGGTTCGTTGACGACTTTTTAAATTTGTTTTTAATTCCGATATAACGCAAATGTATAGACACATTCGGGTTGATTCTACTCATACTCCATTTCAACGGATCTTGTTTAGAGATTCTCCAGAGTTGCAGACTGTATCTTTCGGCGTTATTTGCGCCTCGTATCTCGCCATCCGAATTTTGTCGCAATTGGCTGACGATTCAGAGACTGAGTACCCTGTTGCATCGCACATTATACGAAATTGCATGTACGTTGACGACGTTTTAACAGGTACGATATATCATCTGCTCTGATTGTCCGTGATCAACTTATTGCTGCTTTGGCTTCGGCAAAATTCGATCTCCGAAAATTGACTTCCAACGGAACATCTTGTCGATACCAAACTTTTAACTTTTGTCGAGTCAGGTAGTTCGAAGACTTAAGGTATTCAATGGAATGCTCAGTTGGACTCATTTTTCTTTGAAGTGGATCCTATCGCACAGAAATGAAATACGAAAAGGAAAGTTTTGTCTATTATTGCGAAATTGTTTGATCCTGTTGGTTAGCTAGGTCCCGTAGTGATTGTGGCGAAAATGATTATGCAGAGTGTGGCTCGATAACATCGATTGGGATGATTCACTTCCACTCTCTACTGAAAATGATTGGAAAAACTTTGTTGCTTCTTTCCACGAAGTTCATAAAATTAGAATTCCGCTATGGGTTCACTATACGACTGATTCTTCTGTCGAACTTCACGTTTTTTCGGATGCCTCGGAGAAGGCATACGCGGGGGTAATATATATTCGTATCGAATCCCCACCGGCGAAATTCATACCCACTTATTATCTTGCAAAACAAAAGTGGCCCCCATTAAATCAATTTTAGCCCCACGTTTGAAACTTTGTGGTGCGGTTTTGGCTTCTGAGCTTTTGAAAACTGTTCTCGGTGAAATTGATATTCGGCTTTAGCGAATTTACTGTTGGACATATTCTACTATAGTTCTGTCTTGGTTGAAGAAGGACCCTTGTTCCTGGACCACGTTTGTTGCTAATAGAGTTGCAGAATTCAGGAGAATGTTGGTCAACATAACTGGTATCATGTCCGTGGAATTTCTTTCTCAGAGTTATCTGACAGTTCACTGTGGTGGCATGAGCCACCATAGCTTCGTGAAAATAAATTGCAATGGAACATTACTGATCTTTCCCATCTTGACACGGATATTGAGGGTCGTGTAGTTAAAGTTTATGCGTCCTTTTTTACGGACACAAGTGGAAATGATATTTAAGTTGATATTTGAAGAACTATTCTCTATTCTTGCGATTCTTTTATAATAGTCACCGGAATCATAAGTCGGGTCGTAGCTTGTGCTCGAATAAGACTCTTTCGAGTTACGAATTAAATCGAACTGAGTTGAATTTGGCTAAAGTTGGTCAAAAGCAGCACTTTACAGATGAGTATTGCTGTCTTTTAGATAGGGAACCATTGTCTCCAAAAAGCAGTCTTGTTACTTTGAAGGCGTAAAGGTGGCGTCATGAGATTGGTCGTTTGATAAAATCTCCTTGACTGAGTTTATTCATTTGATTTCCATTCACGGTAGAAATCAATTAATGCTGCGAATTCTTCGGATCGAGTATTGGGTACCTAGACTTAGTTCTAAAATTCGCACCGTTATTAGAAGCTGCAAGCGTTGTGTTCTTGACAGGATACGTTCTTGCAGTCAAATTATGGCCGCTCTTCCTCCTGAGAGGACCTTTCTTGATAGGTCTTTTACTACCACAGGTGTCGATATTGCTGGTCTTTTTGATATTAAGAGTTTTACGGTCGCGGATTACTAAAGGTATGCTCGTGATATGGCATTTAGTTCCTTTCTTGGCGTTTTATTCCAGCGGGCGCTCCTCATGGGTGGATTTTGGGAAGCCGGGGTGAAGAGTTTCAAACTCCACTTTCGAAAAAAAAGGAACAGTCCTTTAAGTATACATTTGAAGAACTTTCGACTATTCTTTCCAGAATAGAAGCATGTCATAACTCGAAACCTCTTTGTCCTATGTCTGATAGTCCACAGGAACCAGTTGCTCTGACCCCTGGTCACTGTCTAATCGGTTCTCCAGTATTAGCTCCACCGGAGCATGCTTTACTTGATTCACCGATCAGTCTGGTTAACCGCTTCCAAAAAATGAAAGCTATTTCTCAACATTTCTGCCGTCGGTGGAAAGAGGAATATTTAATGCGTTTACACAAACGGTATAAATGGAAAAACGCTGAACGCAAAATTCAGGAAAATGATTTAGTCGTGATCCGGCACGAGCAGCTTCCTCCAACATCGTGGCGGTTAGGTCGGGTAGTAAAACTTTATCCGGGAAGTGACGATCATATTAGAGTCGTTAATGTACGGATTTCGAACGGGGTTGTAAGGCGACATGTCGCAAAACTGGTCTGACAAATTAAACAAATCTATTTTCTTCGAATAACAATTTTTATTTCCTAGCATAATGGAAGCTTTAAAAACCCTTTTTGATGACGCTTTGTTGGATGAATATAAGGAAGCCATGTATATTGTAGACCCTATTTTTGCAGAAGCACATTTGGCGAATCTGAATGCCAAACCTGATCCAATTGCTATATAACTTTATCAGCTGTCATACCACCACCTCCTTCTGAGGTACCTACTCCAGTTGCTGCGTCTTCTTTAGACAAAGTAACTGACAAAACGTCGACCTCCAAATCATCATCGGGTCCTAATGGAACCCCGGCCTCGAATACATCCGCGAAAAAAGTTAATCCGAAAAGTTTTCAATGTCGAGTTTGTAGTGGTAAACACCCATTGCGGTCTTGTTCTACTTTTCGGAAGTCAAGTCACGCACTCAAGCTTCGCTTAGTGTTTCTTCACCATCACTGCTCCCGTTGCTTGGCTCATACTTATGAAGCCAAAAATTGTCAGAGTCTGGCTTGATGCCGCTATTGTAATGGAAACCACAATTCAATTTTACATGCGCCTTCTTCTTCCAAATCTGGTCCTAAGAAGATTGCCTCAAGCCAGCCTGTAAATCAGGCTTAAAGGCTAAAACCACTTTTGTGGCATAGCACAACACTCCGTTGATATCTGATACCTGTCCGTTGCCTATTCGACATATTGTCACGTTTTCCCCTTCTATTGTGGCTGAAATTATTTTACCTAAAAGGTGGGTCCCTGTTCGTGCGGCATTGGACCCAGCTTTTAATGTTTCTGGCCGAGTAGCTTCAGTTTTAGGACCTGAGCTTAGCCCTCAAGTGCTCAGAAGCAAAATCTATTAGAGTCCGGGCCTTCCATTGGCTCAATATACGATATTTAGATCGACCCGGTCCCCTTTGGACTATCGATCCTTCGGGATCAACCCTGGCCCCCTTTGGGTCAACGATCATTTGGATCAATAGACACCCCTTGTGTCACCACGGTCTCCTTTGAGCCAATGATCCTCTTGAATCATCGTCGTAGTTTTAAGTGTTTTTGAAAAAAAGAAAAAAAAACGTATATAATAAACATATGAATTGAAAATCAAATCATTTAAATTTTAATATGAATTATTTAATTTTGTTGCAACATACCTATATGCTGCAAGGTGGCGGGCAATGTTTAATCCAAAAACCTTTATTTTGGTTAATTTTGTTTTCGGTGCCATTTGGTACCATCTACCCTATTTGGGTTATGATATATTAATTACTCCCCTCTTTTACAGCATTAACGGTACTCCTTTTTTTGTATTGTCAACCGCGTTTTGCTTTTTTTACTAGCTACAATCTTACTTGTCAAATCCCTTTGCAAAGGTAATATATTTTTATACCAATAAATAGAGACCTTATCTCTACTATAAAACAAACCTTTTTGTCTTTTTATTTTCATTGGAATCTTTATTCTGCATTTACGACAAACAGATATTTTTTGTGAAACAACCAAAACTAGAGATTTCACGAAAATTGGGTCCCTATTCGGTATATTTTGGCTATATACTGAATATTGCTACTATTCATTCAATACAATATTGCCACTATTTCGCCGAACTATTAGTTTTCTAAAAATGTGGTAAAATAAATGATTTTTATTTAAAAGAATTCGAAACAAGTCCAAAAATTAAAAAAATTTTGTATAAAATATGTTTAAGATTATTATTGACTATTAAAAAGGGTTCTCTATTAGTGAAAATTAAGTGTTATAGTCGAAAAACGTTTATTTATTGGCTAAGTGAAAACTTTTTATTAAAAAAGTTATGAATATGCACTTTTTATTCGGAATTTGGCTGTTTTTTTATTCGTTAGAATTCAACCGAATACCGAATGTTCGGTTTATTGAATACACTATTCGTGACGAATACACTCGAATACTCTATTCGTGATATCTCTAATTAAAATCGATTTCTTGTTAACAAGTTTTCCTTAAAATTCCACGTATTGAGCGCCATCTAGTGGTGCAAATAACAGCCAAATCTAAATTTTTTCACACAACGCTTTATAATATTTCTAAAAATATTTTTTTTTATAAATACATTATCGGGGAACATTATTTTATTTAATATCATTTTAATTTTTAACAAAAATTGCATCAAATTTATGAAAAAATCATGAAAATAGACATTTTTAAAAATATGATTTTTTATAATTTGTGGCACAATATTGGTTCTATTCATTCATCTTATTAGCTTTGAGATAATAGTATAAACCTTGAAAAACGTAAAAAAATACACTTTTTTAGTATTTTTTTTTTAATCCATCAAAGTTTTGTAAATTTTTTAAAAGATTTATATTAAAATTTACAATAAAATTTATATTTTTAGTTTATTACAAATTTTCTAGAACAATTAAATAAAAAAAACTTTAAGCCATTTTTTGAAAACCTTAATTTTTTAATTTTTTTTGTGAAACATCTAATTTTTTTTTTGTGTTTAGCTATTTTTGCTTCAAATTCTCTAAGTTGGTTCTATACTTCTTATAATCTCTGAGATAATAGTATTAACTTTGAAAAACGTCAAAAAAATACCCTTTTTTTCTATTTTTTTTTACTCCATCAAAGTTTTGTAAATTTGAATTATTTAACACAAAAAAAGTAATTTTCAGATCCATAAAAAATAATTGTACTAAAGATTTATACTGTACAGGTTGGTTGAAAAGTTCCTGCGCTCGAAATGAAAGAATACTGTTTTTGTTACGAAATATATTTTTTTATTCAATATAATCTCCTAGAAGCTCAATACACTTGTTCCAATGATCTTCCAATAATTTTATCCCATCCTTATAATAGTTTTCCGGAAGCTCTGCAAAATAACCGTCTACGGCTGCTATGACCTCTTCATTCGAAGAAAAATGCTTTCCACGAAGGAATTGTTTGAGATTTCTGAAGAGATAGTAGTCACTGGGAGCCAAATCTGGCGAATACGGTGGATGTTCAAGCAATTCGTACTTTAATTCTTTGAATTTAGCCATCGTCAAAACACTTGTGAGCAGGTGCATTGTCTTAATAAAAAAATAATTTTTTCTTCTTTAAATCAGGTCTTTTCTCACGAATTATTTCATCCAGCTGATCCAAAAGGCTGCAATAATATTCAGAGTTGATTGTTTTACCTTTCTGAAGATAATCAATCCACAAAATTCCTTTTGCATCCCAAAAAACTGATGCCATAACCTTCTTTGCTGATCGTTGTGACTTCACCTGCTTTGGAGCTGAACAACCAGCTTCAGTCCACTGTAAACGTTCTTGTTTCAATTTAGGATCATGGTGGTAGATCCAAGTCTCATCCATAGTTATAAAACGACGCAAGAAGTCGGTTTTATTCGGCTTAAAACGCTCCAAATTACGCTGAGAAATTTGTTTTCGATCCAGTTTTTGTTGAATTGTTAATGTGTGCGGCACTAACTTTCCAAACAGTTTTTTCATACGTAATTCTTCATGTAAAATATGGAGTACTTGTTTGTCTGAGATGCTTATGGCATTAGCAATTTCACGCTTAGTCAAACTTGGATCTTCACTAACCATATTATGTACCTGCTCAATGATTTCTGCTGTGGTTGCAGTTTTTGGTCGTCCTTCGCGCGGATCGTCTTCAAGGCTGGTACGACCACGTTTAAATTCACCAGCCCAGAATTCAACGGTGCGTTTTGAAGGTGAGGACTCCTTATACACCTCTAACAATTGTTCATAAATTTCCTTTGCTTTTAAACCCTTCAAAACAAAGAATCTAATGACTGCACGATATTCAATTTTTTCCATATTAAAAAAAATCAATGACACGACACGTCAACTTCAAATGGCTTGTAAACAAAGAAAGCATTGACAGAATGACTTGCAACTTTGCATGTGTTCTCAGGACAGTTATACCAACTTGAGAAAAAAAAGTTTGGAGCTAGCAGTGCCATTAGAGTATTCAAAAACCGAAAACCGGTCAACCGGTTTCTTTTTTTTTAACCGATCGGATTCGAATATTTTGTAAATTCGAAGAAAACCGAAAACCGGTCTTTTTTGTTCGGTTAACCGGTTTTTTCAATTACATCACCAACTGGGTTACTTGGTCTCTTTTATTTTTTCCGAACACTTTTATAGTCGTTTATTTGGTTATGAAGATTTAGATGTAAGTCTGATAGATTCCGATGAAGACTTAACTTTGGATATTCCAAATTCAAATAGTTTAATTTCTGATCTAAATAACACAATAATCAGTATTCAAAATCCTAAAAAAGAGACCGTACAAAATCATTCATCATTATATGTGACCTTCTCCGAGAAAAGGCACCTAGTGTGTGAAAATAAAGTTTTAAGAAAAACGCATTTAAAGTTTCATAACGCATCATCACTGTGAACACACCTTCAGTTGGGAGATGCGATTTGGTATGGTTATGATTGGCAGCCGACTTTGGTGACGTCTTGCCTATGTGGTGACGTATTTTTTTCTCTTTTAGAGTGAAAATTTAAAACCAAAAAATCAAAAAAAATATTTTTTAATGTTTTTCTCATTTTTATCGATTTTTCCAAGTTCGTTTTGTACACTTACAATATATTTTCCGTTACTGACTGTAGTTTATTTAAAAAGTTATACGTAAAGTTTGTTTTTAAATGAATAGATCGGTTTCGAATATTTTGTAAATTCGAAGAAAACCGAAAACCGGTCTTTTTTGTTCGGTTAACCGGTTTTTTCAATTACATCACCAACTGGGTTACTTGGTCTCTTTTATTTTTTCCGAACACTTTTATAGTCGTTTATTTGGTTATGAAGATTTAGATGTAAGTCTGATAGATTCCGATGAAGACTTAACTTTGGATATTCCTTATTCAAATAGTTTAATTTCTGATCTAAATAACACAATAATCAGTATTCAAAATCCTAAAAAAGAGACCGTACAAAATCATTCATCATTATATGTGACCTTCTCCGAGAAAAGGCACCTAGTGTGTGAAAATAAAGTTTTAAGAAAAACGCATTTAAAGTTTCATAACGCATCATCACTGTGAACACACCTTCAGTTGGGAGATGCGATTTGGTATGGTTATGATTGGGAGCCGACTTTGGTGACGTCTTGCCTATGTGGTGACGTATTTTTTTCTCTTTTAGAGTGACAATTTAAAACCAAAAAATCAAAAAATATTTTTTAATGTTTTTCTCATTTTTATCGATTTTTCCAAGTTCGTTTTGTACACTTACAATATATTTTCCGTTACTGACTGTAGTTTATTTAAAAAGTAATATGTAAAGTTTGTTTTTAAATGAATAGTCCATTGAAATTCATAGAAATATATTTTTTAACTATTTGAATCAGTCATTCAAAAAACAAACTATAAAAATTTACAGACATTCAGTAGGAGTTGATATTTTCTGTTAAATGTAAAATTGTATGTTTTCTGTTTCTAAAAATTTAAATTCATATAATTCTTTTTTGTTTTTTTACCAAAATAGTTTGTATATATACAAAATTATTTCAATAAAAATTACAAGAAATTATTCAAATATACAAACACATAAAGCCAATTAAAATATATACATCTGTGTGTGTTGTGTTTTGTAATTACATACAAATAAAAAAAACTTTCAATTTGAAAAACAAACCACAAAAGTAGTTTTTCCTAACCTTTTGTAAGTAAAAATTCTATGGTTATTTTAAACGACTTTCTATTGTTTTTACTACTTTTGTTGGTTATTAAACATTGATTGAAAATAAACAACAAAATGGGTTGAATATAATGGAAAATCAGTTGTCCTCTTTTTGACTGTATTTTCGATTAATTTAATATGTGTTTTAAGTTGTTTTTAACGAAATAATATTGTGAGTGTACGTTATGGGGTAAATAAATTTTTATCAGAAATCTAATTGATTTCATCTTATTCTACACCCTATTAGGTACCAGAATCCCCTCTTAAGTCCAAACCAGTTTTTTGACACACTAGGTCCCTTTTCTCGGAGAAGGTCACATATGATGATTTCATATATCTTGATATATGCGACGAAAGAACTGAAAAGTTGGACAATTTATATAATTGCCTTTTGACTATTTGTCCAACATCTACTATTAGTGAAAGAGTATTTTCCACTTCTAGCTTTATCAAAAGCAAACAAAAAAATCGTCTTAAAACGAAACATTTAAATATCATAGAGCAATTCCATATGAAAGCGATCACCTTTTGGACGACCCCTCTCCGATTTTAAAATAAATAGTCTCAATCGATTGCCCAGCAAAAAAATAATGTACCTACATATTTTTTTTTTTTTTATAGTGACTGGTTTAGTGGTGGTGTACACCACTGTCATGTGACAAAATTGAAGAATTCTTCATAAGGGACCTCATTGAAAGTTGTTTAAAAAAAACTACTAAAGCGATCGCAACGAGTGATAGCTCGTTGGAAAGGTAAATTTTCCTAATTTTTCTCAGAAATTTACCTTTTTTCCCATGAAAATTAAATTTTCCGATTTTCCACAGAAGCTCCTAAATTTTCCGGCTAATTTTATTTTTTTTGGATTCCTCATAATTTTTGCTTTAAGAATCAGCAATAAAAAAATGGGCCCCGACTCCTTGTTTGGACAGGAGAAGAGCATTTAAGAGACCACCTTGTTCTCATTGTTTTTATATTTTTTATAATTGAATTATTTTTAATTATTTAACATTATTTTATTTTATTATTAAAAATACATTTTAAAAATTATTTTACAGTTAAAAATACATTTATGAAGAAAAAATCAATTTTTTTTTAAGAGCCCCAAGTTGAGTGTGTAGTGAATATGGTCTGCCTGCCTTCACAAGATCGGCCATAAATCCATGGATAATAGCAGCAGTGGCATGCAATGGCACACCAAACCCGACTGAGGCTACAGGTCATAAAATGTGTTTTGCTCAAATAATGTTCCCCAAAAATTTAGGAAAATAAAAAAAATGCGGGTTAGAATATTTTCCAATAACGTTATAAAAATAACTTGAATTTATTTATAAAAAATAAATTTATTCGGGTTTTAAATAAGTAACAACGTACCTTATTTGCGGGTGGATACAAGAGTAATGAAATGTTAGCTTAACGAAACCATTCTCTAAGGCTACAAGTAAAATGCCAAGAGCATGAAAAAAATAAGTTTCGTTATGCTAACAATAGGTGTGTTCAGCACTTTACGCGTAAACATCCCGCCCCCCTTGCACGGGTGCAACAAGAGGAGGAGTAAGTGCGTGGTACGTTATTCACACGAGCATTTGAAATACAATTCACAAAAAAAACTTAGAACTAAATAACAATTCGTTTTTTTTTTTAATTCAATTCATTTAAAAAAAAAAATCAAGGAAAAATGAATTAAAACCATAAAAAAAAAGAAAATATAATAAAAAATTAATCTGATTCTATATAAAATATAATAAATTAAAAAACGGGTATTATTTTATTTTTTTTTTAAACAGAAACTAAAAATTTTGTCCGGAGTGGACGTTTATGACTATGGTAGCCGGTTGGCTACCACTCCCACCATAATTTATGTTATTGCCCCTTCGGGTGCCACACTGACATTGGGGTGGTTGATGCTGATGTTGTTGTTGGTTACGTTGATTTTGGTTACGTTGCTTTTGGTTACGTTGATTTTGGTGGCGTTGATTTTGGTGACGTTTTCTTTTTTCATTCCCAGTGGCCTGTTTTTTTGGGGGTTGTCTGTGCAGAAGAGTATGGTGCTTTTCAAGGCACTCGATGCACCGATCCCGACTTTCGCATTTTCTCAATAAATGAGATGTCGCCAGACAGTTAAAACAATATTTCAACCGCTTTACCGCTTGAATCCTTTGGTCCACCGACATGCGCTTGAAACGAAAACATTTGCGCAGGGGATGGTCCTTTTTGCAAAGCTTGCAAGCAAGACCCCGTTCTGCAGACCCAGCGGTAGCATTTTCAGGATTTTGGCCATCCTCTGGTAGGTGGACTTCAGGGCGGCGACTGACTGACGACATTTCTAACCTATGGGAAGAAAAAAAGAGAGGGAAATAGTTAATTTTGTTCGTATACGGGTAGAAGAACGAGCTTAACAATTGGCCGAGTAAAAATGCCTGAGGCCGTTCTCACATCACAGACGCGTACTTTCTCATCGGGACCTTTAAAAACTTTATCTATACGCCCTAACCTCCACTCGTTAGGGGGTAAATTATCCTGACGTATAACAACAATATCCCCTACCTGAAATTCTCTTTTAGGATATTTCCACTTCACACGTCTGTGGAACTCCTTCAGATACTCTTCTTTCCATCGAAGAGCAAATTGATGGTGAAGAGTTTTTAGCTTCCGCCACCTATTAGCGTGACTAAGTGACAGATCGGATAAATTGGGTTCAGGAGGAGATAATAACGGTGCACCAATTAGAAAATGGCCGGGTGTTAGAGAAACAATTTCGTATGGATTTTCATTCATTGGAGATAAGGGGCGTGAATTTAGGCAAGCTTCTATCCTAGTAAGCATAGTGGAAAACTCTTCAAACGTGAATTTTTGAGCGTTTGAGATCTTTTTTAAGTGGGTTTTAAAACTTTTAACGCCAGCTTCCCAGAGTCCACCCATGTGAGGGGCGCCGAGGGGTATAAAGTTCCATTTGACAATTTGAAAATTACTCTGGGAAAAAAGCTGCTGTTTAAAGTGAGAAAGAAAATGTTTTCGATCTACCTCTTGTAAATTAGAAGCACCTACAAAAGCTGTCCCATTATCGGAATATAAATGGGAAGGGCAACCTCGGCGCGAGAAAAAACGGGTGAACGCTGCTAAGAATGTTTCTGAAGACATGTCGCCGGTTGCTTCTAAATGGATTGCTTTTGTTGCAAAGCACACGAAAACCACTACATAGCCTTTTGTTGTACGGCAACCTCTACCTCTATAGGATTTTATATCGAAAGGTCCAGCGAAGTCTAGACCTGTGTGAGTAAAGGGTCTTGTTAGAGAAGTTCTCTCTGGAGGTAAAGCGGCCATAATTTGTTGTCCCGATTGCTTTTGATGTAATACACAAATAGTGCAATTACGAATAGTTTTACGAACTAAATTTTTTAGATTCGGGACCCAAAACTCCATTCGTACTGTGCGGAGCATTAAGGACTGCCCACCATGAATAGTACACTTATGTACAAGTTTTACGAACAGATCCGTAAAAGTCGCTGAATAGGGCAAAATTCTAGGGTATCTTTCGTCATATGTCAGCCCGGGTGCATGAACAAGCCGACCGTTCATTCTAACGAATCCATTCGGGTCAATAAAGGGATTCAAAGACAGTATGTGACTTTTAGAAGGGAGAGGAAGTCCTTTTGATAGGATCGAATATTCGGGAAGGTAAATTTGCTGACATACTAGAACCAGACGATCTTTTACGAATTTCATTTCCGCATGAGTAATTTCAGGGGTGTCGTATAAACGCTTACGTGTTCGCAAAAATTGAAGACAGCGAAACCAATATGCAATAATTTTCATTGCTCGGGGTAAATCAGAAAAATGGTCGAGAATATCAATTATTTTCTTTGGGGAGTTATGAGAAACAACACATTTCAAATGAGAATAAATATTTATCGATTTTTGTGGCCACTTATCTCTTGGTTGAGATAACCATTTTGGCCCATGCCACCATAAAGGATTTTCAATTAAATCACGAGCAAGAGATCCACGACTTGCCAAATCGGCGGGGTTATCTTTAGAAACAACGTGAGACCAGTTTTCAATTCCAACCTTTCTCTCAATTAGTGCAACTCTATTCGCTACAAAAGTTGGCAAATGGCACGGGGGTTTCTGAAGCCAAGTCAAAACAATGGTTGAATCTGTCCAAAGGTAAATCTTTTCTTTAGAAATATTCAACTGACCGCATAATGACTCAACCATCTTTGCCATTAATGCCGCTCCACAGAGCTCTAAACGGGGTAACGTCTCATATTTTACTGGAGCTACTTTTGTTTTGGATGCAAGCAAATGCGATTGTACCTCAAACGGGGAAGAGGTGGTGCGAACATAGAGTGTTGCAGCGTATGCTTTTTCGGAAGCATCACAAAATCCATGGATCTCAAAATCGTTATCAGGGTGAAAATTAACCCATCTGGGTATTTCAATCTTCTCAATGTACGGGTAATCATCGAGAAAAGAGTGCCATTGAATCAACGTGGAAGAATTCAAGCACTCATCCCAATCTGTCTTGTCTTTCCATATTTGTTGCATTATCATTTTAGCAACTATGATTTTCGGGGATAGCCAACCGGCGGGATCAAATAATTTAGCAATTTCAGACAAGACTGCACGTTTGGTGACCACATTTCTATCTGGCTGCGAAACGAGTTTAAAATAGAAGCTGTCTTTAGCAGCATTCCACCGCAAGCCTAGGGTTTTAGTAGTACTCGCATCTGAGATTTTCAAGAAATCTGTTCCAAGCAGATTCTTGTCGGGTAAATCTTCTAGAAGACGTATATGATTCGCGGTCCATTTTCGGAGAATAAAACCAGCCGATTCAAGGACTTTAATTAGTTCATTACGTCTATTACAACCATCTTCTAACTCATGCGAGCCAGCTAGTAGGTCGTCAACATACATATGGTTTTTCAAAATTTCAGATGCAGCAGGACATTGAGCTTCACAATCACGGGCCAGTTGAAGTAGTGTCCGTATGGCGAGATAAGGGGCACAATTTACTCCAAAAGTTACAGTTTTTAGCTCAAAGTCCTTAATATTTTCATCAGGATTACGACGGAAAAGAATCCTTTGAAATGCGGTCTGATTGGGGTGTACAAGTATTTGACGGTACATCTTTTCAATGTCCGCATTAAAAACGAAGCGATAAAATCGCCAACGGGGAATTAAGACTGTAAGGTCAGCCTGTAGAATAGGACCGGGGTAAAGAATATTATTCAAACTAACGCCATTTGACGACGAGTTTGATGCGTTAAAAACTACTCGAAGTTTCGTAGTAACGCTATCGGGTTTTAGAACCGTATGGTGAGGCATATAAAATCTTGACGATTCATTAATAGGGGAATTTACTTCGCGGCTATGGCCCAAAACCATATATTCGCTAATTACTTCATCATATTGTGATTTTAATTCAGGGTTTTTCTGAAGCCTTGCTTCATTTCTCATTAATTGAGAAAGAGCTATATTCCGAGAGTTGCCTAAACACAAATTTGTGGGAAAATCGGGTTTAAATGGTAAAGAAACTACATATCGACCATCTGAATTTCTATACGTGGTTGATCGATAAAGTTTTTCACAAAAATCTTCGGTTTCAGTTATTCGGGAAACTGGTGGAACCTCTTCGAGTTCCCAAAAACGAGCAAGTTGATGGTTTAGTTCAACATGATTAAAAAATGAAGTAACCGATTGTAGGGGTTCAGGCTGGCCTACTTTACCAGTTACAATCCAACCGAAGACTGTTTTCTGGGCCACAAGATTGTCTTTTGGGTGTTTTCTGACATCAGGTAATATTATGTGGGGAAAAACTTCTGCTCCGAGAAGCAGATCCATTCGAGAACAACTGATATCAGCCATAGTAATATCGAGAAAACTATCATTTATTGCGCTCGTGACTGAATATGAGGGTAAACTACCAGTCAATTTATCAACAACATAGGCTTCAGTTTGAATCCTGAAATTCGGGTCAATTGGCGAACCAATCGAAAGCAAACATCTTTTTGATGAAGTGGCAGAAACGGTCTCGCGAATACCGGAAATTTCAGCCATTGGAGTCGAAAACGTAGGGATACAAAGTTTCTTTTGCAACCGTTTCGTGATAAAAGTTGCTTGAGAACAGGGGTCAATTAATGCTCGGGTTGAGCTTAGAAAATCTTTTGTGCCGACGTCACAAATTATATTTCCTAAAAGCACGGCAGAATTCGGAGTACAATCTACCTGAGCGGTGTAAGTTTGGTAAGACCTAATGTCTGTGGAAGTAGACGGTCTATCAACAGGGTTTAAAGCGATCTGACTTGAATTCTGGGGAGAAACATTCGTGTTTCTAGTAATACCAGTAGTGTCATGCGAGATATTTTGGTGAGAAACACTACTAGAAGTTGATCTTACGGGTTGATTACTTCTGTGAAGAAGCGAGTGATGCTTCTGTTTACACAAAAAGCAAACATGAATGCTTTTACAAGCCTTAAATTCATGAGAGATAGCAAGGCAATTGGTACAACACTTTAGTCTTTTCACTGTTGATAATCGCTGATCAACATTTTGTCCCAAAAATGTAGAACATAATCTAAGGGGATGGTGTTCTTGACAAAGAACACATCTATTTACGGGTTGAGTTGTATTCGTCTTTGTCGCAAAACTATTTATTTTTTTGAATCACTAAAAGATTTCTTCGGGTTAACGGGAGTCGTATATCGAGACTGATTTTGAGTAGGATTTAGTTGTGAACGTCTTATATCAGTAACGGATTCAAGGGTTTGATACCGGGCGGATAAAAATTTATCCATTTCATCCCATTCGGGTAAATCGGGGTTGCGTTTTACAGATTCCTCCCAAAGACCTAAAGTGTGTTCAGGCAATTTAATTGAACAAACATACACGAAAATAACGTTGAATAACATTTCGGGGGTAACTTTTAACAGAGAAAGAATTGAGATTATATCGTTTATAGTGCGTTGCAATTTTTTAATATTAGGGCCAGTTTCACGATCTATTGAAGGAATACTAAAAAGAATTCCCATTTGAGCATTTATGAGACTCTTTTTATTTTCATATCTATCCATTAAATTCTTCCAAGCAAGATCGAAACCCTCGTTAGTAAGTGGGCACTTGCTTATGACACTATAAGCCTCATCTTTTACTAGACTTCGAAGATGAAGTAACTTTTCAACTGGGCTTATTCGGATATTTATGTACATAGCCGTGAATAAATCGCGAAAGGTAGGCCAACTCGTATAAGTGCCATCAAAAGAATCGATTTTACACGGCGGAAGATTAATGGTAGAAGAGGGGAGTGGGTTAAACTCTCTGGCCTTTTCTGTTTTTAAATGCTCTAAAATTTCGGTTACAAAGGAAACGCCGCGAGTATAGGTATATGAAGACATATACCTATGTTTTATTTCCTTGAGCATCCTTTTATTCTGTTCAGAATCAAGTTGTAATGAATCATAAGATGCCCGAACTGATTCCCATAAACCATTTAATTCTTTTTCATGTGCGCTTAGTGAACCAATTTTATGATCCGCTGCAGGGAGTGCGGTTATAAATGATTCAAATTCACTCAAGCAATCGGAAGTTTTAACTAACTCGTTAATATCAGACATTTTTATAAACCGAGATTTAAAAAATTCAACACGAGATGTTAAAATTATGTATAAATGTTCAAAATAAGTAAGAAACAGAAATTAAATATATTTATTTTACGTACGTAAACGTAAAAAAAAATATAAATTTCAATCAAATTTTTCAAATTTTTTTTTTAAACCTTCAATTCAATTTGATAAAAAAACGGTAAAATTTATCAAAAATGCAAAGGTATATTAAAATATATAAAAATATTCAATTATATTTAAATAATACACCTGATAATACACCTGATAGCGATTATTCGTTAAAAAATTCGAAAAACTCGGGTAAATTTTATTTTAAATTTATTCGATACAATTATTTTTCTCTGTGTAAATTTATTTATTTGCAAAAAAGGTTTAAAAAGCTTAATTTTACAAAAGTGTTGCAATATATCACTTCGAGTACTCGTAACGGGTAAATTAATTTTCTTAAAAAATCGGAAATTATAAAATTATGAAAAATAATCGAATAATCTTTCAAAAAGTCGATTGTGTTTTTATTTCACCACGAATCACGGGAAAAAATTCAAGTTTTAAACACTTTTCACAAAAAAAAATACTTTATTCGATTATTCGTTCAATTCAAAATGTTGCAACACTAATGTAATGAGTGTAACAATATAAACAATAGACACTACCAACAACAACAATATGAACACCAACTTGTTTATTTTCACAGTATATTTTTTACAATGTTTTCTTCTTTATTTATTAATAAAAAAACACGAGTTATTTGATTTATTAAATTTATTTTCGCGAGAAAAATAAAAATAAATTTATAACTATATTTCAGTTTGTCCGTTCGTTTGCTTATTAGAAAAACAACGAGTTAATGTTAATCTATATTCTCTTAATATATGGTGATGCGGGGGGTAAACACTATTTGCAATTAGAAAAAATAAGAGAATTAAACAAACGCAAAAAACGGTTTGGATATTAAAGTCAAAAAAACCGAAATTATTTAAGGGTTTTTTTTTCTTATATATATTTTTTTTGTAAATAAAAAAAGCACACAAACAAAATAAACAAAATTTTTTATACACTTGTTTTGTTGGTAGATTTTATTTCGTTTTAATACGGGATCACTGTATATATTTTCACTTTTATTTATTAAAACACTTTATAATTCAAATTACGTACCTTTTTATCAAATAATTTACAGGGATAAGGGGAATTTTAAAATATACCTAATGCTCTTCAGGAATTCCAATAAAAATTCAAAACCAATCGGGCTGAAAATAAATTATTTTTGAGGAAATTATTTTCGCAAAAATTAAAAATCGAGTCAATTTATCCGGTTCGAAGGACCAAAAAATGTTTTGCTCAAATAATGTTCCCCAAAAATTTAGGAAAATAAAAAAAATGCGGGTTAGAATATTTTCTAATAACGTTATAAAAATAACTTGAATTTATTTATAAAAAATAAATTTATTCGGGTTTTAAATAAGTAACAACGTACCTTATTTGCAGGTGGATACAAGAGTAATGAAATGTTAGCTTAACGAAACCATTCTCTAAGGCTACAAGTAAAATGATAAGAGCATGAAAAAAATAAGTTTCGTTATGCTAACAATAGGTGTGTTCAGCACTTTACGCGTAAACAAAATGTTTTGTAAATTTTTTAAATTACCAGGTAATAAATATTTCGCCTAAAATGACACGTGCAGAAACAAGTCATAAAACACGGATTTTCCATAAATATGGCGAAATATGTATTACCTGGTAATTTAAAAAATTTACAAAACATTTTATGACCTGTGGTCGGCTTATTGGCAGTAACCAATTAAGTCCCTCTTTAAAAAACATTTTATGACCAGTAGTTCACGCTATTAAAAGCAAATATCGCTTATTTTTTTTACCTATTTTTTACCAAAAAATAAATATAAATACTTCACACACTCTGAGTCAAATTTCAGTTGAATACTAAACGTGAAAGTGTTAAAGTGTTTTTTTTTGTAAAGTAAAGAGTGAAGCTGTAAAGACAATTTAAAGTAAAATGAATAAATTTTGCTGCAATCCGTTTAACAAGAGTGGACATCGTTCGAAAAAGATAAAAGTATTAAAATTAACTGGTGTTTCGAAGCGATACATGAATGAATTAAATATACAATACGGTGAAGAAGCACAATTCATTTGCCCCAAGTGTAAAATCGATTTGTCTCAACAAGCAAATGCATTGAAACAAATGCAACCACAATCCGAGAGTGAAATGACAATTGAACAAAATGCTTCATCTGATAGTGAGGCAGACATTCCGATGGTCAATATGTCTTTGAGTCCTTTGAATGAGGCTGTTACCACTTTAGGTAAAACGCCTATTAGATAAAGAAAGTTGCGAAGTGAAAAATACAGGAAAGATAAAAAAGGCAAGGTTATGAGTGCAATCGCGACAATATTTGATGAAGGCTCTAATAACGAATGCAGTCAAGCAGATGACGTTGATGACGGCAAACAAATGATTGAGCAGTTGAAAAGAAAATTCAATTTAGCGACCACTTTTCCGGAGAAATATCTCATTTTATCTGTGCTGCCTCAATCATGGTCTATACGCAAGATTTCTGAACAGTTTCAAACATCTTTTTACATCGCGAGAAGAAGCAAAGAATTAGTTCGACAGAAGGGCATATTGGCGACTCCCACCAAGAAATTTGGCTCAAGGACCCTCAGCGAAGCAACGGTGAAATTGATTCAAGATTTTTACTGCAATGATGACAACAGCCGCGCCTGCCCAGGTACACGTGACTATGTTATCACACGTGAAGATGGAGAAAAAGTACACAAGCAGCGCAGATTATTATTATGTAATCTATCCGAAGCATACCATCAGTTCAAAGAGAAATACCCAGCAGAAAAAGTGGGATTTTCTAAGTTTGCCATCCTACGACCAAAAGAATGCGTGCTGGCATTAGACAGGCACGGAACGCATTCAGTCTGCGTTTGCATGTTTCATCAAAACATCAAATTAATGTTCTTTCCATGCAAGAAATTGAAAGTATTTCACGGTGAAATTGAAACATATAGGGACCTCCTGTCGAAGTCGTTGTGCGCATACCCCACGGAAAATTGTCATCTGTCCAAATGCGACAATTGTCCGAAGATTGACGAGCTAGAGCAATATTTGGCGGAAAAATTTGAACAGCTGTTAATTTAGGAGGTGCATTTCAAACAGTGGATAATTAGCAGCGGCAGATGTTCCCTTGAGACCGTGGTAAAGCAGATTCCGGAATTCATCGAGGAATTCGGATTCAAGTTGAATGAACTGAAGGCGCACCATTTCATATCCGAGATGCAATCGAAATTTCTAAAGGAAAGTAAGGAGAAATTAGCCCAAAATGAATTCATTGTGATAAGCGACTTTGCCAAGAATTACACTTTTCTCGTTCAGGATGAAATTCAGGCTTATCACTGGGCAAACGACCAGTGCACGGTGCATCCTTTTTGCATTTATTTCAAAAACGAAGATAACGAACTACAGACCGTAAGCCTTGTTGTTGTCGCGGAGAGTTTAGCTCATAATTATGTGTCCGTTTATTTATTTCAAATGAAACTGTTTGAATTCTTAAGATCAAAATTCGATGCTTCTCAGTACAAGAATAAAAAATTTTTTACAATCTTTGCATAATTGAAGAAGAACAAAACTGCAAGGTCGAGTGGCACTTTTTTGCGACGTCCCACGGTAAGGGCCCATGCGACGCGTTAAAACGCATGGCGACTAAGGCAAGTTTGCAAAGGCCATATACTGACCAGATCTTAAATGTACAACATTTGTTTTCGTGGATTCAAAGCAAGGAAATTGCCATTAACACAGTTTTATGCACTCAAAAAGAACACGATGCCATGGAGCGACGACTTCAAAACAGATATAATAATGTCAAAACTATAACTGGAACGCAAAAGTTTCATTGCTTCATACCAAATATTTCTGATATGTCAATTACTGTAAAGCGGTACTCTTCGTCTGCCGACGTGCTAAATTTAAAGTTACTTTAATTTTATAATGATGCCAAGACAATTGAAATTTTTAATAAATATTGTAATTAAGTATAAGCAGCAAAATAAGAAAGATTTTTTCTTCATAAATGTATTTTTAACTGTAAAATAATTTTTAAAATGTATTTTTAATAATAAAATAAAATAATGTTAAATAATTAAAAATAATTCAATTATAAAAAATATAAAAACAATGAGAACAAGGTGGTCTCTTAAATGCTCTTCTCCTGTCCAAACAAGGAGTCGGGGCCCATTTTTTTATTGCTGATTCTTAAAGCAAAAATTATGAGGAATCCAAAAAAATAAAATTAGCCGGAAAATTTAGGAGCTTCTGTGGAAAATAGGAAAATTTAATTTTCATGGGAAAATTTAATTTTCATGGGAAAAAAGGTAAATTTCTGAGAAAAATTAGGAAAATTTTATTTTTCAATTAAAGCCTGATTCAATTCCAACGAGCTATCACTCGTTGCGATCGCTTTAGTAGTTTTTTTTTAAAACAACTTTCAATGAGGTCCCTTATGAAGAATTCTTCAATTTTGTCACATGACAGTGGTGTACACCACCACTAAACCAGTCACTATAAAAAAAAAAAAAAATATGTAGGTACATTATTTTTTGCTGGGCAATCGATTGAGACTATTTATTTTAAAATCGAAGAGGGGTCGTCCAAAAATTTGCCAATTTTGATCGTTTTCATATGGAATTGCTCCATATTATTTCTAAAATATTATTTTAGAAGTGAAAAATAGATTTTCTTTTTACATATTTTAAATGTAATATAAAAAAAAATTTATTTAATGCCAAACGTTCAAATTACTAACGTACCTAGTTTTACCCAATTTACAAACTTAATCTCTATTCATTTGATATGAATATAGTTTTATATTAATTTTTAAAATATTATATTAAAAAATATTAAAACCAATAAATAAAATGTTGAAATGAAATACAATAAAAAAATATTATAAAATATTTTTTTTTTTCAAAGAATGTATTTTTTTATTTTTATTACTTTATATTTAAATTTTTTGTTTGTAATTAAAGCAATTAACGAATTATATAAGCTTTTTATTCAAATTAAAAAAACCCGGTTTTTCGAATACTCTAAGTGCCTTCTCTTGGTGAGCGCAGGAACTTTTCAACCAACCTGTACAGTATATTTTTAGTCGATTACAAATATATTAAGACAAAAGAAAAACCAAACTTTAAATTAATTTTTTAAAAAATGAATTTTATATTTTTTTTTCGTCAAACAAATAAAATCCATATTTTTCTTGAAATTGCAAGTTAGGCGACCTCTCATGGCGCCAAAAAGAGGCAAACCAAAAAATTTTTTTTTCATATCTTTGAGTTGCTTAATAATCTTTCCAAAAATATGTTATTTATCAATATTCATGACCAACATTTTATTTTTGTTTATTGTCTATGGAACAAAGCACTATGCGCCGAAAGCTCTGAACGCCCAAAAGAGGTGGTTATACCGGCAAACATCAAAAAAAGTTCACAAAATCGTTTTGGCAGACCGTAAAGTGAAGTTGCAGAATGCAGCTGATACCTTAAAGTGCACCAAAAGCAACAACTTGTCGATGATTCTTAGAGCTGGTCAAATTGCACGAATTACACTTTCAATTGCTTAAGCATTAATATTTACCT
The DNA here is from genome assembly GCA_949748255.1 of Eustalomyia histrio. Lineage (NCBI taxonomy): Eukaryota > Metazoa > Arthropoda > Insecta > Diptera > Anthomyiidae > Eustalomyia > Eustalomyia histrio. The sequence goes on from OX456526.1 coordinate 102,706,883, forward strand.
GTTTTCAGAATTCAAAAATTCGCCCAGCCGAAACCGCAAGAGGTAGGAGGCTGAAAATTGGTATGCAGGTTTCCGCTCCGGCCTAGTTGTCCGCTAAGACGGGGTTTTTGGAAATTCCTTAGGAGAAGGGCAAACAGGGGGTAAAACTCCCCTTTCACGGCTTGCCAAAACCCCTTTAGCTAGAAACCTGAAGTTTGAAATATGCCATCCTGGGAGTATGTGTTAACTCCTTGATAAGGCACATTTGAATTTTTACCAGAGATGTGGTATAAATGGGAGTTTAAAGGGGCTAAAAGTCTCCCCCTTTACGGCATTCCCAAACCGTTGGACCTGGGAAGTTGAAATTTGGTAGTCAGACTCCTTCTCCAGTGTAGATAACAGCTAAGACGTGATTTTTGAAAAATCCAACGGGGAGGGACAGAAAAGGGTGAAATTCTCCCCCTTGACGGCCTTCCCAAACCGTTGGACATGGGCAGTTGATATTTGGTATGTAGGCTCCCTTTCCAGTGTAGATAACAGATAAAACGTGATTATTGAAAAATCGGCCTGCCAAAACCGTTAGAGCTGGAAGGTTCAAATTGTGTATATTGGTTCCACCTGAGGTGCAGACATTCACCCAGGTAGGATTTTTGTAAATTCCTTCGGGTAGAGCCAAAAAGGGGGAAAATCTGTCCCTTAGCCTGCCCACACCGAAATAACAATATCCTGAAATTTCAAAATGTATTGCCTGGAGTATGGACTAACTCACTGATAATTTTAGAATTTCAGCCAGGGACGTGGTAAAAATGGGGTTTAAAAGACCTACGGAGTTCAAATTTGGAATGCAGACTCCTTCTCCAATGTAGATAACACTAAGATGTCAATTTTAAAAAATCCAGCGAGAGGGCAAACAAGAGAATATTCTCTCACTTGACGACTTGCCAAAACCGCTAGAGCTGGGAAGTTAAAATTTGGTACATAGATTCCTCCTCCAATGTAAATGCGCAAAATTAAAAATGTGCAAACTTGCAAATGTTTAAAAGTGCAAATGTGCAAATTTGCAAAATGAAAATGTTAAAATTTGCGATGCAAATGTGCAAATTTGCAGTGCAAATGTGCAAATTTGGAAGTGCAAATGTGCAAATTTCCAAGTGCAAATGTGCGAACTTGCAAAAGTGTAAATGAGTCCAAAAGTGCAAATGTACATATTTGCAAAATGCAAATGTGAAAATGTGATAATTTGCAAAAGTGCAAATGGGCAAATTTGCAGATGTGCAAATGTGCGAATTTTCAAATTTGCAAAAGTGTAAATGTGCGAATTTGCAAAAGTGCAAAAAGTGAAAATTTGATTGTTTGATGGTTTGATAGATTGATGGTAATGTAAATGTGCAAATATGCAAATGTGTAAATATGGAAATGTGTAAATATGCACATGGACAAATGTGTAAATGGAAAAATGTGTAAATATGTAAATATTTATTTATTTCATTCAACATCGCCCAGCCCAAACCGCAGAAGGTAGGACGCTGAAATTTGGTATGTAGGTTTCACCTGCGGCGTAGACATTTACTAATACGAGGTTCTTGGAAATTCCTTCCGGGAAGATAAAAACAGGGAAATGCCCCTTTCACGGTCTGTCCAAACTCCTATAGCAAGAAACGCCTTTTCTACCATTGCGATACTTTTTTTATAGAATGACTAGCTCAAAAGCCCGATACTAAGTAATCGGTAGTTTTAAATATCAAAATATGTTGAGAACAAAATATTATTAAATTTTCTAAAGATTTTAATATTTAAATAAATTTTGTTCATCTTTTGAAGTGAATGAGTGTTAACTGTTCTAATATCACTTGTTCCCCTTTCCATCCCATTTCGTTCTCCTTATCTAATGATTCATTTCCACTCCATTTATTTCCCCTCGTTTAATGTTTCATTTACACATTTACACTTTTGCAAATTCGCACATTTGCACATCTGCAAATTTGCCCATTTGCAAATTTGCACTTTTGCAAATTATCACATTTTCACATTTGCATTTTGCAAATATGTACATTTGCACTTTTGCACTCATTTACACTTTTGCAAGTTCGCACATTTGCACTGCAAATGTGCAAATTTGCAGTGCAAGATAAAAACAGGGAAATGCCCCTTTCACGGTCTGCCCAAACTCCTATAGCAAGAAACTTGAAATTTGAAATACGAGTATGCTTGGAGTATGTGCTAACTCATCTATGAAACAGCCTGCACAAACAGTTGGACCTAGGAAGTTGAAATTTAGTTTGCAGGCTACATATCCAGTATAGATAATAGTTAAGACGTAATTTTTGAAAAATCCAATGGGGAGGAGCAGAAAAGGGAAAAAATTCTTACCATTGCCAAAACCGCTGGAGATGGGAAGTTGAGATTTGGTGCAAAGGTTCCTCTTCCGGTGTAGACATTCACCTAGGTCGAATTTTTGGAAATTTGTACGGGGAGGGGCAAAAAGGTGAACAGTCTCCTCCTTAACGGGCTGCCCACACCGATTTAGCCAGAAAGCTGAAATTTTAAATATGTGTTAAAGAGTATGTGCTAACTCATTGATCAGCTACATTTTAGAATTTAGCCAAGTACATAGTAAAAATGGGGGTTCAAAGGTAAAAATTTGAAATATGTGTTACCTGGAGTATGGGCTAACTCATTATTGAGGTACATCTTAGGTCTGGGACAATCTAAAAATTAAGGACTCCGGGCAATTATCTGGGAACTCCGTGTACCCCATTTTATACGTTAATAACGTAGCGAGCTATGGTGTATATGGGGAAATACTTGCAAGGAAAAATTGCAATTTAAAAGGGGACAGAAATGGAATGGAAAGAGCACGAGTAAAATTGAAACACTAGACAAGGGATACGAAATGTAATTAAACTGGGTAAGAGTGGAATTACAACATTTGACAAGCGAATTGAAATGGAATAAAATGAGGAACGAGTGAAATCGATACACTTGATAGAGTAAAAAAAATGGAATGGGGTAAGAGTGTAATTGAAACATTAAACGAGGGGAAATAAATGGAGTGGAAATGAATCATTAGATAAGGAGAACGAAATGGGATGGAAAGGGGAACAAGTGATATTAGAACAGTTAACACTGATCACGCCCCCCTTGAATGACCTATAAACAAGAAATTCAAAACTTTAAATTTAAGCATCCACTTCAAAAGATGAAAAAAATTTATTTAAATATTAAAATCTTTAGAAAATTGAATAATATTTTGTTCTCAACATATTTCGATATTTAAAACTACCGATTACTTAGTATCGGGCTTTTGAGCTAGTCATTCTATAAAAAAGTATCGCAGAGGTAGAAAGGCTTTGGGGTGCGATACAAGCACTTGAAGGAGACTACACTCACCAAAAACAGTCTGTAATGGCAGCTGAAAAATTTGCTAATTTGAGCCGAGCGGTAATTTTTGCTAATCTTAGCAACACATGTCTGCTGACGTGTAGTACAACAGTTTGCTAAATCAACAAAAAAAAAAAAAAATGTACTAAATATTAATAATATTAGTACAACCAAATTAGTAAGCACTACTAAATTTTATTAAATTGCTGTAAACTCAATGAATGGTTAAATATAGAAAAATTTTAATTAAAAAAAAAAATTAAAATGCACAAATTAACTTAATTATTTTTAGATACATTTTACAAGCTGCTAATTCCTTTTGAAATTGCCTTATGCATTCGAATATACAAATTTTTATTTTGTCATCGAGAAACATTTTTTTATTATAAAGGCTTAAAAAATAGTAAAAACAAAGGAATTTATCACTTTGTTTTAATTTGCTAATTTTAGTTTGAATAATATTTTTAGTAAATTTTGTTTTTATTTTAAGGTCAAATTTTAATTGTTTTAAGGGCTGATTTTTAGAACTAAAAAGTTTTTAGTGCTATTTTGGGACATAAGTCGGTTGTGAAAAGTATTTTTACTTCCGATCCCTTTTTTCAGCATTTTAAGGCAATTTAAGTTTGTAAGTATAAGTTTTAATTATTAGAAATAAAATTTCCTTTAATATTCACTTTTTTTAAATTTCTATTTTTTTTTGCTAATTTTAGCAAATTGGTTTTCAAAAATTTGTAAAATTATTTCTGAAGTTAGCAACAAACATTTGTAAATATTTTGTAAAAATTCTGTAATATGTAAATAGCAAAAAAAATTATTAAATTATAATCTTTTTACTTAAAATCAGTACATAAATAGTAAATTGGGGTTGAAAACCGTTTAAGAATTTTTCTACTAACTTTTTTTTAGTGTGGGGTCGGTGGTCACTTATTATTTGCGAATATTCGATCTTAATTGCGAGGAGTTGAAAGGTGGTATATTGATAATTTTATTATACTTAATTCGACAAAATCTAGGGCATTGGTGTTTAATGGCAATGGTCTTGGAATTTTAAGGGTACCTATTGGTAATGAGGAAATTGAATATGTCTATTATTTAAAGGCACTTGGCATTTGTGTTGATGACAAACTTAAGTTTGATTGTCACATTAACATTATTTGCTACAGATTATCGTTTGTGTTGAGAAAGCTTTATAGTTTAATAGCCTGTTGCTCTATTTCGAAAGAACACGTTCGTGCGCTTTCTAGTCGAAAGAAAACTGATTTGGGTTTCACTAACTCTATTTCTATGCGAACGATGACTCGAACGACAAGTCGAATGAAAACGTAACTGTTTTCATACAAAATTTGGTTTCTCTATTTCGAAAAGCTCGAAAACAAATGTCAAAATCAGTCACTTGCTATTTTTTTGTCGAGTAAATATATATTTTTTATGTTTTTAAAAGCAAAATGAAGTAAAAAAAGCAATGGATAACAAAAGGTATCCACTTGGTTAAAAAAAAAACAAAAATGGACCAGCCGAAGACGCATGTATTTTATATGGAAGAAAGTCCTGATTTTGCCAGAGGGACTCTGGTGTTCGGAGCAAACAAATTTTCTGCAGAGGAGGAAAATTTTACCAGAAAACTAAACTTCGTTTCATCCCCTAATACGCTGTTGCTGAGTGGTAAAAGGTAAGTGTGTATTGTTTGTGACTTACGTTTGCCCCAAGCAGCTCATATTTACATTTTTTATTTTACATCTTTTATTTTACAAGAGCTAACAGGACTGTAGCAGTGACCGCACCGAACAGACAACAGGCAACAAAAAAGCTTTCCGATTAACAATCTCACCCACAACCAATCGATAAAAAAAAATTTTAAAAATAAACACATTCTCAAATAAAAATTGATTTGTTTATTGTTATTTTTTTATTTCATTTGTCATATACAGCTGATCACTGTTAAACAGGTTTGTTTTTATCTTTAAGCAGTTAAGTAGTATTTTTGGTACTTTTAAAGAAAATTGTAACAAATGCTAAAAATATATGATCTGGAATTGCTGTGATTTGTAAATGCAAAATACAAATAAATGCAAAATACAGTAAATGCAAAATACAAAAATTGACACACGTAAGTCAAGTCGATCGAAGGCTTTCGAAATGGAGAAACCCAAATTGATTCGAATTCGAGTGACTTGCTTTCGTTCGACTAGTTTTTCGTTCGAAATCAAGGAACAGGTTATAAATTGTTCTTTACCGTTGCACATTCGTAAGGTGTTGGTTCATGCAACGTTAATGCCAATCCTACTATATGGTATAGGGATATATTCGGGTACGACAGATATGAATTAATGTCGATTAAGTACTTTAGTAGAATTATACGAATATTTATAAACTTAGTGTTCATGCCCACGTCTCAGCTCATGTTATTGATTTTTTAGGTTGCTCCTTCGAAGATTTTATTAAGATCAGGCTTATAATGCTGTTCTTTAAAAGTTTTAAATATGGTTCCCCAAGATATATAATTTCCAAGTTCGAATTCGGAAATTCATCTAGAACGCTTACATTGATACCTCGGTATATAACACTATGATAATGCAATGCTCATTTGTATTGAGAATTTATCGAATATGGAACAATGCTTTACCAACTAGTGAAAGACACTTCACTCATTCTTTCGAATGTTTTAGGAGTAAGCTGTTTTCTTGTCTATAAGGGTTTGGAATCTCAATGTTGATGAGGTGATTGAAACTTTTAGTATTATACTTTGGGTGAATCGTCCATGATAAAGTTTTAAGTATATAGTTAAGTATTAGTATTATGTTTTTAATAAATATTTTAATTTAAGATAATTGTAGAATATGAAATATATGTGCTATGTGATCACTTTGGCCTATTTGGCTTACGATTATGAATAAATTGAAGTGAATTGAAAAATTCAATGTGCCAATTGTGGTAAAAGTCATAAATCTACTGACCCCTCATGCCCTAATCGTTTGGCATATATGGAGATGAGAGAAAGGTTTTCTAAACCACCACAACGCTCACGACGACAAACAAATGTTAATTTAAATAACAAGGAAGATAATTTCTTAATAATAATCAGCCTCTTCCTAATAATCAAGAGAACATTCGTTATTGGAAACCCAACAACAATAGTACACTCAACAACTTTAAATCAAACAATAACAACAATTTTTCCGTTAATAACAATGAAGTTCTCTTTTCTAAACAAGAATTAATAGATCTTACAATGGAAATAATTTCTAAACTCAGTGTTTGTAAAATTAAACAAGATCAATTTAATGTAGTAATCCAACTAATATAAAAATAATTTTCTGGAATCATTGAATTTATAATTTTTTTAAGCAACAATGATATTGGTATTTGTTCTTATCCAGTCAAAAAGATAATCTTCATCCTCAATATAAATGTATAAGGCTAATGTCAGAGTAGCCGCTACAAGCGAAGCGATAATAGTTGGCGCTATACAAATGCTACAAGATGTCAAAGTGAAAGATATATTGAGCGATGCGAGTTCTTTTGTTTAAAATAATTATCAGTTTCTTGTCGTTGTAAATTTAATTAAGATGGTTTCAGATGAAAAGTTTTTCATGCCGATTAATACTTTTAACGAATTTTTTTTTTGGAAAATAGCAAATTTTACAATTTGTACGCTGAACTCAGAAAACATCCTGACAATTTTTTTAGATACACAAGAATGTCAATTGACACTTGATACATTTTAAAGAAAATTCAACAAAAGTTGGAAAAAATTGGACAAACTTTATTAAAACCCTGGTATAGGAGTGCGAGAAATTTACAATAACTTTAAGGAAACTAAATATATTTATATTTATTTGTTTTATTTTATTTGAAACAAATAAGACTTAAAGTATCTTAAAGTACCTCAACCAATAGTAAAAAAACATAGTAAAATAATAATTTTACACACAATTGTACAATAATTATAATAATAACTTAATAATACATACAAACCGGATTTAATTAACCTGAATTAAAAACTAAATTTCGAATATGTTTTTATTATGGAATTCTTCGAATTTATACATTTCTATGTGTATAAAATTGTTTATTAAAATAAAATTAATAAATTAATTTAATACATTTTATTTTGATGTTTAACAAAAACTTTTTATAAAAGCATGTGTACATAAATACACAATGAAAAAATTACAAAACCGTATTAAAAAAATAAACGAGAAAAAGCGATTAAATGCTACAATTTATTACACAACCTGTTTTATAGAACATACACACTTCTAGCTTCGCTTTCACTATGACATCCCTCGAGCGAGCACATAAAACAATAGCAGTGGCTTATAGCGCAGTATTTTGGCATCGCTTGTAGCGGCCACTCTGACATTAGCCTAAGACGTGATAGAATTAATAAAACGGGTGGTGGTGTTGCCATACTTATAAAGAAAACTGAAAATGTTATGACAATTCTTAGAATTGCAACACAGGTTATTGAAAATGTAGGCATTGGGATAAGATTTAGACAATACTTAAGTCGTCAGATTTACATTGCTTACTTTTCGTGCGGGCAGAATAATAGCACACTTAGAAATAAAGTTAGAGATATTTTGAGGAAAGTGCTGAATAGAAACGGCAAATTTTTGATTTGTGGTGATTTAAATTGTAGACATAGGATCTGGAATTGGTAACGCGGTAATCCTTGGGGAAATATTCTGCATGATTTAACATTAACATTTCCAGTGACAATTTCTTTCGTTAATTCACCCACATTTATACCAACGACAACAAGATTCAGTCCGTCTACTCTTGATTTGATTTTGTCTAATATTCCAAAATTTATATTGATCCCCTTCACTTTTAATGTCTTAGGCTCTGATCATCTACCGGTTTCTTTTAACTTATCTGCTTCCATGCCTTTATTTGAAAATCTTTATTATAATTTTAATCGACCGGATTGGTTGAAATATAAGTCGGTGCTAAGGAAAACGATTCAGGATGGCGTCCGGATGATATTGATAGCCATGTAGATCGTTTCACTGAATTATTGTTGGATGATGTAAGGCAGTCATCGTAGAGAATGATCAAAGTATGGACAATATTTTGATTATGAGGTTATGAATAGGTACACGGTTCTTATACGAAATGAGATATATTTTTTATCGAAATAAACAGTGGAATAACAGATTGAGTTGTTTGGATAAGGGATCAAACCCTTTTTGGAATACCACAGAAGACTTGAAGAGGAAAAATAGTCACTGCCACTCACTTTAATACGGAATGAGCTTCTGGTTTCCAAAATTGATAAATCTAATGCTTTTGCGCAAATTTTTTGTTGTTAATCATACGATATCTGAGAACATGGGCTCTGAAAATTTTGATTTATAAGATTTTATTACTCTAAATCCAGATCTGCACCTCGTTTCTGTATTTCTCGCATCTATAAAGTTTTCGCAGAAAACATGCAAAACGCAACCTTGTTCTACTTTCTATAGGGCGAGTCACAGGCAATTAAATATAAATTAATCAAAGGAAGATAATAAATTTTACAAAATTAAATGTGCCACAGGTTTAAAAGTTAAAAGCTCGAAAAAAATGTTCAGTAAAAATGCAATTAACTTTATTATCTATTAAGTCACCTTGTAGAAAATAGGGTGACTATATATTTCTCGATGCGAAAACTTCTCGCATCAGATACAGAAACGGGGTGCTGATCTTAATTGCGGATGTTGATTCACTTATAGCGAATTGTAGGAAAGGCTTGTGGTTTGGATGGTATAAACAATAAAATGGGACAATAACCACGAATTGCGATACAGTACTTGACAGAAATTTACAACTCATTTTTATGGTTGCAATACTTTCCGAATACATATAATTTTAGACCATTCAGTCTGCTAAGTAGTTTGAGTAAGAATCTGGAGAAAATTTTGAGTGAGAAACTTCTGAAAATTATTAGCGAGAACGATATTTTTCCTGACGAGAAATTTGGCTTCACATGCCACTATCCACCAGGTGAAGATCAAACCTTGTTTGATCTTCACCTGGATCTTAAGGAATCGGTACTTTTGTGTGCCTATTGGAACCTCGTTCTACGATTTGAATGTCATTCCCGCAGGTGTTCCTCAAGGATCTGTTTTAGGTCCACTGCTTTATAATATTTTTTTTTTCTGACATTCCCGCAATTAGTCCATGTAAATTTACTGCTTATGCAGATGATCTTGCGATTTACTTTAGAAATTAATTCAGTCAAGACATCTTGACTGAACTTCAATGTTCTATGTAAAAATTGGAGGACTTAATATTTTCGGTGGAAAATAAGAATAAATTCTGATAAAACAAACGCAGGCTATCTTTTTTACTAGAAAAAGAAAGTCGTGCTATTTACGCAGTCGTAATCTAACTCTTTCGGGTAGAAATAAAGCTTGGTCGGATAATATTAAATATTTGGGAACTCGGCTGGATAAAAAAGGCTCATCTAGATCACACTATAGGGAAAATTGACAAATATAGACGAATACTATTGCCTTTGATAAATAGGAATTCCCTTCTCAATAACTCCAATAAAATACTTATTGTTAGGTGATTTTTTAAGCAATAACTTTTTATGTTGTCGTTGCTGGGTCAATTGTGCTAAAAGTCATTTAAAGTGTCTGCAAATCGCTCAAAATAACCTTTTGGAATTGGTTTTAAAATTACCCTGGCATTTCTCAACGATCATATCATCAGTGATACAAACACTGTTTCTCAAGGTATTGAGCAAATTACCACCCACCAGTTTTTTTTTATCTATTTGCAGTTTATCTAAGAAGCCACTGATCTCAAATCTGTATCTCTAGCCGCTGTACATTCATGTTGTTATTAATATAAACATTAAATTATATCGTTTGTCCTTATTATGCCTGTATTTTTGTTATTTATTGCTTATTCATTTATAAATATTTCTACTACTCTATTCCTAAATTTGGTCGACGTTTCTATATGAAATTTCATTTAGAAACGTTTTCCATTTTTGGAGCGGAGTAGTATTAGATATTATTATTTTTTTATGTTTTTTCTCTTTTCCTATTGAAGGTTTTTGTTAATAGTTTTCCTTTAGTCTTTGTTAAATATTAAATGTAACTTAACAATTTTTTTTTCTAAATGTATCTTTATAATATTTAAGATATAAGGCTAAGCCAACACTGTGCAATAAATTTTAGTGAATAAGAAACGTAACTATTTCTAGTTTATAGCGACCTTTCAACCTCCATATTAACGATTTTTAGCTAGGTTGATACATGTATTTCGATCCGGCAAAAGATCTCTTCAAAACCCAAAGTTTTAGACAAGCTATAGCCTCTAAAAGAAGGCAGAGCCTGAACAAAAAAAACTATTTATAACGAATATTTTGCTACATTTTTGTCTTTTTAGCAATCACACACGTGGATGAGTTGTTTTGGTAACGGGCACAATGATGATACTAAAATTATAAAGACCAAAAATGTTATACTTATAAAGAAAAAAAAATATTGTTTTGGTTATACTTGGGCTCAAGTAATAACTATTAGAGTTTTTTGGGGTTTAGTTTTTATATACCTCGAGGTTTTTCGTTTGTTACTATTTCTAGTTTATAGCGATCTTTAAACCTCCGTATATTTACAAAAACAAAGCAAATTAACGATTTTTAGCTAGGTTGATAAATGTATTTCGATTCGGCAAAAGATCTCTTCAGAACCCAAAGTTTTAGACATGAAATTTTGCTATTAAATAAAGAAATCTTAAACTTAAATCAAAAACACCTATGTGTTTTACTACACATAGGTGTTTTTCTACACATAGGTGTTTTTGTCGTAGAATTTCTACTATAGGTTTCCCATATAAGATTTTGCCAACTTCGTAACCAGTAGCACGAAACGCTTTGGTGGATAAATGCATGACCAAATAGGCTTCTTAATTAAAAAAATGCTACATAGGTAAACACGCCGCACTAACTAAATGTTAGGATTTTTGCCCTTGTTATTGACATTTAATCACGAAAATAAAAAAGAAAAGCGAAAAGGACTTGAAAATCAGCTGTTTGGTATTTTTTTATTATTGATTTCGAACCAATGAAGAAAAAGTTGAAATTAATAAAGGGTGGTTGAATTTTAAGGGCCGATGTTGAATGTGAACCACACCTAAACGTCAAGTTTTTTTCTGCATTTCATTTGACATTTCTCAATTTCAGACTAACTCAATTTGAACCATAGAAAGATACACAATCGAGCAACGCGTTAAAGTTATTCAGGCTTATTATGAAAATAGGCGTTCAAATCAAAATCCATTTTATGCACTTCGTGATTTTTTTTGGTCAGCATAATCGACCAAATGTGTCCACAATCGGGAGAATTGTGGGCAAATTTCAGCAAACCGGGTCTGTGAAAACACCTGTGCATGCTCGCCCAGTTCGTTCTGTGGAAAACATTGCTGTTGTTCGCGATAGTGTGTCATGAGGTCGGCCAAGCATTTACCGTGAATGGTGTCCACTATCGCGAGATTATAACGAACTTATTGTGGCCAGGAATTGAGGATATGACCCTGGACGATATGTGGTTTCAACAGGACGGTGCCACTTGCCACACAGTTAAGGAAACAATGGCTCTTTTGCGCGACAAATTCAATGGCCGTGTTATCTCACGTGGTGGTGATGTCACTTGGCCGTCAAGATCATGTGATTTGACACCGTTGGACTTCTTTCTTTGGGATTATTTGAAAGAAAAAAGAGCTAAAGGATGAAATAATTCGGCACATTAACGGCATAGAACCTCAATTATGCCTCAGCGTCATCGAAAATTTGGACCATCGGATGGAGGTGTGCCGCCGAGGGTGCGGCGGCCATTTGGCCGATGTTTTGTTCCATACATAATTGAACCATACCATATTATCATAATAAAAACAAATGACAATAATTTCCTAAATAATTTGTGTTTTATTCAAAATTAACCACCCTTTAGAAATAGAATAGAATAGAAAATTAAAATCTTACAAAAAACTAAAAATTGTCTCATTCCAAAAGCAAGGGCTAAATCCTCCACTGGCAATAGCCAAGGATAAGTTAAGGCCTATGGATTAAACCAGATCCTTTACAATCCTTATCTAAATTAGAACAAGTAAAAAAAGTCTTAAATTCGGCTGTGTCGAAAAAATGTTCTCTACTGTTTTTGATACAAATAATGTAAAAAACTTTTGAAGTAAAATTTCAGGTAAAAAACTTTTTTGGAAGCGAAAACTAATTTTTTGGTGGAAAAAAAATTTTGAGGTGAAAAAAAAATTTTGAGGTGAAAAATTTTTTTTGACCTGAATACAAAATATTATTCATTTCTAAGCGACTGGTGAAAAAATATAAGAAAATATATTATGTACCAGTCGCTACTATGAAATTGTACCTACTAAAATACACCAATTTGTATGGAAAATTTTGAAATATGTTCACATTTTCACACATAACTTTTTAACCCTCTACTGCATGAGAAGCCATATATGGCTTTTCATTATCAAATTCAAATTCTCAACAAAAATAACCAGTTACGAAAAATTATAGTTTTCGAAAAGCATAAGTAGGTCTTTATGAATATGAGACGAGTGTTGTTTTACCTTTTTTCTACATAGCTGCATAGAAAACCTCAGTCTTGTTTATCAGTGCGCGTTGTCACTTCGTAGATTTAAAATACACAATAAAACATTTATTTTTTAAAGTTACATGGAAGTTGGTAAGCTTTTATATTTTTTTATGGAATATAAAGCTTTGTAAGTAGTCTTAATGCGATTATTTTTCAATTGTGCATGTAAAACTCTTGAAATCACGCATTCACAGAAAAATTTTTCCAACTTTGTTATGCCACATTTGGCTTCTCATGCATTTACGGGTAAAAATTAAGGAAATTTGTTTTCATATTTTTCATAATATGAACTCTTTCCATGATATCAGCGATGACTACAAAACGATTTTATTCGATTCCTTGTGATGAGTTAGAAAGTAATACAGAAATACCTCAGTCAGGCAATGAAGCAGTGGAAAATCAGTCTGGTGATACCTGGATGAGGATCCGAAAAAGATCAGAAGAGGGAGCAGACAATAAGCTGTAAGGAAACTAAATTTGGTACATACAAGGAAGACGATTTACCTTTTTTGGGAACCAAGGAATTGCCAGAGGTGATGTCTAAATTAGAAACTCCTACTGATTTTTTCCCCGATGAATTACTTGACATTATTGTAGAAGAATCCAACAGAAAGTGTTCTTTTTGTATTTTTTAATTAATGTTCCTTATACTATTTTTAGTTACTTTTAATTGCTCAAATAAAATATAAATATAAAAATTAATAAAAAATTTAAATTATCTTTGTTGCATGAAGCCATATATGGAAAATTTTTTTTACGGAAAACTGACTTACTTTTCTCAAAAAATTTTGTTTGCATACCTAATTATTCCATTTAAAAAATAAATCAAACAAAAAAAAATTATTTTTAGCTGAATCATAATGCATGCATAGAGGGTTAACCGCTGGGCCGATTTCGCTCATTTTCAATACCATACTGCTCGGGATGATGTCCAATAAACTGGCTAAAAAAAGGCAGCCGCGCTTAAGTCTTCGCGTCGTGATCGCCATTTCAACAGACAGACGGACATCGCTAAATCGACTTCAAATTGCATGAGGATACTTTATGGGGTCTTAGACCTATATTTCGACAAACAGAATGACAAAAAGATATATTCCCTCACCATATATGGTGGAGGGTTAACAAGTAAAGGTTTATGGCAGTTTACTGACATCTTATAAATTTTTTTTTATGGTACTGTTAGGACGAACCCCAGGCTGACACAAAGGCAGTTTAACATCACATATTTCTCTCTGTTCACTGTATGTGGGCAGTGGATGGATACAGGACCATAAAAGATTGACTAGTTAATCGTAGAAGAAGAATATTCCTTTGCAGATTTTATGAATTAAAATAGGCTATTCATTCATAAGTTTTTAAACTTAACTAAGAAGCAATAGTGGGAAAATAATATTTAAAAGACGCTTTAATATTATGAATAGTGAAAGTATGCGAATGACGAATATGTTATGATTAAATCAACATCACCAATTTGTATAATTTATTTTATTTGTATAGTAATTTAAGTAAATTTTAAGAAAAAATGGTTAAAGAGTGCAACTGTGGTAGAGTTTTTATTTTGTTGGTTAGAAGATGCTGGATTCTACTTATTCTTGGGTGGATGACCCTTGAAAACGTCATTTAATAATTGAACATTGACTTTCATTTTTCGTTATTAAACAATTTATACATACTGTTTTTGTCGAATTAGCTGAAAAGCGTTTAATTGAACTGTTAACAAACTTTATTTATGAGACTGTAAAAAGATACACCAAGAAACCTATTTATAACTCACAACCTACCACGACTGGCAGAAAACTTTTAAATCTCTGCGTCATTTTCAGCATAGAATAGATGTATGGTAGATACTAATTTTTTTATTTTAAACGCATTTTTAACTCACGGTATTTTTGAGCGTTTAGCCCTCGATAAAACACTTTATCCAGTTATACCATACGTATTAACTTTTTTAACTAAATTTAGTTTTTAAAATGTATTCTCACACAAAAATTATATTTAATCTTAAGCAAATTACTCTCTTTATAGAAAACTACAGCAGAACTAATGCAACTCAAAGATGAAGTTGATGTTTTACGAGAGACTAATGAAAAACTTAAAGTATGTGAAGCCCAAGTCAATACCTTCAAAAAAAAACTAGAAGACTATAATGACATGAAAAAACAATTAAAGCTTTTGGATGAGCGAAGTTCTGAATATTTGCGGCAAAACGTACAATTTGAAGAGGATGCTAAAAAGTGTGCTGCTCTTAAGGGTCAAGTTGAACTCTATAAAAAAGAAGTAAATATGTTTTTAAATAAAGAACGGCTACTCAAATCTAATTTTAACATTTTATTTAGATACAAGAATTGCATGTCAAACTGGATAATGAGTTGGGAAAAAACATGAAGTTCGAATTTGAAAATAAAAATATGGAAGGCATAATAACATCCTTGCAACGGTCAAAGGATAGTTTGTTAAAAGAACGAGATTGCCTACGGGAAGCAATAGATGAACTCAAATGTGGTCAGTTGTCAAAAAGTTCGGAAAGTAATTGACAGAATTTTTACTTAATTGAGAAAAAAATTATTAACTTCATGTTTATCTTTAAGGCATCAATACTAATACAATGTCCAAAGAACTGCAACCATCAGCTTTAACTGAAAAAATTCAAAGACTAGAACTGGAAAACAAAGCTTTACGCGAAGGTCAAGGAGGTCAAACAGCATTAATGGTAAATTTAGCATTAATAAGGAAGCATCGCTTATGGGATTCCTCCGATTGCGATGGAATTTTAACATGATATAGATGAAAATGAAAATCAAAAAATATGAGACTCGTACATTTTTTTGCGGACCAATTTTACATTAGGCTGTTAAAAATGAGGTCAAAAATTTCCCCATATTTAGTTTTTTTGCGTTCTTTTCTTGTTTACTTCAAAGAAACTGTATATAAATTGAATTTCTTATGAAGAGTATTTTGGAAGGTGCATTACATGCCCGAGCATGATTAAATTATATGGAATTCAGAAAATACACATATTTTCGGGTGTTTTGTATTAGGAAGTTTATTCGGTTTAGGCTCAAACTCACATAAACTGTCGCAAACAATTGCCCGTACACCATACAAGGGAAAACATATTTGATAATATTTTGAAAAATACCAGATTCAAAATAATATTTTTAAAGCCCAATAAGTGTTTTTGATAATTACAAATTTAAAATAGTATTAATAGGTTTTGCTTTTATTTCATAAAAAAAAACAAAAAAAAAAATCAAAAAATTAACTTAAATATTTGTTCCTACTGTTATAAAAAACTTTAATTTATTCATATAAATGTACACTCAATAGCGAGTATGATGTCCTTTGGCTGCAATTACTTCTCTTAGGCGGTTTCTCAAAGATAGAGCCAATTTTTGTGAAGTCTGGTTCAATATTTCGCCATTCTTGCGCGATAACATCTTTCAGCATTTGTTTATTAGTAATTGTATGCTGGCGAATTTTTTTTTTAAATTCCCCATAAATGTTCTATGGGGTTTAGATCTGGGATGTGTGGAGGATTAGGAATCACATCTTTCACATGGCAAAGCAACCATTCTCGCACAACAATGGAGGGACCGAAAGTCGCCTTGTATGCCCAAATTAGTGGCGCTCGCTTTTAAATTTTCTTTTAAAATGTTTAAAAAATTAAATTTGTCCATTTAGGTATCAACAAACACAAGATTTCCGACACCTTCAGCTGTCATCGCACCTTACACCATCACAGAGCCACCACCGTGCTTCGCGGTTGCTTTAAGATTTTACAATTGTAATGCGGTGTTTTCTCTCCGCTATACAAACCGTCTGCCATCCGACCCTAAAATGTTGAATTTGCTCTCGTCTGTAAATATAACAGTTTTCCAGAAGTCATCGGACATATTTACATATTTGGTGGCATTATCTAAATGGAACGTCGAACACAAGCCTTATATTGCTTAAGATGTAGGAAGTTCCGTACGGTTTGTGCATTTAAAGAAACGTTTTCGTTTTTTATATATTTTCTGCTTTTTGCACAGCACTTATTTTTGGGTCAAGCTTCACCATCCGGACAATCTTTCTCCCTAACCGAGCGTCTATGATTTTTGGGCGACCTC
Source organism: Eustalomyia histrio (assembly GCA_949748255.1). NCBI lineage: Eukaryota > Metazoa > Arthropoda > Insecta > Diptera > Anthomyiidae > Eustalomyia > Eustalomyia histrio. The sequence goes on from OX456526.1 coordinate 102,723,966, forward strand.
TTTCTAGGCAAATTGTAAGGGAACGAGTTATTTTGTACCTTTCTATCACATATTGAACTGATGATCTTGGTCTAGAAATAGTTTAACCGATTTCGCGTAAACTGTTTCCTTCATGATGCAGTTTAACAATCAATAATTTGATGTCAATAGGAATCTGTGCGATTTGTATTATTTGCTGTCATTTCGATAATGTATCGGTAATGTATCATCCAAATAGACTAAATAATTATCTGATTTTATGAAAACAACAAAAATTTAAAAAGCCTTTACATTTTGAAACCGTTACATTACTTAGAGTATTTTAAATTTCTCTTTGTTCTGTACGGACAAATATTTGAGTTAATTTTTGTGTGTTTTTTGTTGTTTTCTTGCTGAAGTAAAGGTAACACCTGTTTTCAGTTTTGTGTTTGCAATTGCTTGAAGCATTTATTGGACCATTGAAAAAAACTCTATTTGACCCAAATCGGGCATTTATTTTTTAAAATATAAGCAAATATGTTTTTTTTGGAATTTTATAGTGTACGGACAATTGTTTAAATTGTATGTATCTGTTGTCAACAAATTTCACAAAATCATTTTTTTCAGTAGAGCCAAAATTACGTTCTATTTCCAATTAAGGCTAGGTATACAATTTTATAAATTGCTTTTTAACTGTTATGTACATATGTTGCATCGGAACTCTTGGCAATCCTATTTTAGTACTAATATTCCATCGTTTATTTTCTTTAAGTGTATGTCACAATGTGGCATTCTTGTTCTTTCTCTTTTGTTTTGATAAAATCGCGCGCAACACTTGTGTTTTTTTTTTTTCATTCTAAATAACACCGAGAACCTTTTTAATAAAATCATTTAAGTAATAATCTTGCTGCTTTTAATTTAATCTTTGGAAATATAAAAGTGGTGTCTGAAGTGGTTTTTATTAAAATGCCACTCGACAACGTAGAAACACAACAAATTGCTTTATTATTTGCTGATGCCCTTCGGCGGGCCGTATCAGAAGCCACACAAGCTGCTGTGGCAGCTATGGCACAACATCGGGATTCACAGCAAAATGGAGGTACACAGGCAGCAGCAAAATCTTTATCCAAACCACCTCCATTCACTATGGGAGAATATAAAGATATAGAAACTTTATAAGTGGAAAATTATTTCAAGCGTTTTGAGCTGGCAGTGTGCCTCAGCAGAGCGCCGAACGCCGACTACCACAGCTACGCACGGGTACATATGGGCTCATATCTTAATGAAGCATTAAAATTTCTTATATACCCAAAATAACTGGATTCCTGTACATATGAAGAAATAAAAAAAAAACTTTAATAGGGCATTTTGACAAAAAAGGTATAAGCACGCCGAAAGTATGAAATTTCAAGAAATTAAACAGAACAAAGATGAACCAATAGCAAGTTTTGCACTTCGTCTTAGACAAGCTGCTGTTCGCTGTGAGTATGGTGAATTCATTGATAGGATGCTCATTGAACAATTAATTTTTGGTATTGAATCTCGTTAGTGTTGCGATGAAATCATGGCAAAAAACCCGAATAAAGGGTTTTCCAATAGGTACTTGACAACTTTGAATGTAATTTATGAACGCACTATTTCACTGATCAGCTAACTGTTACTTTCCTTTTTTTTCAGTAAACTCAACATTTTCATCAAGTACACGAACGAACAACGTATGCAAATTATAAAAATGTACTACCGAAATTCGGAGTCGGTGACCGCAACTTTAGAGCGGTAACTTCAATTTTCGGTCGTTATTCTCGCCCTAGTAGACAAGCAATAACAAGTTTAGCGCAAAAATTTGAGTCTACATATTCATTGTGTGATGCTGCAGTGCTAGTGAGACAAAGGGTTGGTCGAAGTGACGAAAATATCGCTGCCGTTCAGGCGTCCGTAGCAAAGTATATAAATCAGTCGATTCCGCGGCGTTCTCAAGAACTGGGCCCCGCCAAGACCACTTTATGGCGAATTTTGCGTAAAGATCTTGGTTTACACCCATACAAAATCAAGCTGACTCAAGAATTCAAGCCGATGGACGCGACGTACGTTCTCCGATTGGGCTCTGGAGAAGACGCACCAAGATGATGAATTTCATCGCAGTCATCTCCAGTGACGAAGCACATTTTTGGCCCAATGGGTTCGTCAATAAGCAAAATATGCGTTATTGGTTTGGTGAAAATCCACATGTGCCTCATGAACCCCCAAAAAATAACTGTTGGGTGCGGTTTGCATGCCGGCGGCGTCATTGGGCCATATGAACGCAAAATAGCGGCCGTTACGGCCGAAATGTGTGACCGAGTCATCGAAAATTGGGTCCAATGAATCGACCACTGCCGACGTGCCCGCGGTGGCTATATGAACGAAGTCGAGTTCATTTAAAGTCGATCATAAAGTTTTGGAAATATCTTAAATGGTTTGCGTTTTATTTAAAAAAAAGTTTTCAAGTCCTTATTGGAGGCTTATGAAATCGCACATACCCTTGTAAAAGCTACAACATCGGACATAAAAATACAACCAACACATAAATTAGGTTACGGTCCAGTTCAAACAAAGAAGAAATCATACTCTTCAAATAATGCACGAAACCACCCCCAGTGCAAGAGCGATAATAGGACAATGCAGACCAGATGCCATGAATGTGGCGGAAAGAACCTGCGAAACCAATGCAAATTTCGTGACTCTAAATGCTTTGCTTGCGGTAAGAAGGGTCACATTTCAAAAGTGTGTAAATCCAGAGCAAACCAAATTGCAGATGTTACCAGGATAGCGATTGTGATTCTATTCATGAAAACAACGAAATAAAGATTTTAAAAAGCCACAATACGGATAAGATAATGCTCAACCAATCAATAAATGGTTTTGAAAGACTGGCGCACCAGTTGGAATAGTTTTAAAAAAATACTCAGAAAATTAAACATGGTAGTCTTCGGAAAACAAAGTGCATATGCGAGCCGGACTTTAACTATTTCCGGGCCGGTGGTATAACAATCATTAGCAGTCAAGAAAAAAAAAATTAGCAGTCAAAAAGGATAGACGTGTTATTTATTCGGTCCGTGAATTTATTCAAATATCGGCTTATTAGTGTTTAAAAAAAAATATAAAAAATATAAAAAAACAAATAAACCGTGTTCAATTTAAAATTTAAATAAAAAAACATATATAAAAAACCCTGAACAAACAGGGATTTGTCTTGTTTGTTTTGTTTATTTTTTTCTTTTCTTTCATATAAAGAAAAGAGCATATGAGCTCTATAATTCAAGAGGAGAGAAGGCTCAGTGCAAATGGCAGAAATGCCTATGTTTTTCTAAAGGGAGATAACATCAATGTTAATGAAAACATTAGTGATCCCAATTACAACAAAAATTATTTAACCGCTAAAACAATTGAGAGATCCCGTTCATGTTCTCCTTTACTCTCATGTGAAAAAATTAAAACCAATGTGCCAACAAAAAACTACGTACAGTTAAGAATATAACACAAAGGAACATGAAAATATAAAAGTACCAACAAATACAGTGCCTAGTTTAACAACAACTCACAAAACACTGTCTGCTTTGACTTCAAAAAAAAACCTACAGCTACAACATCAACAAATAGTGAGATTATGAAAACACCAACAACATCTTCTGCTACGTTAAACAGTGATATCAATATTATGGCTCAACCTAATAACTTAAAACAGCCCCAAAGAATGCTTCAGTTTCCGTCAGTAAGTAGTTTAACTATTAACCCCTCAACTGGCGCAATACCCAATGTTGACCTGCCAGTCATCATTACCCCCAAACTATTGGTACAGACTGGATTAGACAGGTATGTTAAAATAGTTAAGAGGAAAAGAAGCCCAAAATCGGCTAAAACAGCTCCCTATCCTAAGCTTAGTAGAGGTGAAATAAATGTCACTCAATCCCAAAACCGTTTTGCTATACTGAAAAGCAGATAATGATGCCCCGGTGATACCTAAACTACAAAGACCTATATATCTAAGAGAGCAAAATTCAAATGAATTTGTTAAAACCCTAGTCAACCTTATTGGGGAAAACTCTTTTTACATTGTGCCAATAAAAAATGGCAAAATTGTTGAAACTAAGATTCAAGTTCAATGTGAATCCAATTTCAGAAAATTAGTATCATTTCTTGAACCAAAAAAAAAATTTTTTTTCTTACCAGTTGAAGAGCAGCAAAGGTCTTCAGATAGTGATTAAGGGTATTGAAAACATACAATGACCCACTTGAAGTAAAGAAGGCACTCGAAATCAACGGCTTTAAAGTTAAGTCCGTTGTTAATATTAGAAACCGGGATAAGCTCCCCCAACCCCTTTTCCGAGTTGAATTAGAGCCTGGCGATATCAAGTTGAAGAAAAATGAAACACACCCTATTTATCAACTTAGGTACTTGCTACACTATAGAGTTACAGTTGAAGCACCACATAAGCGACGAGGACCAGCCCAGTATGGGCACACTAGGTCTTATTGTAGACTACATCCAGTTTGCGGTGAGCTGCATAGCACAGCTGTCTGCACCAAACCAAAGAGAGTAAATACTGAAAAGAAATGTAGCAATTGCGGTAACCCCCATTCTGCTAATTACAGAGGTTGTGAGGTATATTTAAAATTTAAAAACTCAAATTTGAACAGAACCCGAAACCCCCGAATGAAATCACAGTTAGAACCGGAATTTTATATTCCACAATACCCACAAATTATCACCAACAGTGCTTCATACTCTAAAGTTCTAAGAGGACAACCACAGCCCCCAAAAACTCCACAAGCCGCACAAGTCAATCCAATTGCTCCACTTTCTCAATCTTAACCCCAGATACAAAATTTCAGCAGACTTGAAGCATCCATTGAATCCCTGGTTCAAACTGTTACTAACTTTACAAACTCAATGAGTAATATGATGCAAGAGATGATTTGTCTATCTTGCATCAAAGCTTTGTTAGCTAAACCATGAACAGTTTGAAAATATGTTACTGGAATGCTAACGGCATATGCCAACATAAAGAAGAGCTGGAGTATTTTCTCAGAAATCAGCAAATTGACGTAATGCTTATTTCTAAGACCCATTTAACCCTGAGAAGTTCATTTTCAATTCGCGGATACACAATGTATGATACTAAGGACCCAAGAGGCAGGTCATGTGGAGGATCAGATATTCTCATTAAATCTAGATTAAAACATTTTTTTATGTGTGATCTTTGCGAAAATTATCTTCAGGCCACTACTATATGTTTTGAAGAATTCGATAAGGACTTGGTGATTTCGTCAATTTATTCTCCCCCCAGATTCTCCATATCGGAGGATCAGTACACAGTCTTTTTCGAATCATTAGGACCGCGTTTTCTGGCAGCTGGAGACTATAATGCCAAGCATACATTCTGGGGGTCACGGCTTGTTACCCCTAAGGGCCGTGTTTTGTTTAATACAATTTCTAAGCTGGGTATGGATGTGTTCTCTAGTGGAGAACCCACGTACTGGCCAACGGATCGTCGGAAAATACCCGATCTGATAGACTTTGGAATAACAATGTCTATTGCGAGAGAATTGGTCCATGTAGAACCATTATTGGATCTCTCATCTGATCACACACCTACAGTTGTTACTATTTTAAACCCCCGAGGAATTGTACCCCCCTCTGGTGACTTAGCACTGACAGGCAAAACAACAGATTGGTTGAAGTATAAAAAATTTATCAGTACACATTGCTCGAAAAACATACCGCTAAGAACACCGGAAGATATCGACCTCTCGATTCAAAATTTTGAACTAAATCTCAAACTTGCTGCTCAACTTGCTACCAAACCCCCCCGACACAACAGACAAAATATTATTTTGTCTGCCGATGTCGAACGACCCTTAAATAAAAAAGGGAGAGCTCGAAGAGAGTGGCAACAGCACAGATCTCCTCAACTTAAGGAACGGTTGAAAGAATGCACTAAAAAAATTAAGAAAGCTACTTGAACATAAGAGAACTGCTTCATTAAACAGATATCTTGAAAATTTAGATCCAACATCAAGAACTGATTACTCATTATGGCGTGCAACGAAAAATTTAAAAAGACCTGTCTTATGTAAGCCTCCTTTGAGAAAATCAGACGGAGGTTGGGCTAGAAATGATACTGAAATAGGAGATCTGTTTGTAGAACATTTAAGAAAAGTATTCACGCCAAATATAACAAGTTATGTAACAGAGTTGCCACCGATTTTACCCCAGCACCGAGCAGCTACCCGATTAACGTTTGAGATGAGAGAGGTCGAAAAGGCTATTTTTGAACTAAACCCCAAAAAAGCTCCTAGTATCGATGCAATCGGTAACAAGATGCTCTTGGAGTTACCCCGTATAGCATTAAAGATAATTCTCTTTATTTTTAATGCTATTATACGCCTTGAATACTATCCCCCAGAATGGAAAGTTTCACTCGTTAGAATGATACCCAAGCCAGGCAAAGATTACACAAAGGTGGAATCGTATAGGCCTATAAGCCTATTATCCAATTTGTCAAAGCTGTTCGAGAAAATCCTAATGGAAAAGATAACTGTTTATGTGGAACAAAACAACTGTATTCCATCACACCAATTTGGCTTCAGGAGAAAACACAGCACCATTGAGCAAGCCCACAGGCTGGTTACTGTTGTCAGAAAAACGTTCGAGGAGAAAAAATACTGCTCTGCCCTTTTTATCGACGTTTCACAGGCTTTCGATAAGGTTTGGCATGAAGGTCTACTGTTTAAAATAAAACTTTTGTTACCAACAAATACTCACAAGCTACTCAAAAGCTATATAACAAATCGAAAATTCACTCTTGCTGAAAAAAGTTTTGTCAGCTCTCCTCAAGATATACAAGCCGGAGTTCCACAAGGTAGCATTTTGGGTCCTCTGTTATATATCATTTATACTTCAGACATGCCATTAGATATTAATATCCACACATCGACTTTCGCTGACAATACTGCAATCTTAAGCGTCCACGATTACTCAAAAATAGCGTCTAGAATGTTACAGACTCACATTTCACAATTGGAAGCTTGGTTGGATAAGTGGAAAATTAAGGTGAATGAACAGAAATGTATCCACATTACTTTCACACTGAGAAAAGAGACGTGTCCACCCATTAAAATTAATATTCTGAATAAACCCCAACACACATGTGTGAAATATCTCGGTATTCACCTTGACCGTCGACTCACGTGGAAAAATCATATAGATGCGAAAATAACTCAGATGAGGCTAAAAACTACTCAACTCGCTTGGCTTACCGGCAAAAACTCTAAACTAGGCCTGGACTGCAAATTACTCATTTACAATTCGATCATGAAACCCATATGGTGCTACGGAATTCAGCTCTGGGGTACTGCCTCTGCGTCCAATATAGGGAAAATTCAGGGAATGCAAAATAAATTCTTGAGGACGATCACGAACGCACCCTAGTATGTTAGGAATTACAACATACATAAAGATCTGAATGTACCCCTGGTCAAAGATGAAATTATTAGACACTGTCAACGCTATTTAACAAAACTGGAAACACACCCCAACCGTAACTTAACTAATAATCACGGCCCGTAACTTAACTAATAATCACGGCCACCAGCGTCTTAGAAAGAGAAATAATGGTCTGAGTTAAACCACATAACATCAGTCTGGCACTGGCTGGACTTAATAATTAATATTTAGTTTTAAGATTTGGATAATTATTGTTAGTTCACAGTTTTTAAAACTGAAGATCCAATAAATAATATGAAATATGGGAAAAAAACAATCATACCACTATTCTAAATATTTTTTATAAATTCTGCGCATTCGTATTGTACAAATACCGTTTTAACATGTAATTTAAGCTTATATTGTATAAAAAAAAATATTTCAAGTGCGAAAAAGAAATATATACGGGATTTATATAAGTACAAAGATGTACGTCGGGAAGTGCCAAAAGTAAGAAATATTCTATAGGTCAGATAACATAATTTTCTTAGTCGAAACAGGGGCCTACTACAATAATCGACCTCGACTTGTAATGTGTCTTTGTCCAAACAAAACTATGTCATGCTTTAGTGATTTTCATAAATAAATAATTTTATGCGCGGTGGTGTACATGTATTACTATGGCCTTGCTCAGAATCCTACAAGAATAAAAATAAGTGAAAGCAAATTAAAATTTTGCTTAATTTTCACTGATATCTTATAGTGCCCCGGAAAGAGTTAACAGCAACGGAGCAAAAGAACCCTCAAATGGACAAGGAAGCTCTTGCGATGGTATGGGCTGTTGTAAAATTATATTTATATTTATACGCACTCCCATGTCGTGCCCATTACCGATCATAAGCCGTTGTCCCAAATTCTAACCCACATAAGTCATTGCCGGTACTTTGTATAAGCCGCACTGCAAATTATGCGGACTTTCTAGGAAATTTAAGAAGTAATTTAAGAGTAACTAAAATCTGAAAAAATATTTTAAATAGAATGAATCCTAATTCCAAACTTGATCGCATTTGGTGCGGAAACTTTTTTAACTATCGTGAAAAAGTAAATATGCAATTATTCATATTTTTCCATGGACTATTCAGCCTTGCCAGACAAATTTTGATAATTGCAAAAAATGCCAAAAGTTATATCCCTAGTATACTAATAAGTAAATCTTGTATTTTATATAGCCGCTTTAAAAAAAACTTAAAAAAACTCCAAAAAAAAAATGGAAATTTTTTCCGGCGGACCGTAATTGGTTAACAAAAACTACAACTGACATCTAAGATATATTTCAATTACCTCTCCAATGGTGTACATGTTGTTCCAATCCGACCACCAATAACAAAGATACAGCCAAGTCCATTTTTGAACAGTGCACCGAAATAACTGCTGACATACATCTTCCAACTCAGTAGAAAAACTTTCGAATAAATCACCTCACCGTGTCCATAGACTATTTTATAGAAATTTTTATTTTTTTTAAAAAGCTGTAATTTTTCTATCACCAAAAATGAACGATATAGCCCGCCCAACTGTACTAAAATACACAAATCTCGAACCATTTTAAATTTTGAGTAATTTTTGCACTTGAAATGAAAATTTTTCGCATAAAATGCTTACAGAAAAACTTTTTCTCACACTTTTCCAATAATTGTCTCTCCATAGCCTACAATCGTTGTTGGGCTGATGTTTTTGATTATCCTAATTCAATATTCTCATTTTTAAATGGTAATTTTACCATATATCTGTCGTCTTATTTCTCAAAATTTTTTCAAAATGATTTTCAACTGCCTTTTCCTCTTCAGATTGAATTTTTGCCTTTGATGTACATCCTCAATTTTCCCAAACCGTTGCATATGTTCGTCTAAACCAATAAAGACGTGCTGCATATATTGCCGGTTTCACTTGAGTTTCCACACTTCTCATAATAACCCACCCAAAGATTGTGGCAATTGCTGCAGATGAGGCACTTGGATGCAATATTTTACCGGACTTTTCGAACTTCCCTCGTAGTTATATGAAATGCAAGACTGCTCCCATCAAGTACCACCTGTTAATAGACTACTGTCAAATTTTGAGCAAGTCCCGTCATTTACTTTGCGTTTAACAGCAGGATTTTTCCAAGTCCATAAAATAGGCATTTGTTTGATCAATAATTTCATCGTTGAAGCTAAATCTCTTTCCACCGAGCCATTTCTTTAGGTTTGGAAATAGTCACTGGGGGGCTTAATCCGGAGAATAAGGGGGCAATTCTTAGTCTACTTCATGGATTTTTGCCATGAAAACTAAGCTGTCACCCGATTCCGTTGGTGGTGGATTGTGAGAAAACGCGGCAGCCATCTTGCGGAAAGCTTTCTCATACCCAAGTGATCATTCAAAATTGAAACCACTGAGCCACGTGAGATGCCTATGTCTTTCACAATCTATCGCACATTCAATCTCCGATCGACCAACACCATATCGTGAATTTTTTCAATTGTTTTGTGTGTAGAGATCTCAACTGGGTGTCCAGAACGTTCGGCATCTTCCACTTTTTTACCATTAAAATCGATGGTGCAGAGTCCCCATAGTATTTATCAAGCTTTTCCTTGGTTTGATTGACGGTTTTTTTCGCAAACAAAAAAATGTTTAAGGAGCACTCACTTTTTTCCATTTTTAAATTTCACTATGAATCGACTTACACCAGGGCAACGCATGCAAATTGTTGAAATTTTTATTTAAAATAATTGTTCTATTCGTCAAACTAATCGTGCACGCTCTGAAGGACGATTATGTACGCCATAAAATGGAAGAAGAGCTTTGAAATTTCATTATGAATCGACTCACACCAGAGCAACGCGTTCAAATTGTTGAAATTTTTAATCAAAATAATTGTTTCATTCCTCAAACTCATCGTGCCGCTCTGAAGGACGATTATGTACGCCATAAAATGGAAGAAGTGCACGATGAGTTTGACGAATAGAACAATTATTTTGAGTAAAAAGTTCAACAATTTGCACGTGTTGCTCTGGTGTAGGTCGATTCATAATGAAATTTCAAAGCAAACTAATTAAAAAGCAACTATCAGCTGCTAAATGGGTTGTCAAATAAAGCAGGGATGCCAACACAAAGTTGTGGCACGCTATATAACATATAGCGTATCCGAAAATATGTATGTTACCAGCTGTATTGTTTCCACAACGGCGATTTTTTCAGCGTGTAAAAAACCCACATACGTTGCAATCTCGTACACAAACTCATTAAGTGGTTTCAACGGTTGTAGCGTCGTGAAGTTGTTTCAACGGTTGTAAGCTCAACAAGAACTTAATAATATATTTTTATATATTGACGATTTTTCAAAACGCGATGACGACTTCGACGATTTTTCTTTCCAAAAATTTTCCCTATGTTTTACCCAATAAACCTGACAATACTGGCTGTAATGTTTTCATAAAATATATTTAATTTCAGCAATTGTTGGATGATGCTAACAAACGCAATGAGAACTTACGTGAGCAACTAAAATCCGCCAATGAAAAATTTATGACTTTAACTCATGTATCCATAAGAGATGATTCAATAATGAAGGGGTTAGTATACCTTTATTTGTACAATAAATATTAAATAATTTATTTATAATTATATTCTTTACTTTGTTAGAAATGAAATTGGCAAGGAAATTAAACAATTGATGGAATTGAATGAACAAAAAGGTAAGTTCCTTTAATATATGTATTTTTTAAAGGCTTACAAAAAAAATTTGCATTGTTTTCATCATCACTTAGCACTGAATAAAAGATTTTAATTGTCTTTAAAGTATTTCAGTAAACAGTTTTTAACACATAGTTCCCATAATCTTTATTCTTTTTTCTTAAGCTACAAGGTTAAATAGAAAAATTTTAGGATAAAAAGTAAGGGCATTTGTTATTCACAAACTAAACAAATACATACACATCGATGGCTTAAATCGATTTTCTGTTACTTTTCTTAAAAACGGGTAATATCAATTTTTTTTATGTTAAATGTAAAACAAAACGCCATATTCGTTCTGTCGAATAATCACAGTACAAGTAGCTTTCATTTTCTGGAATGGCGAACTATTTCAGTTGTATTTTATGGCGAAATTTACCTTCGAAAATAGCGCCGAGTTCTTTATCTGATTGTTGTACCCGTGCTGGGTTCTCAAAGTCAATACTAATTGTAACGGTTGAAATTCTTGATATTTGATTCTTTGATTGTGATATTTTATTTTCCTGGTATGCATCTGATGTCGGTAGTAGATAGATGATTATAAGGGCGTTGTGTACAATTGTTTGCGTGAGGGTAAATATGAAAATAAAAAGAAAAATACAATTTCGAATTTTTGAGAAAAGGATCTCAGATTTTATTTATATTAAAATTTTTATGTATTACCGTCGGTGACGATGAGCACAAAAAACTAATGAATATCTCAAATAAGGAGACTACTTATCTAAAGTGATGAGCAACAATGTTTAATACCCGTTAACGGTTCTACTCGCTACAATCTGTGTAAAAACTCCAAACAAAATTGTACAAAAAGGGAAGTAATATTTAGATCCTAACAGAGCATTAACCCACCAAAGGCAAAGGTGCCGAAAAATACTCGGACACATTAAACAACAATAATAAAGTACACTACGACTGGGAGACCCATTGGATCCATTGTGATACCCTTTGGAAAAAAAAAATAATAAAGAAAAGGCAGTAAACGATAAAGAACTGAGAGTCCCGGGCCTAAAAAGCAGAGAGCTTATCCTCCTGACAAAACCCAATAGACTGCCTAGATTTTATCTAGCCACATCACCCAGCTTATCGTGGAATCTTTTCCCCAGCCATATCAGTATCACAGCCTGTATTCTAGGACAGTTGCACAAAATGTGCTCTATTGTCTCTAGCTCCTCAACATCCTCGCACAACCTACAAAAGTCTTGTGTGCCTCGTTTCCATTAACCAATGAAGGCTCCATCAGAGCAGTGACTGATTATTAACCCTACCAAAGACCTGAGACTTCTATCCAATCCAACTAGTATTTTGGTTGCTTTTGCATCCAACTTTGGCCAAATAGTCTTGGACACACTGCAATGCGTCCTACCGCTCCAGGATTAGTGGAATCACGGAAACTTTCGGAGATCAACCTATAATAGTAACACAACGGGGGTTTTACCCCACAACCCCTATATTTAAGGTCCAGACCCGAACCCTGTCTGGCCAGTTCATCCGTTTTCTCATTACCCTGTATGTTACAAGGCTCAAGTACCCTACGCAATCTGATTATGTGGAATTCCATTACTGCTCCTAGAGCCCCTTTACAGTCCATCACTATACTTGAAAGTGCTGCATGACACTTCAAAGCCCTAAGTGCTACCTGACTATACACATAAATTGTCACTACAGATCCTTCTACGACGTTTGCCTTATCAACTCTGTGACCCTCCAGATCGCTAGGATCTCTGCATGGGAACACTGCACTCATCTGGGAGCCTGTATGACACTTTAATGTCACCATCCATTTGGTAAACTCCGGCCCCAGTACCAGATTCAATTTTGAACCCATCCGTAAAAACTGCACACCCTTTAAACAGCTGTCCAGACCCAGTTCACTTGTCCCTACTTGAAAACACAATCGGGGGTGTAACTCTGAAGTATAAAGTTACCATATGGTCCAAGATCTCAGTGGGCATCAGAGAACTGCATTTGCTGATTGCAAAACGTTCATACGCAATCAACACAAGAATAAATTGCGTTTGCGTTCAAACGCTGAATATACTCCAACACACATATTTGTTGATGATTTTAAATCAATCAAACGATGTGCAAATTGCTTTGTCACTGGTTTATAATCATCGGTCATTGTTAAACCATTGTTTTATTCTGTTCATTCGAGCCAACAATAATTATTTTGATGTAGAATAAATCAGAAAAAACAACAAACAACGTGTATGAGTGTAATCATAATTAAAACAAAATAGTTTCTTATCTATAAAAAGGGAGGGGGGGGGGGTAGTTTTGTAAAAAAAACATATTTCATAGCGTTATGTGTATATTAGGGTGGGTCTAAAATACGTTTTTTAGAATTTTTATTAGGAATACCAAAAATATTGTTCTTTGTGAATATTTTTTTTTTTTAATTTATGTCGACATCTCAGGCTCGCCCAATCCGGTTAAAGATAAATATTGCCTAATTTTCCAATCAAAATAGATGAAAAAAAATTAGACAATATTTGAATTTTTCCGGATTAGGCAAGTGTGAGATATCGACCAAATTTTTTTTCAAAAAAAAATTTTCATTTCACAAAGAAGAATATTTTTAGTATTGTAATACTAATAAAAATTCTAAAAAAGCGGGTTTAAGTCCCACCCTAATGTGTGTTTCTATTTTGTTGTAGTTACGAATAAACTCATATGCGTTGTTTGTTGTTTTTTCTGATTTATTCAACGCTGACTTTTTGTTGAGTGATTACATTTGCAGTAAACATAATCGACATATGGTCCACACTGATCCCAATTACGCGTTCAGTAACATGATGCTGATTTTATTATTAAATGTGAACAAGAATTTTTGTGTATGATTAAATCAAGAAAAAAGTTGATTTTGCAGTTCTCTGGTGGACATTCTATCCTGACCAATTAGACCTACCTCGTACAAAATCTTAGTGTGACCTATCCGCTTAGGTTTTAACAGGGAAGATAAAAAGAGCCTAAACAAGTTCCTAGCTGCCACTTTTTCCACATACCTCTCGATGGGTAGAAAATCTAGGACTATATCGAACACCGCCTGAGGTGTGCTACCGATGGCGTCAGTTATGCCAATTGAAGCACATCCCTGAGCCTTATCGAGTATCTTCCTATAACTACCCTTTCTCATTGCCTCCCACCAGACCGCGCAACCATAGTTAACAATGGGCCTTACTACCGATGTGTATATCCAGTTTACCATACCCGGTCGTGGTCCCCAATTTTTACCAATGGAATTCCTGCATGTATACTAGGTTTGAAGACCCCTCTTCAGCCTTTCCTGAGTAATCTTATTGCATAAAAATTTAATATCGAGAAAGGTTCCCAAATACTTGGCTCCATCCTATAAAATCAGCTCAACACCGCCCATTTTCGGAAATTTAAAACTCTCCACCTTGTATTTCCTGGTGAAAAGTACTAACTCTGTCTTCGTTGGATTTACGCCCAACACATTTGTCTTGGCTGAGGTTAAAAAATCACACAGAGCCGCCTGCATGACCCCACTGATCGTTGAAAGAAATATCCCTTTATCAGTATAGCAACATCATCCGCATAGGCAACTATCTTCCTCCCGTGAGAATAGAAATAACCGCTAGCACCCATAACAGTGGATACAACACTTCATCTTGCGGTGTACCTCTGGTTACTTTTCTCCTAATACTTACATCCCCTAGGGTTGAACTGATTATCCTGTCAGTAAACATCGAGACAATCCAACCCACCAGGAAGTCCTGAACCCCAAGCCCAACTAGCGAATCCCTTATTGCCTCTATTTTGATATTGTTAAAGGCTCCCTCTATATCTAAAAACGCTGTTAAAGTATACTCGCCATACCCAAAGCCGTGCTCAATATAAACTACAACCTCATGTAGCGCACACTCCACAGATCTAGTCTTTAGATAGGCGTGCTCAGCGTTTCTTATGAGGCGAGTATCCAACTTGCTCCTAAAATAAAAATCTATCAGTCGCTCAAGTCTCTTCAACAAAAAAGACGATAAGCTGATAGGTCTAAAATATTCGGCTTCGAGTGACAAGCCCTACCGGCCTTCGGCCTTACGTATAAAAATTACCCTTACCTCTCTCCACCTCTTCAGCAGATATCTCCCACTGAGACAATTCCTGAAGATATCAACCAGTAGAAATAAAGTGTCATCTGGAACGTTACATAGCATAGCCGGAAAGACACCGGACCCGTTGATTTATTTTCCCCTGGTCCCCATCCCTAATTCCAGTTTCTATGTAACCAGGAAAATGTGTTTCCATAAGAGAGAGTGTCTCTGAGCTAGAGTCCTGTAAGCTTGACCCTTTTGAACAACCTTCTGACCGTCAACCTCTGAACGTAAAGTTCCCTGGTTCACCATTTAGGTTGCCCGGAAACTTTACCGGGCAGGATAGCTCATAACTCTGCTTCAGTAAGTGCGTGAGCTTATTCACCACTTTTTCCATGTCAACTGGCAACAGCTCACGTAAAGCGACGTGTGCCATTCCATTCTAAACCTTGCTATAAAAGGTCCCCCAATTTGTTCGTCTAGGATCCCTGAAAGGAGCCTGTTTGGACGAAGCAAAGTTCAAAGAGAAGGTGATGCGACTGTGGTCCGAGAAGAAACAGTAGTTTGGAACTCTCCAAGCTCTTATGAGATCATCATTTCGGTTGGTAAAAGTGATATCTATCACCGCCTCCCTATCCCTAATCCATGTTACATATTTGAAGATTTTTAGCAGATTTAAAATCAAATTCCAACTCACCTCTTCTGTTAATATCGACGCTGCCCCATTGACTGTGATGAGCATTGGCATAACAAGCTATAATAAGGGCAGCACCTCTCCTTCCAGCATATGCCGTCAACCCCTGCACCTCATTACCTGTTGACTTGTACGATATGTACACCGATGCCATTATGAGCATAGGCTCCTCCTTGGCCTCTTTGTTTATAATGGTGAGGTCACCCCACCTCAAAGAATGTGATATTAAAAATTTTGTCATCCGTAGACGGCATGAACAGTGTGTATCCCGCTACGCATAATCCGCAAACCTTAGTTTTGTTAATCTAAGGTTCTTGGATTAGGGCAACGTCCGTCTGGATTTATCTGCACCACTGACAGCTTCCTTGGTCTTGTCGTGTTTCGAGTACTGAAACCTGAAAGTGCCAAAGCCAAAATTGACAACCCCCCTCATTCCATCCAAAACTTCCAGAGATTTCTGATCCACAGCGAATCGGAAATCCCTCTCGGTATTCTCCTTAGACACCATTGAGGCATCTAACCTCCATTGGTCTGTACGAAGATTATCGATCTGTTTGGCCAATATCGCCAGTATGGTCTCAACCGGTTCCATGGGAGGTGGAATCGACCTTAACTCGAAAGCATATATCACTTCCAGTCTTGAATTTGGACCAAGTACGCCAAACTTGCCAATTCAGGCCCTTAAGAATTCAAATGAATTCTCTCCTCTATTCCATCCAGCACCTTTAAAGGATACATCCTCCGAATTGCCGCTATTATTGGCAATGTCATCTTAGAGCCTATCTGAAATAAATCGGTACTGATCCTCCCATCAGGAATATTCCGATCGATCACAGCTGCCTGAAAACGTACATCCTGTCTCAATGATTTCTTCAACTTTTTATTAAATGAGAAAGGCTGACCATCCCCAGATCTAGCTCTCTTAATGGTATCTTTTTGGGAGCTCTTAATCGCGCTAGCCGGAGTTGAACCACCTGTCCTCAACAAAACAGGATTCTTCAGTACCTTTGGTTTTGAATGCTGAACACTACTGGCCTTGTTACCCCTGGTACCTTACTAGATGACCCTACTGCCATCCGCAGCTCCTGCAATTGCCTTGAGCTCCTCGTCTGTTGGGGTATCACCCTCCTTTCTAACACCTAAGCGGCTTATGGATGAAGTCGCCGACCCTACACCACTGTGAGTGCTTACCGTGTTGGCGTCAACATCCACCTGTCGCTCGCCAGGTAAAGACCTCTTCAAAATAACACTTGTAGGGCCGTAAATTTTTTCGAATTTTGCGACATCCTGTCGATGCTTTTTGAGAAGATTTTTCTCCTTTGAGGTAAACGAAACCGGATCTCGCTTCTCCATTTTAGCCAGATAAGCTAGAGATTTTCGGGTTCCGTTTCTTACCTTCTCCTTCGTTCGAGCACTTGGCAACTCCTCCACGGAGACCTGCCAAACAAGATTAATGTCCTTGACACCTTGTGGACAACCTTCAATCGAGTGACTACCTTGGTACACCTTGTCCTCAGCAGTAGGATGTGATCCCTCTGCCTTCTGACTGTTAGTAGATATCACAGTGATATCTAGCTCCTCGACAGAGAGCAGAGCCTTCTCCTCGAACTTTTGAGTGGTGCTAGATCCACCATGAGAGTCTCGACAATTCCAGAAGCCCGTCCACATCCAGAACACTAACCGGTACTTCATGCTCCATGATCCTGGCATGAACGTCCGTACCGTTCTCTCCTACCACGTCCCTATTTATATTATATTGTTCCCACGAGTTTGCACGTAACTGATCAGACCATCCCACACAGTGACGGCATGTGTGGACTAGGCGACTAACGTACAATATAGCTTTGCCCTGACGCTGAGGGGAGCTGTTAACGATTAGTTTATATAGGTACTAACTAATCACCCAGGCCCTCGGCACTGTTACCAACCACGTTGACCTTAAAAATGCATTCGGCTTCTCACTTTAGCTGTCGACAAACGGATGCTTGATCGCCTTTTCCAAGAAATACTTGGTCTAACACCAGAAGTAGTAAGCTGCTTGGGAGATCCACCAGAAAAATCGCTTCTCGATATTCCCAAGTGAATATCAGACAGACAGCTTTCCATACCTAAGCGCACCTCTCTGAAAATCCCCATTCCCCATGTCGGTAGTAATCTGGTCCATATTAGTCGGTAGTAATCTGGTCAATATATTCCAATTGTCGTGCTTGTCGACTGCTTTTACCAAAGTACTTGACTGCCAAGTAAATAACCGTAAGTTCTTAATCATAAGTTATATAGCGCAGTTGTATTTTGTTGAATTTTGTTTTACAAATAAATCAGAGTGAATAAATTGGTGAAGTGCGGCTTATGCTGTAAATCATCTATAAAAATGAATAGTAGCGATAAATCTCTTTAACTCGTTTACCTGTGCTAGTGTTAAAATTTTTCCCAAATGTCAGAAAATTTATACAAAAATTGTTAGGCAACTTGAGTAAAAAATACCGAATTTTTCACATATATTAAAAATTTTGTCATCCGTAGACGGCATGAACAGTGTGTATCCCGCTACGCATAATCCGCAAACCTTAGTTTTGTTAATCTAAGGTTCTTGGATTAGGGCAACGTCCGTCTGGATTTATCTGCACCACTGACAGCTTCCTTGGTCTTGTCGTGTTTCGAGTACTGAAACCTGAAAGTGCCAAAGCCAAAATTGACAACCCCCCTCATTCCATCCAAAACTTCCAGAGATTTCTGATCCACAGCGAATCGGAAATCCCTCTCGGTATTCTCCTTAGACACCATTGAGGCATCTAACCTCCATTGGTCTGTACGAAGATTATCGATCTGTTTGGCCAATATCGCCAGTATGGTCTCAACCGGTTCCATGGGAGGTGGAATCGACCTTAACTCGAAAGCATATATCACTTCCAGTCTTGAATTTGGACCAAGTACGCCAAACTTGCCAATTCAGGCCCTTAAGAATTCAAATGAATTCTCTCCTCTATTCCATCCAGCACCTTTAAAGGATACATCCTCCGAATTGCCGCTATTATTGGCAATGTCATCTTAGAGCCTATCTGAAATAAATCGGTACTGATCCTCCCATCAGGAATATTCCGATCGATCACAGCTGCCTGAAAACGTACATCCTGTCTCAATGATTTCTTCAACTTTTTATTAAATGAGAAAGGCTGACCATCCCCAGATCTAGCTCTCTTAATGGTATCTTTTTGGGAGCTCTTAATCGCGCTAGCCGGAGTTGAACCACCTGTCCTCAACAAAACAGGATTCTTCAGTACCTTTGGTTTTGAATGCTGAACACTACTGGCCTTGTTACCCCTGGTACCTTACTAGATGACCCTACTGCCATCCGCAGCTCCTGCAATTGCCTTGAGCTCCTCGTCTGTTGGGGTATCACCCTCCTTTCTAACACCTAAGCGGCTTATGGATGAAGTCGCCGACCCTACACCACTGTGAGTGCTTACCGTGTTGGCGTCAACATCCACCTGTCGCTCGCCAGGTAAAGACCTCTTCAAAATAACACTTGTAGGGCCGTAAATTTTTTCGAATTTTGCGACATCCTGTCGATGCTTTTTGAGAAGATTTTTCTCCTTTGAGGTAAACGAAACCGGATCTCGCTTCTCCATTTTAGCCAGATAAGCTAGAGATTTTCGGGTTCCGTTTCTTACCTTCTCCTTCGTTCGAGCACTTGGCAACTCCTCCACGGAGACCTGCCAAACAAGATTAATGTCCTTGACACCTTGTGGACAACCTTCAATCGAGTGACTACCTTGGTACACCTTGTCCTCAGCAGTAGGATGTGATCCCTCTGCCTTCTGACTGTTAGTAGATATCACAGTGATATCTAGCTCCTCGTCAGAGAGCAGAGCCTTCTCCTCGAACTTTTGAGTGGTGCTAGATCCACCATGAGAGTCTCGACAATTCCAGAAGCCCGTCCACATCCAGAACACTAACCGGTACTTCATGCTCCATGATCCTGGCATGAACGTCCGTACCGTTCTCTCCTACCACGTCCCTATTTATATTATATTGTTCCCACGAGTTTGCACGTAACTGATCAGACCATCCCACACAGTGACGGCATGTGTGGACTAGGCGACTAACGTACAATATAGCTTTGCCCTGACGCTGAGGGGAGCTGTTAACGATTAGTTTATATAGGTACTAACTAATCACCCAGGCCCTCGGCACTGTTACCAACCACGTTGACCTTAAAAATGCATTCGGCTTCTCACTTTAGCTGTCGACAAACGGATGCTTGATCGCCTTTTCCAAGAAATACTTGGTCTAACACCAGAAGTAGTAAGCTGCTTGGGAGATCCACCAGAAAAATCGCTTCTCGATATTCCCAAGTGAATATCAGACAGACAGCTTTCCATACCTAAGCGCACCTCTCTGAAAATCCCCATTCCCCATGTCGGTAGTAATCTGGTCCATATTAGTCGGTAGTAATCTGGTCAATATATTCCAATTGTCGTGCTTGTCGACTGCTTTTACCAAAGTACTTGACTGCCAAGTAAATAACCGTAAGTTCTTAATCATAAGTTATATAGCGCAGTTGTATTTTGTTGAATTTTGTTTTACAAATAAATCAGAGTGAATAAATTGGTGAAGTGCGGCTTATGCTGTAAATCATCTATAAAAATGAATAGTAGCGATAAATCTCTTTAACTCGTTTACCTGTGCTAGTGTTAAAATTTTTCCCAAATGTCAGAAAATTTATACAAAAATTGTTAGGCAACTTGAGTAAAAAATACCGAATTTTTCACATATAAACTAAAAGAAGGTTTAGAGCAATACCCCGAAATATGCATCCCTCTGATATTGAGGAATAAAAAAAGGAACTCATTGATCTTGGACATGTAGTTAAAAATGTCTGAAATATAAACATAAATTTACCACTTTCGTTATTTGATATAGAGTTAAAAACAATTCCCAACAACAAAGAGATATATTCTATCACAAGTCTTATGTACACTCGTATTAGTTTTGAACCACTCATACCAGAAAACCAGGTCCTCAGTGCTGAAATTGTCAACAATATGGTCACAGAAAATCTTTTTGTAGAAGACAGCCCAAATGCAATTAAATTTGCAGGGAACCATCCCTCTAAGCTATGCTCAAAACAAAACTGGTCAAACGAAGTAAAATGCGTTCTTTGCGATGGAAATCACCTAGCTAATTATAAAGGTTATTTTATATACAAAAAAGCTTTAAAGCTAAGATATCCCTCACTCAATAATGGAAATATCAACGTTAACGAAAATGAAGCAAATCTTATTCCACCTGATAACTCATATGCAAATATAGCAAGAAATTCCAAAAATCCTACAAGAAATCAAGAAAATCCACAATTGAAAACTGGTAGCAATGATTCTCAACCACTTCACCAACAATCGACGAATCAAAACAATTTGTTACATTTGTTACATCAGAAATCAAGAAAATCCACAATTGAAAATTGGTATCAATAATTCTCAACCACTTCACCAACAATCCACAAATCAAAACAATTTGTTTCATCCGTTACAAATCTCCTCATCAGCACAATGGCAAAATCCAACTAAAATGGCTTCACTAAAAATTGCATTTTAGAATGCTAACGCGCTTCCACAACACGGCTTAGACATAAAAACCTATTTGCCACTAATCAGATTGATGCATTTCTCTTATCTGAAACACATTTTACAACAAAGAGTTTTCTAGAATTCCCATCCGGATGGTAAAGCCCACGGCGGATCAGCAATTCAAATAAGAGATATCATTAAACACCACCAAGGCAGGCACTATTATTCCGAGGAAATACAACCTACAAATGTTATAATAAAGGACTGCCAAGGACCCCTTTTATTATCTATATACATCTCCCCAAAACATAACTGAAAAAGAGTGATTATGAAATCTCTTTCAATACTCTCGGAAACAGATTCCTTGCTTGTAACTATAACGCCAAACACACTGATTGGGGTTCCAGATTAAGGAACACAAAAGGAATACAATTAAACGGCGCCATTCAAAGTATTTCTATGACAATAATATCTCCCGGATCTCCAACACATTGGCCAACAGAAGTGAGGAAAATGCCCGATTTAATTGATATCTGTATAACCAAAGTGTTGTCTTAAAACTCTTTTAAATGCTACACCTGCCTTGAAATAATCCAATATGCTGCTTGGAACTCCACTTCAAGAAACAGTTACAATAATGTTCGAAATAAGATATCTGAAAAACAAAAGGCAAGAAAGATAACTAGATCACCGACAGACAAGACTAAATTAAATAAACTCATACGTGAAGTTAATAGCTTACTTCAACCTGAAACAAATAAATAGATAGAATCTTAGCAAAAAATTTAGCACTTCAAAATTCACAGACTACTCATTGTGGAAGATAACGAAAAAAGTAAAGCAACAAATAAAAAAACACCCATTACGTTAAAATTATAATTCCTGGACTAAATCAAATAGTCAAAAAGCTGCCACGTTTGCGGAACATTTGAAGAATGTATGCACTCCAAATAACACAGAGGAAACTCCAGAATACATTGCAACTTCTTTAAAACAAACTTAACAAATTCATCGCCCAATACAAAAATTCAGTAGAAGTGAACTAGCAAACGTCATAAATAACTTTAAATCTAACAAAGCCCCAGGTTACGACCTCATTACTGGAAAAACTCTTAAAGAAATGCCAAAAGAAGGTCTAATATTCATCACTAGCATATTTAATGCTTGCTTAATAAGAAATTTTTCCCATCGCAATGGAAAGTAGCTCAGATAAGCATGATACTTAAACCAGGTAAAAGTCCTCAAAATATAACTCGTATCACCCAATAAGTTTACTCCTAATTCCTTCTAAAGAATTGGAAACTCTAATTAATGCCGATTGTCGAGTTAAAATCCCTTATCCCGAATCACCAGTTTGGTTTTAGTAAATATGGTACAATTGAACAAGTTCACAGACTACAATACAAGAAACATTTGAAAATAAAAAATACTGTACCACAGCTTTTCTCGATATTTCGCAAGCTTTCGATAAAAATCTGCTCCCAATAAACTATTATATTTTCATTTAGTCATATCTCCAAAATCGTATCTTCTATGTAAAAGAAGAGGATAAAATGACCTGCCTAAATGTATTCAACGCCGGTGTCCCACAAGGCAGTGTTTTGTGACCAACTCTGTATCTCATCTATACTTCTGACCTCCCCCAATCGAATAGTGTATTAATTGGCACTTTTTGTGATGATTCAGCGGCCTTTGCTGTTCACACAAACCCGAGTTCAGCTACTAATATTTTACAAAAATACAAAGATGATATCTCCAAATGGCTAAAAGACTTGCGAATTAAGGCAAATGAAAGCAAATCCGTATTTCACATTTACGCTAAAAAAGAAGACATGTCCACCTGTAATACTAAATAATAAATGAATCCTCTAATTGACTTCCACTCAAAACTTTCTCTTGAAAATAAATTGTTAATATACAAATGTGTCCTAAAACCAATCTGGACATATGACATTCAGTTGTGGGCTGCAGCCGCAAATTCAAATCTTGAAATATTGCAGAGTTTACAATCTTAAATTCTCAGAATAATCACAAATGCTCCTTTTTATATAACAAACAACCAACTTCATAGAGAACTGAAAATTCCAACAATAAAAGAAGTAAGAAAACAATTACTATTCTATAAATCAAGGATTCAAAATCACCCAAACTCTGGCAGGAAATAAGATAGAATTTATTAATATACCGTTATGTATTTATGTAGGGCGATCTCTGATCTTCACCACTTCTCCAGTTATATAGTAAAAATCAAGTGTGATTATTATTATTATTAATTTTTTGATAGATGGCACTAAAAAATAAATAATATATTTTTTCCTAAATATATTCTTGGATCTAATTTAATCTGCTATTTTGGATCAATTCAGATCCTTCTAAATCCCTAAATAAAGGGTGGTTAAATTTTAAGGGCCGATGTTGATTTTGAATAAAACACAAATTATTTAGGAAATTATTGTCATATCTTTTTATTATGATAATAATTGTTTCTTTGGCTGTGTGCAAGTGGCACCGTCCTGTTGAAACCACATATCATGCACATCCATATCTTCCAATTCGGGCCATAAAAAGTTCGTTATCATCTCACGATAGCGAACACCATTCACAGTAACTACCTGACCGGTCTCATTTTGGAAAAATACGGCCCGATGATGCAAGTCTTTATGCATAATGTTCATAAACGATGAGCGTGAGATATGCAATTGTTGGGCACGACGACGAGTTGAGGTGGACGGCTCTTCAGCCACACTATCGCGAACAGCAGCAATATTTTCTGCAGTACGAGCATGCACTGGTGTTTTCACATCTCCTACAGACCCGGTTTGCTCAAATTTTTGCACGATTTTTCCGATTGTACGCACATTTGGGCAATTAAATTGACCGAAAAAATCACGAAGTGCACGATATGCATTTTGATTTGAACGCCCATTTTCATAATAAGCCTGAATAAATTTAACCTGTTGGTCGATTGTATATCTTTCCATGGTTCAAATTGAGTTAGTCTGAAATTGAGAAATGTCAAATGAAATGCAGAAAAAAACTTGACGTTTAGGTGTGGTTCACATTCAACATTGGCCCTTAAAATTTAACCACCCTTTATATTGCTGGATCTAATTTCTTGTGCCATTTTTCAGATAAATTTAGATCCTTCTAAACCCCAAAATATATTGCTGTATATAATTCGATCTACCATTTTTCGGATCAATTTAGATCCAAATCCCCAAATTTATTGCTGGATATAATTTGATCTGGCATTTTTCGGATCAAATAAGATATTAAGGAATTTAAAATTGAACATAATTAATATAGTACCAGATAAATTTTTTTTCTCGGGATATCAGGAACTAATAAAATTTAATTATTAAAACAAATTTTTTTCTCTTTCATTTAGTTTTGTAATTTAAAAAAAAAAATTAACTTGATGTATACCGATAAAAAGTTTTATTTGGACTAACTGAGTTTGGTTTTGTTTTTAGCTCTAACGGTAAATGTACATGCAGCTATTGGGCTTAGATTAGTAAGAGTAGATTAGATATATGGATGAGCTTAAAATGGGGATTAACTAGTGATTCTCTTTTAGGTAAATGCCTAAAATAGTACCATATGATATCTAATATTTTTTTTCAAGATCTATTAAGCAACATTGTTTCAACAATTACATTAGCAACTTTACTAGCTACCTTTCTTAGCAATTTTACTATCACTTTGACAACATTTACACTGCGTTACCGACACTAGTTAATATATAACTTTATACTAACGATTTTAAGGACCTTTATATTAATCCTAATTCAATTTAAATTATTTTTAGACTTTATAAAAAATATAGGAAAAATAACACAGTGTAACAATCAAAATCGAAATGGGATGAAACCAAAAGCAAATAAAAGTTGATACTTTCCATAACAAAACCCTCAAGGGTTTTTTTTACACGCTTTTGAAGTTGGTGATTTTGGAACGTTGTCTAACAAGAAAAAACCATCAAAAATTTTATAAAATAATTGTTATTTTTTTTATTATCTTGAAAGTTGTGGTATCTTACTGTTTTTGGGGTTGAAGAATTCATTTAGATGGCGCTGCCATACAAATTTTGCTATTTCTTGTAGATTGTCATAAAAAAAGGTGTTTTTACTATTTTAAGGCCAAAAAATCAATTTTTCATGTTGGTTTCATTATAAAACATATTTTTAATGATATTACGAAGTACATTTTATTATTCTAAGTACGTTACTATTACAAAAATGGTATTTTATAAAAATATATTGTTGCAGAAATTTCTAAACACTAGAAATTTCATCACAAACTCCTTGACAGCTGGAAAAATCTAGTGAAGTAATAACTGGAAATAACTAGAATACCTGACTACTCATATAAATACTGGTACTTGGTGACGCAGTAGTGGAGTTGATAACTAAAACGCAGAGTGTGAAGAACAAAAGTGTGGCTAACGTTTAGTCTATCTACATCGTGGAAATAAAGTGTGCTATTAAAGTGTTTTTCTGTAATTTTTAGTGACTGTTATAAATAAATAGAGCTATAAATAATTTCAAACAGTGTTTATTATTTGTAATATAGGAAGAACTCGATTTATTTAAAAGGTAAATAAATCAACGATTTTATAAAGGGTAAAATCGTAACAATATGTTATTCTATTTATCTATTTCCCTCTTTAGGGGCATTTTCCATGAAATGAACTCCCCTGGTTTCCCAGAGAATTCCCTTAGATATTTGACCCCATCAGGTACGCGGTCTGACGATTCAGGGCCTCTACTAAAATATACTTTAATTTCCTCATCCCGTTCTGCCACAGGATTAAATATAGAAGAAACTGTTGCTGATATCAAATTCAAGGTTCTTTTTTCTGGTTGTTAGGAAATGAAGATGTTAAATTAGTACTGCTCGTGGATGCACCTAAATTTAGTTTTGACAGAGTGTTCGCTAATTATTCTTCATAACTCATTTTATCACTTTTACTTTAATTTAATTTGAAACAAGACAACGATCTTTTATTTAATAATTTCTTTACTTTTAATTTAATTTCAAAACCAAAAGAAAAAAAAAATGATCCGTATTACCCTTTTACTTTTACTCTACTTAGATTTAATTCAAAACAAAACAAAAATCTTATCAAATAATTTCTTTTACTTTAAAATTTACTTTAATTCAAAAGATGAAACAAGAAAATATTTTGTCAAATGATTTCTATATTTCCCTTTTATTCTTACTTTGATTAGAAATTATTTTCCCTTTTTACTGGTTTCATAGATAAATTTTGTATCAATATTCAATATTCTTTGTTTATTTATTTTCAACTTAAATACTGCTATTGTTGTTATTTGCTGCGTCTGGTTCAATAGGTTCAGAAATCTTCTGCTGTCTGGTTGAATAGGTTGAGGGGAAAAAAATTCCTTTTGGCCTTATTTCCAATATTTTTTATAACCACAGTTTATTTCTGTTTTCTTTTCTTGAGATATTGTTTAGTCTCGATTTATTTACTTAGGTTTATTTGTATGTTAATTAATTAGAATAATTAGTTTGTTGCACTTAGTTATTTATTTTTAGTTTCAATTCTCTTAAAAATTATTTAATAATTTTTTTCTTTAAACACGATAAAATTTTCCGTTTCCCGCGCTTGACTGGCCGCGACAGATACGTACGCACCCTTTTTAATTGTCCGATTCTAGTCAGGAGCTAAGTCAAGGCTTTATTTTGGACCTAAGGATCTTTATTATTCAATATCCTTTCGTGTCACTGTTCGGGCGCCAATTAAAACATTTTGTTAAGTTTTTTTTAAGTCTTATTACAGCACTATGTGCTTTTCTTTATGTTCTATTAGTTAGGAACGTAAGTTTAAGACTGAAGTAAAGAAGTACAAAATTTTTGTTTTATTTACACAAGCTTGATTGATAACATTGCTGCTAATAAATGGTTGCAGCGCGAACCTGACACTTGTATTGAACAAAAGTGCAGACGCTATCATTGAAAAAATTAATGTGGGAAATTGTGAAATAACAATAAATAAATATTGTGTTAACTTATATAAAAAAGAAATTTTAATAAATCGAATGAAAAAAAATGGCTACAAAAAGTTATTTTTTTTTATTTTATTTCATTTGTTATGAAGATGAAACGTCAAATTCATTTCGAAAATTCGAACACTCAAAACACATTTTTGTTAGTGGAAACAGTTTGGAATGTTTTCCAAATAAGGCCACCATTTTCATATCTCAGCATATACGCCATTTATGGTTTTCATAGTTCACTGATTCCAGTATATATTTTATTGATTCTTAGTTTTCTTTAGTGTTCATATTGTATGCTATTGGAATGCTTATTGTAGTAAAATAAAACTGCGTTCATACTAGTTTTTGAAGAATCTATAAATAATCTCCATTTATGAGGAACATACTTCATACCCATTTCTGTCATAAGTTTTTCTATATCATTACAGTAAACGAATATATTTTCTTCGTTGACAGAGAAACATTGTTGAAATATTTCTTGACGATTACGATTGTTAAACTCAGAAAGCTCGTAAGTAGGATCCAATTGTCTGAAGCATTTGTAGATACTATGGAAGTTAAATCTGGACTTCCTGGTTTTTGTATTGGAATAAACTCTGTATGTGGTTTTTGGTAATTCTGCATATTTTGTACCAACATAAACCATGCCTCCTCTATTTGTTATTTTTCTTGCTTTAATACTTTTTACACAAACATTACATTTTGATTGATCGTGTTCACCTGAAAATTAAATTAATATATTTGATATATATAATATATTTGATATTAATATATTTGATATATAATACATGTAAAATAAATTCAAAAAATTACCTCGATTGTACCATATCATTGCAACACCAAACTACATTGACTTCCTTTTCTTTTCTAACCACACATTGAACAATATGTGGGCGTATATAACCATGTATGCCCATGTATGATCATATGCAGGCCCATGTATGATCATGTATGCTCATATATATTTCGATTTTTACATGAGCTATACTCTAAAATACTGTAAATACAATTGTTTCATACTCATATTTTGTTTGTTTATTATATTTTTACAAACATAATAATAATATTTCAAATGCTCCAAACATTTATTAATTTTTAACTTAAATTAAAAAATAAATGTAATTCGTGCGATTTTTGTTCTCTTATTGAAACATATAACTTAAGCCATCTATTGTAAAGCATGTAACAGTGACTCCTAAAGGGTCGTCGTTAGAACGATATTAATGGGAGACGACTCACAGTGCTTTGTTCCCATATAACAAGTGAACAAAAATAGAAGGAGTTATTGTAGCAGACTGAAATTTTAGGAAAATTGGTGCAAGGACACGCCTACATTACATATATCCTGAAGTTTAAAAATGTAATAACATCTTCAAATTTGGTCAGAGCATAACAAAAATTGATAATTGTTACTAAAACAAAGTTATTAACGTGCCTGCCAATTTTATTTTCAATCGAAACAAGGACTAGCTTACCTGTCATATATCCTTTAAAAAAAATGCTATAAAACGTTTAAAAGTTGACCGATTGAATTCAAACTCATCAAATTAATTTAAATAAATAAAACAAACATGTATACTAAAATTTGTTGAATTCGGTTTTGTAACTCAAAAGTCATTAGTATATCCTTTTTTATTACAACAAAACCCCCCAATATATTGTAATATTTTTAAATAGCGTTACCCCTAAAATACTGTTACTTTGCAGTAATTGAAGATTATTTTTGACACTAAAGTTGAATAAATTTGTTTTTTATTACTTTTAAAATACTGAAATTATTAAAAATTCGTTAACGAATTAGGCATTATTTCGATTACCACGCATGTTGGAAATCAGAGATTCAATTTTATGAACCTTTTTTTATTAAAAAATACTATGTCGTTCGCATACCTAACTTAAAAAATTTTAATAACGGTAAATAAAATGTTAATATACAATATTTAATAATACAAAACAAGTACACAAGTACTGTAAGGGATGGCACTTTTAAAACTATACTCAAATATAACCAAACTTAAAATCGATGGTACTTTTAATAAAATAATAATAAATATTGAGCTTTATTTAGATCGAAAACTTTTTATTTTTTTAATCTTGATCCCCTTTTTATAATTTTTTCTCTCTTTCTATTTAATATTTCTGTGTCTATCTCTTAATTATTAATTATTTTTAACTTTTTTAAAAGAATGTATTGAAAAAGTACTATCGTTTTTAATTCATCATTTTATAAAAATGTGCTAAAATTAATGATTTTTATTTAAAAGAATTCGAAACAAGTCCAAAATTAAAAAAAAAAAAATTATAAAGTAAAACACCATAAGATTTCTACTTTTTAAGACAAATGTTTTGTTGTAGAAGTTACAAAATTAAATAAATAAATAAATAAATAAATACATAAATAAATAAATAAATAAATAAATAAAGTTTGTTTAAGATTATTATTGACTATTAAAAAAGCGTTCTCTATTAGCGAAAATGAAGTGTTATAGTCGAAAAATGTTTATTTGTTGCCTAAGTTTAATCTTTTTATTAAAAAAGTTATGAATATGCACTTTTTATTCGGAATTTGGTTATTTTTTATTCGGCCGAATATTCGGATTGAACCGAATGTTCGGTATTTTGAATACACTATTCGTGACGAGTACACTTGAATATACTATTCTTGATATCTTTAATTAAAACTGATTTCCTGTTAAAAAGTTTTCCTTAAAATTCCACGTATTTAGCGCCCTCTAGTGGTGCAAATAAGAGTCAATACAAATTTTTTTCACACAACGCTTCATAATCTTTCGAAAAATATGTACCTAGTACTTTCAATTATTCTGACACACGGGTTTTTCTTGATAAAAAACAAACAACAAGAGGTTTTTTAATTTTTTCTTTTTATTTTGGTTTTTTAAATATTGAAGAATATAACATATAAAAATTATTTAAATGGCCGCCATTTGCCTTCCAACACGACCGAAGTCTGACCGGCCAATCGTCTATTGCAGTACGCACGACCTCCATGGGGAAATTGTCCACTGCGCGAATAAGTGCACGCTTAAGCGATTCCAATTTTTTGTGGTGAGTAGTGCAGACCATGCCTTCTAAAACGGACCACAATTTATAGTCTAAAGGATTCAGGTCTGGACTACCCGATGGCCAATCATTCGTAGAAATAAAGTTTGGTAAATTGTTTTTTAACCAGTCTTGAGTGGTTTTTGCCTTATGGGCTGGGGCAGAGTCCTGTTGAAAGGTCCACGGCTCGTTTTTGAACAATGTGCTATTTAATGGCTTCACAACTTTTTCTAAAACGTCAGATTGGTACACCTTTGCCGAAGTTTTAACACCTTTTTCGCAGAAATGAGGCTTGGTGACCCCATCATAGGCGACTCCCCACCATACCATCACAGAAGCAGGATGGTGACCTCTCTGAACTCTAGGAACCAATTCATTTGCTTGCAGAGATGACTGAGCATAGACTCTATCATTTTGTTTATTGAACGACTCCTCCACAGTAAAAATTTTTTCGTCAGTAAACATAATTTTTCTGTGGCGCTTTTTGGCGTACTGGCGAATCAATGCTTTTGATTTTTGCTTCCGTTTCTGCTTTAACGCCGCCGTAAGTAGAAGCCCCGTGTGTCTTTTGTAAGCCCGAAGTCCCAAGTCATATTTAATGATGCGAGAAATGGATACCTTCGATATATTCATCTCCCGCGACATTATTTGCTGCTTTCGGAGTGGATTTCGATAAATTCGATTCTTTACAACTTTAACGGCTCTGGGAGCTCGCACAGAGCGCGGACGGCCAGATCTCGGACGGTCTGCTACTCCACCAGTATCCCCAAACAGTTTCACAGCACGATAAACAAAACTACGACTAACCCCGAGCGGCTGCAATGTTCGATAAATGTCTCCAGTTTCCATTCCACATTTTTTAGGCCAATTACGACAATACGGTTTTTAATATCTCCCGATTCCATAATTTAAAGTAACGCACGACAAAAACTTTTTCCACAAAAATGAAGTTGAAATGATAGTTGTCAAAAAACTGTCAACGTAACGAGAGTATGTTCAGTGGATTTCTTACAGTGGGGGCGACTAACAGTGTGTCAGTAATTATGAAAGTACTAGGTATATACATAAATATATTAAAAATCATAATAATAGACATTTTTAAAAACATGATTTTTTATAATTTGTGGCAAAATATTGGTTCTATTCTTCTTATTATCTTTGAGATAATAGTATAAACTTTGAAAAACGTCAATTTTTTACTCCATCAAAATTTTGTAAATTTTGCGTTTTCAACAAAACAAAATGTATAAATTAAAGCCACAAAAAAATATTTAATAAATTTATATTAAAATTTACCATCAAATTTATATTTGTAGTTTATTACAAATATACCCAGCAAAATAAAATGGATGTTATTCTTTACGAATCTCTTTTTCAGAACATCCAAAGAAGTTAATATTTAAAATTTTTCGATTTGTAAGAAGTCATTTTAAACAACTTCCAAAATGTTGATATTAACTCCTACTAGTAAAAAAAACAATTATTTAGTTGGTCCATAAATGGTTAATTCCTGCAGTCATTAAATGCCTTATTGAAAACATATTTTGAATACAAGAGATATTCACTTTGTCCTGGTCGGAATTATAATTCCTAGCGTGTTCACATTTTTAACTTAAAAAAAAGCCACTCCTTATATTTTTTTTTTGTAGTCCGTAAACTAATCAAAAAGTCCATCTGTTCATCGATTTTTCATAGCACCGAAACAAACTACTTCCCCCAAATGACACGCCAATGTTAAAATCATTAATGATTCACCGAAATTTTCACAACTTCGTGTTCAGTAGATGTAGTGTTTAACTCCTTCTTCCTCAGCTCTTATTTTGCTGGGTATTAGAACAATTAAATAAAAAAACTTTTTAATATTTTGAAAAACTTACTTTTTTAATTTTTTTTTGTGAAACATTAACTATTTAACTATTTTTCCTTCAAATTCTCTAAGTTGTTATTCCAAAAAAGGTAAAAACAAAATATTCTCTTACACGATTTAAAGCTACTTTATAATATTTCCAAAAATATATTTTTCATCCATATTTAAAATAAATATTTATTTTTTTTTTCGTCATTTAAAATTTTGGCCTTTTAAAAGTGGAACAAGTTTTGGTATAAATTAAGAAAATAGACATATTTAAAAACAAGTGTTTTTGTAATTTGTAGCAAAACATGGTTCTATTCTTCTTATAATCTTTGAGATAATAGTATTAACTTTGAAAAACGTCCAATAAAATACCCTTTTTTCCTTATTTTTTTTACTCCATCAACGTTTTGTAAATTTCGATTTTTCAACACAAAAAAAGTAATTTTCAGATCCATAAAAAAAATTTTACTAAAAATTTATACTGTACAGTATAAGTCTTTAGTCGTTATATTAAGACAAAATTAAAACCAAACTTTGAATTGATATTTAAAAAATTTATTTTATATTTTTTTCGTGAAACCATTAAAAACCATAATTTTGTTATACCATTATTGCTTAAAATTGTAGAAGTTTAGCGCCCTGTCATGGCGCGAAAAAGAGTCAAACTAAACATTTTTTTCATATCTTTCAGTTGCCTTATAATCTTTTCAAAAATATATTTTTATCAATATTCATGACCAACATTTTATTTTTGATTTTTGTCTATGGAACAAAGCAATAGATATGGGCTTGTACACTGGGATGTTTCGTGAATCGCCGATAACAATTACTGCACAAACTATTTTTATAAACAAACTGACTTCTTTTTTGAACTGAAAGATCCTTAAATTGAGGACAATATCGTAAGAAGTGTGTTTTGTTACACATTTTGCATTGTTTTGGTTCTATTTACCGGGTTTCATAGTTCTGAGTTCGAAATTGAGGCTGATTTACATTAAATTTGTTTCTATTTGGTTGAGTTGCGTTAAACTTGTTGTTTTGATACCTTTGATTCTGATTACGAGTTTTCGGATTTCTGATACTATCCTCTCTTTGAAGTAGTTCGTGAGGTTCGAAAAATGTTCATATCAGTCCATTTCGGAAGCTCAATTTTAGGGGATATAGTCTGTTCCCAGAGAGCCAAAGTTTCTCCTGGATGTTTTGTAGAAAAAACATATAAAATAATTGGGTCCCAGTTTTCTATTTTTATCTCTTGGGCCGAGATCAAAAAAAGACAATCGTAGTTTGAATTCTTTGAATTTCTTCGCTATACTCTGAAATAGCCACTTTAATATTGAATAAAACTTTTAATTGTTTATCCATTAAAACCCTTTTATTTTCCTATCTCGATTTTAGCACGTCCCAAGCAAGTTTGAAATTTTCTCCTGTCAGAGCAAATCTTTTAAAAATCGCACCGTAAATGAAAAAGTCTTTCAGCGTTGGTCAACTTTGGATGGTTTATATATAGTGCCGTAAACATGTCTTTAAATGCAGGCCATTTTTCATAGCTGCCAAAAAATGCTTGTGTATCACACGGTGGTACTTTTATACCTGAAATGTGCATAACTTGTTGCGTAGAGGCCTGAATATTTGGAAATGCTGAGCGGGTAATTAATCATATGTTTTTTTGTAATTCTACAAAATATAAAATTTTCGACTTCTAAGTATAATATAAATTCACGCATCTTTCAAACTTTTCCTTACAAGAATCTTTAAATTCATTTGTAATGCCAACGTCGTCCAAAGTCATGGCCTCATGGTGAGCTGATATTAACGTGTCCCATCTTTCATTTAAGTCATTTCATTGCGCTTATGATTAACTAGAGTGCTTAAGAACAACTACTAACGAAATTACAAGTCAATTGTGCGAATCAACCTGATCCTAAATGTTCCGTTATAAATTATATATAATATGATGCCTCAAATTATATTATAAAAATTAAAACTTACTGATTTGAGTGTCCTTAAATTGAATGCAATTTGGGAATATTTTCAAAAATTAAGTGCGTAGACCCCTGTAGGGTGGCTGATATTTAAAATCAAATAACTATAAAATAATTTATTATTTTCCTTTTCCGTTTGTATATATTTTTAAAAGTCGTAAATTTATTGACCTTTAAACTTGATTCTCGTTGTTTTTTATTTATATTAAAATAGAAAATTGTTTCTTCATATATATGTATCGTTTTTTACTAAAAAAAATTGTGGAATGAGCGATCAAATGTTCAAAATTAGTTAAACAAATTTACATCTGCTCAAAAATTTAAAGTACCGTTGAAATCAAATTTTGTGCCCAAATTCGATAAGTAAAGATAAGCGATTCAAAATTCAAGCCGACTGAAATTAAATCAAACCAAATCAAAAAAACCCAAATAAGCAATAACACTCAAGTTTTCAACACCAAATAAAATCAAAACATTTCCAACCAACAAAATTCGTTGTCGGCAATACCCAAAAAACTAATACCAATAACGTGCAAGGAAAAAATATTTCCTTTATTCAACAATTAGTACAGCAAATCACTTTTTCCACACAAACCAGTAAATGTTTTTTTACACTTTTTATTTTATTTTGTTTCTATTATACTTTTCGCACACTTCGAATCACAATTAAACTGATTTCCCAAATTCTTTCCTCTTTATCTAAAGGGTGGTCCAACCATTATGTACAATGTTAATTGTGAGTCACAGCTTAACGTCAAGTTTTTGCCCAACTTAATTTGACATTTCTTTGTTTCAGTGTTTGACAAATTCAACCATGGAGAGGTACACAATTGAACAGTGCGTTAAGATTGTTGAAGCCTTTTACGAAAATGGGCGTTCAAATCAAAATGCATTTCGTGTACTTCGTGATTTCTTGGTCAGCATAATCGACCAAATGTGTCCACAATCGGGAGAATTCTGCGCAAATTTCAACAAACCGGGTCTGTAGAAAATGTGAAAACACCTGTGCATGCTCGCCCAGTTCGTTGTTCGTGGTAGTGTGACATGAGGTTTGCCAAGCAAAATATGGACCATCGAATAGAGATATACCACCGAAGTCGTGGCTAGTATTTGACCGATAGTTTGTTTCACACATAATTGTCATTGATCCTTATATCATAATAAAAAATATTAAGATAATTCTCTGAAAACATTATGGTTAAACCACCCTTTTAGTAAAATCTTATCAATGGCTTCTATTAAAAAAATAAAATTTTCACAATGTGAAAATAATACACTTTCAAAATAACAAGAATTTGAAAGTCATAAGAAAATGATGAATTTTTTTCAAAAATTTCATCAAACATAAATTCAAAGCATACTAAAAATATATTTTTAATTGAATTAAAACAAGTATTACGGTGACGGTGAATATCTGCCCATGTAGAGAAACCAAAAATTGTACCTATGTACCTTATAGGAAAAAATGGCTGTCACAAGCAAAATTACTTGTGTTTTAAAATAAAATAAACCGTTGAACCGATTTTATTATTTTTTTCTTTTTGTTCTTTGTAATTTTGTAAAGATAAATAGAATAACCTATATTTTTATAAAAATATAATTCTTTTAAATAAAAAAGTTGTTTTTATAATAAAAAATAATAAAATGCACTTCGTAATATCATTAGAAATATGTTTTATAATGAAGCCAACATGAAAAATTGATTTTCAGCCTCAAAAAAAGTAAAAACACCGTTTTGTCTATGACAATCTACAAGAAATAGCACAAATGTGTATGACAGCACTATCTAGCGTGAGTTTTGGGTAAAAATAAATATCAAAAATGAATTCCTTGACCCCGAAAACTTACTGTTTTTACCAGGATATTAAAAATAAATAAGCATTATTTTATAAAATTTTTGATGATTTTTTCTTGTCAGACAGCGTTTCAAAATCAACAACTTCAAAAGCGTGTAAAAAAACCTCTCACTAAACTAAAAAAAAAACCCTTAAGGGTTTTGCTATGGAAAATATCAACTTTAATTTGCTTTTGGTTTCATCCCATTCCGATTCATAAAGTTCGATTTTGTATCACTATGTAATTCTTTTCTAATATTATAAATTTAAGATTTAAAAAAAATAAAAATTATATAAAATCTAAAGTATAAATAAAAAAGACCTCATTAATATGTATGAAAGTGTCTGGTTCGAGATCATAGAATTTTTTTTTTACATATAAAAAATTTCTTATTTTTTTATTTAGTAATCATGGAGAATTCACAAAAAAGTTGTTTATTTACATTCTTCATGTCCTTGAAAGTGCTAATTGTAATTATGTCTTTTTAACTCACAAATCAACGAAAAAAGCTATTTATGCTAACATCCAATTGATTTTTTATTGAGTTTAGATGAAATTTATTTACTATTCTTGTTTTTTATATTCTCCTTTATTACTGAAAAGGAAGGATAATGTAACGTTAATTTTAAATGCGTTTGAAATAATAAAATAAAAACATTTATAAGGAAAATAAATCGATTAAAAACGTTGCTATCGCCTTTACATATCAACTAGACAAAATGGTTTCTTTCAGTTTTCGTTTCTCCTTACATCGACCCTGAGCATTTACGAAAGTATACCAACCAATTCATGTAATGGAGATCTAATTAAAATGATCAGTGAAATTAATTACCTCTAAGATTTTTCTCAAGGCTTTGATTAAAACAAAAAGAGCGTTAATTTCTCATATGCAAATTTAACCTTCCATATGGCAAA
This sequence comes from Eustalomyia histrio, assembly GCA_949748255.1. Taxonomy (NCBI): domain Eukaryota; kingdom Metazoa; phylum Arthropoda; class Insecta; order Diptera; family Anthomyiidae; genus Eustalomyia; species Eustalomyia histrio. The sequence goes on from OX456526.1 coordinate 102,761,147, forward strand.
AGACCTGTAAATACGTTTTGATAGTGCTCATGAAATTTGGTATTTTTTCACTCAATTTTTGACGTAAAATTTACCTTTAATATTTCATCAATCTTTTTCGTCAATTTGTTGGTAGCTTCTAGACTTTGACTCCCACAATAAAGGAACATTAAACAAAAAAAAAAAAAAAAATTTGAAAATTTTGGGGTTAAGTTTCAATAAATTGTAATGTTGGTATTTCACTTTTAATATATTACCCTACCTAGGGTTTTTAGCCGGCGTTTAAAAATGACACTGGCTTCAAATTTTTAGCCGGCACTAAGGAACGCCAAGGCAAAGCACATAAAAAAGTGGTAATGTTTTTTAGTTTTAAAATTAAGAATTAAGTTTTAAAATTTTACGAAATCGTCCTGCTTATAAACTAAAAGAACGGTACTTAAAACTATGTATTTATTTTTGTTTACATTTTATGTTCTCGTTCAGTTGAACAGCTGTTATTGTTTACATTATTAAATAATGGTATTAGTGGTGATAATGATGTGAATTCACTACACCCTCACCCTCTATTGATAAAAATGATTTTTGTATATTTATATAAAAAAAATATTTTTTAAAATTAAATACTTTTAATTGTTTTTACATTTTTAAATTATCTATAAATTCAAATTATTTTTATAAATTTAAATTTATTTTTACAAATTTAAATTATTTTTACAAAAATTTCAGTTATATCTTCTTAACATGTTATTGTGAAATTTTCTTGGCTTAGGGCCTTTATCTTGGCTTACTGTCTGTATCTAATATAGAATTCACTCACTGTCTTCCTATTAACTTATATAGCCCATGATATTGTGATTGATACTTCTTTCTATTTATTGTTTTAACAAGTACAAGATTTCCTGTTTCTAAGTTAAGTGGGTTTATATTTACATTGTTTCGTACCCTACTGTCCTTTTCTATTTCTAAGTATTATTTTCTTATGTGTAAAGAAAATTTTAGTCGCTGTTTTAACTCGTTTATGTTATTGTCTGTGTTATAAAATTGGTGGTCTCTTTTTACTTCATCGTTTGGCAGATATGGTATATTTCCAAAACCTAATTCGTATGGTATGTAGTTTGTATCTACATGTGGCGTTATGTTGTACGCAAAGGGATCTAATAGTCCCATTCATTTTCATTACAGAAATTTAATAAAAATTCATTTCGTGATGGTAAGGTGCGCTAAAAATTTGTTTAATGTCCAAAAGTCTACATATTTCTGACATCAATTGGTTTTTAAATTCAGTTCCTTTATCTGACTTTAGGATTTCAAAGTTATCGTATTTAAAAATAAACTGTTCTACCAGTCTTTGCCACTGTTTTCGCTTCTTTGATCTCCATACACTAAGAAAAAAATGTTAGTAGAAAAATTTGCAAACAGTTTTCAATCTCACTACTATTTTTATACTGATTTATTGTTAAAAAATTATTATTTAGCAAATCTTTTTGGTAATCACATTTTACGAATTACAGAATTTTTACAGAATATTTACAAATTTTTGTTGCTATTTTCAGAAATCATTTTACAAATTTTTGAAAACCGTTTTGCTAAAATTAGCAAAAAAAAATTACTAATTTTAAAAAAGTGGATATTGAAGGAAATGTTATTTCTTATAATGAAAACTTATTCATACAAACTTAAATTGCGCTAATATGTTACATAGGTTTAAAAGTAAAAAAAAATTGACTAATTCGTTTATGTTTTAACAATTTTTAAGATTTTTAAGCCTTTGATTTTTTTTTTCATTTTGTATAAAATCTTTTTTAAAAAATATAATCAAAATTTTTGATGCTCGATAAAAAAAAATAAATTTAAAACTTTGTACTAATACAGGTTGGTTGAAAAGTTCCTGCGCTTGAAATGAAAGAATACTGTTTTTGTTACGAAATATATTTTTTTATTCAATATAATCTCCTAGAAGCTCAATACACTTGTTTCAATGATCTTCCAATAACTTTATACCATCCTTATAATGGTTTTCCGGAAGCTCTGAAAAATAACCGTCTACGGCTGCTATGGCCTCTTCGTCGACGAAAAATACTTTCCACGAAGGAATTGTTTGAGATTTCTGAAGAGATAGTAGTCACTGGGAGCCAAATCTGGTGAATACGGTGGATGTTCAAGCAATTCGTACTTTAATTCTTTGAATTTAGCCATCGTCAAAACACTTTTGTGAGCAGGTGCATTGTCTTAATGAAAAATGTTTTTTTCTTCTTTAAACCAGGTCTTTTCTCACGAATTTTTTCATCCAGCTGATCCAAAAGGCTGCAATAATATTCAGAGTTGATTGTTTTACCTTTTTGAAGATATTCAATCAACCAAATTCCTTTTGTATTTGATGCCATAACCTTCTTTGCTGATCGTTGTGACTTCAACTGCTTTGGAGCTGAACAACCAGCTTCAGTCGACTGTAAACGTTCTTGTTTCAATTTAGGATCATGGTGGTAGATCCAAGTCTCATCCATAGTTATAAAACGACGCAAGAAGTCGGTTTAATACGGCTTAAAACGCTCCAAATTACGCTGAGAAATTTGTTTTCGATCCATAGATGCCTATGGTATTAGCAATTTCACGCTAAGTCAAAATGGATCTTCACTAACCCTATTATGTACCTGCTCAATGATTTCTGCTGTGGTTGCAGTTTTTGGTCGGCCTTCGCGTGGATCGTTTTTAAGGCTGGTACGACCACGTTTAAATTCACCAGCCCATTATTCAACGGTGTGTTTTGAAGGTGAGGACTCCTTATACACTTCTAACAATTGTTCATAAATTTCCTTTGCTTTTAAACCCTTCAAAACAAAGAATCTAATGACTGCACGATATTCTATTTTTTCCATATTCAAAAAAATCAATGACACGTCAACTTCAAATGGCTTGTAAACAAAGAAAGAATTGACAGAGTGACTTGCAACTTTGCATATCATATCTTGGTGAGCGCAGGAACTTTTCAACCAACCTGTATTAATAATAATAATATTTAGTATTTTTGTTTTTGCTGATTTTAGCAAACAGATTTTAAATTCCACTTTACAAAAAGTCTACTAAAATTTAGTAGCGGCTACTAGTTTTTCTACTAATTTCATTGTTCTACATGTGTTGCTAAGATAAGCAAAAAATACCGCTGGGCTCAAATTAGCAGAATTTCCCGTAATAACAGCAAAATTTTCAGTTGCCATTACAGACTTTTTTTGGTGAGTATTTTGTCAATTCACATTGAATTTTCAGTATGTATCGGTTATAGTTTGATAATCGCAAATGACTACCGTATCAATAGATACTAGTTCGAAACTGGTTTCGAAGTATGTTTTATTTGTTTGCTTATCCCAGCAAAAACATGGTATCAACTACTTACCAGGCTATTTACTCGCTTAATTACTTTTGTTCGCAATGTCCAAAAAGTAATGGGTACTCATTATTTTTTGGCTGTTTGTAAGCGAGAGGGTAATGACCACCCATTACATTGTGTTTTTTGTAAGTGAGAAGGTAACGACCACTCATTACTTTTGGGGCATCACGAACAAAAGTAATTAAGCGAGTAAAAAGGCTAGTAAGTAGTTAAACCCCTTGTTTTTGCTGGGATTTTACATTGTTTGCAATTTAACACGTCTCGTTTTATTATTTTTCGATATGTAACTCGCTGTTACAGTTTCATTGCTGGTTTTCTGACACCTAAGTGTCCTCCGTGTATTGAATTATGATATTCATTAATTTGTTTTTGTGTTTCTTTGCAAAGTATTCTCTTTGGTTCATTATATAGTAATATTTTCATATTATAAAAATGCCGCGACAAAGTATCTGGACTGTAACCAGTGGGAACACAAACGAAAGCTTCTCTAGGCAGACAAGTAAAAAGAAAAAAAAAGTTGAACAAGCTTCTGTTGTAAAAAAAGGAAAAACAAAAGTCGATTGGGTTTACTTTCCTTTTTTTCACACTTTATTTTTTCTTCTTAGAACTTAAAATGGCGTACAAGGGTTTTTAACAAATTTCTCGAACTTTTCTCGAAGAGATGTTAACAACGAATGAATACAAAAAAAAAAGTTACAAAAAATGAACAAGTAAATAAAAGCAAAAGAAAATGAATATCAAAAAGGATTCTCTAATGACAACAGCGCCACCCATTTGTTAAATCCCGACAACTTGGCACAATCGATACCTTAAAGCCACCAACTGTTGCACAAAACGAGACAAAGGAGTCAGACATAAACATCCCGCCGGCCTTCCAACACTGCAATCAGATTTTTGCTCCACTTTATCTAAGAGAAAAAAAAGTAGAAGAAAAGAAAAACAGAAAAAAAGAAATATCCTTAAATCCACATTTCGGGACATTCCATTTATTTCCGAGGGGAAAAGTTTAATAAAAATAAATATAACAAACAAAAAATAAAAAATATTATATAGTATAATAAACTAATAAAGTAAACCCTGCAACGCTAGAAAAAACCAGGTACCAGACGTCCAGGGCATCAACAAACTAAGTAAACTTCTTAGCCGAAGATCGAAAATTGCGCTAACGGTTTACCAAAGGAACCACCGACAACACCATCACGTATAATCTTGGAGTAAATGTCACACGCCGAAGTCATTTGTACCGGTGCCGACACATGGAACTGGGGATCAGCCAACTGCAAGCCAGGGAACTCATCCAGTATCCCCACATCTAAAGATTTCTGAGGCGTCACTAATCGATACCCACGCCGTACTTCCGCGTAAGTCTCCACTCTTTCACTTAACCCATGGTTGGCACTGATGTTAATATGACACCTCTCCTTATTGCCAACACGAACGGTCTTCAAACCCAAGCGCCGCACCACCTCCTCTGATATTATAGAAGATTCTGAACCAGGATCGATCATAGCCCGCTCGAAAACAAACCTCTTGTTTGCTACCATCTTTACCATTGCTGTCGGTCTCAAAACGATAACCTGGCTAATCCGGTAAACTTTCAACGCCACGATATTAATTGTGGATTTCGTGCTGGTTAAGTTCTTCTTCTTTTTCTGTGCAGGATTTCTCTTGTTCCTCCTCGACTGACTCGGAACTAATGCTTGACCATCGGACGAACTAGGTCCCCCGGCTGAGACTCGGGACGAACGAGGTCCTCTTCTCCTTGGGTCGGTGGACGAACTAGGTCCCCGTTGCTTTACTTTTTTGCTGCTCATACGGGCCGTTAAACGAGACTTCGTGCCCGGCTTATGCAAAAGTGTGTGATGCATATCACCACAGCGTCGACATGTTTCCGTACTTTCACAAGTATGCCAGGTATGGTCATGGCTCAGACATCAAGTACAGTAACGGTAGATGGACAGCAATTGCATCCATTCGTAGTAGTCTACCTGAAGGAACTTTCCACAAAAACAAACTCGGCAAACCATCTTCTTACTGGAGCGACGATCTTCAGCATACTTCTTAGGAGAGACCATGTTACTGTAAATAAACTATTAGAGAAAAAAAGCAATGAGACCCTAGTAAGTTGGAAGCACAACCAACTTCACAATGGGTCTAGATACTAAGCCACGCGCTGTTTTTAACTCCACAACCCTGACATGACCATCGGCGCCGTGTATAAGCTTCTCAACACGACCTAACCGCCATTCACTTGTCGGTAAATTATCTTTACGTATGACAACCATATCACCTACTTCCAGATCTTTCTTCATAAATTTCCATTTATTTCTCTTGTGAAGATCTTTTAAGTATTCATCTCTCCATCTATTACATAAACGTTGATTTAACGTTTTTACCCGTTCCCAACGATTGATAATGGAACTAGGAGCCTCGGAAATTTCCGGTTCTGGCGGCGATAACAAAGGACCACCGATCAAAAAGTGACCAGGAGTGAGTATATCTACACTCTCTGATAGAGGACACAGTGGTCGGGAATTAAGACAAGCCTCAACGCGAGCTAACAATGTTGAAAATTCTTCGAAAGTATATTTTGTACTACCAGCAATTCTCCTAAAGTGATGCTTAAAACTTTTCACCCCTGCTTCCCACAAGCCCCCCATATGAGGTGCACTTGCTGGGTTAAAATGCCAACTAAGACCCTGTGGGCTATAATTAGCATGAACTTCAGAGCCTGCCGCACGCAAAAAGGCGCGAAACTCTCCTTTCAAGGCTTTTGCGGCTCCGACAAAATTGGTTCCATTATCTGAATACATTTCACTAGGATAACCACGACGAGAAACAAACCTCGAAAAGGCTGCTAAGAAAGCTGGCGTCGATAAGCTACTAACAGCTTCTAAATGAATCGCTTTCGTAGCGAAACACACGAACAGGCAAACATAACCCTTCGTAATGAGACAAGCTCGACCAGTATAATTTCGTAATACAAAGGGCCCAGCGAAATCCACTCCTGTTGACGTGAATGGGCGTGAAATCACTGTACGAGCTGTGGGAAGCGCCGCCATAATTTGACTCTGAGTCGCTTTTCTCTGGATTGTACAAATTCTGCAAAGGCCTATGACAGTTTTTATAACATTTTTGGCATGTCGTATATAAAATTCGGTTCTCAAGACCCTCAACATCAACTGATTTCCTCCGTGTAAGGTTACTTTATGAATAAAAGTCACGAAAAGATAAGCAAAATGGGATTGTGAAGGCAAAATAATAGGAAACCTCTCATTGTACGTTAGATTCGGAGCGTTAGCTAAGCGACCCCCGACTCGAATTAAAACCCTATTATCCAAAAAGGGATTCAAATTTATCAATTTGCTATCCAAACGGGTTCCTTATTAGATAACTTGAAATACTCAGCTGAATAAAAAGCTTTCTGAGCCACAATTATCAATTTCTCTTTTACAAATTTCAATTCAACCGAGCTGACCTCCCTTGAGGTATAAGTGGGACTAGTCCTGGAAATCCCAAAGCGAGCTAGTAAACCAGATATCCCTCTCATTACCAAGGCCATAACACGTAAGGCCCTAGAGTATGAGGAGAAATTTCTAAGCGTATCAGAATATTCTTTAAAATACGTGAAAAAAACCTTTTGTGCTCTTTCCTCTTCCCTCGTACCAAACTCTCTCCTTAGAGGCGCAGACCACCGATCCGTAGAGGAACGAAGCCACGAAGGGCCATGCCACCAAAGACTATTTTTAATCAAATCTTGAGGCCGAACACCTCTGCTTATCAAATCCGCGGGGTTGTCACTAGAACACACGTGTCTCCTGGTCTTTCCAATGATTTTAGCCACTCGATTCGCAACAAAAGTAGTTCAAGATTTTGGCGGTTTTTGGAGCCACGCTAACACGATCATGGAATCGCTCCATGTTTAAAATTTTGTCCGGGTTTCGTCAAAATTCAAATCCCTCTTGACGGTATCAAGAACATCAGCCAATAGAGTGGCACCGCAGAGTTCAAGCCTAGGTAAAGAGACGGTGTTTAATGGGGCGACTTTAGGTTTTGCTAACAATAGGTGGGTCTGGACAGAACCACCCTCGTCTTCCAGTCGGACGTACACAAAAGCTCCGTATGCCTTTTCCGAAGCGTCTGAAAATCCATGGACTTCTAATATAGCCGTAGGATTAAAACCAACCCATCGATAAATCCTTATACGGTCAATGAACTCGTAATCCATCAGAAATTGCTTCCATCGAAGACTACTGCTTTCAGATAAAATATCATCCCAGCCCGTCTTCTCCAACCATATATGCTGCATTAACATCTTAGCGACAACAACGATGGGACCTAACCAACCAGCCGGATCAAAAAGCCTAGCTATTATAGATAAAACTTCCCTTTTCGTAAAATTATCCTTTGACAGGATTGGAGTAGTCTGGAAATAAAATTGATCGGACTTCGCGTTCCATCGCACGCCTAATGTCTTAGTTGTGCTGAAGTCTTCGATCTCCAAAAAATGTTCCCGCAGCAAATGGTCTGATGGCAAACCTTCTAAAACTCGACTATCATTTGAAGTCTACTTTTTCATTGAAAAACCTGCCGATGTTAAAGCCAAATTTAACTGATCCCTGGCCTGGATCGCTATCGAAACATCATGAGCTCCTGCCAAAGCGTCATCAACGTACATCATATGCCGCAAAATCTTTGATGCTAAGGGCCATTTTCCTTCAATGTCGTCAGCCAGTTGCAACAGAGATCTGATGGCTAAAAATGGGCACAATTTACACCAAACGTGACTGTTTTCAATTCGAAATTCCTTAAAATGTCTCTGAGTCTCTACGAAAGACAATCCGCTGATACGCAGTCTGTTCAGGGTTGAGGAGGATCTGGCGATACATCTTTTCTATGTCCCCATTGAAGACATACCGATAAAATCGCCACCTTATGATTAAAAGCATAAGGCCATTTTGTAAAACAGGCCCTGTGTATAAAACATCATTTAACTTTGTCCAGGCCTACTTCAGTGTAAAATGACACACACGTATTATACGATCCTGGATTTATGTTAGAGAGTGGGCCCGTTAAAATCCAACCAAAAATACTCTCCTGACCTATCAAATCACCTAAAATATTTCGCCGAACACCGTCTAGCATTATTTTCGGATAAATGTCACCTCTTATCAATAGATCTACCTGACCACTCTTAGCGAAATTGGGGTCAGCTAACTTGAATCCCACTAACAAATTTGATTCCGAAATATCAACTGTTTTACTAGGCAATTTTCCCGTTAATTTTGGCAATACCAAACCTGACACTTCCAGCTTAAACCGTTTATCCAGGGGGGAACTCAAAACAAAACAACATTGCTTCTGAACCGAACCAGCCATTGCGTCATTTAGGCCAGATACCTGAGCATTTATACTCTTAACTGGCAAATCAAGTCTCCTTTGCAGCTTTTCCGAAATAAAAGTTGCCTGGGAACCCGAATCAATAAGTGCTCTAGCCTTAAACATGTCACATCGATGGAATATATTCACCAGAGCTGTTCCCAAAAGAATCTGCTTCGAAGTCGTGGCGAAACACGTCTGAATATTCGTTTTTTGAGACGCTACCTGGCTAGTACTTTGTCCACTAGCGGACTGATCACTTGAATTTGGTACAGACGAAGATCTAGGCACTTCCCTATGCAATAAAGTGTTATGCTTTAAGTTACACGTCAAACAACTCAAACTACTTTGACATGCATTTAGTCTATGGCCACTACTCAAACAATTTATACAAAGATTGTACCTTTTGACACGATAAAATCTGTCCGTTGGATTCAATTTAAAAAATTTTGTACAGTCCTTCAAAATATGATCTTTCGAGCACAAAAAACACGATTTCTTTCCTATTTTTGTCGAGTACGACTTAACTTTCTTCTTTGAATTTGACAGAGTTTCAAAATCAGCTCTCCCTGATTGTTTCATTTGCTCCGAATTCCTGAAATCCGAAACCGTTTCCAACGATTGAAATCTAAAAGTTAAAAACTCATCAAAATCATTCCATTTTGGAATCTCAGTTTTATTACTAACTGTTTGTTCCCATAGCGATAAGGTAAGAACTGGTAATTTTGTTGAACAAAGGTAAACGAAAATTGGGTCCCAATTTGAGATATCAATTTTGTGCAAACGCAGAGCCGATATCGAATTATTGATATCTCTTTGCAACCTTTTTATCTCAGTGGCTGATTCCGATTTCACTGCCGCCAGATTAAAGAGAACTTTCAATTGGCTATTGACCAAAATCCTTTTGTTCTCATACCTATCTCTCAAATTATCCCAGGCACCTTGAAAGCCAAGGTTTGTAAGAGGAGATTTCTTAACAATCTCTAGTGCCTCGCCCCTTGTAAATTGCCGCAAATAAAAAAGCTGTTCAACAGAAGTCAAGTTAGAATTCTTTACATAAACGGCAGTAAACATGTCACGAAAAGAGGGCCAAGATTGATAATCACCGTTGAAAAATTTAAAATTTTTATTAATGATTTGAAAAACATACAGTTTAATGGAAAACTTTTTATGTTTGCAGACGATATTTGCCTGTTTTACAATTATAAATACGAAAAAGTTCTTCAAACACAAGTAGAATATGATGCTGCAATTTTATCGGAATTTATCAGAATAAACAAATTAATTTTGAATGCTAACAAAACAAAATTCATAAGATTTAAGCCATATGTTTCAAAAAATGAAGAGCCTGCATGTGTCCATATTGATGTTCAATTAATAAATGAATCCAAAAGTGTTAAATACCTTGGCATAAACTTAAACCATAATCTTCTATGGGATAATCACATTAGCCGTCTCAAATCTAAATTATCATCTGGAATTGGTATACTTTATAAATTTAAAAATAAACTCAATGTTGATACGAAAATGTTGATTTACCAATCCTTAATTCACTCGCATTTGACTTATCTTCCAGTAATTTATGGTAGTAAAGCTAACTCAGTCCTGGGATCACTGCAATCAGCACAAAATAAGGCGTTGAAAGTTGTGTTTAACCTTCCATTACAATTTGGAACAACCGAATTGTTTAAAAATTATGCAAAAACGATACTTCCGGTGAAAGGTCTTTATAAACAACAGCTATTTGTTTATGTTTATAAATGTATTAGAGGTATTGGCTCTCACACCATACAATTCAGTAGTAATATATTACACACACAAAGAGTCACAAGACAGGCGATGGACCTTAATCTAGTACGATGTAGACTTGAGTTAACTAAACAGCGAATTTCTTTTGCTGGACCTAATGAATACAACAGCTTACCTAACCGCTTAAAAGATATCTCAGTTTTATCAACTTTTAAAAGTAGTTTAAAAGAATTCTTATTGCAAAATGTTGAAGTACTTCTTGCATCTTGAAAGCTTAAAAACTTTTTATTTTTTATAGAAAATTGTATAAAGTAAAATAAGTTAATTTTTCATTTGTAGATTAAATGTAAATATTTATGTTGCCTACTGGCCTCTATAAAGCCTTATTTGGCGCTGAGGCAAAAATATAATTTTTTGTTAAAATGAAAAGGAAATAAAGATACAAAATTAAAAAAAAGAAAAAAAACTTCCATAGTGCAAGGTGGCAACTTTACTTGGTGACTTTGGACTCTATTCTCATTTGCACCAACTCCCGCCGAATTGTTGGTAGACGATAAGACCGTGTTATTCAAAAAAGTTTGAGAAAGTTCTCCTATCAACGCACCAATTGTAATATAAGCAGATCTACAATTGCTAAAAAGAAGTTTAGCCTCTTTGCAGTGTTCCTCTGAATCCCCTGCACCATTGTTGGTAGCAAACTGCTCATATGCGGTCTTCACCTTCTCCCATAAAGACTTTAACTCCTCTTTCTGGAGTTCAACCGAAAAAATTGTTCGATTTTCTTGCGGACCCTCATAGTATTCTTGCTCAAAATCAAGGAACAAGCCCGCCATTTTCTCAAACTTCACTAATTTTTGTGATTTTGACATAATGCTATTCAAATATAAGCGATGTAGCGAAAAATTGCAAACAAAATTTAAAACAACTAAAAATCAGTTTATTTTATTAATAAAAAAAATTTATTTTACCGTTTATCAAATTTGTTAATAAATTAAAAGATTTTTTCCAATTCTTGTTTTATTCTCAATATGAAATACAAACTTTTTTTTACTGGATATTTTAACTAAGACAAAAAGCTCGTAATTTAGAATATTTCGTGTATTAATTGCCTGTTAAAAAGATTTTAAAATATATATTTTTTAAATCTAACTATTCAATCCACTGAAAACAACTTTACGGATTTTCTTTATTGTAATAATGTTGTTAGTACACGGAAAAAATTGATTTTTCAACAAAATAACTAAACTTTTGCGAGTTCAAATGTAAAATAAATCAATCGTAAATAATTTACTCACTGCAATTAACATGAGGCAATTGTCCATAAATTCCACAATCTTAGGTTTTCTAATGCAGATCGCCGGTTAAACTTGTAATTTAAAGTTGGAGATTTGATATTTTTACAGCTCTGAGTTTTAAATCCCTTAAATTCTTCTCGAGTAACGAACACGACGCAATCGTATTTTGGACCCAGGTGACAAACAATTCCTCAATCTAATTTGGTATATTTCACAATGAAATGATTCCTTTAGAGCTCTGTCTCACAAATTCGAAATTTAAGGCCTTATATGTTCCGGAAGAACAAAAATATTGCCTTCGTTATATTTCTGACTTACAGCAATTCAATAAAAACTGGTATATTTCACAAAGAAATGATACCTCGCCAGCTCTTTATTGTTTCACCACCAATTTTTTATCGAATCACACAAACGTACCACCAAAGAAAGATTTAAAACAAAAATCAAAAAAAAATTTTTTGCCAAAATATGTACACGATCACGTACCTATTTTTTTAGCCTCTGCTGTAGCTAACATTACGTATGTAAGTATGTATATACACCGGTATGTATTGTTTGTTCTTTGTTATTATTTTTCTGTTTGTTGTGTGGTATTTAATTTGTTTGCACTAGCACATGTAATTAATACAATTTTTTTTTTAATTTACACCGCAGCACAGCATATGTGGAATATTATTTTAAATTAATTTATAAATTAAAAAAAAAAACTAATATGGCTGGCTAATATGGCGATCGCAAAAAAAAGAAAACAAGAAAAACAAAATAAATAAAAAATGACAGATAACAGTGCTGCCAAATCTAATGGTATTAGGGTTGTATCAGTCTTGTAGAACAGAGTGGCTTAGCGAAATATTTTACAATAATACTAAACAAAACCAGACTCTAGTACTATTGTAATGATCATTAACCAAAGAATTTTTTAAGGTAATTTCCTTAAAAAAAAACCTATTGGTCTTTATGTATTTTTTTTTTAAATTCACTTAAAAAAAAATTCAGAATGTACTTCACCTTAAAATTCTGTAGAATTCTTCAAAAGAAAAGCTGTGTTCCACAAATATCCGGTTCGAAGGACCAATAAAAATGCCGCGACAAAGTATCTGGACTGTAACCAGTGGGAACACCAACGAAAGCTTCTCTAGGCAGACAAGTAAAAGGAAAAAAAGTTGAACAAGCTTCTGTTGTAAAAAAAGGAAAAACAAAAGTCGATTGGGTTTACTTTCCTTTTTTCACACTTTATTTTTTCTTCTTAGAACTTAAAATGGCGTACAAAGGTTTTTAACAAATTTCTCGAACTTTTCTCTAAGAGATGTTAACAACGAATGAATACAAAAAAAAGTTACAAATAATGAACAAGTAAGTAAAAGCAAAAGAAAATTAATATCAAAAAGGATTCTCTACTGACAACAGCGCCACCCATTGGTTAAACCCCGACAACTTGGCACCATCGATACTTTAAAGCCACCAACTGTTGCACAAAATGAGACAAAGGAGTCAGACATAAACATATTAGTTTTAACTTTTAATTGTAAATTGTTGTATAAATTTTTGAATACTTCTATGGCCATAGTATTAAATATTTCATTATTTTTGCTTAAAGCTAGCTCGTTTATTCCCAAATCATGCATTTTTAATATGAGTTTCCCCAAAGAACGTTGTACTCGATGGATTATCACTGCATATTGCTATAAATTCATATTTTGATATATTAATTATAATATCTTTAAAACTTTGATTTCTTTTAAACTTAAGTTTTATTGTTTTTTTTTCAAATCCGATATTGATGTACAGTCCCAGCCAAAAAGTTGATCAGGCCTTTGCTCGGACGTGCACTTGGTATTGTTTGTAATTTCAGGGTTATTTGTATTTTCTAATTATTTTTGCATAATTCTGGTTATTGCTAATACTTTTTTTTATGTGTTTCATCCCTATCTGGGATCATTGCTATTTAAAACCATTCTTGACAATGCATCAGCATTCGTATTAATTTTTCCTTTTTTGTATTTTATTTTAAAATTATAATTATATAGCAAAGCTTGTGTTAAGAGTCGGTTGTGTTTTTAAAAAGCTCCTCAAAGTATCAAAATAATTTGTGAAAACAATAAACATTAAATATTTGTTTTTATTTAAAGTTAATAGTAAAATAATTTCACACTGTTTTACTGTGTTTTAAAAAAAAAGCTAAACAATAATAAACAATACAAAACAAAAATAAAACAAAAATAAATAAAATAAAAAAAAAAAACTTTTTCCTTTGTACAAAAGACAATAAAACAAACGTATACAAAACTTATCCAAAAAAAAAAAACAAAAACATGAACAACGCAGAAATAAATACAGCATCAACCAACTCACTAGAAAACAACTATAACAATAATAAACAAACAGTAATTAGTACTCCGTCTAAGAGATCGAGAGAATCATTACAAAACTCTTTTATTGGCAATGTTACAAAAACGCCAAGATTAACTTATACAGAATCTCCTCTCAAATTCATAGCTATAATGAATAAACAATTTGATAAATTAACTGAACAAATAACTGAACAAATTCAAACAATAATAGAAAATAAATTTGAAGAGCACAAAAATAACCTCTTGTGTGAACTTGATAAGAGGTTTACTGAGAGATTTAATGAAATTAAAAATGATTTAAGAGAAGTTACAAATAGAATAAATATGTTAGAGACAGTGACGGCAGAAGTAACAACTATGAAGAAGGAAATTAACAACCTAAAATTACAATTAAAGCGACAGGAAAATAAAGCTGTTGCGCGTATTACCGGTATCCCTTTATATACGGATGAAAATTTGTTAAACATTTTTGGTCACATTTGTACTACAATTGGGATATCTGTACCGGCAGTTAAAACTATATATCGTTTAAGAAACCAAAATAATAAATACAAAACAAACACAACTGATGCCCCGATAATTGTCAAAATGTGGTCCCCTTACGATAAAAACTTCTTTCTTAAATCGCTTACAAATTTTAAAAAAGCCAATAAAGATTTCTTTTTCACCTTAAATCATATTGGCCTTGGTGCCAACACAAAATTCTTTATTAATGAAAGTTTAACCGTGGAAAACTATCAAATTCTTCGAGCTGCAGTGCGTATGAAAAAAGATAAACACATTCATAGTGCGTTTTCTATGCGTGGATTGGTGTACGTTAAACGATCTGCTGATGGAGAGTTAATACGTATTGACGAATTCAAGCAACTGACTACAATTGCTCCTATCTCAGAGGGATCTGAATGCTTTTTTGCTGAACGCCAAAATAATCAAAACATCTAAATATATCTATCTTTTTTATATCTTTTTTAAAACTTTTATTGATAATAATTTAATTTCTCTATTATTTTTAAATGCATTATTTTCAATTGCTTTATCAAATATTTTATTATTTAACCTTCTTAATATAAAAATGTTTGTTTACGTTGCTGTTAGACTTGAGGTTTTTACAATAAATTTAGATTTTGGATAATATTAGCACCCGCAGTGGAAGATCCCGAGACGTTACGATGGACATGGTTAGAATATTGGCCAAACAAAAAAATGGACTTAGAATTTGTCATTTAAATGCTCAGAGTTTGAGAAATAAAATGGATGAATTTAGGTTTATCTTTGAGAACTCGGAAATTGACATAGTTTGTGTTTCCGAAACTTGGCTTGCTGAATCAACCTTAGATAACTTCATTAACTTAGGTGGATACAGAGTTTTTAGAAGGGATAGAGGTCGAGACCAACATAACAGAGAACGCAAAGGCGGCGGCGTCGCCATTTTTGTCAGGAACCATATAACATGTAAATTTTGTTGCAAATCTGAGAAAGAAGATAAAATAGAATATATCTTTGTTCACATCGTATCGAATGGAAGAAAATTGTTGGCTGGTTGTGTTTATAGACCACATCAAAACATTTGCTTATCGACATTTATAACTAAATTAGAAACCCTGACAGAGAGATATGATGATGTAATAATATCAGGGGATTTTAACTCAAATATTATGATAGAATCAGTTTTAACTGATAAAATGCTATTACTTGGTCTTGAGCCTACAAATCGCACTAGACCTACACATCATACCACCTATACCAGCACCTTGCTTGACATTTTCTTTGTTAGTAATGTTTCAAACGTTTTACTTTATGATCAAATCTCGGCGTCATGTTTTTCGAAACATGACCTGATTTTTCTCACCTATGATTATCGTATACAACATGTCGATACATCGTTCTCCTTTCGAGACTTTAGGAACTTGAACTATGATCTGCTATACACGAACTTCTCCAACATTGACTGGGATAGTGTGTATTGCATGACTTCCGTTGATGATCAATTGTGCTTCTTACAAAACAACCTGCTGCGACTTTATGAAGAAACAGTTCCAGTGAAAATAAAAACATCTTCATTTAAGTCTAAGCCATGGTTTTCAGCTGCCATAAAACAATCAATTTCTCATAGAGATGTTGCATACTCCCGATGGAAACGTTTTAAAACCCCCGAATTAAAAAATAGTTATCGCTCGGCTAGAAAGGTAGTCAACCAAAATATCAGAATTGCTAAAGCCGAATACTATTCTAAACGTTTTTCTTCAGCTTTGGAATCCAAAAATACTTGGCAAACAATCCGAGAAATTGGTATTGGAAAAGCTAACAACAATAGCTGTACGACTGATGCCGATGAATTGAACTCAATTTTTACAGACCTACCTTTGGCTCAGATCGATAACAATTTCTATACTTTCAACAATACCTACACTGAAGAAAATAACTTTGAATTTTCATGCGTAACTCAACTAGATGTTTTGACTTGTTTCTCTATGGTTAAGTCGAATGCTGTGGGGTATGATAACGTGCACCCTAAATTTATAAAAATGCTGTTACCGTTACTCCTGCCTTATGTAACATATTTCTTCAACCACATTATAACTTCCAGTAGTTTTCCTTCCAAATGGAAACATGCCAAAATTATCCCAATCCCAAAAACAAACTCGGATTTTCGACCAATAGCAATACTATGTTATCTCTCGAAAGTTTTTGAAAAGATTATGCACACCCAAATGAGTAGATATATTCAGGACACCGGTTTAATGTCAGATAAGCAATCTGGTTTTCGTCCTAATCATAGCTGCGTGACAGTCCTGGTTAATGTCTGTGAAAACATTAGGCGTGAACTGGATGATAGCAAAATAAACTTTCTTGTACTTCTTGATCACTCAAAAGCTTTTGATACGGTCAACCACCATACCCTTTGTATGAAACTTAGACGCTTTTTTAATTTTTCAACTACTTCCACTCAGCTTTTGTCCTCATACCTCATGAATCGTACGCAATCCGTATATGTAAATAATAAGTCATCCCAATCTTTGAATCTCGAGAGAGGTGTACCCCAAGGTTCGATTTTGGGTCCGCTGCTATTTTCAATATATATTAATGACTTACCTGAATATCTTTCGTATTGTAAGATACACATGTACGCAGATGATGTACAACTCTACTTGAGCAGTCCTGTTCAATCTATAAAAGAGAATACTGATAAAATCAACGCTGATCTTAATAGTTTATACCGGTGGGCAACAGCTAATGGGCTCTGTATTAATCCACGAAAATCCAAATGCTTGGTAATTCGTAAAAAAACTTTAAATCCAGTTTTCGAACATGATATCACCATTAACAACGAGAAAATTAACATTGTCCCAACAGCTAAAAATCTTGGTCTAATACTAAATAGTAGTCTAACATGGACAAACCATATTAACACAATAGTGGGTCAGACATTCATGAAACTAAGACAACTTTGGGCAGCCCAATCTTTTACACCTTTAAAAATTAGATTGCTGCTGGCCAAATCATACCTGATTCCGGGGTTATTGTATGGTTGTGAACTTTATGCCAATAGCGACTCCGCAAGCCAATTTAAGCTTATCGTGGCGTATAATAGCATTGTTCGTTATGTTTTTGGATTAAGGCGACGTGATGGAACTTCGGATTTCTCAAAGAAAATTTTTGGTGTTTCATTTATAAATCTTATGAAGATAAGAGTACTTCTCTTTTTACATAAAATCATTTATACGCAAAAACCTTTATACCTCTATGAAAAACTTCGTTTTGCTCAGTCTAATAGGGACAAAAAGATTATTTTACCAAGACATCATTGTCTAGTATCTGAGTGGCAATTCTATATAAATGCAATTCGTCTCTGGAATATGCTTCCACAAAACCAACAACTTAACAGCAACGTTACTCATTTTAAAAAATTTGTTTTTCTAAATTATTCTTGATATTTTCTTACTTTTCCTGTTTGGCTTTAAATATTTTTTTTTTATTATTATTATTTTTATTTTTAATCTTGTGTAATTTAAATTTAAGCTTTAAAAATATTTTACCTAATTGCAACCTATTCCTAAATATGTTTTAACAATTGTCATTATTATTTTTGATTGGTAATTCCTGTACTGTAATTATAAGATTAAATCTTGTTGTGCAGGATATGACATTAATAAATAAATAAATAAATAAATAAAATAGTTCCATTCTGATTGGTGTAATTTTTGACGATGGGTTTTTGTGTGAAAATAGATAAATTAATGGCATGTGGTCCGTGATTACGTAAAAGTTACTACCATAACAGGTCAATTGAGAAGTCCCCGGCCTGACACATAGATGGCGCTATTAGACTTAAATCGATATGATTTTTAGTTAGCCCTATCCTTAAAAAGACAAGTGTATAAATTTGACAGCTGTCGCATCATTTGTTTGTTATTGTGAAAAAAATGGATAAAAAGGAATTTCGCGTGTTGATAAAATATTGCTTTTTGAAGGGAAAAAATACAGTTGAAGCAAATACTTGGCTTGAAGACGAGTTTCCGGACAATGCCCCAGGAAAATCAACCATCAAGGATTGGTATGCTTAGTTTAGACGTGGTGAAATGAGCACCGAAGACGATGAACGCAGTGGACGCCCAAAAGAGGTTGTTACGGATGAAAACATCAAACAAATCCACAAAATGATTTCGAATGACCGTACATTGAAATTGAATGAAATATCAGGTACTCTAAAAATATCAACTGAACGTCACGAATATTTGGGTATAAGAAAGCTCTGTGCAAAGTGGGTGCCGCGCGAGCTCACTTTTGACCAAAACAAGTCAGTGAAAACGAAGGCGAAAACCCATGAATTAAGCTTCGAATTGCTTCCGAATCCACCGCATTCTCCAGATCTGGCCCCCAGCGACTATTTCTCAAAAGAGTGCTCGCTGGGAAGAAATTTTCGTCGAATGAAGAGGTGATCGCCGAAACTGAGACCTATTTTGAAGCAAAGGACAAATCGTACTACAAAAATAGTATCGAAAAGTTGTAGGGTCGCTATAATCAGTGATCACCCATGAAGGGAACTATGTTGAATAAAAAAACTAATTTTGCCAAAAAAATGTATTTTAGTATGGTAAGCCGGGGACCTCAATTGACTTGTTACAGGTAAGACCCAAAAAAATTAATTTTCCAATGAATAGCTAGTCACTCTTTCTCCATTGTTTGTTTGCTAATGTCATGTTTCGATAATGATTTGCTTGCATATGAAATTGGTAAGTCTGAGCCAATTTTGCATTGCGACAAAACTGCAGCAAGAGCATAATTTGACGCATCTGTGATTAAAATAAATGGTTTGTTAAAATCTGGATATTGTAGTATTGATGGACTCATAAGTTTTTCTTTTAGTGTTTCGAGCCTTATTCTATTAAAAAGGTTTGTTTTTCTTTAATAGAGAATTTAAATTTCTTGCTATGTCAGCAAATTTATGTACAGGTTGGTTGAAAAGTTCCTGCGCTCACCAAGAGATGACACTGCTAGCTCCAAGCTTTTTTTTTCTCAAGTTGGTATAACTGTCCTGAGAACACATGCAAAGTTGCAAGTCACTCTGTCAATTCTTTCTTTGTTTACAAGCCATTTGAAGTTGACGTGTCATTGATTTTTTTGAATATGGAAAAAATAGAATATCGTGCAGTCATAATTGTTAGAAGTGTATAAGGAGTCCTCACCTTCAAAACGCACCGTTGAATAATGGGCTGGTGAATTTAAACGGGTCGTACCAGCCTTAAAAACGATCCACGCGAAGGCCGACCAAAAACTGCAACCACAGCAGAAATCATTGAGCAGGTTATGTACCTGCTCAATGATTAGGGTTAGTGAAGATCCATTTTGACTTAGCGTGAAATTGCTAATACCATAGGCATCTCAGACGAATGAGTACTCCATATTTTACATGAAGAATTACGTATGAAAAAACTGTTTGGAAAGTTAGTGCCGCACACACAACAATTCAACAAAAACTGGATCGAAAACAAATTTCTCAGCGTAATTTGGAGCGTTTTAAGCCGAATAAAACCGACTTCTTGCGTCGTTTTATAACTATGGATGAGACTTGGATCTACCACCATGATCCTAAATTAAAACAAGAACGTTTACAGTCGACTGAAGCTGGTTGTTCAGCTCCAAAGCAGGTGAAGTCACAACGATCAGCAAAGAAGGTTATGGCATCAAATGCAAAAGGAATTTGGTTGATTGATTATCTTCAGAAAGGTAAAACAATCAACTCTGAATATTATTGCAGCCTTTTGGATCAGCTGGATGAAAAAATTCGTGAGAAAAGACCTGGTTTAAAGAAGAAAAAAACATTTTTCATCAAGACAATGCACCTGCTCACAAAAGTGTTTTGACGATGGATAAATTCAAAGAATTAAAGTACGAATTGCTTGAACATCCACCGTATTCACCAGATTTGGCTCCCAGTGACTACTATCTCTTCAGAAATCTCAAAAAATTCCTTCGTGGAAAGTGTTTTTCGTCGAATGAAGAGGCCATAGCAGCCGTAGACGGTTATTTTTCAGAGCTTCCGGAAAACCATTATAAGGATGGTATAAAGTTATTGGAAGATCATTGAAACAAGTGTATTGAGCTTCTAGGAGATTATATTGAATAAACAGTATTCGTAACAAAAACAGTATTCTTTCATTTCGAGCGCAGGAACTTTTCAACCAACCTGCAAAAAGCTAAAAATTTTGTTTCATCAACATTGGTCGAAACTGGATAATTTTTAATAAAATTATACTTTGCTGGGTCTGTTCTTATGCCTTTATCGGTTGCAAATACAATACTTCCGGTGTAAAAAACTACATTTGCCTGCATTTAATTTTAGATTGATTTTTTTTTAAGGAAAGCTTTAGCATCTAAACCACTTAGTGCGATTGTTAACATTCTCTGAAAGCTGTTCGATGATATTTTTAATCCTAAAGGTAATCTTTTAAATTGGTAATGACCGTTTCCTGTTGAAAAGCTGTTCGGTCGCGACTTTTTGAATAAATCTATCTGGTGGAAAGAGCTGGTCATATCTAGGGTTGAAAAGTATTTTGCTCTTCCAAGTTTGTAAAGAACATCTTCTAATCTTGTTAGTTGAAATTTTGTCGTTAACTATTTTTTCATTCAGTTTTCGAAAATCAACTACTAGATGCCATTTTTTTATCATCAGTTAATTTTTTGGTACGACTAGCAATGGTGGGTTATATGGGCTAACTTAATTCTCTATTTTGTTATCTGCTAATTGGTCAACTTGTTTGTTTATCTCTTCCATTTGTGATTCTGTCAATCTGTAATTCTTTATGTATACAGGTGTTGAATCTGTTGTTTGTATATGTTGAGTATAAAAATTGTTTACACATAGTTCCTCTCCTGGAAGATGGAAAACATCTTGAAATTCTTTAAAAATGTCGATTAGCGATTTCTCCGCATATGAATCATTCTTGTAAAATAAATGCTGTAGTTTTTAAACGGTTGTATTTCGCAATATAAACTTTGTAAGACTGTTTTTTCTCATTAGTATTCAATATTTTAACATGCGCTACTCCTTTTGTAGGTATTAAGCTGTTACCTAGATATAATTCTTCAGTTATCTCTTTAGTCAATACAATACTCTCTTCGTTCACCTGCGTATCAAGGGGAACAATTGCCTCTGATCTTGCTAATATAATAATGTTTATTCTATAAATTAGTTCTGAATTTATAGGCACGATAACTTCTTGTTAATTTTTATTGAAACTTATTGTGACTGTTCCAAAATCTATTCTACATATATATTTAGTTAAAATGTCTCGTCCTATTATTCCACCGTTTTGGATTGGAAAATTGTTTTCGACCATATAAAAATTATGTTGAATTTTTTTATTTTCAATTATTAAATTTAAATTCGTTGCACCTATACAATCTATAGCTTGATTTGTTATTCCAGTTAATGTAACTGTTGTTTTAATATTTGACAAATTTTTAATTTTACATATTGAAATGTCTGCTCCTGTATCTATTAGGAATCTTTAATTCTCATTGATGTTTTTGCATTTTAAAATTATATATGTGTTTGTGTTATTTATTTTTATGTTATACACATTCTGTTTCGGCCTCTCTGTGCAACATCTTTTGTCACCCGGCCAATTCAGTTTCCCTCTTCGGCTGTATAATTGTATGACCTGTATGAGTTATTGTTATTTTTATTTTGTCCTCTACCATTAGAGTTGTAACTATTGCTGTGATTATTATTTGTGAAATTCCCATTGTTTCTTCTATAATTTTTGTTTCTAGATTTATTAAACCACTGTTGTTTCTATATTTGTTGTTTGTACCATTGTTGTTTTCATAATTGTTGTTTGTACTATTGTTGTTTCTATAATTGTTATTTGTATTATTGTTGTTTCTATAATTGTTGTTTCTATGTTAATTTGGGTTATTATTGCTTTCGAATCGGCTACCGATGTGAAAAAGATTCTTATTACCAAATCCTTATGTTTTCTCTGCCGCCATACACCATTCTGCTTCATTAAATGTTTTTGTCTTTGGTATTCAATATCTACTCTTTCCTTTCATAAATACGTTGAGTGCAACACTGTCACCCATTTTGTATATGTTATCTTTAGCTACTTGAGTGGGGTTTGACCTAATTGGTCTGAAATTTCGGCAATTTTTTCCCTAAAATCGAATATTTTACTGTTTTTCTGCTCTGAAGCTTCTAACTCTGTCTGAACCTGTTGTAGTGTTTCTGGATTCAGAAAAACATTCTTTAATGCTATTCTCAATTCTTTTCATGTTGTTGGCCGATTGGAACGACCTAAAATGCTACGCATTGTGCCGTTATTTTAAAATTATGGACGTTCTTAATAAATATCGATTTATCTTCTTCTGTTGACAAATCATGTAGTAATTCTGTGCAATTAAATGAAATATTTATATGAACCTAGAAATGTCAACTTTAGCAATTTTCGGAAAATTGCATTCTTGTCAATCTTGTTTAATAGTTTCTGTCTTTACCTTTAAACTTTCTATTAATTCTTTTATTTCTTTATATAAATCTTCAAATTCTATTTCGAGCTTTTGTTATCGTCGTTGTTGTTCTCTCTACAAAAATCCTCTACACTTTGTTTTAGAATTGCTAGTCTTTCTAACTTATTTACCCTGTACACCTCCTCATAAATTATATTCTTACTTTTCTTTATATTCAATTTAATCCTCCTTAATTCTTCAATACATTCATTTATTGAATTCATTTACTTAAAATATACATATGGGTACCGGTTACTCACAAAAAATACAACCCTGCAACACGGCATTTCGTTAGCAGCTGATTAACTGAATAATAATAAGTGTGTGTTTTTTGATTTCTTTGTTTTTTGTTTGTTTTGTGATAATTTTAACTTTTGTGTTTTGTTATTTTAAGAAAAACGACTTTAATTTTCAATACATAAAATGTCACTTCAAAACTCTCCTTAAGCCCGTAATAATATGAGTAATTAAATATTTATTTTTAACGTAAATTACATTAAACTTTTTGCGAAAACAATATCAAATATTCAAAAACATTTTTCAAAAGAAATTAGTGTAGTGTGAAGTTGTCGTAAATGCTGTCAATTTATTATTTTTTTTAAATCTTAAAGATTATTGTTTTGAAATTGTCCTAAAAACCGTTAGGACGACCACTTGTTAAGTAGCAAACCTTTATTATCTAACAATGATTCAAACATTAATGTTTTTTCTCACTGAGACAAAAAACACCAAAAAATTTTTTGATAACTACAGGTTGGTTGAAAAGTTCCTGCGCTCGAAATGAATGAATACTGTTTTTGTTACGAAATATATTTATTTATTCAATATAATCTCATAGAAGCTAAATACACTTGTTCCAATGATCTTAAAATAATTTTATCCCATCCTTATAATGGTTTTCCGGAAGCTCTGCAAAATAACCGTCTACGGCTGCTATGGCCTCTTCATTCGACGAAAAATGCTTTCCACGAAGGAATTGTTTGAGATTTCTGAAGAGATAGTAGTCACTGGGTGCCAAATCTGGTGAATACGGTGGATGTTCAAGCAATTCGTACTTTAATTCTTTGAATTTAGCCATCGTCAAAACACTTGTGAGCAGGTGCATTGTCTTGATGAAAAATAATTTTTTTCTTCTTTAAATCAGGTCTTTTCTCACGAATTATTTCATCCAGCTGATCCAAAAGGCTGCAATAATATTCAGAGCTAATTGTTTTACCTTTCTGAAGATAATCAATCAACAAAATTCCTTTTGCATCCCAAAAAACTGATGCCATAACCTTCTTTGCTGATCGTTGTGACTTCACCTGCTTTGGAGCTGATCAACCAGCTTCAGTCCACTGTAAACGTTCTTGTTTCAATTTAGGATCATTTTGGTAGATCCAAGTCTCATTCATAGTTATAAAACGACGCAAGAAGTCGGTTTTATTCGGCTTAAAACGCTCCAAATTACGCTGAGAAATTTGTTTTCGATCCAGTTTTTGTTGAATTGTTAATGTGTGCGGCACTAACTTTCCAAACAGTTTTTTTCATACGTTATTCTTCATGTAAAATATGGAGTACTCGTTCATCTGAGATGCCTATGGTATTAGCAATTTCACGCTAAGTCAAAATGGATCTTCACTAACCCTATTATGTACCTGCTCAATGATTTCTGCTGTGGTTGCAGTTTTTGGTCGTCCTTCGCGTGGATCGTCTTTAAGGCTGGTACGACCACGTTTAAATTCACCAGCCCATTATTCAACGGTGCGTTTTGAAGGTGAGGACTCCTTATACACTTCTAACAATTGTTCATAAATTTCCTTTGCTTTTAAACCCTTCAAACCAAAGAATCTAATGACTGCACGATATTCAATTTTTTCCATATTAAAAAAAATCAATGACACGTCAACTTCAAATGGCTTGTAAACAAAGAAGGAATTGCCAGAATGACTTGCAACTTTGCATGTGTTCTCAGGACAGTTATACCAATTTGAGAAAAAAAAGTTTAGAGCTAGCAGTGCCATTTCTTGGTGAGCACAGGAACTTTTCAACCAACCTGTATATTACACATGAAAGGTAGTTTTTAGCGTAATTTCTTCGAAATCTATTGAAAATTATAAAAAAAATGCTTTAGTAAGATTAATTTATTTAAAAACAACAAACTTACAATTAATCATTATTTCACAATTTTTGTTATAAATAAAAAAAAATAAAAAATATCAAAATTAACCCTTTCTAAGACTTTAAATATCATTTCCCTATGGAGCCGCATGTATTAGCGGACAAATAAATGTTACCTATAAGTAAGCAAATGTATGCAAAAAATGTTGTGAACCAAAATTATTTCAATTTAAAAATGAAATACAAAATTTCAATCAAATAAATAAAAAAACCTAAATCTGCATTTTAAAATTAAAAATTGTGCATTATATATTTATTTGCTCTATTGCTAATTGAAATAAATTTTAAAAGATTTTACAATAGTATTTTAAGTACTTTAATATATTAGATTCTCGACCAGAAGTATTTGGTGCTCTTTGAAGGATGCTCTCAACTTTTCTGGTCTAACAATATTCTGCTGACCTTTTTGTTTTTCCCCGATCCATGTCTTTTATCGATGATTAGGTCCCCTTCTAATAGCCTTGGAAACACTATCGCGGTATACTTTATGGTGTTTTGAAATTTCACTGTAAGGCCAAAATTGATTTTTTTGAAAAGCTTTGATTTTCTTTGGTTATCAATTCAAATTACGAATAGAAATGAAAATATAATTTAATATCTAAAATATTTTTGAAGGTAACGTAATTTAAAAACGATTATTGAATGTACAAAGTTATTGTAGAAAATGTGTGTCGGCTTTTTATTCTCATTAAAAAATGTTTAAAAATATAAAAAAGCATTATACAATTTCTTTAATGATATGGGTTTGTTTTTTTTAGCAATACAGTTGGATGAGTCTAGTAATCACAATTCAATTTTACAAAATAAAATTGCGCAATTGGAAAGCACACTTACCACTCGAGAACAAGAACTATTGCTGTTTGATACAAAATACAGAAAATGTGTAGAAAGAACGAAGGAAATAATAAAAAATATGGAGCCTAGAGTTGCAAATGGTAAATAAAACTTTTATTCAAAATTATTTTTATTATTTGTATTCAAAATACACAAAAATTGTTTTTCACCCTTACTATAAAATGGAAAAAATAGATTTTTAATCGCAAAAGTATTTAATATTTTAAATTTCTGTTCAATTACAAATCATTAATTTTGTTTCCAAGTACTTTTCGGCACCTTTGCCTTTTGTGGGTTAACTCTGTCATGATCTAAATTTTACTTCCCTTTGTGTACAACTTTGGAGTTTTTACACAGATTCTAGCGACAAAACCGTTAACGGCACATAAACATTGTTGTTCACCGCATTATTATAAGTACAGTCAGAAAATTACAGGGCTGTAAATGTATGTAATGAGCGAATTTGGTTTCAAATTTGAGGTAATGTATTAAAATTTTTACTGTGTTATTGAACCTATGTTTTTTTTATAAAACAAGTACTAAAGAGTACGAGAAAATGAATTGTTTACGTGAAAGTGATTTAAGTAATACCCCTAGCAATAAAATACATAGAAGTAAATTTTTTTTAAATATTCTAAGTGTGTAAAGAGATTAGAAAAAAAACACTAAATATTGCCAAAATAATTTTTGAATTTGAAACTGCACCTTATGAGGTAAGTCTGGAGAAAAAATTGTGTGCCACAATGTGGAATTTTAAACAATTGTATATACAAATATTACTTTTGGGCGATATTCAAGTGTATTCATAAAAATACATTTTTCTGTTTTAAACAATTGTAATGTCACGGAAAAGTAATATAGTGAGTATATTTAATAACACTGTTCAACAGCATTTTTGGAACAGAATAGCGACCCTATAATTCTGAAAGGGTATGTTGGGTAGATCATTTTTGTAGAACAAACTTATGGTTCAGCACGTCTGAGTATTTTTTTACAGTGGGTCAAAGTTTTCATTTTTCGGTCGAAGGGAGCATTATACTATATGAAAAAAATGCTGTAAGTTAATGTCTGAGAGAATTCTTATGGTCAGAGTTGTATTGTGGAATTGTATGAGGATTATTTTTGTGGAAGATCTTAGCCCTCTAACTGGTCTCTTTATGGGTCAATTTGACCCTTTTTTCGAGGAAATCAAAAAATATCCTTTAAAAAAGCACATTTAAGGATTAAAATATTCTACGAAAATGTTTGCCGGAAAATTTCAGTGGGGGTCACCAAAGACACCATTGTTGTGAATAAAGCTCTTTACGATTAATTGGCAAAATTATACACCAACATATACAAAACAGGTTAAAACGGCGTCAAGTTCGGCCGGGCCAAACACTGAGTTCTCGCGTTCTGAGTTCTGCTAGAGATATCTACATGATCAAGGCATCGTTTTAAAGCTGAAGGATTATAGTTTCTATCAAAAATATAATATTTGACTTAATTCATACACCCGAAAAATAACGTGGTATTGAAAATAAGCATATTTCATTGGTTTTTTGTGTTTTTCAATGAACTCCAGTGTCGGCGCTAATGAATATAAAAGCGTAATAACTCTCAGATACAAATTAGACATGTCGGAGAAAAATAAAAAATTAAAATTGGCTCAAGCAACTCGTTATGAAAAAATCGTTACTTGAAATTTTGAAAATTTGCATATTTCAGGCTACAATTTGGTCATGTTTGTTAGCAGATACAAACTTGAAAATTACAGAGTACTTACTTCCTACTTTTAACTTTATAACACCAAGACCCGTTTAGTTATTTTCACTTCTCTCGGATTTACAGGGGTTTAAGGAAAAGCCTTTTTGATTTTTTGTATGTATTTTTATACTTTTCTCAATTGTTATAAACAGAGAAATTAAAATAAAAACAAGTAGCATTATAAAGTAACAAAGAATAATTATGGACTAAAAAATATATTTAATAAATTCAATAGATTTTTTAAGTTAGACAATTTTAAAGTGGTGGCAGAAAATAGGCACATGGTATATTTTTATCATTTAAAGTAGAAAAGTTATAGTTTAAATGTGGGTAATTAAGAATCGTGGAATAAGTTTTATTTTATTTTAATAAAATACTTGTTCTTATAATATTCGGAGTTTCAAAGTTATCAGAAGCTGAAAACTTTCGTACTTGCTACTGACTGTGGGAAATCGGAGAGAAACTGTGATAGTTACTTGTATTTTTAATTGTGCAAACATCAATAAATCTTTTTGACAAAAAGTTTTCGATAGCATCAACATCAGAAATAGAAATAGATACAAAATAAATTTTATACCAGGAATTTGGGTGGAACAAAAATCAAACATTGCTCTAGGTGTTAGAATATGATGATCCGCAGTTCGCTGTAGACTTTCTTTCCTTACAGTCCGCTTGATTGTACCTCCTGCACTGTCACAAGTACAAAAGTGGCAAAAGAATGCCACTCTGCTTCTAAGCCGAAATCGTCTTTGTGATGACAAATGTTGATAAAATTTTTTTTATTTTTGTATTGAGCTAAAGTAATGGATTTTTTTAAACTGGGGATACTTATTTTTTATATAATCGATGAAAGTTTTTTGAAATGAATAAAATGATATGGTATTGCGGTGCAAACAATCACTAATTACGCACAATGTTTCGGTTTTGATTGATCCATTTTCTTATAATAAATTACCAAAGGATGTAGAGTAGCTTGATCGTTTGTCCAGTGGAACTATTGTACTTCGTCCTATATAGTTTTCGGAAAAAACAACTAATGCTATACACTCTACATTATTTTTTTAAAGTTTCTTTTAAATTTTTTAGGTATTCAGATTTTTTTTTTGCAATAAACTGATGAGACTTTTAAGCTATTAAATTTTCCTTTAATTCACTTATAAACTCGTCAGTTGTTTTAACTAAAGTCACTAAATTGCAACGATCTGTTGATACCATTAAAATAAAAACAAGTAGTATTATAAAGCAACAAAGAGTAATTATGGTCTAAAAAATATATTTAATAAATTCAATAGATTTTTTAAGTTAAAAAATCTTACAGTGGTGGCAGAAAATAGGCACATGGTATCAACAGATCGTTGCAGCTCAAACCACTACGCACAAAAACAAGACTTTTTAGTTTTTTTGCGTAAACCGGTAGTACCGTGTGCAAAAATTAAATCCTCTTGGATTTTGGTTCCGGGAACCTTTAGCAACATTTCCACAAACAATTTTTCATTTTTTTCGGTGTTTTCATATAGAATGACTCATATATAATTATATATTACATTTTTTTAAATTACCTTATATTTTGTCATATATAACCATATCAGGTTATAAATTGATTTTTATAAAATTGTGTATGATTTATATGATAAGATATGGTATATATTATATAATTTAAAATTATATATATCATTATATAATTATATATGGGTTACACGGGAATGTATATATTTATATATGACTGATACAGAACCATATATGTATACTTATATATGGCTTATACAGAACTATTTATAATAATATATGCTATCTTATATTTGAGATATAATAATATATGTGCCATTATCAAAAATATTTTTTAATAGGTATGAGATATAATTATATATGGTTTAATATATATTCCAATATAAGAAATATTTTTTGATATGGTGTCATATCTAGAGTATTTTTGATATGGTAGAAGATATAATTTGATGTAATTATATGTGGTCCCATGTCAATGGTTTCGAGTCTCAGTCAGGGAGACATATTTTTTATGCTTTTAATTTTTTTTTTATTTCCTTATTAATATATATCTACAAAACTTTCAAATTTTAAACCATTTCCGGACAACAATAACTAGAATTTTTGATAGGATAAATGGTGAAAATTTATACGATATATATACATTTTTTTTTTACTTTAAATATAATTATTTCTTCACATTTTTTTCTTAGTCCATAATATTTATAGTTATATAATTATATTAAATCAGGACCAATTTATTATCATTAATTAAGCAATGATATTTTCCCCAAATTTCCGAATGTATAATTATGCTATATATGTATATTAGTACATATACTATATAACACAATTATACGAAAAATAAAGTCAGCCATTATGTAGCGACAACGACAACTCCGGCAGACCGTGTTCATATCCCGGCGAAGGCATTGTTTTTTTTAGAATTTTAATATTTTTTTTATTTAATTTTTGTATACGTTTATTAATAAAATAGTTTCCATGTATATTATATTGTTGGATCTAATCTGATACAATTCGATCTGTCATTTTTCGGATAAATTTGGATATTACTTTATCCCTAAATATGTTGTTGGGTCTAATATGATCTGCCATTTTTCGGATCAATTTAGATCCTTCTAAATCCAAAAATATAAATTTGGATATTACTTTATCCCTTAATATGTTGTTGGGTCTAATATGATCTGCCATTTTTCGGATCAATTTAGATCCTTCTAAATCCAAAAATATATTGCTGGAGGTGGAAAAAGGGGAAGTGGAAGGGAGGTGGAAAAAGGGGACGTCTCCCTCTGCACGGCCTGTCCAAACCGCTGAAACTACAAAATTGAAATTTGATATGCAGATTCCTTCTCCAATGTAGATAACAGCTAAGGCATGACTTGGAAAATCCAAAGTCGAGGGGCAAAAAATCGGCAATTTTCGTCCTTGACGGCCTGTCAAAACCGCAGGAGCTGGGAAGTTAAAATTTGGTACATAGATTCCTCCTATGGAAATGTGCAAATTTAGAAATATACATATGTACTAATCTGAAAATGTGCAAATGTGAATATAGTTACGTGAGTAACAAATGAAACGGCTTCTTTGCTTGGTTTTATTGTACTGAATTTATTTATTTATAAAAAGTTAGATCTACTTAAATTTTAAATTTATAATATGATGAATCTGCAAGCTATGCAGATTTGTTGATCTTTTTATTTCTCAAACTTAAATCAAACTTCAATCTTTTTATTTAAATGAAAAATCCGTTAACTAAGCAGATTTGGTTATAACCGAATTACCTATGTTCGTGTGTATGTTCATTTATGCATGCAACATACATACTTTGAAATTCTTTATTTATGAAGAATACAGAACCAATAAAGGATTGAATGTCAGAGCTGTCAAATGGTAAAATCTTTGACTGGGTTAGAGTCCCATATAACTCCTCCACCCCTAGATTTAACGGTCTCTGTTAAATCAGAGTTTGTTGGGTTAGCTTTCAATTCAATATTAACATTTATTTCTTCATTGTTTCCTCCTCTTTTACAATATTTATAGATTATGAAAACCAAAATCACTACCACCACTAATGATATAAGACTTATGTTGATCCCGTAGGATACATTTCTATGATATACCAATTCTTTTATTTGTTTAATGTTTTCAAATTGATTCAATTTTAGTTTTTCAAAAGTGATTTTTTCTTCAAATATCACCTTTGCTGAACCACTTTTCGGGTAAATAAACCGCTCATGAACAATAGTTTTTTTGTTTAAAAATTTTTCATTTAATATTTCTAATTCACAATTGCCAAAATTTATTAGATAGTTCCCGTTCAGAACAATGTTTCTGTTATCGCAATTTTGCGTTAACTTGGCATTTTTCGTTTTTTTAATCAAAATTAAGTCGTCATCGAGTACTTCGATGTTTGAATCATTATTGTATCTTAATTTACAATTATTCGATACAACACAACTTTTGCTTATCTTTAAGTCTATCAAACGTCAAATTCTCTTCGTAAGAGTACGTTACGTTATTTATGTCGACTACAAGTTCATTCTCTTCGTCGATTTCTAAAAACTTGTCATTTGGCAATGGAGTCATTAGTTTCAAATCTGTCACAAAAAAGTCAATTGGAATTTTTATTGCTATGACTAGCGAATTGTTCGTATACGTCATAACTCCCATTTTTATAAGTCGTAATTTAAAATAGTCAATGTTAAATTTATCTATTTCCTCAGGTGTTAGTACACCAGGGTGTATTATATTATTCTTAGCCGAAGCTATATTTTCTTGAATCTGCGTAATCTTATTTTCCAAACTTTTTAATTTAAGCATTTGGTCCGTGTACAATAGTCTTTTAACAATTTCGTTATTTCGTTTTTTAACTTCTTCAAAAGTTGAATCTATTTTATGTCTGTCATCTTCTATTGCTTTCCGTATTATCTCAATGGATTCGTTAAAATGTGTATTAATAGTAATCTGTTTGTTTAAGGTTTCAATGGCATTGTGGCCATTAATATCAGCGTATTTTAGATGTTCTAAAATTTCCTCTTTGTCGTCGTTGTCCATCAGTCCGAACAACCATTTATAAATCTTACCTACTCCGTAAATCAAGCCTCTCTTTTCCCTATTTAAGTTAGAGGGTATCATAGTTTTAATTTTCGCCTTGATAACTCTAATTTCCAACTCCAAAATTTCTTTATTATCTACATCTATCTGCTTTATATTTTCTTCTTTTTGGTTAATTATGTTTAAAATTTCCGAAGGATGTATAATATGTAATACTATATTTGTTACATTGGTAACTTCTGTTTTCCTTAGCTGAATTTTTGTGTACCCCGAGTCCTCCTCAATCCTGTTGATTTGCAGAAGTCCTTGGACTACCACTATCAATGAAATCATCAGTGTGATTTTCATCCTGGTTATCCTGAAAAATATATTTTCGTTTTACTTGTGTTTTATAAGCTTCTTTAAATTTATTATCCTTAGATACTAAATGATTATCTTCTACTTTAAAATTCCTTACTTTCTTATACTTAGGTAGTGTTTTACTAACCCTATGATTTTTTATAAATTCATTTTCAAAGTTTTTAACATTATTATTTCCCCTTTGAGCGTTTATAGCATTTATCTTAGCTATTTTCTGCTCATGTTGCTTTTCTGAAAATTTCCTCAGATCTTCCTCGGACATTAATGAAACTAATTGGTTTCATTTTTGTTGTGGAATGTATCGTATTATTGTAGGCAATTATTGCTTTTCATACTTTTTCCTCCAAATCGTCCTCGTTATTTTCATCCGCGTTAAACAGTCGAATGTGTTCATTAAGTGTCAGATGGAGTCTTTTCACATCTGAATTACCTGTTTTATTATAAGTTGTAGTGAAGTGAACATCAATTCCGTAATCCTTTAAGAATTGCTTCACCGCTACAGTGTCCAATTCGTTATCTGTAACCAGTGTTTCTGGTTTACCAAGATACTGAATCCGTGATTTAATTGCTGATACAATTGATACCCATGTTCTATCTTTCAGTGGGTGTGCGGTTGCGTATTTTGTACATTTATCAATACTGGTTAAAAACATCACACCTCTTTGTGGATATCAGATATCAAAATGATTGATCTCATTTTGTCTGCTGGGGGTTTTCGTTATGTTCAACGAACGTTTAACAGGATTTCTATCATATTTAGCTCTATTGCATACTTCGCAATTATTTATATATCTCTGAATGAATTTTTGTAGATTCGGGCAATAATATTTTCTTCTTATTTCTGAAAATATTTCATTTATCCCCCTGTGATTATTTTGTAAGTGCTCTTTTTTAATTATTTGAAGAATTTTACCCTAATCGGTAATATCTTCTAACAGAGTACTCGCTTTTAATACTTTTAAATTTTTATTTTTCGCAAAATATTTTATATAAAGATCTTGTAATTTTAAAACAAATGGTTGTCAGAGCAGTATATTACTGAAAGTCCCCTTTGTGGAAGTTTTTCTTTCATTAGCTCCAACAAATCGCTATTTTGTGCCAAATTTACTGTTTCTCTGATCTTATTTTTAAACACAATTTTCTTGCTACAGGATTGTCTCTCTGCATTTTTCAAGATTGGTTGGTTTTTAAATAAATTTAGCGGGTTTTCAGTTATTTTAATGAAGTCGGTACTGTCAGTTCCTGCACTGTGTACAGTATCCATATCATCTTCAAACAACTCATTCAGATTAACGATCATTTGATCATCTGATTCCGAAACGATACGGCTGAGGCCGTCCGCAATAACATTTTCTTTTCCCTTTTTGTATGCAATGTCGAAATCGAATTCATTTAATTTAATCTTCCATCGTTCAAGTTTTGAATTCGGTTCCTTTAAATTGTTTTACCATACTAGAAGTCGGTGGTCTGTTCTTATCGTAAATCTTCTTCCGAAAAGATAAGGACGAAAATACTTTGTCGCCCAAACTATAGCTAAGAGCTCTTTTTCTATAGTGCTATAGTTTTTCTTATGGCCATTCAGTGATCGACTAGCATTGCAAATGACTGTCATTTTGCATTAATACTGCTCCTAGAGCAAAGTTACTCAGTAACTACAGTAAATTTTTTTGTAAAATCGGGATGTACCAAGATTGGATCCGATTTAATGAGAATCTTTAATTTCTCAAATGCGTTTTTATAATCCTCATCTTTGAGATTTATTCTCGCATTTTTCTTTAACCAAAGGATGAGCTACTTTAGAGTAGTCTTTTATAATTCGTCTATAGTAACCTGTAATTCCCAAAAACGATTTTATTTCCTTTTGGTTAGTTGGAAGCAGAATTTTATCTATTGCCTCCACTTTTTCCGGATTTGGCTTAATGCCATTGTTAGTGACTAAATGTCACAGAAACTCTGTTTCCTGTTTTAAAAAACTACATTTTCCCAATTGGATTTTCAAGTTTGCTTTTGTTAAGCAATTCAACACTTTATTTAGAGATTCCATATGTTCTTCTACGCTTGTAGAAAATATTAGAATGTCATCCAAATAAACTAAGCAAATTTTCCCAATATGTTCCTTTAAGACTTCGTTCATCAGTCTCTGGAAAGTAGAGGGCGTGTTTTTCAGACCAAATGGCATTCGAAGGAATTCATAATTACCATTCGCTGTTGAAAAAGCTGTTTTATGGATGTCTCTTTCATACATTTCAATTTGATGAAAGCCTTGGGCCAAATCGAGAGTCGTAAAATATTCACATCTTCCCAATTTATCAAATGTCATCCATATTTGGGATTGGAAACCTATCCTCGATAGTGATGCCATTTAATTTCCTGTAGTCAATTACAAGACGCCACCTTTGAATGTTTGATGCGTCTAGCTTCTTTGGAACTATCCAAATAGGGCTGTTGTAAGCACTTGAGGATTCTCGAATTATCCCCTGTTCAAGCATTTCCTCTATTTGCTTGTTTATTTCCCCTTTATGGATCTCCGGGTATCTATAAAGCTTGGAGTATACCGGGATATCATTTTGGGATTTTATTTTATGTTTTACCTTATTCCTGAACGTCAAATTCTCGTTCTCACGATAAAAGGTTTTATTATGTGTCCTTAAAGTGGACATTAAAGATACAGGAGAAACAGTTTTACATATCTCATTATGTAAGATTTCCACATTTTCCTCGTGGCATTCTTTATTAAGGTCAATAGTGACGACTGCATTCTTCGCTGTCATCTGCCTATTTCCATAATCTATAACACAATTGAGGTCCGAAAGGATATTATTTCCGATCAATCCATCAAATGTGTTGTTAAAATTGTATTCTAAGAATTCGCAGAAGTAATCCTCTAAATTGAATTCATTAAAAATGGGGAATTTACAAAGTTTCTTAACTTGAAATTCCTTACCCATTGCTCGTATTAAAACATTGGTATCATGTTTCCATTTTGGACTGCAAAGGTTTTCATTTATGACACTGAACTCTGCTCCAGTATCAATAATGAAACGCAGTGTTTTAATCGGATTGTCGATTATTATATAGGGAAGCTGTTTTGTTCGTGCCCCTGAAAATTTACATTGTAGTTCCCAATGTCCATTGGTTCAGCATTCCTATTCGAATTATTTGATATTTTCGATTATTTGATATTTCGATTTTGGTAGTTCTGTTGTTGGTTTTTATCAGTATTTGGGTTATTACCACCACTGTTATTATGGTCGTTACCATTTCCATTCCTCTTGTTTTGGTTATTATAAAAAGGTTTTTGGTTTTTATTACCATTATTTTTAGATCCATTGTTACTAACATCGTCACTAAAATTTTTCCTAAATGAGGAACTCGGATTATCATTCCGTTTATTGATCCCAAAAGCAGTGTAATTCTGGTGCCTTGCCTCCAGAATCATCTTAAATGCTGCTTCAAGTGTACCTGGGTTTCTTGCAAATATCATAGTCTTTGTAAGTTCAGGCAAGTGTTCTTTAAATACATGTAGCGATATTCTATTTATTTCGTCGGTTGAGAAACCCTCTTCTCCATGAGTTAAGCGTCTAAAATGGAGTCTATTTCTTAACTTATTTATACCAAAGTGGTATTTTTCTATAGTGGAATCCATTCTGTAGGTCTTGAGTTTGTCCATCAAGAGTCTACTTGTTTCCTTTTCGCCAAAATTGTTCAGGAGAACTTCTTTGAGCTCCTGCCAACTGACTATATTTCCATGCCGGTGGAGTGCTTCTCTTGTCACTCCTGTGCATTTGTTTTTTATATAATCCAGTAGTATAGTCCTATTGTTCTCTTCAAACAAAAGGATAGATGGCAACAGTGCTTCAACTTGGGCCAAAAAGTCCGGCAACTGATTTGGATCAGTCCCGTCGAAAGCTGGGATTTCTCTAATACAATTAAGTACTAGATTAAATTGGTGGATTATATTCATCTCCATTTTTTTAAAAATGTTATATTTCAAGTGCGGAATATTAACACAATTTCAAATTTTCCAAAAAACACACAAAAAAAAAATAATTTCCTTTCCCTTACGATGACAAAAACGTTGAGAAAAACAATATAAGAGAAGGAGAGAAAAATCTTCCTTTTGAACTCTAAAGAACCTTAAAATCAACCCCCAAAATTCGCTTTCGAATAACAATTCTTTCATTTATCAAAAAAAAAAAAAAAATATATTTATTTATTTAATTCAACAAATGTCCGTCAGAATTTAGCAAAAGTTTTATTGTATAAATTATGCACAAAAATTTAACAAAAAATAAAATTGGTATAATAGAACTTTTTTTCCTAACATGCAATTAAAATTTAATAATCTTAAATTTGTTTAAAAATTATGAATAAAAATTTCATTTTATACATACTATATAGATAATAAATACACCAGTTGGTAATTATAAAGTTGATTTTTAGCTCCTTCTGTTGACGTTGTTGTTGTAATTGTGTGATGATACAAATTGTGGGAGTTTGCGGCAATGTTGATTTTCTTTTCTTTTTAATTTCTTGTTGTTTTGGGTTGTTACAAATAGTTGAAATTCTGCATCAATATTTATTTTTGATATTTTGTTTCTTGCATTAACTTTGTATTGTTTCTTGCATTAACTTTGTATTGTAGGCTTCTTTTATTTTAAGAGTTCTTTTTTTCTTTTATTTAATTGCCGAAAAACATTTTTACGTTGTTTTTTTTATTTGTTGGTTTTTAATTTAATATGTTAACTTTGTATTTTAAAGTTATTTTAACATTTATTTAGTTGTTGAAATTTAAGCAAATGTTTATTGTTGTTTTAAAAAAAAAAACATATCTCCGAGGGTGCTATTTTTTTTTAAAAATCTTCTTTGATTCTTTAAATTTGTAAATCCTGCTAAGACTGAGCTGGTACCCTTTACCAGATGATACAAGATAGAGGGTTTTAAGGGGCCAGTGTTGGATGGCGTCGAGTTAACTCTATCTGAGGGACTTCCTCGATTGTAAACTTTCTTGGAAGAGAAACACCCAGGAGAGAATGAAAAGGGACTCAATGCCTACTACACATGCAGAAACTCCATTGGTAAAAATTGGGGGCTAAGGCCGGATATGGTGAACTGGATTTACACATCGGTGGTACGGCCTGTTCTCACTTACGGATGTACTGTTTGGTGAGATGTGTTGAGAGTGGACAGCTATAGGAAGATGCTCAACAAGGCTCACAGGTGCAAGGACTTCGCTGTTACACCACCGGTGGAGTTCCCGGATAGGGAAATTTGGCGTGGAGCCAACGGACTGTTTGATGGGTGGGCAGTATTTACGAACGGGTCCAAGATGGACACTGGCACTAGTGCCGGTGTTTATATTGCTGACACTGACATGAAAAAGTCATTCAGACTCCCGGATGAGTGCAGTGTCTACCAGGCTGAGATCCTAGCGATCTGTAGGGCGACGGAGGTGATACTGGATCACATCGTAGGCGGGTCTATGGTGACACTGTGGCGCCTTTTCCCTAAAAGCGTTGCAAAAATCAAAAATTTGACAGAAGAATTTGATAAAATTAATGATTACATCTGATAGAGAACTTCTTGAAATCGGATAAAAATTATGAATTCTAGTTGACAATTTTTCGGACTTACAAAAAATGTTTAAATTAAAAAAAAAAAATATCATCTTTTCAATTGAATTTCAGGCAAACAAATTTTTGTGTCGGATGAAGGGTATGTTAATTCCAATGAGACGATGTAAAAAAAGGGTTAGTCGGTCCAATACTTTTTTTCAGGCGCAATTTTGCAAACACATGATATTTGGGTCTTTTTTCACACTTGATAGAATAGAACAAAAAAAGTGACGGTTTGTGACGGGAACTATTAAGCAGAGGTTGTTAAGTATTTAATACTCTAACTTATATTCTTGAAATTGGGTGCCCGTACTTGCCCGTGTACATGAAAAAACAATAAAACTGTAACAACTTTTACTACAAAAAGAGATATTTTCAAAATATTCAAACAGATTTTGGGCAGCTCTGAGATCCACTCTAATTGTATACCAAACTTAGTAGATGTATTGGTCTTTAATTTATTATTTAGTTTTTTATGCTTTTTCATTCGCTTACAACGCCCCCTAGCGGAAAAAAATTTCGATAAAGTTACCACTTTGATGAGCTCTATCTCCTGA
Source organism: Eustalomyia histrio (assembly GCA_949748255.1). NCBI lineage: Eukaryota > Metazoa > Arthropoda > Insecta > Diptera > Anthomyiidae > Eustalomyia > Eustalomyia histrio. The sequence goes on from OX456526.1 coordinate 102,800,126, forward strand.
ACGAATTAAGATATTTTAGAAGTTTAAATTTGGGATTTTAAATAAAAAAAATGTAAAACATATGAATTGCAAAAAAAATACTTATGTACAAGTATATGTCTCATGTTGGGATTTTTAAGAATTTTTTAAACGGCAAAGGTTTTTGTAAAAAAAAAGTTATCTAAATTTATTTTTAGTTTTTAATTTAAAAAGTATTAGCTTTTTGAACCATAGTGAATGAGCTGTTAAAATTGAACCTACAGCTAATTATAAAGAAATGAAATTAAAGCAATGAGTATATCATCTTCCACTTAACTGAACATTGCAAAAAAAAAAAAACAAAAATAAAAAAATATTGTAGTAGGTATCGGCAAGCACACATATTTTTTAAAGCTTTATTTCCAAATATTCTGTGCTATAATGTTATCTAGTCTCAATATCTAGCCAGTGACAATCAAAGTGAAAAAAGTGTGTGGAAAAAAAAACATTAAAAAATTTTAAACAAAAAACTAGTGATAAAATTAAAATCAAATAAAAAAATCATGTAAAAGGAAATAAATTAAAATAAAATACATTTAATAAAGAGAACAAAGCAAAAACAATAAAATTTTGTGAAAAGTTTAACATTATTAATAAATAAATTCTAAATTATTTATCCATAAATAAGCACAATGTCTTTACAAAATTTAAAATTGTTTGAGTTATTTAGAAGCTCGGAAAATGAAAGTGCATTTAATTTGGCTGTTATAAAGAATGAAAAGTTTTATCAGAATATGAAGAAAGCGATGGTATTAAATCCAAACTTCACAGCACTTATATGTTTCTTAAAGCAAAATGAAAAGCCTCCAGCCGTACAACGGAAAACTTCATGAAAAAGAATTCTCCCTAGCTAAATGAATTAACAATATTTAAAAACTCACAAAAAGCTCATACATCTACTGACCGAATCAGAGGAAGACCATCAAAATCTTTGGAAGAGTGTTCATCGTTCACAAGAAAACGGAAGCTTCAGGGCGTCACAGATGAAATATCTACCACACATTTGTCGGAAGCGTTATCCATTAAGTATGCGAAAGACCAAGAAAAGGTAAGATCTGACGTTACAAAAGTAGTAGCGATTTCAAGCCCATTACGATTGCACAGAATAAAAGAGAGTATTCCAACGCCACCAAATGCTTCACCAACAAAGTATACCATGGAAGAAGCCTTAGCGTTGTTTATGGACTTGGGATTGTCAAAGGAAAAGTATAATATTTTACGAACCTCTTTAAAGCATCATAATGTGAATATTCTTCCTGGATACAAAAAAGTAACATCTGCCAAAAAAGAAGCAGTGCCATCTAATGTAAAGGTAACCGAAGTATCGGTAGAGGTAAAACTTCAAGATTTGATGGATCATACTGCCAAACGCCTTATTCAAAGTTTCCTTGAAGGGGAGGCAGTACTACTTCCAGATAGACTCACGTTGATAAATAAGTGGGGATGTGATGGATCATCCGGTCAAAGTGCTTATAAACAAACAATATCAATAAATGACACAAATATTACAGATGCAAATATGTTTATGGCTTCCGTTGTTCCTTTACGGCTTAGAAGTGAAATTTTTGCCGACTCATCTTTTTTCAATATGCAAAGGAGTCTTCAGATGTAATCAAATCTACTGTTAACAATATAAAAGAGCAAATTTCTGAACTGACGCCTACTGTTGTTGAAATGAAGAATGGAAAAACTGTTTTTATAGATTTTGAATTTTTTCTAACAATGATTGATGGTAAAGTCTTAAACGAAATAACAGATACCTCGTCTACTTTGAAGTGCGCAATTTGCAAAAAGACACAGAAAGACTTTTAAAATTTTGACGATTCAAATGATGAGCAAAACTATGAATACGGAATTTCTCCTTTACATGCAAGAATTAGGTGCATGGAGTTTATTTTAAAACTGTCATATACTATTTCGCGAGAGGGAGAATGTTTTGATGAGTGCACAACACCAAAAGAAAAACAGTCTGTTTGAAAAAAATTATACAAGAGGAATTTTTTAAGAACCTTGGACTAAAAGTAGACTGCCCATAGCAGGGGTATGGAAACACCAATGATGGTAATATGTCTAGGGCTTTTTTTGAAAATGATGAGGTAACATCTCGAATTACTGGTGTCAACATTGATATAATAAAAAGGTTGGCTGTTATCCTTAATGTTATTAACTCTAAAGAAATGGTGAATGGCCCAAAGTTTGATGAGTATGCATCAAAAACTGCCCAAGTTTTGGCTCAATTGTACCCTGAGAAAAAGCTTACCCCACGGTACATACGATTTTGGCTCATGGTAAAAATTTAATGAGTATCAGTGCTTACCAATTGGAAAGTTGTCTGAAGAAGCCCAGGAATGCAAAAACAAAGACTACAAAAAGTTTAGAAACACTAATACTTGCAAGATTTCACGGATTAGACAGAATGAAGACCTATTCAATATGTTAGCGGCTTCTTCAGACCCACTTATTTCATCGCGACGATACGTAAGATCTCGAAAGGATTTGGAAGAACGTAATTATTACTCCGATATGTTAAATCTACTAGATATAGCTCCTAATGTTAATGTCTTTTTTGAAGAGAACTAACTAATAAAAATCTTATACTACCTTAAAAAAATACACAAAATTTTTCATTTGACTTAATATGTATAGCATTAATATTGTAGTACTTAAAAATTTCAAAAATATGTAGCTATAATAAAAATAAAAAATTTAACATTACATTGAAAAAAAAAACGTTTGTAAAATTTTATAATTTTTTTTTTATTAGAGTTGATTTTTTTTTATACTTAATAACTTAATATGTATAGCATTAATATTGTAGTATTTAAAACTTTCAAAATTGTGTAACTATAATAAAAATAAAAAATTTAACATTATATTGAAAAAAATTTAGTAAAATTTTATAATTTTTTTTTCTTATTAGAGTGTTATTTTTTCTAGACTTTTAATATGCATTGTGATTATTGTAGCGCTAGGATAGGGGTGGTCTCAGGCCCCTTATAGGGTTCTTGACGGGGCATTGTTCTGTTAGGTCTTTTACGAGTAAATGGGATAATGCCATACCGGACTTCTGCAGACTGTGAGGGGATGTCGAGGAGCTAGATATGGTAGAGCATGTACTGTGCCACTGTCCTAGGTTGCAAGGTCTCAGGCAGAAATGGCTAGGAGATAGATTTCACGACGAACTGGGGTGTATCGCTAGATGTAATTCAGCCGATCTACTAGGGTTTGTCAGGGAAATAGGACGGAAACTACTTACGTAGTTTCTTTATATCTTCGGACCTGTCAACTTTTTTCTGCTTTACTTCTCTTTCTATCTCTCTCTCTTTCTTCTTCCTCTATACTGAAAGAATTCACAATGGACCGCATTGGTCTCCGGGTGGAAATGCGCGCTTTGGGCGCATAACCCTTCTTAACCTAACCTAATATGTTCATTTATTAATTCCCCTCTTATGAACTTTTTAGATATATTACAAACATTCTTAAAAAGATTACTGAAAACTATTAATATAATGTAAAAGATTATTTACATTATAGAGAAAAGATACAAAATTTAAAGATTCAAGATGATAAAAATTATTTCACTTGATGTTGTATCTTTATTTCCGAGTGTACCAATTGATATAGCTTTAGATATTATCGAGGAAGAGTGGGATATTATAAAGGACTATACAGGAATTGAAAAGATCCTTTTTATACGTATTCTAAAATTTTTTATAATGGACAACAGATATTTTAAATACGATAATAAAATATATTTACAACAACAAGGACTTCCAATGGGATCTCCAGCTTCTCAAATTATAGTTGATATTGTAATGGAGAAATTATTAGATTCTTGTATAACAAATTAGATGTAAAACCAAAAATCATCACAAATTATGTTGAGGATTTATTCTGCATTATTTCGTATCATACTTTTAATGATGTATTATCAACTTTTAATTAATTTCTTGAAAATATAAAATTTACAATTGAGAAATAATGTAAATCTAAAATTCCTTAGATACATTGATAATAAAAAGGGGTGACAATTTATTAATAGAACCAACAGCTTCTGGGAGAGTTATTAACTATTTTTCTAAACACCTCAAAAGAATTATACTGTTACGATTTTACCCTTTATAAAATCGTTGATTTATTTACCTTTTAAATAAATCGAGTTCTTTCTATATTGCAAATAATAAACACTGTTTGAAATTATTTATAGCTCTATTTATTTATAACCGTCACTAAAAATTACAGAAATACACTTTATTTACACGGCTTAGATAAACTAAACGTTAGCCACACTTTAGTTCTTCAACTCTGCGTTTTAATTATCAACAGATCTGCTGCGTCACCGAGTACCAGTATTTATACGAGTAGTCAGGTATTTTAGTTATTTCCAGTTTATTACAACACTAGATTTTTCCAGCTGTAAAAATCCGTGTGAAGAAATTTCTAGTTGCAGAAATTTCTTGTAACACTGCCGCCCACTTAAGCCTGTTCGTCCCGAACAGACATAGCTATTCCTTTTCCATAGTTGGCTAGTCGTTCTAGATGAACAACCTTCATTTTGGACCTTGGGCTCTGATCTTTCTGTATTCTGTATACCACATCATTCAACCTTTTAATTACTCTATAGGGTCCTTCCCAATGCGTTTGTAGTTTGGGAGATAATCCTTTCTTTCGTTGCGGGTTAAAAAGTAGAACCAGCTGACCCTCATTAAATCCTTCAGAATTTGCTGCCCTATTTTAATAGGGCTGACTATTTTAATTCGATTGCGTACAAACTCATGAAGCTCGTTAAGGTATTCTTGTTCCTGGGAAGCATTGTCTTTATCTATAGCGGCATGCTTAACTCCAAATTCTAAATCGCCAGGCAATTTAAGTTCCGTTCCGAAAATTATTTTTGCAGGTGTCCGGGAGGTGGAATCGTGCACAGCCGATCTGTATGCCAACAGAAATTTAGGGATGTGTTCGTCCCAGTCCTTCTGATTTGCACTGACCACTTTTCTTAAGTATTCCTCTAAAGTGCCATTGAATCTTTCGACCATACCATCAGATTGTGGATGCAGCGGGGTGGTTCTTGTCTTTCTTATTCCCTGGTCAGAGTGTAATTCTAATGGAACACCGTAGCGGCACACCCAGTTGTTCACAAACGCGCTTATTATCGTTCTGGCTTCCTGGTTCGGTATAGCGTATACCTCAGGCCATTTATTGAAATAGTCGTTCACCACAAGAACGTAACGGTTTTCGGAATCACTGAAAGGGAAGGGCATGCTACATCCATTGCTATCTGCTCAAATGGGGCACCCGAGTTGTATTGTTGAAGTTGCCCACGACTTCTCCTTACTGCGATGCATTGCGCGCAATTTGCGATCCAGTCGCTTACAGCTTGCTGGCAGCCGACCCAGTAGAATCGTTTTAACTTCTCTAGGGTTTTCGTGACACCGAGATGACCACCACTAGTACCGTCATGGAACTCTTTTAATACTTCGTCTATTTTGCTTGACGGCACCACAATTAGCTTTGTCTCAGTTTTGCCATCCGCACTTTCCCATATACGGTATAAGCAGTGATTAATTACCCGTAGACTGTTCCACTGGGCCCAATACGCCTTCATTAGCGGACTTTCAGCTGATATTTGTTCACGGGTAGGCCTTCTGTCCTCTGCTTTGGCTGACATAATTTTTGACAGTATGGGGTAATTTTGTTGCGCCGCTGACCAGGCTTCACTTGACTCAATATGCGTTAGTCTTATATCAATGATGCACTCTTTTCCTTCAGCCCTCGAACAATGTTTGCACACTTAATTGCAGGGGCGTCTTGAAAGGGCGTCCGACTTGCAATGTTTTATGCCTTTCCTGTGCTCGATGCTGAAATCATAGCTTTGAAGTCGTTCAATCCAACGAGCTAGCTGCCCTTCTGGTTGTTTAAATTGCAGCAGCCACCTTAGTGCAGAATGGTCGGTTCTTAGTTGATCCTTAGGAATGCTTGTTCTTGGGCTTCACCCCAATGAAATGGTTGCGCCTTCTTAGTCAGCTCATGTAGACTAGCAGCCACACTGGCAAAATTTGGTACAAATCGTCGGTAGTATGTGCAGAGACCTAGAAAGCTGCGCAACTCGTGCAGATTTTTCGGGCGAGGCCAAACTTTTACAGCCCGAATCTTATCTTCATCTTATCTTCCCTCTGGAACAGTGTACATTTTCCCATGACAATTATGTCATCAAGGTACACTAGGCAAGTTTTCCAGTGGAGTCCTTTCAGCACATTTTCCATTAACCGCTCGAATGTTGCTGAAGCATTGCAGAGTCCAAAGGGCATCACATTAAACTGCCATAATCCGCCACCTGTGCTAAAGGCAGTTTTCTCCTTGTCTTGCTCACAAATTTCTAATTGCCAATAACCACTTTGCTAGTCCAATATGGAGAACCATTTGGTTCCTGCTAGCGTGTCTAGAGTGTCGTCAATTCTCGGAAGTGGATAGCTGTCCTTCTTGGTGATATCGTTTAGTTTTCTGTAATCAACACAAAATCGGGTGCTGCCATCTTTTTTCTTAACTAAAACTATAGGCGAGCTCCATGGGCTAGAAGATGGTTCGATTACTCCACTAAGCTCCATTTCGTTAACTAACTCCTTTACTTCATTTCGTTTTGCTAGAGGAATACTTCTGGGCGCCTGCTTTATTGGCCTCGCTTCACCAGTATTTATTCGGTGTTTTACAATCGCCGCTCTTCCTTGACTTTGGGTTTTCATGGCGAACACAGATCCGTGTTTCCTGATTAGCTGTTTGGCTTTATTTCTATCAGGCGGCGCCAGTTCTTTTACCCATTTTTCCACATATTCTGCCAGCATCTCTCGATCTTCAACGGATGTACTGGAAGGTTCCAAGTTCTTTCCGCAACTGATTATTGCTTCTGGCGCAGTACATTTGGCTATTTCAGAGTTCGCTCTGACAACTTTTTCACAATTTGATAGGTTCAGTACTCTTACAGGAACAATTTTGTCTTTGCTGGTTTTCACGAGGGCTTTCGCTGTTATTAGGTCACTTTTTATTTCTGATGGTTCTACCACCCACAAGCTTCTGTCCTCACAATCTCCCTCCATACGCACCCATACTAAAGTTTCTGCCCGTGCTGGTAGTTTTTGGTGACTAATGGTTACTAGCTTTCTTACCTGTTCCTCGCCTTCATATCCAACACAGAGGGGTTTTTCAACATTCTGCCAAATCATAACTTTTTGCCCCATATGCAGATTAATGCCGTGACCAATCATGAAATCTGCACCAATGATTACTTCGTCCACAATATCGGCAACAATAAATACGTGATTGACGCTTATGTTGGCAATCGTTAGTTTTACATTTATTTTACCATAGACAGAGGCAGGCTCCCCAGTAGCTGTGCGCAGACTTACCCCGTATAGTGGTTCAACTGCCTTTTTCACTAAATCGGGCCTGATGATTGACTGCGATGCTCCTGTGTCTATCGTAAAAATGTGCTTTCGCCCGTTGATGTACCCATAAGCAGTAAGATTGCTTTTCTCCTGCTGTATTACTGATAAGGAGATTGGGGCCATCGGTTGTGGGAGCTAGCTCATGCCCCGTAGTGCTAGCTCTTTTTAGTTTAACGGTGACTCTTTAGGTGATTGCTGATCGGCCCGGAGGCTCTTCCTTGGTGCTTTGCAATTTCGCTGGAAATGTCCAACTCTACCGCAGTTGTAGCATTTATCCTTGGCCTTGACTTGCTTCTCCCCTAATGCCTGCTTAAATGCATGTTTTAACTCCGTGAGCACTTCTCTGAAACCTTCTTTTAACTTTGCGCTTATATCTTGCTCATTTTCAGCAGTCACTTCGAGGTTACGCACCTTAAATGTTTGTGGCTTCGAAATCACCTTCGCAGTTTCTTGGGCCAGCGCGAATGAGACAGTTTCAGCGAAAGTCGATTTCTGCGTAGCACATACCGCATGTCACACATCAGAATCAAGAATTCCGTTAACAAATGCTTCAATTTTGAACTGATCTAAGAATGGATGATTTTCGCTCGGATAAGTCAACTGTACCAACCGTTCAATTTCTGTTGCAAAGTCCTGTAACGATTCGTTTGGTTTCTGCAGCCTACCTCTTAGTTCCATTCTGTAAATTTCTTTTTTGTGTTCGCCACCATACTTTCGTTGCAGTGCCACCAATATGTCGTCAAATTTATTTCTGCAGGTGATTGGCACACTTTCTAGAATTTCTGCAGCGTTTCCTTTTAAGGCCAGAATCAACTCTATAGCTTTTTCTTCGATGTTCCACATATTTCTCGTGGCGACTGTCTCGAACTGGAACTTAAAAACATTAAACGGTATGCTGCCATCAAAAGTAGGGGTCTTTGCTCTACCAGAACTTTCCTGAATAATTCGTACTGGGCCCTCTTGACATTGGAGATTATTTACGTTATTTTCTAGATCTTGTAGTTTTCTCTCAACATCTTTGGCTTGTACCTCCACACCATTCTCTAAGTCCATCTTCGTTAAAAGTTTCTCGTTTTCGGCTCTAGAAGTTTCCTGAAGATTTGCTAACAATTTTTCGTTGTCTGCTCTAGAAGTTTCTAACATTTTCATGTTGTCTGCTCTAGACGTTTCGAACAGTTTCTCATTTTTCTCCATCTTTTCCATCATAGCAGCAAACATTGCGCTTATCTCCATATTACCTTCTGTTTTACGGGTACTCCATTGCTTCTTTTTCGTCAAATTCGTAAGTAGCATTGTACATGTTACGCCGCTCAAATACCTCTATGAGCCTCTTTTGCAATTCGACTTTATTTCCTGCTGTCGGTAGCTCCAATTTGCTTAATTCCTTTTTGAGCTGTTCCACCTTAAGCTCCTCCAATTTCATGACTGCTTACTATTTTGCAATCCCACTTCTGACACCAATTGTTACGATTTTACCCTTTATAAAATCGTTGATTTATTAACCTTTTAAATAAATCGAGTTCTTTCTATATTGCAAATAATAAACACTGTTTGAAATTATTTATAGCTCTATTTATTTATAACCGTCACTAAAAATTACAGAAATACACTTTATTTACACGGCTTAGATAAACTAAACGTTAGCCACACTTTAGTTCTACTACTGACTCACCGAGTACCAGTATTTATATGAGTAGTCAGGTATTCTAGTTATTTCCAGTTTATTATGACACTAGATTTTTCCAGCTGTTAAAATTAGTGTGAAGAAATGTCTAGGTGTAGAAATTTCGTGTAGCAATACTTAATACAGCAAAAAATTTAATTGAAAGGATATTAAAGATTAGCGAAACAGAATTTCATAAAATTAATATAGAAAATATTAAAAATATTTTGGTAAATAATAATTATCCAGTTGAATTAATATGTAGATTGATAAGATAATATAAAAACCGAAATAATTTAATTACGAGAACGGTTACTGAACCTAAAATTTATAAATCTCTAACTTATGTTCCTCTTATATCTGAAAGATTGGAAAAATAAAAAATTTATGATAATAAGAAATATATAGTGGTACATAAAACATATAACACATTACGAGTACTTAGCAAAACGCAGGATAAAATAGATAAATCCTAACAGCGGTATTCATAAAAAAATCTTAATTCAAGTTTCAAATACAAATTAGTTAAAAAACATTTTAAGCCTAAAATGTTTATTTAAAATTCGTACTCATAATCAGTATTTTAAGTAATAAACTATTTAAGGTTTTTTTTTTAACTTGAGGATGGCTATACTGTGTTATATATATATATATATATATATTTGTAGTTTTTCAGTAAAATATCGTTTTTATAAAATAAAATATTTATGAAAACTTGTCTATTAATTAAAAATGGGAAAAAGGGCCAAAAAAAATGGCCACTAAAAGTGTTACATAGATAATGATTTTATTGTAGATAAAAAAGTATTCAAATAACCGGTTTTATTTGCTTTGTTTTGATTAAACAACACACGACTAGTTTACTTACTTTTTGTAAATTTTCGTCTGACGATTTTTTAAAATTTGGGCAATAGTTTCTATTATAAACAAAATACTATTAAAATAATAAAATTTTTCAAATAAAAATGGTTTTTACCAATTCTTTCGATCAAATATAGAGTGTTCATTATTTATTAAACAAATACAAATAACTTCTTTTGATTAAGTGACAAGTTTTTGCAAAATGTTTAAAATTGAAATAAACAAAGCAAAAATGACATTTTAAAAATGGTTTAAAATAGGGTCGAACCAATTTTAAAATTCATTTATTTACACAAGGTTTAAAAAAGGTATTTTAAGCTAAAATTCGTTTATAAATACAATTTTAGCAAATTTTGCTAAAATTGATTTGAAATGTTTAAAATGTTTATGAATACCGCTGTAAATGACAAATTAAGTTTATAAAATACCTTGTAGGGGAAATGATAGTGAGAATTGTAATAAAGTATATGTAGGTACAACAAAGACGTCAGTTAAAACACAGACCATAATTAGAGACGCAGATATATGTTAGAAATGTTACAAATTATGAAAGTACCATCTACACAACGAATTAATTATAAAACAGATATAGCGAATATTGCACAAAACTATAGACATTTAGTTAATAAAAACTAAGATAAATATAATTATGTTAAATAACATGTATTTCAAACATTTTTGTTCATGTAATATTTTAATTTTTCAACTATTATTATTGTTGTTTTCTGTGATATTTTTATTTTTTAATATTAACAAAAAATAATTTTTGATTTCCGTTTTTTTTTTTTAATTATTATATATAAGTTTTCAACTCATAATTTTCATTTTTTAATTACCCAGGTGAAATGTTCATATATGGTCATATATGGCTACATATATGGGGTCATATATTATTCAATATATGCTTGGATCCGAAATTTGAGGGTATATGGTCATATATGGACATATATGGTCATATATGAGTACTTTTTCTATATGCCGGTATATTAAAAATGCTTTTTGATGTGCTCTCAGATTTTCTCTATATTTATCCTCCTTTATTCGATCTTCAATATTATAATATATTATTACTTAAAATCGAGTTCAAGATCCTTTTATAAAAAATAATAATAATGATTATTTATTATTTCTTTTCCTCCAATATTTCGTCACCACATTGGGTGACTTCTTCAGGGAAAATTTTTTTTTTATAAAAGGATCTTGAACTCGATTTTAAGTAATAATATATTATAATATTGAAGATCGAATAAAAAATGCTTTTTTTTATTTTTAAACAAAAATATTGCTTTTTTATTAAAATTAAATGAAGTAACATTAAATTCAAGGGAAAAGTGGATTTTTACATGCAATAAATTTAAGGTAAAAAAAACACAAATAAATTTTGGGAAAATACTACCAATATTATTTTTAGATGAAGATGAAGATACTATCATTTTATATAACAATTCAAACTTTCTTGTTATTATTAAAAAACAGTATTAAAAATAGAATAAATAAATAAAAAAAAATAAACAACAAAGTATGAATTGTTACATTAAATCAAAGAGAAAGAATAGTATAGAGGATGTAAAGCCGGCAGCGGCAAAATAAAATTTTATACAGAATACAAAGGTTCGGAAACTGAGAGAAAACAGGGGGAAATTGAACAAATTTCCCTGATTTCTGCAAAAATTTGAGTAAATTTCCCTGTTTTTAAACCTTTTTTTCAAATCCAATTGGGGAATCGGCTAAAAACTAATTGGATTTGCAAAGAAAATCAATTAGAATCGCAAAAAAACCAATTTGAAAAGATACCAAACCTTTGTAATTTGCCCATACAAAACCAAGAGATTGTTTTTTACTGCGTGACCGACATCGACATGGTGGGATAAAATGAAGAGTTGATAACGGAAATGCAATACCTAGTATAAGTCACTTAAACTAATTACGTTTCTGCCTTTCACATAAGAACTCAAACTGTATCTTTATTCGGTAGAACAAAGGTTTAAATTTCCCTCATTTATTTATTTATTTATTTATTTATTTAGTCTATGGAAAATAACATCCTTACAGACTATTATGATAACAATAAAAAAAAATAATGATAAAAAATACAAACATATGAGAGATTAATAAAATTTTAAATAAACTAGAAATTGATAAAAATATTATTTAATTATTAAAAGAATAATGTCTCTTTTAATAGTATTTAAGCTCTTATAAAAATCAAAGATATGATAAAATTGATTAAATTCGATACAAATGCGGCGAAAAGGATCAGAATTAGCATAATTTGTAGAAAATATTTAACACTAAGAAATATATAGTATCTTGATAAGCGATGTAGAACATTTATGTTGAGTTTGCTAACTAGGAAATCTGGATGTAAATCTCCATTAATCAAATTTATTAAAAAAGTTACATATAACATTTTACGGCGACTATAAAGTGTAGGAAGCTTTATAAGCGCAAGACGGCTTTTGTAGGGAGGTAAATGCACAGTAGAATTCCAACCAAGTCCACGGAGGCAAAATATAAGGAATTGTTTCTGAACGGATTCAATAGAATTAGAGTGCACGTTGTAAAAAGGATCCCAGACAACAGACCCATATTCAAGAATTGGTCTCACTAGAGTAGTAAACAGCCTTTTTGTAATGTAAGGATCAGAAAATTCTTTTGCCCAGCGTTTGATAAACCCCAACACACCAACTGCCTTATTAATTGTCTTAGTAATGTGATTTCGGAAATCCAAACGTCTATCCAATAAAACACCAAGATCATTAAATGTTTCAACCATCTCTAGCCGCATACCATTCATCACGTACAAACCATTAACAGGAAGATATCTTGAAAACACCATGTATTTGCATTTTTTTATGTTAAGATCCATTAGGTTCAAATTACACCATGTACTAAAATTATTAATATCGATTTGCAATAACATTTGGTCAGTACATTTATTAAAGGAAAGAAGTATTTTGACATCATCTGCATACATCAGGCATTTAGAATATTGTAAAACCGATGGAAGATCATTAATAAATAGTATAAACAAAAGCGGACCTAAATGACTACCTTGAGGAACGCCAGATGTGACATTGATAACATTAGATTGCACAGTACGAAATTTAACACATTGTTTACGGCTTTTAAGGTAGGAACCAATCCATTTAAGAAGCGTCAAACTGAAACCAATACGGTCTTACTTATATAGTAATAAATCATGGCTTACTCTATCAATGGCTTTGCTGAAATCAGTATAAACAACATCAGTTTGTTTTCCATTAACAAAGCCATCATTGACTAGAGTTGTAAGTTCCAGTAAGTTGGTAATTGTTGAGCAGGATTTACGAAAACCATGTTGCTGTTGTGAAATAATAGAAGACGCTTGATATGATAATGCCTCAGTTATCAATTTTTCAAATAATTTTGGAATTGAACTTAATTTAGCAATTCCTCTATAATTTGATACTTCGGATTTACTTCCAGACTTAAAAATTGGAGTTATAAAGGATTTCTTCCAAGCATCAGGAAAATATGCCAGTCTAATTGAATTATTATAGAGAAATGTTAGAGGAATATATAGAAGATCAGCGCAACGGTTGATCAATGATCTATTTTCTTTATATTTCTTAAATAGCTTAGTTTTTTTATTTTTTAGGCGAGAAAGAAATTTTGTATTCCAAGGAGGACCAGTAGTTTTTTTTTGAAAAGTCTTTGGAACAGATTTAGTAAAACAATTGTATATAACTTTATAGAATGACTTCAGCATCAGATCCAGATTATCATTACATAAAGCAAAAACATTACTCCAGTTGATTTGTGACAAAGCAGAAGTGAGTGCATTGTAATCGGTTCTCTTAAAGCAAAGCTCCTTAATCTGTTTCCCAACATTACTGCAAACTGTATAAGAAAATAAACAGGTAATTTCTAATGTTGGGTAATACTGATCTTCAGGAAATGATATAAGCGATGCTCTTGAAATACAGAATTCGTTAGGTTCACTAACGAAAACAAGATCTAATAATTTGCCAAACTTATTGGCAACATTATTAATTTGGAAAAGGCAATTGGAAGACAAATTCAGACATTAGGTCAGTGGAAAATACTGGAATTAAACTATTTGAATCATCTTCTTTATCCCATGAAATCGAAGGAATATTAAAATCACCAAGTAATAAAAAAGACTCTAATGGTTTTAATTTTTTAAAAATTAATTCGGCAGCTTTCTTGTGCTTTTCGTATATTCCTATAGAAGATCTGGGAGGAATATAGGAACACATGATATAAAACGATCTATTATGTTGTTTTACCAGTACGCAAATAGCTTCAATAACAAAGGCATTATTAAAAAAATCTCTTCTTCTGACAAGTAATTTATAACAGCAATCATAACACCACCACTCTTACTATGACCATTATTTCTATCTCGTCTAAAAATTTGATAGTTTGGACACAAAATTTCAGAATTATGAATACCTTTATGTAGCCAGGTTTCAGTAAATACAAATATATGTTTATCAAAATTAAAACTATCAGCATATAGGACAGATAATTTAGTATTAAGGCCTCTAACATTTTGTTACACAATTGAACTCGCATGGACAGAAGAATCAATTAGTTTTTTAAAATAGGAATAGAGATTTTAGGTACTCTAGGATTATTTCTGAAAACATATTCACGAACTAGAGTGTTTTCAGGCCAGAAACTAGGATCAACGATTTGCTTAAATAGTTCATAAGGTACCAGTATTTTAAATGATGTTATTTCTCTTGGTTGAGAATAAGAAAATGTATAAGTTAAAATATTTTCATCGAAATTCAATTTGTTTTTTATGTATTGATTGATATCTTCAATTGAAGTTGTAGACGTAAAGCGTGAAACAAATATAGATTTTTTCGGTGGAACAACAGTTAACAGATTTAGAGTTGAATTGGAATCAGTAGGTACACACATTTGTTGATTCGGTAAAGTAGGAAGAATATTAGTATTATTGATGGAATTCAAAAGTTGATTATTAGGTGGAGAACGTAGAACCGTTGTAGCATTTCAATTAGAAGAAGAACGGGAAGATTGCGTTAGAGGAATAGGAGAGCCAGCATCATTTACTGTCAGAGCAGTAGGTATAGTGTTCATGGATTGTGTAATAATATAAGGATTTTGATTATGCAAAGATTTTTTAATTGATCTTGTCACTCGTACTTCCATGTCATCAGTGGATTGTGAGCATTGATTGGAGGAACCAGCAGCAACCTCCATCGATGGAATCGAGCTGGAACCCTTAGAGTTAGATACCGAATACGGATTATGATTAATTGATGAACCAGATGGAAGAGGAGAAACAGCATCAGTTTCGATAAGGTTTGATGAGGCAGTAGTACGGAGAGAATTCGACGTAGTTGGTCGATTATTCAGGTCTTCTAAATTGTTTTTACCTTTAGGAGATGAAGACTTTAGTGAGCTGGAGAATTTTTCCAAGTTATGGAATTTTGTAAATAATTCGCCATAGCTGGATAATTTTCTTTGCAGTTCAACAAAGTCTTGAGAGATTTTTTTAAACTCAGATTGCGAACTTTTAAAGAAATTATAAAATTCCACACCAATATTTTTACAATGTGGACAAGTCCAATGAAGGTTTTTAGTTTTATCAGCTAAAGCATCAGCATCACGAGCCTTAAGACCTTTAGTGCAAGTTAAATGGTAGTATTGAATGCACAGCCAACAAGACACCATTAGTTCATTTTTAGTAACCACACAATGTTCTTATGAGCACTTCATGATAATATGGGACAGCTCAGGAGATAACAGGAATGTTACTTTATTATAGTTCAGGCACAAACCAATACTTCAAAGTGAATAATCGAGAACTTGACGATAATAAACAAAAACAAACAGTATGACCAATATTTGGTATTGTAAAGGCTTAACAATTTGATGTAATATGCAAGTTATGCAGAAACCCGCAAAAATCCGTAAATGCACCAAACACAATTATTGTCTAATTATTCCGATTTTTTAGAGTTCTTTTTGAAAAACAGGTCCAAATAATTCCGTATTTAAACAATAAATTTCTAAAAATTTACTAGACACTTTAACCCTTCGTCAGGCACATATTTTGAGCCCTTAGTTCTGGCACATGGTGTCTGGCCAGACCCCTATACTCTTACATGTATTTTTATGGAAATATTTTGTGTTTCTATTTCTTTTTACTATGTTATTAGCTACCTGAGGAAGAAAAAATAGACCTGAAAAATTCTTTGGAATGAAAAGGGCAACAATTTTTTTGTTCTATATATATTTCTCTTTATTATGGGTAAAGTAATAAATGTTTATGACAAAATAGAAAATTATTATGAAGAATACATTGATTTTTTATTCAATTTTGCGGAAGGCAACAAAAGCATAAATAATCTACTTTTGAATGTTGCTGACAAACAGGATTGTTGCATTTGCAGCAAAAAAAGCGTGTCTTACGGCGTATTTTGTCACCTTGCTGCAGGCAAATTCTGCAATCTTTTTTGGCAGCTAGTGTGTCTGGACCACTGCGTGAAGCCACATTACGGTTTGCTATATTGAGAGGTCTCCCAAAGTACGCTTCAAATGCTATACGAGTTGTTGGTTGAGCCACAATGTGCGGATTATTTATGCGATTTTCAACGTTGGCCAGTACCAATTGCTTTGCAAGTTTATATAAAAATATGCGTCTTCTTTCTTTTCTTGTATTTTCATCATTTAGCTTACATATAATGTAACTTGCCAATGCCATCGCATCAATCATGTTGCAGAAAAACGCGTATGTCCAGCGTCTGGTTGACCGTTTTGTTGTGTAATAAGTTAGCATTTGATCCATCGTATCGACTCCGGATTTAGTTGAATTATAAAATAAAATTGCTTCCGGCTTCATGGCTACGCCTTCAACATATTTCGTGTAATGCACGGTTGAAATTAAATTGACTGCCTTATTTTTTTTGGGCACGTAGCTGCAAAGTGCAACAAGATTTTCATGAAAACCAAACACACTTGAAAGAATTGGTCGTCTGGTGCTCTTCATAACTTCCTTAGGAAGACATCTTTTGTTTGCTCGAATGGTGCCAACAAATGCCAGTCCCATAGCAGCCAGTCGTTTAGCGCCGTTCAATGAGGTGAAAAAATTATCAGAAATAATTGCTCTGCCGCTGTTTGCGTAACAATTTGCGAAATACATTAGAACGTTTTCACCTTGATCTATCTCCCGATTGTCTCCTTCCTTTCCAGTGTATAGTTTTCCTTTCAATGGAAATTTAGTCTTAGCATCGCATGCCCACCAAACTTTGATCCCATACCTTGCAGGTTTTGATGGGTGAACTTTGTGCGCCCACGATACGGAAATAACTGCTCATCGATGGTGATATTTTCATAAGGTTCATAATAATTTTGCAGATTTTCATTGAGAAAATTCCAAAGGTCCCGGATAGGAGCTGCTTTATCTGTTTGCTGTCGGAATGCCCGCGTACGACTATTATCGAAACGAATATATCTGGACAGAGTAATGAATCGTTTGTGCGACATAGCCGCACGGAATATGGGCAGCGAACCAGAACGCCACAATATACTGGAGTCTTGCATATTATTATGGCTGAGACCAGAAGCCAACAAAATCCCAATGAATGCATCTAGCTCAGAGCTTGTCAAATCAATACATTTTCTTTGGGTAGACTCTGGATGTTATTCATTCCATTTTCTAATTGATTCTCGCCCATGCCGATTTGTTTCACTAATGATGACGAACGTAATATTGGTTGAGAAAAATAGCTTGAATACCTCAACTAGATTGGTGAGCCTTGTTTTTGTTCCAGATCGAAAACGCATGATATTATGCTGGCGCAAACGAGATGCAGGGGGTTCAGTTTCGTTCCATTTAGTACCGTCTTTACCATAAAAACAGCCTGAGTCGACTTCATTTGCTGCTTCAGCATCATTTCCACTTTCTTCTTCTTCATCTACGTCTTCATCACTATCATAAAGTTCGTTAGGTTCAATTTCCAAATCATTTTCTATGTCTGATGCATCATCTTCTGGCACATAATCAGCAGTGTCATCACCATCGTTTTCTAAAACATCATAATTTTCATCAGCTTCTACCTGACTTTGAAAATCACACACTAATGCCTCTGACAATTGGGGTTGCAAATTCGCGCTACGCAAGCGTGTATTATAAATAAATTCCAGTTCATCAGCCATAATATACTAACAACACAACAAATCTACCTGCGTAAAATTATTCACAAGTTCAAAATCACCGCACAAAAACTAGATTACTTCTTCACTGTTCAACTCACAAACAAAATCAGAAGAAAGAAGCATAAAAGAATAAAGTAAATACAAATTTCCAACTCGTGCCATGTGCTTTGCCTATGCGTTCATACAAAATGCATAGGGGTCTAGCCAGACACCATGTACCAAAAGTAAGGTGAAGATTTTTTATTTGGCTTTTTTGTCCTGTTCCAAGGACTTTTTTTCAATTATTAATTTATACATCGAAAGCCAACAATATTTTGGGAGATTACCTGAAATTACAGCCATGTACCTAAAATAGAAGTATGCTAAATTGAAGCATGAGAATTAAATATGTCTGGCCAGAACCATGTGCCACTTCGAGGGTTAAAAAACACGACACTCAATAGGGCGGATCGCGAATGACAATATCTGATAAAAATTAAAATATATTACCCCATATATGGAATAATATATGTACTCATATATGGCGTATATGAATCAATATATAGACCAACATATGCAATATATTACCATATATTTCCATATATGGATTCATATATTTCAATATATGAACTTCATCTTTAAATGTATTGGCCCATATATGATCATATATGAAAGCATATACGATCATATATGAAGCCATATACTGAACATTTTCACCTGGGTATACGAAAAAATTTCCCCTGAACAAGTCACCCAATGTGGTGACGAAATATTGGGATACATAAATATTTCTAAATCTTTTTTATAAATAAAAAGGGATTGTATATACTCCACTTCTTGTCCCTTTAGGGTGTCTCTCTAAATAAGTGGACGGTCAGCTTTTATATTTAATTTTTCTCGTGTAAGGAGAAAAATTATAAATGTAACACAAGCCAGCCGAAAAGAAATAAATAAAACCAAATGGTAGTTAGTTCAATTTACAGAGTTTATTTCAGTTATGTGGTGCTCACCGTTTGAGAGATAAAAGTGCAAGGTTTGGTTTTTTAATGTAGTAGCCTCGAAGGCTCGGTTATTAACAAAAGTAGGTATAACCTTTACGTTACGTTAGCTTATTATCTAAGTATTATACATTTTCATCCAATTGATTTCAAACTTTAACTACGTAAATGTGTATTTACTTACGTTAAACAATTATAAAATATAAAGATTTAAAGAACAATTTATCTTTATGCTAATTTATACATGCCGCCTCTCCTTGCACTGGTGCAACTTATGCGTTAGATGGAGCCGAACAAAGTACTAGGGCCAGCGATCGAATTGCTTCCGATAATATTTGTTGATGAGGTAAATGGGTAATTTGTTTAGCTTCCTTAGGTGCCGGTTTTTTGGTTTGGTTTTGCCTCCTTTTACGGTTGCCGTTATTGTGGCGACGTTCCCCAATTCGATCTCTAATTGTATGACTAGCTACGTTTACACGTTCACGATGTAGTAAGGTATGATGTAGAGCCCCACATTTCAAACAGCGATCTGGACTATTACAATTCCGAACGCAGTGAGTACGAGCTGAACAGTTTAAACACAATTATTGTGTTGGCGAGCAATTTGGTTACGTTCACCTGCATTCATTTCAAGGAAACGCTTGCAAAACCGAAGAGAGTGATAACGCCGACAAATCTGTCACTGATGTATAGCAGGATCACGGGGTGCTTGTCTGCGGGAGCTGGAAAGAAATTTTGGAATTAAATTTAAAGGGGATGCCTTAGGTCCCAGAGGTATAGGCTAATAATGATAAATATAGTTGAGAAAAGTGTATAGAAAAGATTTAAAAAAAAAATTGCGAAATAGAGTAGCTATTCGGAAGAAGTGGAATTTTGGGACTTATCGAAGGGCAAAAAGCACAATTTAACAATGGGTCGAGTGATAATACCATTGGCAGTGCGAATATCTACAACCCTCACTTTATTGTCAGGTCCCGAGTGAACGTTTTCAACTCTGCCTAAACTCCATTCACTTTGTGGGAGAACGTCGTCAATTACCACCACAAGATCCCCATTTTGCAAATTGGCGGTTGTGAATTTTCACTTATATCGTTTATGAAGAGACTTTAGGTATTCCTCCTTCCATTAAATCGCAAATTGATGGTGCATAGCTTTAAGCTTTTCCCACCGATTAATCAAAGGCAAGTTTTGAGAACTAGGCTCAGGAAGAGCCATTATTGGAGCACCCCGGAGAAAGTGTCCAGGCGTTAAGGCGGTTCAATCCGTGGAATTTTCAGTCATAGCAGATATCGGCCTGGAATTTAAAACTCCCTCGATACGGGCCAGGACGGTAGCAAATTCTTCAAAAGAAAAGCGATATAAGCCAGCAACTCGTTTTAAATGGAATTTAAAGCTTTTAACCGCCGCCTCCCACAATCCCCCCATATGCGGGGCGTGTGGAGGAATAAAAGACCATTAAAACCCGTGTGTGACATACTTGTGGGCGATATCCGTGGAAACGGATTTGAGAAAGCTGTTGAATTCTCTGCGAATGGCTCTACTTGCTCCTACAAAGTTCCGACCGTTGTCCGAAACGATTTTGTGCGGGAGTCCTCGTCTTCCCACAAATCTGGAAAAGGTTGCGCGGAAAGCAGCTGTGGAAAGGTCGAATCAAGGCTCTAAGTGCACTGCTTTTGTATAGAAACATACAAAGACGCATGCGTAACCCTTTAAAAGTGGTGCGTTTCTTAGAGTCGAACTTTTGAGTTCAAAAGGTCCCGCAAAATCAATTCCAGTTATATGGAAAGGCAAAGAGTATGTGCACCGTTCGGAAGGCAGAGGTGCCATGATCTGGGAACATGACCTTTTCTTGTTTATTATACATATTTTGCAGTACCGTATGACCTTTCGTGCACGGAGCTTAAGACGAATTATGTAGAAATCGGTTCGTATCATGCGACACGTGAGATTACATTCTGCATGAAATAGAAATTCGTGTTAATATGTCAAATATATCTCGCAAAAGTGTGAGTTCCACGGCAAAATGATTGGACATTTTTCACTATAAGGTAGAGCTGAGTTGGCCAATCTGCCGTTAACTCTTAAAACTCCATTTGAATCCAGAAAAGGATTGAGAGTGTATAAGAAACTTTCCTTGGAATCGGTTCAGCTTGAGCTAATGCATAGCATTCTTTCTCGTAGCATTGTCGCTGAGCGAGAACTATAAGTCTTGTCCTTACGGAAATGATTTCTTTTTGACGAAGCTGAATGCTGTCATAGCGTAACGGAAAGGTAGGGTTTGCGAATGAACGATCAAAATATCGAAGAAAACGAAAGACATACGAAAAAATTTTCAAGACTCGAGTATACGAGGAAAATTTCTCCAAGAGATTCATTGTGGTGACGGTTGACTGAAGGCTGTGAGTTATATCGGTTTCTGGTGAAACTATAGAGCTTTTGTTTGGTAATTCGGAACAAAGTTCGGGGTCTTGCTCTAGTTGTAGTGGTAAGAGGAGATTATGTTTGGGCCATTCAAAAGCAGGGTTAAGGAGCCAGGGCGGCCCTTGCCACCAGAGGCTATTATTTATTAAATCCTGCGGCCTGCATCCCCTGGATCCTATGTCTGCCGGATTGTCATGGGTAGGCACGTGGCGCCATAGGGCGTTTGGAACTAATTTATGAATCTGAGCTGTTCGATTGGCGATATAAATTTCTTTTCACGTCGTTGGGGGTTTAGCCAACCAACCTAAAACGATCGAGGAATCGCACCAAAGAGTAACTGGGTAATTGTCTAACTCTAGGGATGTCACGGTATGGTTTACCAACTTTGCCAACATTACGGCCCCAGAGAGTTCTAGACGAGGTAAAGTTATGACCGCTAAAGGAGCTACCTTACTTTTGGCTACAAGCAAATTTGAAAATACTGCAGATGAAGGGGTTTGCACTCGTATATACACCGCAGCACAATATGCCCTCTTTGACGCATCGCAAAACCCATGAATTTGAATATTATCCGAGGGAATAAAGTTAATCCAATGAGGTATTCGTATTTGTTCAACATTCGGTAGATCGTTGATAATCTCATCCCAAGTCCTAAGAGTCTCTCCGCTCACTGGTTCATCCCAGTCAATGCGTTCTAACCAAAGTTGTTGAATGAGAATTTTTCCTTTAATCACCACGGGGGATATCCATCCCGCTGTATCGAACAAATTTGCAATGGAAGATAATACCTGCCGTTTGGTGATTTTCAAAGCACTGGGAATTGGCTCAAAGCTGTAGGTGAACGAATCTGTAATGGCATTCCAGCGAATGCCAAGTGTTTTAGTACAGCTGGAGTCCTGAAATCGAAGAAAATTCGAGTCATATAAATCTTCTTTTGGAAAGGTTTTCAACGAACGAGAGTCATTGGATGTTATTTTTTTAATAGAAAACCTGCTGACTCCAGGGATTTTCTTAACTCCTATTGGGCCTCAGCTGCACCTTCAATAGAATGACTCCCAGAGAGAATATCGTCAACGTAGGTTTCCCTACGCAAAATAAAAGACGCTTTTGGAAACTGCTTCTCCGAATCAGATGCCAATTGTAAAAGCGTTCGCAGGGCGAGAAAGGGAGCGCAATTAATCCCAAAGGTAACTGTCTTTAGTTTGTAATCTTTGACAGCCTCCCGGGGGGATTTTTGAAAGAGAATTCTCTGGAATGGCCTATCAATAGGATCTATCCAAATCTGGCGGTACATTTTCTCTATGTCACCGCTAAACACAAACTGGTAAAATCGCCAGTTAAGAATGACTGTCATTAAATCTGCCTGAAGGGTAGGGCCAGAATATAAAACGTCATTGAGCGAACATCCCGATTTTGTTTTCGTGGAAGCGTTGAAAACAACACGGACTTTAGTAGATTTGCTCTCAGGACGCAAAATGGCGTGATGCGGAAGATAATAGGAGGAACATTTGTTTTCGGCAAAATATTCCTTAGAGGTTGTTTCCTCCATGTGGTCTAAAGTGATATACTCATTCAGAACCTCATTGTATTGGATATGTAATGAGCGGTCCTTTGACAGAGTCTGCTCCATACGAACATATTGCCTGATAGCTACAAACCTCGAAGGACCTAGACATACAGATTCCGGAAAATCTTTCTTAAATGGTAACCTTACCATGTACCGACCATCTGGCTTGCGTTTAGTCGTTTGTGAATAAAATTGCTCACAATATTCATCTTCGGCTGAAATGGGATGCACTGAGGGAACTTCTTCCTGTTCTCACGGACCAATTGATCCAAATTTTGTGACGGTGAGGTGACAGAAGTGGAAAAGGAGCATATTGGTTTGGTCTTTATAGGCCCACTGAGAACACAGCCGAAAATAGTGTTATAAGTGGAAGCCGAGCCACAAATGTCCCTTTTGATGCCATCGAGATTTATGTATCGTTCGCTGTCATTACCTATAACCAGATCAATTTGAGCCGATACGTTAAAGTTAGGATCCGCCAAATCTAGATCTGATATATCCGCCGGATTAAATATCTCAAACGATGCTGAAGGAATCTCATTTGTGATCTTAGTTAAAACAATTGCAGTGATTTGTATTCTATAATCGAATTTTTTAGAAAACAAAACTAAATCACATTCCTTTTCAGACAGCCAATTCCTGACAACTAATACCTACAATTTCATAAAAGCATTTTCTCGTTGGAATGTGAAGCCTGTTTCTAATCCTTTCCGAAAGAAAAGTTCTCTCAGAGCCAGGGTCGATTAGGTCGTAAAAAGTTCACCTCCGTATTCAATCTGCACTAGTGCCGTCCGTAGGAGAATATTAGTACCAGTAGTGGCATAATTTGAAATTATCTGCGGAACTTTCTGTGTATTGGACGTCGATTGTTTTCCAGCCAACCTTTTTTCAGAAACAGAAGGATTGGTAGTCTTAATATTTGGGGATTTTTGAGCAGATTTTTTTTCCATGATTGATTCGTGCTTTATGTTACTGATCGCTTGAACCGATCTATTTTGAGAGCTTATTTTTGGTCGCATGTGAAGCAGAGTATGATGTAGCACACAAGTGTTTGCTGTAACAATTTTTCTTTATATGTCCCTGTGAAAGGCAATTATTGCAGAATTGATTTTTGAATACAAAATCAACCCGTTCCTGAATAGAAAGTTTTCGGAATTCAGGACAAATTCTCAAATTGTAATTTTCTCCACAACGTTTGCAAAAGTAACTCAGTTTCTCTTGAGAAGTATATGTATGAATTTGGCATTGAGTCTCCTCCCGAAATGGGTATGACGATTTCATAACCTTTATTGTTGAAAGTCTTTCTACTTTCTCACATCTCTCCAAAAGAAAATTGTTAATTTGGATCCATCGCGGTACTTCTCTACTGGCATTTAAAGAGAGTTCCCACTGAGATAGGGTTTCATCTGGTAGTTTCGTTGAAACTAAGTGAATAAGTAAAGGGTCCCATCCTTCCACTGGCACGTGTAATGTCTGCAACATTGACAGGCAGTCAGTGACAGAATTATGAACTCTTCGAAGGGACTCACTGTCCTCACAAGTTGCCGGAGGGATGTTAAAAAGAATCCTAACCTGATTGCCTACTAGTGCCCGATTATTCTCGAATCGTGATTTTAAAGCCTCCCATGCGAGATTGAAATTCTCATCTGTTAAAGAAAATCTTTTTACTATTGCACCTGCATATCCAGTAGTTTTATTTCTCAAATGATAAAGTTTCTGAGCAGGTGACAGCTTAGGATGATTGCTGTAAATGACCGTGAACATGTCACGGAAGAACGGCCAGTCTTCGTAATAGCCTCCAAAAATTTCCGTGTCGCAGGGAGGAAGTTTTATGTTCGTGTTCGACGATTCAGCAGACACATTATGGGGAGCCGTATTAATACTAAAACGAGCCTCAACGCTTTCCCTTAAAGTTTTTATCATATCGAGACCTTTGGAAATTGTCAAGTAGTATATTTCAACACATGCATCATACTGTTCCTGAGCCGTATTCTTAATCTCCTCCCCTTGATCTGATAACATTAGTTGTTCATACGATTTTTCTACATTATTCCAACGGGAGTCTATATCTCTAATTTTGATATCTAATAGTGTATCAGACTGTCCAGTAGAGTCCTGTGCCTCCAATTTCTTGCAAAACGAAATGAGATGCCTGGCATCGAATGCAAATTGATCGTTTACAGATGGCATTATAAAAATATATATAGAATATGGAAATTTTACAAAAAAAAAACGATATTTTCTGTAGCCTTTTAACGAAAGATGATTCAAGACTTTTACAACTAAAAGTCCCCAAAACTGTAATAAGCCTGTATTGTAAATGTAATCAGGATTACAGAGGCTTTTTTTCAGAAACGAAAACAGAAGCTAATTCTTTGTAATTTGAAATTAAAATGCTTCGTAATTTGTTATCCGAGAGTAAGTGGTGAACACAATAACTGAAAATCGATGATAATTTTAATATGAACAAATAATAATCTGTGGTACAGTTAATTTTTAAATTCACGTACTATCGATACAGTTTATAACAAAATCGCCTACCAAAGCAGGTTCATTAAGCTACAAGCAATTTCCCAACAGTTTTTTTTTTATTATTTTTCCAATTAAAAAACTATGTAAAAATTAAAATATTTGAGAAATGTGGAACCCAAATTAATTTAGATATTTACAGAAACGAAATACTCTTCCTTTTTTCCCCTTTACAATCAAATTTCTATGTTGAATAAACTTCCCAATTAACATAGAAAAGTTAAAAATTCAAGTGTTTTAAATATTGCTTGTATGGTGCTTTATTTTGAGTGATTTTTTACAGTAAAATCAAGTTCATACAAAATAATAAAAAAAACATTGTTTTATGCCTTTCGTTTATTGTTAATATTTTAAAATAATATTAAAATATTTGCTCAAATTTACAATTTTTATGTAGAGATTTTTATAAAATCTAAATTTCTTCAATCCTTTATACACTTTAACTCGGTCATGAGTATTTTAAATTTTAGTGTGTGTAATTTACCATTCGCACCACTGTTTCGCCGCACTTTTTAATTAATTGAAATGTTAATGTATAATTTCAATAAGAAACATTTCATTTTTGAAAAATGTAAAAATGTTACATTTGCAGTAAAGAAAACGTGTAGAAAAAAATCTAAAACCACTGTTCTATTCTTATAATTTGATCATAAGATAAAACTAAAGAGTAAATTTGTGTTAATTGACTTTTCCCTTTCGTGTAAAGAAGAGAATATTTGAGTGGATTTCTATGATCAGAAGATATTTAAGATACTTTATAATAGACTATGTCTCATACACGATGACTCTTAATTTCTCTCACTTCCAACACAATACAATGGTTAGATGAAATTTGGTTACTCTTTTGTTCTTAGTATTTGCATTTGTTAGGCCCGTTTGATGTATGCCGTTCACTGCAATTAAGAACCTTTATTCTTATTTGCCTTCGAACACGTATGATGTCTGACGTTCGAAATTTTATAATGTAGAAATTACCAATGCTATGCGATATGTTCTAAGTATAGAGACAATTTGTATTTTTGTAGTAACTTACATTTTCCCTTCAAAGGGGAACAAATTTGCAAACAACCCAGAAACGAAAAACTAACGGGATCTATGTTGAAATTTAGAATTCTTTACCGTTTTGCAATGTTGGGACTTTAAGCACATTTGTCTTCTATTTTTGTAGTATATACTTTTTTTCACTGTACTTTTACGCACTTTGTACCACTTAACACTACTTTTCACAATTTATTACAATCTTTTCTATACTCACAGTTCTTTGATTTTGTTGAAAATTTCTGTCCAAGAAGGAAAATTCTCCAGCATCGGAAGTAATCTAAAGTTGCTCCAAAACAATTTACACAAACAATTTGTGTTTTTTATTTTTTCCTTTGTTAATTTGCCGACAATGACTATGCGTGAAAGATATTTTCTCAACAATAACTTACAGCCTTTGTGTCATAAGCTCACCGTATATTTTTATGATTAATCAGAAGAGTATTCCTAGGTGACCAGTTCAAGTTTAGACGAAGGACCATGTATATACTCCACTTCTTGTCCCTTTAGGGTGTCTCTCTAAATAAGTGGACGGTCAGCTTTTATATTTAACTTTTCTCGTGTAAGGAGAAAAATTATAAATGAACACAAGGCAGCCGAAAAGAAATAAATAAAACCAAATGGTAGTTAGTTCAATTTACAGAGTTTTTTTCAGTTATGTGGTGCTCACCGTTTGAGAGATAAAAATACAAGCAGGTTTGGTTTTTAAATGTAGTAGCCTCGAAGGCTCGGTTATTAACAAAAGTAGGTATAACCTTTACGTTACGTTAGCTTATTATCTAAGTATTATACATTTTCATCCAATTGATTTCAAACTTTAACTACGTAAATGTGTATTTACTTACGTTAAACAATTATAAAACATGAAGATTTAAAGAACAATTTATCTTTATGCTAATTTATACAGGGATCTTAAGCTCAATTTAAAATAAAATAATATACAAATCAAGACGACCGAATAAACCTAAAAGAATTTTCTCTACATTTGTTTTTAAAAATGTTTCTATATTGATTGTTTTTTATTAACAATAAAAAATACTTCATAAGCATCAAAAGACAACCGCAGCTTTGTGATTTTTGCAATTTTATTTGTTATGAATATATACTTGGTATACTTGAGAGAGAGTACTTTGCTATTCCACTATCATACCAAGTCTGTCCATACTTCATTGCAAAATAAACATTGAAAAGTGAAGGTTGTAAATATCATTTTGTTACTAATTCAATTGTTGCTTCCGGCTCAATTGTTTTTTATTTTTCCAAAAGTTTTTCATAACATTTTTGCTTCTTATGTCTATTGTGGTATATATATCACTTTTCATATTCCATACTTCTGGCAGACTTTCATATAACTCAATAAACCCAACCAAGCCATCATTATTTATTTATTTACTTATTTATTTTCAATTATTATAATTCACTACAAGGATTAAATCTTATATAGAAGCACTGAATAGTAATCATTACCGTTTGCCTGCAAAAATTCAAATGAAATTTGTACTATGTCAGAATAGCTATTACATGAGTATAATGGTATGATGGCATACCATTCTCACATATCAAGTGTGACCGTCTAATAGCCGCTTAATAGTAACTGGTTGTGCTCTGTCCTCATGCCCTTAGTGTATCTCCAAAGCTTCTATTCATAGTTTTTTAAATCTATATGCTTTTTCAATTGAGGTATCTCTTACATTTTCTGATAAATGCAGTCCTGTAATTAAGAGAACCATATTTTCAAAATGGTCGGAGTGCTATGAAGCTTGAATAACACAATTAAAAGGAGGATGATTGTAAGACCAACTTGTGTAAATTACTTAAAGATGCATTTAAGTATCGTTTTTGTTTTTTATGGCTTTGCTGTTTTTGTTGTCTTCTAAGAATTGAAAAACAAAATTACGAGGATTACTCGAGTGTTTCGAGACGCTACAAATATGCTGTAAGAAACTAGAAAATTGCTAGACGGTTTTTTGTACGAATAACAAGCTCTATAAGGAAGAGCTTTGCCCTTGCAAACTTTTTTGGATAACCTGCTTTTACTTGTATCTATTGGCACTATACTTTTCTTTCAACTCTTGGTTAAGTGCTTCCTTACAAATAAGTTCTTTTTTTTGTCTTCTCCCTAAGAATTTATTTACAGAGTCCAATATTGGATTTTCGATGACTTCTTTATTTGTTCTGGAACATTTTACTTTATTATTTTGTGATCCTTAAGATTCTTTTTCCAGCCTCACCTTTTAACGTATGATTTTCAACCTTTATTCGTTTTTCTGTTGTTTAATTCTTATATTTTGCATTTTTTCGTTGTTGGTAAGTTTGTTTCTTCATTTTTGTGATTATTTCTGTCACGAAACTCTTTTACTTTTTCTCAGATGAATTTTCTCTTTAATCTTTTGTATGGAGTTGTCATATCGGCCACCAATTTAATCTTTCCGAGTTTAACTTGATGCCTATCTTTTTCTTTCTTTTTTCTTAATAATCTCATATATAACTGGATCATTTTTTATTTTTTCACGATGCAGTTGCTGCTTTTCTCGTTTTTTTTCTTAAAACATTTTAAGAATTTTATTCCGCATTTGCTTTTTTGTAGATGGTGCTTTTTTGAAAGACATGGCGTGTTATTTTTTTTTGCACGACCAATCTGTAACGAAAGTCAAAATTGCTTACGTTTTTAAATTCCAATCTATTTAGAAAATGCCAACTAGAGTTCTAAAATATCGATACTTTTGAATATTACTCGATACTTTTTAAGTATTGACCCAGCAAAAAAAGACTTTGCCAAATAATGGGTTTTAGAGCGAGCAGTAACTGGTTGAAGTTTGCCTGCTAAGCTCAGTATTTTAACATAGGGATGTCATTGGAGGTAGCTAGTTACCTACAACCTTACGAGTAGGGAGTGAAAAATAAATAAATGGTAGTTATATATTTTCCTTGTTCTTTGCAAAGAGCGGAGTTATCTCTCCCTGGTGTGTTAAGCAAAGAATATCTTTATTCAATAAACACTTTTAATTTATAGTAAATAAATGCTTACTTAGCAATTATAAATACTGTGGAAAATATAGCAATGGACAGAATACCCTTGGTTAGATTTGGTATGTGTAAAACAACGTTGAGTGTACAACACCACAAGTGTTGTAAATGTTTACAGTAGATGTTATACTAGTTTGACTGAGTATTCTCAGCTTAGATTACTGTAACCACTGTAGTCGATACAATGCAAACAGTGTTGATCGTTTTGTAATATGATTATTTCATACCTTAATAACCAAAAAATATTCTTGTCGGTAATAACGCATGTAATTCCTACTACACCTTCCTTTTTACGGAAAAATGCTCATATAGCTATAGTTGTATGAACATTCTTTTACAATAAAGATACATAAATTTTATAAGTAATTGATTATTATTATTATTACTTTGAATTGTATTATATTGGAATTCCATAGATTACTTTGTATTATTTTCCTCATGCATCATTGTTTAAAAATCTTAAGTCTATTCTTATGAACTTTTTGTTCCTTTTTCGTTTTCTTATCAACTATTGTTACATTATTTCCTAAAACTAGTTTTTTAATTTTGTAAGGTCATTTCTCGGTAAAACTAATTCTCCTATTCTAAAATTATAGTCTAGTGTATCCTTATCGTAATGCAATTTCTGCAAAAAGTTAGATCTATCTAACATCTCTCTAAATTTTACTTCCTTAGCATAATCATTAGACTGGTCGCATCTTGTATGGGATTTTTTTTTTAATTTAATTGTTTGCGCTGCTTAAAATATAAAGTTTTTTGTAAGAAATCATGTCCTAATTTTTCAACTCAGTCCAACGGTGCCTAGTCGTGTCTAGTGGGGCCCAAAGTACACGATATTATAGGTATAAAAAAAACATCTAATCAATCAGATATTTATAGTCATATTGAATAATGTGCTTCAAATATAAATTTAATTTATTAATGGTTTTGAAAGTTAATATAATGATAAAAAAATTTATATATTTGATTAATTTTATTGAATTGATTAATTAATAAGAGAAGATTTGTTGTGAGAAGGATATAAATGACGATAGTGTGCAACAACTTGGAGTAAGTACTGCTTATCTTTCTCATCGAATGTTAACGATTTATTGTAATCCGTCATGAAATTGCTCTTTCTGCTGCATCATTCACAACATTCAAATGTTGACAGACAGCTTTTCCAGCGCAATAATCAACCCTCTGCTGCCATTGAGAAGGTTCTGATTCTAAAAATTTTGGATCTATGGCTAATGGAGAAAAAAATTTCTTTGTCATCCATATTGACAACATTCCTTTTCGAAATTTTTTAATTATTTCCATGTATGTCATTGCCGATGTCGAGTTTTTGGACCATCATCTTTTTTATTTCCAACGGCACGATTTCATCAAAAAATACAAGGCCAACAGTTTCTTCTGACAAATATCACAAATGGTTTCTTATTTTTTGCAATAATGCGGCCGATACTTCTTTATCAAAATAAGATACGTTTTGAATGAAATAAAGATCTAGTTTTGGCACTTCTATAGCATTCACACATCGGAACCAATAAGGAACATATATGATAATCAAAAAAAAAAAGCAAATGCTCCGA
This sequence comes from Eustalomyia histrio, assembly GCA_949748255.1. NCBI lineage: Eukaryota > Metazoa > Arthropoda > Insecta > Diptera > Anthomyiidae > Eustalomyia > Eustalomyia histrio. Next base: position 102,831,439 of record OX456526.1, read on the forward strand.
AGACTTTTCAATTCCGCTGCTGTCAATTTGAACTGTTCGCAAAATAGAAATATTTTGTAACAATAAATGCACTTTAAGATGAATCGTGCATGCGATGTTGCACCAGGCAAACGAAATTGTACACGCTCCCCAATAAAATGGAGTGTTAGCTGAAGCAACTCTTTATAATCTGCACGCACGTAATGGAATTTTAAGGCATTTATACAAAAATTCTTCATATAATCTACGTGTGATGTTGTTAAAATTCGTAATACTTATTCGTCCAAAATTCCACTCTTGAAGGTGCTAGCTTCAATGTGTTTCCAATACTTGGCAAATCTGTTGAAGAGAAGAACTTCTGGCCTGGATGTTTTCCCAAAATTCATTTCAAATACAGTTTTGACCAACAATTCACTTATATGGTGGCGACATTATTAACCCCATTGTTAGTGGCTGCGGTATCAAAAGACACTATTTCTACTAATCCATCAAGTGACCATTGTTGCAAAAAATTGTAGGTGGAGTCTGCTATATTTACCCCAGAAGAATTTTCTACTTTCGGTATGCCGAGCAGTTTTTCCATACGTTCACTTGTGACAACGAGAGCCAGTCGATCTTTTTTTTCTGTACCCTTTATTTCTGGAAGGAGTTTCCCATCCCAATGAACTACAAATACTTCAGGAATCTGCAATAAACATTTTTAAAATATTATATAAAGTCTAATATGAAATCAGCTTTGATACTTACATTGAATTCATCGATAATCTGCTTAGTTTGTCTTCTACGATATTCTCTTCGCATTAAATGAAGCGTGATACGATACAAGATTTTCTAAATTGATAGGTGCAGCAGCAGCGAAAACATCTTGTACTTTATTCAGAATTGCGTTACCTGTTGCAGCAACAATATGCATAGCATCTCTGGTCGAAAGCTTGCATTTGTCCATGCTTGCTAGCATTCTGTCGTCAATAAAATTAACAGTAACGTATAATTTCTGATATATTTCTGTAATATATCTTTTTCTTGGATTTCATTTACATTGTCTGAGATGTTTTCGGAGTCCGGTGAATCATTTATTATTTCGGCTTCTATGTTGTCTTCAACACTCATGTCTAACGCAGCTAATTTATTCATAAGAGAATTTTTTTATAAAATCTATATTAATATAATAGCTTGCGAGTTAAATACCTTGAGCTTTATGTTTTTCAACACGCTTTTTTCTTCTTCAAATAGTTTATCTTTACGTTTTTGTTTTTGCGTTTAAACACAATACATTGTTCCTGGGCGACCTCTCTTCCTCTGAAGGATTAGAAAATCTTTGTCTTCCTGTATTTTCATTATCTCTAGAGCATTTTGAGCTGCAACATCAAATATAAAATTTTCTATCTCGTCACAAAAATCTTGTTCTTGTTTGTGCTATTTTTCGTATGGGGTTTGACAATTTTTTTGAATATGTCTCCAGTTTTCATATATTTTCCTGAATTTCCGAACACAATTAGTTTCATGTAAAGTAGGAATTTTTGCCTTGTTCCAAAATTCGAGTGTAACGCCAATAGTATATTTCATACTCTTTATCACTGTCATATTTTCTACTCGAAAATAATTCAAGCACTTGCTTTATTGATGGTAGCTTGGCTCCTAAAATATTAATTGCATATTTTCCCACTAGAAAAATATTTTCTTCATCAGAGCGTAGGTTTTTTTTCGTATCACTTTTAAACTCATATTGCTAACGGGATCAATTCACTATAGTTTGTATTTACTTAACGATTGATTATTAATTTGCACTTCTTGCTACTTTAACGACTTAAAGATTGTGAAAAAAATAGCAAACATAAATGAAGACTGCAGCTCAGTCGCTGCACATATCGTTCCACGAAAAAAACCGTTATCTGTATGCAAAACGTCAGCTTTAAATCAGAGAAAATAATTTGTGATGTAAATGTTTACAGACAATATGAAGTGCGTGTATGAACTACCGTTGTTTTACTTACATTGTAAGTGGTACATTTTGAAGGTTTGATCATTATTTCGTTTGTTGAATAATTTAACATGAAATAAAATATTACTGTTAAACTGAAGTCGAAGAAATTTCGCCTGAATAACATAAACTGAATTAAGCAAACAAGTAAACGACGAAGAAGCAAAGTAGTTGGCAAGCAGAGTAGATGGTCATCGTACACCGACGATAAGACAAGCGAGGTTTTGATGCCCTTTTAATTAGATACATTCTTGAACATTTTAATATGAACTTCGAATTTTTTATTTCTTTCAATAATAAATAAAGTTTAGTTAAAATCTTTCGTTCGTATCATACTAAAATATTAGCAAATACTTTAATCTATCTATACAATATATAATTTCTTAGAATGTCCGGATGTTTGTATATATGTCCTATTTTTCCGCAACTTTCTGAAGCCATCAGATGGCATAGGAAGCTGAAATTTAGCATACTTAAAGTACTCTGCGGAAGATCGTAACGAAGCCAGATTTTTGATTTTCCGTCTATGGGATCGGCTTTTTAACTAGTATAACTATAAAGATCTGATTGAATAGATGTTTTTTTTTTTATAATATGAGGAATTTTGGGCCCCACTAGGCACGACTAGGCACCGTCGAATTGAGCTGAAAAATTAGGACATGATTTCTTACACCAAACCTTATATTTTAAGCAGCGCAAGCAATCAAATTTCAAAAAAAAAAAATAATTGCGACCAGCCTAATAATCATCTATCTTATAGAGTGGACTAATTCTATCTACTTCATAAAATTGTTGAAACTCGTTTGGGAGTACGTAAGCCATTCATCCCAATCATCTTTGTCAACGGATATGTAAGATCTTATGTATTCGTTGAAAGTTCTATGACTGCTTTCTTCTGTTCCCATTGTCTGATGATGGTGATCAGTGGAAGTGATTTTCTCCACCTTATTCTTATACTCTGTACCCATATCCGAAATGAACGTCTTCATTGGACCATAGGTAAGAAGAAAATGTTCGAAAATTGCCTTTGCTATTGTTTTAGCACTTTTGTCTTGTATCGGTATTGCTACCAGATATTTCGTCATATCGCATATTATAGTGACTGTATATTCATTACCATTGTGAGATCTAGGTAATGGACTTATAGTATCTACTGATACACTATCAAATGGTTTTGTAGGTGTTGGCGTTAATATCGTAGGACTCCTCAAGTGCTTTGTAGTCTGGCTTTTTGATATTTTGGCATGATTTCTATTTAATTGATGCCGATTATTTTTATTATTTTCTGCCATTTTTTGTGTCTTTTTACCTATTAACCTCGTAGTTATTCGAAGTAAGTTCTCATTTTCAATATTTTATTTCTTCAAGTCATTTATTGTCATACGCGATAATGTGTCTGCAACGTAGTTATCTTTATCTCCTAAAACTTCAAAATCGTATTCCTCAAGATCAAGTCTAATTCAAGTCAGTTTAGACTTGGATTTTTCATAGAAAATAGGTATGATAATGGTCTATGATCCGATCGAACTAGAAAATGTTTTCCATAAATATATGGCCTAAAATGTTTTATAGCCCAGTGTATGGCAGTTAACTCCTGTTCAATTGTTTATTTATTGCCTTCTCCTTCTATGAAGCTTCTCGAGGCGTATGCTATTGGTAAATGTAAAAATTATTAGAAGTTATGGCTTTGGATTCTAATCCGAAAATATCGCTATGTTCGGAACATATTTTCGTTATTGTTTTACTAAACTCTTTTGGAACATTTTCCCTCAATTTGTTTAATATATCTGTGTCTACATTTATCGGAGGAATTATGCTTGAAAATTTCGTAATTATAAACATCTTATCTTAGAATTTTACTTTGTTTCAAGGTATTTACTGTATTATTAGTATTAAGTATTCTTTTAAATGCATTTTCAGCTTTTACTAATGTACTGGCTATGAAAACATCAGAATGGGGTTCCTGATTAGGTATCAATATTTCCTTGGTAGGAGATGAAAGTTTTATTTGGCGTATTACTTCAGATCTTGCTGGTAAGGTAATATCTTCATTACATGTATTAGTTATTGGTATTACTACCATCTGCTGTGTTATATATGTGGTCTCAGTATGAGATAATCGCTATATTGGTTAAATTCAGGTATGCAATTAAACTTCCTTATGAAATCCATACCAATAATTCCATCGCAAGTTATTGGGAATTCATCATCTACCACGTGGAATTTGTGGGGTATTAAAAATTATTAGTTTTTAAATCAAAAAATGTTGTGCCAATAGATTTGATTTTTCCTTTTCCAATTCCAGTAAGTGTTGTAATATTTGCTGTATTTATTCTCTTAAATGTGAATTTATGTTTTATTAAGGATATATCTGCTCCGGTATCCACTAGTAGTGTTATCATTGTGTTGACTATGTCTATTTGAATTTTAATGAAACTACTAAAGCTAAGGTTATACACGAATCATTTTCATTTGAGTTAGTTGCTCGGACGTAATTTTCATTTCCATGGTTATTACCTCGTCTGTATCTGTTATTATGTCCTCTATTCGGTGCTACAATTGAAGAACTCTAGACAACTTCCAGGGTAGGCGGCAGGATCGCCATGTAAAACAAATAAACAGCAATTCTATTTAGTTTCCTTGATCTTTGCAAAGAGCGAAGTTATCGCTTCCTGGTGTGTTAAGCAAAGAATATCTTTATTCAACAAAATCACTTTTAATTTATAGTAAATAAATGCTTACTTAGCAGTTATAAATACTGTGGGAAATATAGCAATGGACAGAATACCTTGGTTAGATTTGGTATGTGTAAAACAACGCTGAGTGTACAACACCACAAGTGTTGACTGTATATAATATTTACAGTATGTAGATGTTATACTAGTTTGACTGAGTATTCTCAGCTTAGATTACTGTAACCACTACAGTCGGTACAATGCATACAGTGTTGATTGTTTTGTAATGTGATCATTTCTTACTTTAATAACCGAAAATATCCTTGTCGGTAATGTAATTCATGCTATACATGCTACAGGAGTAAAACAACCAGTTAATGGTAAGGTTAAAATAACTAGTTATAGGTAACGCAAAAATAACTGGTTAAAGATATTTAATAACAGGTTGTTTATAAAGGGCATAATAATGCGTTACATAAGGGGTGCAAATAACGCATTATCAATAGGCACTGAAAGAGTGGCTACATATAATGAGTTTATAAGTCGTTACAGAACTGATAACAAGGAAGGAAATGAATAACTATACCATTTCCAATTTAATTTCAGAAAGTACCAACTATTTTCAGAAACTATTTATTTTATTTCAGATATTTAGAATTTTATTTTAGAAATTAATATAATAACTGAAATTAAATTAATATATGTGAAATTAAATTAATAGCATCTGAAATGAAATTAATAACTTCTGAAATTTACTGATGAATATAAAATTAAATTAAAAATTTCTTAAATTGTTATTTTCTAAAACCAAATTGATTATTTCTGTAAATAATTAATAATTTCTGATATTAAATTGGAAATAGTGTATAAAGAAATAATATATTAGGTTTATTTTTTCGAATTTTATATAAATATAAGTAGATATAGACTTCCTAAGTAGTTATAGATATACACTCACAATATTATTTCGTAAAAAATAATCTAAAATACTGATTTTTCATTATATTCAGCCCATATTGTTGTTTATTTTCAATCATTGTTTAATAATCGACAAAAGTAGTAAAAGTTATCGAAAGCCGTTTAAAATAACCATCAATTTTTAACAGACAAAATGTAGAAAAAACTATTTTGTGGTTTATTTTTCAAATTGAATTTTTTTTTATTTGTATGTAATTTTACAACACACAACACACACAGATGTAACATATATATTTTTATTTTCTATTTGTATCTATATTTTATTAATTGCTTGCAATTTTTATTGAAATAATTTTGTATATAAATAATTAGATTGGCTTTTTTTTTTAAATGTAGACAACAATATTTGAAATTTTTGTACTTAAAATTTGATAAAATATTAAAAACATCAATAGCTAATTAATGTGTTTGTAAGTAAAGGTAGAGCAGGGCAAGCAATATAACTGCTCTATTTCGCTTTCCCGCGAAGTCTATACGATCAGCTTTCGTACAAAGGCGGCCCCAAATGTTCAAATTATATTTGTTTACAAAAAATTAACAAAAGTCAGGTAAGTAGGGATAATCGTTTTCTTTACAAGTAGTTAGTTATAGATATTAAATTCGAGAAAAAACAAACCTATTTCATATTATTTTTATAAATCTTATTTTATATTTAAAATGATAAAAAAAACTTAATATTCAATATATGTGCAAATTAACCTTCAGATTAATTCATTCAAAATTCCAATTCAAAATGGTATTGGAAAAATCGCATTTTCAAATCAAAATCATTAAAAAACAGAAATATTTAAAATCAAAAAACTATTTGTTATTATGCTTCAAATTTTTTTTCTATTAATTTTTTTATTTGCTTTTAATTTGAATTGATTTTTGATAACAATTTGAAAAATTGCCAAAAATAAGTAGTTCACATTATTAGTAACTCATTATTTTCACTTTAGAAGTAATGCAGTGGGAGGGGTAGGTCATTATTGGTAATGCAAAAAGCAATGAGGTGCTATTACTAAATTTTTCCTGGGGACTCTTTACTACTCAATATTTTTTATATTCATACAAAAATAGATAAGACTAGTTAAAACAAAATTCTGCGTTATATACAAAAAATTAAATATATCTTTGTAAAATTTATTTCCTAAAAAAATCGTAAGGTGTCTATATGCCAGGGGTGGGCACTAATTTACCATCAAGGGCCACATTCAGGTTTTCCATAAATCATAAAGTGTATTCGAAGCTACAATGAAAGCTGATTTACCTATTTTAATTTTTGTATAAACTTAGTGTAAAACTTTTGCATTCGGTTGCTTCAACTAAATATTAATTTTAACAACAAAATTTGGTCAAGGATTATATTTAAATATGGTTGTGAGGAATCACATTTGAATATGGTTGTACTAACAAAATTTATTTGTTGAATTTTTTTAGTAAAACTATGCTCCCGTCAAATCCAGCGATTTTTAAACACTTTAGTAGAGATTTTTTAATAACATTCGGAATTTTGAAGCATTAGGGATACATTTTGCTAACAAAAATGTATGTGAAGTCGATTTGATTCGACTTCGAGAGTAAAATTGTAATTTGAATTCTGAAAAATCATAGCTTTTTTATTAAATATTTCTAATGAACAGTCACAATTAATACAACATTCAGACTTGAATGATTTTCGTAACACTAACATATCTGATTTTCCATTTATCCCGAACAACTTACTATGCTTTAGCGGGAAATCTAGCTACATTTTGTAAGGCGGTCTTCTTGTTTTTAAATTAAAATATTTAGAAACTTATTGCAAAATTATTAAATTTTGAATAATTTAGTTATTTTTTCTAGCAATTTTTTATTTAACCATATTTTTGGGTAAGATTTGGCAGTGTTTAAAGTGATGTTTGATTAATTAAAACGTCAACTTCTTCCCATAATTCTAAATTAAAAAACATAAATGGGTCTGTTTGTTTACATTTCCAGTAAATAGTAAACAGTAAACTTAAAAGAACAAAATAATTGTCAAAAATTAAAATCAACTGCATTAAAAACTTCAAAATTTTACGTCAAAACGAATTTAAGATAAAAATCTATTAAAAATATTAAACAAAGAGGAATAATATTGTGAAGAATAAGTTTTGAATCTAAAAATTTTATAAAAAATATATTTTGAAAAATTTTACAACAAATTGTAAAAAATCTAATGAAAAGACGATATTCAAAATTCTTCGAAAAAAATGCTGTAAGTTAATGTCTAAGAGTATTCTTATGGTCAGAGTTGTATTGTGGAATTGTATGAGGATTATTTTTGTGGAAGATCTTAACCCTCTAACTGGTCTCTTTATGGGTCAATTTGACCCTTTTTTCGAGAAAATCAAAAATATCCTTTAAAAAAGGACATTTAAGGATTAAAATATTTTACGAAAATGTTTGCCGGAAAATTTCAGTGGGGGTCACCAAAGACACCAATGTTGTAAATAAAGCTCTTTACGCTTAATTAGTAAAATTATACACCAACATATACAAAACAGGTAAAAACGGCGTCAAGTTCGGCCGGGCCAAACACTGAGTTCTCGCGTCTAGTCAGCTGTGACTTACAAATCGGGTGTGATATTTATTAAAATTAATAATAAAAAACAAGTAAGAGCGGCTAAATTCGGCTATGCCGAATCTTATATACCCTTCACCATGGTTGGGAATGGACAGATTTATATACGGACGCCTTTAAGAGGAAATTAACCATTTAGTTTGGAGATAAAACTCGGGAATATAGGTACTTTAAAAAAATTTATGTTTTGGGCATAACTTTTTTGTATCTGAAACGATATTTCCGAGTTTTTCAGCAAATGTGTTATACTAAAGATTTTCGATCTTTTGCTATATAAGACGTATCCATAGGTCATAATACAGCTCTAGAATAGTGTTTGTTGTTTGTGTATAAAAGGTGAAGAGGTGAAAGAAAAGAATTTCAACAAATCGTTAAAAGAAATCACTACAACTGCATGTGTTTTATTTCTACAAAATAGTTTGATTTAGCTGGCAAATTTACATTTATGGATTATTTAATTACTAATATAAAATTTTATTTAAATTAATTATTAAATGTAAAAAAAAAACAAAAAATAAACAAAAAAAATCTTAAGAAAATAAAAAAAAAAATGTACAAAAAAAAAGTGAATTGACCTGACCGAGATTCGAACCCGCGGCCTTAGAGAAAAAAAGTATTTGTGACATGGCGTCTAGACAACTGAGCTATTGAAGCTCACACAAAATCATCGTCAATAGATGTACATATATAAAAGTCTTCGTTCATTAGGGATTTGTTTAGTTTTTATTTAAATGACAAATCTTTGTATGTGTGTTGTTTGTGTATAAAAGGTGGAGATGAAAGAAAAGAATTTTAATTACTAATATAAAATGTTATATAAATTAATTATTAAATGTTAAAAAAAAAACCAAAAATAAGCCAAAAAAAATATTAAGAAAATAATAAAAAAAAATGTACAAAAAAAAAGTGAATTGACCTGAGCGAGATTTGAACCTCGAACTCCGCGGGCTTAGAGAAAAAAAGTATTTGTGACATAGCGTCCAGACAACTGAGCTATTGAAGCTCACACAAAATCATCGTCAATAGATGTACATATATAAAAGTCTTCGTCATTAGGGATTTGTTTAGTTTTTATTTAAATGACAAATCTTTGTATGTGTGTTGTTTGTGTATAAATGGTGGAGATGAAAGAAAAGAATTTTAACACATGGATGTGTTGTTATGCTCAAAATTCTACATACATTTTAAACAAAGGGATTTTACTGGAAAAATTAGAGGTAGTCCTGGTTTTTTGCTAATATCTCAGCCATTTATTAACCGATCTGTCTGATTTTTAATAGCAAACAGAAATGGATCACATGTAACAGAAATAAAAAAGAATCAAGTCCTCATCACGTCTGGGTTCTTCGGAAAACCCATTTCAACACACAGACGGACATCGTTAAATCAACTTCGCTCTTCATAAGGACCCAGAATATATATACTTTATAGGGTCTAAGATCAATATTGTAGAAATTACAAACGGAATGACAAACTTATATATACCCTTCCACCTGTGGTGAAGGGTATAAATATTATAAAATATTTTTTTTTTCATATTCATTTTTTTATTACTTTATTTATTAAATTTCTTTTTTTTTTGTTTGTAATTAAAACAACGAATTTTATAAGCTTTTTATTCAAATTAAAAAAAAACGAAAAAAACCGGTTGACCGGTTTTTTCTGCAAAAACCGAAACCGGTTTTTTTAAAATTAGATTTTTCGAAGAAAACCGAAACCGGTTTTTCCAAAAGGCCGGTTTTTTGAATACTCTATTTCCAGTCTAAGAAATAGCTTGCTACCTACTTAAGTATGATATTTATCTCATGTATTTTTGTACCTTATTTTATATATTTTTATTTTATTATATACTTTTAATGTACAACTGAATTTTCTGTACAGTTTTTTTTTGTTAAAAAAATTCTATAATTGGTGTTTTTTTATACAGAAGAAATGGTACAATTGAGTTCAAAAAGTACAATTTGATAATGACTTTTGTACGAAATTGAAATTCTTTCGCAACCCTGCTGCAATATTTTGATTGTGTTACTGATGGTGGTTTTTCTTCGTTCATTAGAGATTTGTTTAGTTTTTATTTAAATGACAAATCTTTGTATGTGTGTTGTTTGTGTATAAAAGGTGGAGATGAAAGAAAAGAATTTTAATTATTAATATAAAATTTTATATAAATTAGTTATTAAATGTTAAAAAAAACCAAAAATAAGCAAAAAAAAAAAAATATTAAGAAAATAATAAAAAAAAATGTACAAAAAAAAAAGTGAATTGACCTGAGCGAGATTTGAACCTCGAACTCCACGGGCTTAGAGAAAAAAAGTATTTGTGACATGGCGTCTAGACAACTGAGCTATTGAAGCTCACACAAAATCATCGTCAATAGATGTACATATATAAAAGTCTTCGTTCATTAGGGATTTGTTTAGTTTTTATTTAAATGACAAATCTTTGTATGTGTGTTGTTTGTGTATAAAAGGTGGAGATGAAAGAAAAGAATTTTAATTATTAATATAAAATTTTATATAAATTAATTATTAAATGTTAAAAAAAACCAAAAATAAGCAAAAAAAAAAAAATATTAAGAAAATAATAAAAAAAATGTACAAAAAAAAAAAGTGAATTGACCTGAGCGAGATTTGAACCTCGAACTCCGCGGGCTTAGAGAAAAAAAGTATTTGTGACATAGCGTCTAGACAACTGAGCTATTGAAGCTCACACAAAATCATCGTCAATAGATGTACATATATAAAAGTCTTCGTCATTAGGGATTTGTTTAGTTTTTATTTAAATGACAAATCTTTGTATGTGTGTTGTTTGTGTATAAATGGTGTAGATGAAAGAAAAGAATTTTAACACATGGATGTGTTGTTATGCTCAAAATTCTACATACATATTAAACAAAGGGATTTTACTGGAAAAATTAGAGGTAGTCCTGGTTTTTTGCTAATATCTCAGCCATTTATTAACCGATCTGTCTGATTTTTAATAGCAAACAGAAATGGATCACATGTAACAGAAATAAAAAAGAATCAAGTCCTCATCACGTCTGGGTTCTTCGGAAAACCCATTTCAACACACAGACGGACAGACGGACATCGTTAAATCAACTTCGCTCTTCATAAGGACCCAGAATATATATACTTTATAGGGTCTAAGATCAATATTGTAGAAATTACAAACGGAATGACAAACTTATATATACCCTTCCACCTGTGGTGAAGGGTATAATAATAGAAAAAATTCAAGCATAATTTAGCTACTAAGCAGTACATATCGGGTGTGATTTTTACTAAAATTAATATAAAAAAAGAAAAATTAAATCTTAAATAAGCATGGCGGATTCTGTTTGCAAATTAAGAGATTGGTTTTGTTTTATTTGTGGACATTTTACGCACCATCAAAGCAGAAGAAAGATATTCCCTACAATTGAAGAACCATTTTTTCTTTTCTTTGGAATACGATTTTTATCTGAAGCTTGGATACCAAAAACCGTATGTACTACTTGCGAAAGTGGTCTTTTGACCTGGTACAAAGGCGGTACTAAGGCGCTGCCATTTTCTGCGCCTATTACATGGATTGAACCTGAAGATCACAAATCAGATACATGCTATTTCTGCGTAAATTACAAATTTGGTAGAAGCCAAAGGCACTACGCGATAATGACATACGAAGCAACAAATAATGTCATTTTACCAGAAGTGCGCTGTGAAGGTGTTCCGGTGCCTCAACCGCCTACACATACATTTTCGGCCAATATGACAGTCGCCAATACAGAAATAACAGCGGCGGTTGAAAACATATTAGATATAAGTTACTTGCCTCTTGATGGTTTAAACATATGTCCTAATTTGATAGACCAAGCATATTTTGAAGATCTTGTAAGAGATTTAGGACTTACAAAAGAGAAATCTGAAATATTATGTTCCAGATTGAAAAACAGGAATTTGATAAAACCGATGTAAAAGTTACATTTCCAAGAAAAAGACACGCCGGTCTGGAAAGTTATTTTACAAAATCAGAAGAACTTGTATACTGTTGCAGTATTGAAGAGGTTCTAAAATATCTAAAGCTTCCACTGGACTCTTCCGCTTGGCGACTATTTATAGATAGTTCAAAACACAGCTTAAAAGCAGTTTTACTGCACAATGGAAATCAGCATCCATCAATACCGGTTGCGTATTCCACAAAAAAGGAGGAAACATACGCAAATATTTCAAATCTCTTAAATAAAATTGAATACTATAAATATAAATGGGAAGTATGCGCAGACTTCAAAATGATTGCAATATTGACTGGAATGCAAACAGGATATACAAAATATATGTGCTTTCTTTGTAAATGGGATTCACGTGCTACCAGCAGCCATTATCATATTAAATATTTCGAAGAATGTAAAGAAAATATTATTGGTGACTTAAATGTAATCCATGAATCCCTTGTCCCAAAAGATAAGGTCATACTTCCACCGCTGCATATTAAGTTGGGCGTGGCGAAAAATTTTATTAAAAGCTTAAATACACAAGGAAATGCTTTCAAACGCATTCAAACAATTTTCCCCAGATTATCTGCAGCAAAATTAAAAGAAGGTAAAATACGGTTTTAAGAAATAATTTATTTTATTTAATGTAAATTACCTTTTCTAGGAATGCTCGTTGGACCCGATATAAGAAAATTATTACAAGATGAAGAATTTTATGGTCATCTGTCGAATATGCAAAAGACAGCATTTGACTTTATGCAGCTGGTTATATCAGAATTCCTTGGAAACTCAAAAGCACAAAACTATGCAGAAAATATTGAAAGCATGCTAATCGGTTTTAACAATATTGCTGCATTTTCTGCACTCTCATCTCAATTTTTTTTTAAGGAAACCTTGGAGCGGTTTCAGATGAACACGGTGAAAGGTTTCATCAGGATATAAAGGTATTGGAAGAAAGATTCAAAGGGAAATCCGAAAGTGTAATGCTTGCTGAATACGTATGGGGCTTGTACAGAAACCTTGACCCATCGGAACATTCACGTCAAGCTAAATACAGGAAAGCATATTAAGTTTAATCTTTAATCTATTGTCATACTACTGCTATTTCCCAATTCCCTTTTACTCGAAAATTTGAAGCAAGAAAATAAATATGTACATTAGACCGTACCTCAAAAAAAAAGTTCACCGTACACCCTAAATATAAAGTATTTTAACAAGAAAATTTCGAAAATGTTTTTTTTTTTTTGGCCGAACGTAGGGGTCGCCATTTTATATTTTTCGTTATATCTTCGCCATTTACAGTCTGATCTTAAAGTGTTGTATATCAATGTTTTTCGTCTCGCGGAGACCGATTTTTTCCTCGAAGGAGCCATTGACCTCAAGTAACCCGTTCTAGTATTAACCCACCAGATCTCAGTTGCTACCACCTTAATGTACTACCCTAATATTTTAAATTGAAAGCTCGTAAAAAAGCAATAAACTTTTGCTAGTAAAGTATTTCAATAATTCCAGCGGAACTATTATTTTATTTTTTTTTTAATTTTTTATGTTGCCGAATGTAGGGCATTTTTAATTTTTTGTCATATCTTCTGTATTTACATTCGGATCTTAAAGGGTTATATATCAATGTTTTTGTCGCAATGATACCAATTTGTTTCATCAAAAATCATTGACCTCAAGCACCCTTTTATACTACTTAAGGGGTAACACCTATGTAAAAAGCCTATATATAAAAACTTTCTTTTTTTATTTTTTTTATTTACGGAGATGTGTTAACAAAGATTGGTTTTCACAAGATTTATGAAGGAGTACAAAAAAATATTTGTTTTACACAAAGTTTTACAAAATGATAGTATATTTACAATAGAGGTCCACGGCACGCAGCATTACTTAATCAATTTTTGGTGGATTTCTCTGAAATTAATAATGCATATGGAAAACTAAATTATCTATGGATGCGCGTAGGAGTTTTTGATAGGTCAAATACTTTTTGACTTAGAGCTGTTTTTTTACGAGTATAAAAAATAGATATTTTGACTTTAAAACTTCGCTGTTTTGTCAAAAATTAATATACCCAAAAACTCATACGCTTTTCTCTAGATAATTTAGTTTTCTATATAAAGTGTATGTTTCAAAGCGATCCACCTAAAATCATTGACGACCCCTACCCATTTTCGTAGAATATTTTAATCCTTAAATGTCCTTTTTTAAAGGATATTTTTTGATTTTCTCGAAAAAAGGGTCAAATCGACCCATAAAGAGACCAGTTAGAGGGTTAAGATCAAAAATAATTCTCATACAATTCCACAATACAACTCTGACCATAAGAATTCTCTCAGGCATTAACTTACAGCATTTTCTTCATATAGTATAATGCTCCCTTCGACCGAAAAATGAAAACTTTGACCCACTGTAAAAAAATACTCAGACGTGCTGGACCATAAGTTTGTTCTACAAAAATGATCTACTCAACATACCCTTTCAGAAATAAAGGGTCGCTATTCTGTTCCAAAAATGCTGTTGGACAGTGTAATTGGTACGGAGTTTACAGCATTTTTTCTCTTACGATTATTTAAATATCAATATTTTTCGCAATATAGTTGGTAGAAATCTGTTGAATTCTGTTATACGGTATAACCTTAACGTTACACAATTGAAATCGTGTTAACACGGCCCTATAATAAAGTAATTTTTTTTTTTATTAATTCTAGTTTAAATCGGTTCATTGGTCATTAAAACATAAGCTTTTAAAGTTGGAAAACCTTACTAGTTACATTTGGCATATAAAAATGGCCACAAATTTTGAAAATTAACCTATAATTGTTAAATTTTTTATCCAATCAGCAGCATATTCCAAAGTTATTTTGATATGCAGAAGATAAAATAAGTTCAATCGGAACTCTTGAAACGCTTTTTGAAAGTGCATCCAATTTAAATTTTTGATAAGACAACCTCTAATTTACATATTTTGTTTCATTTTTTTTAGCTGCAGATGTTATTTTACCGGAAAACCTACAGGACTCCGAAGATTATGCCAAAACTAGATTGTCAGCAATGGAGGCGGATTTAATGTCAACAGCATTTTACAGGTAATTATTTAGAAATTGGTTTGAAAGCTCTCTGGCGTTTTGGGATTCTATAATTTTTCAATAGTTTCCGTTAGTTATTCCGAGCAAAACATAAAAACTCATTTCAATTATGGTAATCCCCTATTCAATATCTCTTATTGTGACATTCCTCCAATTGCACACAAAAAATAATTTTCATATTTGAATACGAAAAACACTTATTCAATAAAGAAAAGTTTTGAATTTCGTTCGTTGACAAAATTTGTCAACAAAAATTGTAAGTTATTGAAATTATTTTGTTTTTCAGTCAAAAACGGCAATTATTGAATCAATAAAAAAGTTTTTGCTTAAATTTAATTTTTAACAAAAAAAAGTTGTTGGCTTGATAAAAAAAATGTATTCAAATTATTTAAATTATTAAATAAACAAATTATCGATTAAATGTTTTACGGATTTCTTCATTTTGCCAGATAAAAAAACATTAAAATCTATTTCAAATTTCATTTTATTTAAAACAAAGTACATAAAATTATGAGTAAAGAACATAAACATATTGCAATCCTTGCTATTTTTATATAATAAAATAAAGAATATGAATACAGCGAAGAATGAGGAATGCAATACTTTATTTTCGGATAAATAATGTTGAAAATACAGCGATTGCCGATAATAATGTGTAATATTTTAAATGTAAAAAACACACTATCTTTTACTTATCTTGTTTCTTATTGAACAATTTATAAAACTAACCATTTTAATTTAATTTATAATCTTTAATATATTTTTCCCTTTTCGCGAAACACTATAATTGTTTGCAACCGCAAACGTACACAAACAACCACACGAGTTAAACTTTACAGAGGCCGAAAACAAATAATGTACAATTCGGTTTTAAGTTTAATAAATTTACTTTATTAAGACTTTGCTCTGGAGCATATTTTCTATGACTAAATTTAAATCTATCTTAAAAGTATTTAGGCACCAAAGTTCTTCGAACAAAAGATGCAACGTTTGCACAAAATCCATTTCATCATCTTGCGCGATCGTATGATGTAAACAAAGAATTTCGTTGTGAAATTCCCTGCTACGATAAAAGCATTGATCTGTCATCAACAAGGGCAGATCAACAAAATCAATAAGATAAACAAAATTATTTCATCACACGATTCGCATGGAGGCAACACCCTTATTTACTTAAAATACAAAAGAGTAGTTTAAAGTGCCATGCAAAAGCTTCTGTATGATATCATAATGAAATATGATATCCTTTTAGTACAGCATCGCGCAAAACAATTATGGATAGTAATTATAATCGATCAACCTATGTATTAATTGACATAGGCAGGTCGATTGGGTTGTCTATATGTGTTTCACATATAACTCCCCCACCGTTAAGATTCGAGTCCCTTCGAATGCCAATATAATTTCTTATTTTAATTGAAATGTAATAAGATATAAATACAAAAAATAATATATAAAGTATATAAAAATTATGATTACTTTGTTGCTTTTCCAACCTTTCTTTTATTTCGCTTATATTAGTAAAGTTTAATTCAGGTAATAACTCTGTAATATTTTTAGGCAAAACATTAAAATTTGGAACAATTACATTTAACCGGCTCTCAAATCTTTTAATTCTAAATTCATCTATTTTAATTTCACAATTTTCAAAATTAACAATATAATTTCCGTTTAAGGGATATGAAAAACTAGTACATGAATCGTACAGAATACTTTTTACGTTAGTTAACAATAAGTTTCCAACTTCAATTTCCACAATGGATCTTTCTTTCATTTTGATCTTATGACAGTCATTATAATTATTTCTTAATATATTAGCCAAACATGAATTTACAACTTTCATCTTATATAAAACATTTTCTTTTTCTACAAAATATGTTACATTTTCAATTGTTACAGTTTTCGTTATATTGATATTTAACTGCATAAAATTTCGATTTGGTATTGGTACCACTATTTCCGTTTTATATTCTTTATCAACAAAATTGGGTATTAACAGAACAAAGACTATAAAGTTGTTATCAATGGATCCCATGTTACTTCTCATATATCTCAACTTTAGATTATCAATATCAAAGTGATCTACTTCATCATCTGTTAAAAAGAATCTACTTGCTATTCCATATTTAGACATTACAATATTCTCCTGCACCTGATCAATTTTATCCTTAACTTCATTAATTAATAATACGAAATTATTATATTTCGTTATTTTTAGACTTTCATCGACCTCAGATGTATACGTTTTATTAAACCAATTTCTATTCTGTTCCACGACCAATCGAATATTTTGCAGATATCCCTGCATTTCACTATTTATTCCAACTTGTTTGTTTAGATTATCAATAACATTTTTCTGATTAAAATCTATATTTTTCAAGTGATTTTCTATTCTTAATCTATCTTCATCATCCATGTTACCAAAGAGCCAATTTATTGCTCTACCTCCCACATTTATTAAAGCTCTCTTATTCCTAGTTTTTGTATGAATTTTCAGAGTCTGTAAGGAATGTTCCAACTCATCTAATTTTTTATTAAGATTTACAATTAACCAACCATCGTTTATTTTAAAATTATGAGAAATACTCGTTTTCAATTTCTGTATAGTATCTTTAATATCTTGCATATTAATCACATGGATCAACCCCGAGAAACCACTTATGAGGTCTATAGGTTCACCCTGCAAAACTGCGTAACCCGCTTGGGTTTCAATGCTTCCCATTCGGACCGCAGACTCAGTGTGTGGCGCCAACCAAAACAGCAGAAGTACCAGGATGGTCAACGTGAAAATGTTTTTAAAGGTCTTTTAATATTTGCCAAATCTACTTTGTTAGGATTATTAGCATTGTATTTCAAAAATCTTTTAGCAGTTTTCTGCCTTTGGGCTTCGGGATTTTTCACAAATATATCTCGATTATCATATCGAGGAACCTGTCCTCTCTTAGAGTTTATTTTCTCTATAGCCCTTTTCTTCCGATTGTCCATATATTGGGCTACATTCTGATAGTCGATATCAGAACGGTTTATAAAATCTATAGGTCTTAGCCTAGTTGTGGAGTGAATGGTATCATTATAAAAGCCTATTGCTCTAATCACCAACTCCTCAATATCGATATTTCCATTGTTTCGCTTTATAATTCGAATGTGTTCTAAGAGCGACAAGTGCATTCTCTCTATATCCGAATTTCCCGTATGTGAATTTGGGGTAGTGAAGTGCATCTGAATATTTTCTTCGGAACAGAATAATCTTATTAAAGCATTATTAAACTCGTTGTCCATAACGAGTAGTTCTGGCTTGCCAAGAAGGGCAATCCTTTCTTCAATCTTCACCTTAATTGTACACATGTTTTCATCCGTAATTTTGTGTACGGAACCCAATTTGGTAAATTTATCGATTGTTGTTAAAAAACAAGTTCTGTGGACTTGGAATATATCCATATGAACTATCATATTTGTTCTATTAGGGGTAACAGTATGGTTAAAATGTTTACGATAGGGGTTTCTATCGTATTTGTTTTCACTGCATATTCTACAGGAATTTATATACTTGTTTATAGTTTTATCAAGTTTGGGTAGAAATAGGAATCTTTTATTTTCCCAAAATTTTCCAAGATTCCCCTATGATTTCCATCATTGTGAATGCCTTCAATTATCCTATACACTTCCTCTTCGTTAGGAACATCAACAGCTAACTTCGTACATTTAATGAAACTTAAATTTCGATCATTTCCGAATAGCGATTCCAACTTTTGCTGAGCTATATAATACAAGCTATCTGGAAGTTCGGAATATATTCCGACTCTCCCTTTTCTCAATGTTCTTCTAAACAAATCGTTTAGGTAATGATCGTTTCGCAAGTCATTTTCGCTTACGTATATTACATTATATTTTCTATACAAAATTTCGTGTTCTCGCTGTTTAGTTCGCAAAATTCTTATTTGTGTTCTATATTTATTAACAATAGAATCACTTATATAAAAATTAGTACTGCCATCATCTTCCTGTTGGCTATGTACCGTTGCAATGTCATCCGACATTGCAAAAAGTGATTTTACATCACAATCTTCAGTGTCCTCATTGTCGGGCTCCAATCGACTAAGGAAATCTGCAACTTTGTTTTCCCTCCCCTTTACGTATTCGATATCGAATTCATACTCGGCGAGCATGATTTTCCACCTACTCAATCTGCAGTTTGGTTCCTTTAAGGAACCCAACCATTTGAGAGGCTGGTGGTCAGTTTTGACCAAAAACTTAGTCCCGTAAAGGTAAGGACGAAAATATTTAGCTGCCCATACTATAGCCAAGAGCTCTTTCTCAATTGTACTATAGTTTTTCTCGTGATCATTTAAAGTTCTACTAGCGTAGCAAACGGGTTTATCCCCTTGGCTCAAAGCCACATTACTAGCATCCAAAGCCACATTACTAGCATCTGCAGTAAGGACGAAATTCTTATTAAAGTCCGGATAAGATAGGATCGGCGGATTAGTTATAATTCTTTTCAGTTTCTCAAAAGCTTCAATATAAGAAGGGTCATCAATATTAATCTTAACGTCCTTTTTGAGATATTTTATTATGGGTCCCGCAACAGAAGAATAATTTTTTATAAATTTTCTATAATAGCCAGTAAGGCCCAAAAATGATTTTATCTGTTTCACAGTACATGGAATAGGTACTTTGTTCAATGCCTCAATCTTGGATGGGCAAGGTTTTAAACCACTTGATGTTACTATATGACCCAAGAATTGTGTTTGTCTGGCCATAAAATTACATTTATTCATTTGAACTTTTAAGTTATGTTCATTTAAAGCAGTAAATACTTTGTTCGGACTATCTAGATGCTCATCCAGTGAAGAAGAGAATACCAATATGTCATCCATATAGATAACACAAATTTTATTGATGTAGTCACGTAAAACATAATTCATTAGTCGCTGAAAAGTAGCCGGAGCATTCTTCAAGCCAAATGGCATTCTGACATACTCAAAATGCCCCAACGGTGTGGAGAAGGCCGTCTTCTGAATGTCCCTATCCTCCATTTTGATTTGATGAAAACCTTTTGCAAGGTCAATAGTGGAAAAATATTGTGCCCTGCCCAATTTATCAAATAGAGAATCTATATTGGGCATGGGAAATTTATCATCCACGGTAATATTATTTAGATTCCGGTAATCAATGACTATACGCCATTTTCGTTTACCGTCATTGTCAAGCTTCTTTGGCACCATCCATAAGGGAGAGTTATAAGGCGATTTACTCGGCCTAACTATTCCCTGAACTAGCATTTCCTTGATTTGAATTTCAATTTCAGTTTCATGTACCTTCGGGTATCTATAGATCCTCGAATAAACAGGTTTATCTGAGGTTGTCACGATACTATGCTTAACCGCATCAGTAGCTGACAAGGTTTGACCCTCTTGATAAAAGGTAATCTTGTTCCTCTTCAAAAAACCCTCTAATTTAAATTTTTCTTCATCATTTAAATGATCTGGCATCTCCAGGTTACCAAAATCTATGTTTTGCAACTCCAGTACCTGGATATCATCGTAGCTTATATCGTAAGGTCTGGGATAAAATAATACCTCGACATTGTTTACCAAAAGTCTCATATTCATAAAATCTATTATTACACCCATAGGCATTAAAATATTATTTCCGATTATACAATCGAAAGCTTTGTTTCCTAAATCTATCAATTTCACAGACATCGTTTCATCCCCTGCATTAAACTCCAAGGGTACGTTGACTATCACTTCTTCATCCACTAACTTTGTACCAGTTAATGTGTTTAACTTTAATTTATTCTTCAATCTTCTTTTTCGCGAAGAAAACCTCCTAAAAATCCCATAATCGCCTAACGTAGTTGCAGCTCCGCTGTCAATTAAGCATCTAACTTTGATGCCATTTATCATTAGCAATATTATTGGTAGCTGGTATCCGGAGGCGGTGCATGAAAATTTTCATTCATGTTTACATTTCCTAATTCCATAGGTTCAGGGTTGTTCCTATTTTGATTCGAACCACCTCGTCCGTGTTGACCTGAACCCCTTCTATTATAACCGTTTTCACCTGGTCGGACCAGATTTCCAGGATTTGAATTTTGGGGTCCTTTATTCGGATCCTGTTGTTCATTTCTAACCCTTCTCTGGTTCCTATTATCTCCATTTCGAGAATTATTTGAATATGCATTTTTTCGAAGGTACACGTCTTTCATTAGGTTGTTCTCTATAAAGTATGATTGCGCACCGCTGATGGTGGCAATATTATTCTGAATTAATAATGTTTTAATATTTAAGGACAAAGAATTTATATAAATGTCAAAGATCAACCTTTCATTTATATCAGGGGAAAACAAGGCGTTGTTTTCCGGATTCAGCCCATATTTGGTATTCATGAGATTTAAAATTTCACTCAACCTTTGATGAAGTTCTTCAACATTCATCGCTACAACGCCCATTGCCTGGTTTCGTAAACCCAAAAAGGATTCTTTTACCCCAAACTCCTCTCGAAGTTTGGCAATGATTTGTTCCCACGTCGGGTTCATCAGCGTCTCAATAGCAGTTAATGCCCTGCCTTGCAAGCGATTTGCTAAAACTGATTTCACAACAACCTTATGTTCCTCTTGAACCAAGGATAATACTGTTGTGACATCCCGCAAATAACTCGTTAGGGCATATTCGGATGTTCCACTGAATGGTGGTAGACTTCGAGCTTCACGTAGCCCTTCGACAAGTGTTAATGCCATTCTAGGAAAATTTCCCCCTTCCACTTCTCAAAACAAAAATGGAAAACGTAAATATGTTTGACCTTTTAATGATTTATACCACTAGAGGGACTCGTAAGTATCGTAGCGATTAATTATTATTTAAGTATATTTTATAAATTTGTTAGTTGAACAAAAAATTTTTCAAATTAAAAAAAAAAATCTTAGTTTACTATATATATTTTTTTTCTTATTTAAGTTTTGAGTATATATAACTTCTAAAAAATTTTATTCTACCATTAATGGTGGTGTCCTGCAGGTTTGTTGCAAATGTTGTTGTTGCTGTTGTTTGCTGACTGGTTTTTGGCCAACCAGCTTCTTCCTTCCTTCAAGTGCTTTGGCCGCACTTATTAAATTTCCAGGAGATGGAAATTTTCTTATTTTATTTTAAAAACTTCACGTTTTTAGTTTTGTTTAAAAGTTTCCTTTTTCTTTAAAAAATTTTACTTTTTCATTTAAAAGTTTTCCTTTTCCTTAAAAATTTAACTTTTTTATTTAAAAGTTTTCTTTTTTTTTTTTTTTTTTTTACAAAAACTTCACGTTTTTAGTTTTATTAAAAAGTTTTTTTTTCTTTAAAAAATTTCACTTTTTTAATTTTCACAAAAACTTCACGTTTTTATTTTAATGCGTTAGATGCAATTTTTTACTTTGCATCCTACCGACTGCGCCAGTTAAACTTTACAGAGGCCGAAAACAAATAATGTACAATTCGGTTTTAAGTTTAATAAATTTACTTTATTAAGACTTTGCTCTGGAGCATATTTTCTATGACTAAATTTAAATCTATCTTAAAAGTATTTAGGCACCAAAGTTCTTCGAACAAAAGATGCAACGTTTGCACAAAATCCATTTCATCATCTTGCGCGATCGTATGATGTAAACAAAGAATTTCGTTGTGAAATTCCCTGCTACGATAAAAGCATTGATCTGTCATCAACAAGGGCAGATCAACAAAATCAATAAGATAAACAAAATTATTTCATCACACGATTCGCATGGAGGCAACACCCTTATTTACTTAAAATACAAAAGAGTAGTTTAAAGTGCCAGGCAAAAGCTTCTGTATGATATCATAATGAAATATGATATCCTTTTAGTACAGCATCGCGCAAAACAATTATGGATAGTAATTATAATCGATCAACCTATGTATTAATTGACATAGGCAGGTCGATTGGGTTGTCTATATGTGTTTCACATATAACTCCCCCACCGTTAAGATTCGAGTCCCTTCGAATGCCAATATAATTTCTTATTTTAATTGAAATGTAATAAGATATAAATACAAAAAATAATATATAAAGTATATAAAAATTATGATTACTTTGTTGCTTTTCCAACCTTTCTTTTATTTCGCTTATATTAGTAAAGTTTAATTCAGGTAATAACTCTGTAATATTTTTAGGCAAAACATTAAAATTTGGAACAATTACATTTAACCGGCTCTCAAATCTTTTAATTCTAAATTCATCTATTTTAATTTCACAATTTTTAAAATTAACAATATAATTTCCGTTTAAGGGATATGAAAAACTAGTACATGAATCGTACAGAATACTTTTTACGTTAGTTAACAATAAGTTTCCAACTTCAATTTCCACAATGGATCTTTCTTTCATTTTGATCTTATGACAGTCATTATAATTATTTCTTAATATATTAGCCAAACATGAATTTACAACTTTCATCTTATATAAAACATTTTCTTTTTCTACAAAATATGTTACATTTTCAATTGTTACAGTTTTCGTTATATTGATATTTAACTGCATAAAATTTCGATTTGGTATTGGTACCACTATTTCCGTTTTATATTCTTTATCAACAAAATTGGGTATTAACAGAACAAAGACTATAAAGTTGTTATCAATGGATCCCATGTTACTTCTCATATATCTCAACTTTAGATTATCAATATCAAAGTGATCTATTTCATCATCTGTTAAAAAGAATCTACTTGCTATTCCATATTTAGACATTACAATATTCTCCTGCACCTGATCAATTTTATCCTTAACTTCATTAATTAATAATACGAAATTATTATATTTCGTTATTTTTAGACTTTCATCGACCTCAGATGTATACGTTTTATTAAACCAATTTCTATTCTGTTCCACGACCAATCGAATATTTTGCAGATATCCCTGCATTTCACTATTTATTCCAACTTGTTTGTTTAGATTATCAATAACATTTTTCTGATTAAAATCTATATTTTTCAAGTGATTTTCTATTCTTAATCTATCTTCATCATCCATGTTACCAAAGAGCCAATTTATTGCTCTACCTCCCACATTTATTAAAGCTCTCTTATTCCTAGTTTTTGTATGAATTTTCAGAGTCTGTAAGGAATGTTCCAACTCATCTAATTTTTTATTAAGATTTACAATTAACCAACCATCGTTTATTTTAAAATTATGAGAAATACTCGTTTTCAATTTCTGTATAGTATCTTTAATATCTTGCATATTAATCACATGGATCAACCCCGAGAAACCACTTATGAGGTCTATAGGTTCACCCTGCAAAACTGCGTAACCCGCTTGGGTTTCAATGCTTCCCATTCGGACCGCAGACTCAGTGTGTGGCGCCAACCAAAACAGCAGAAGTACCAGGATGGTCAACGTGAAAATGTTTTTAAAGGTCTTTTAATATTTGCCAAATCTACTTTGTTAGGATTATTAGCATTGTATTTCAAAAATCTTTTAGCAGTTTTCTGCCTTTGGGCTTCGGGATTTTTCACAAATATATCTCGATTATCATATCGAGGAACCTGTCCTCTCTTAGAGTTTATTTTCTCTATAGCCCTTTTCTTCCGATTGTCCATATATTGGGCTACATTCTGATAGTCGATATCAGAACGGTTTATAAAATCTATAGTTCTTAGCCTAGTTGTGGAGTGAATGGTATCATTATAAAAGCCTATTGCTCTAATCACCAACTCCTCAATATCGATATTTCCATTGTTTCGCTTTATAATTCGAATGTGTTCTAAGAGCGACAAGTGCATTCTCTCTATATCCGAATTTCCCGTATGTGAATTTGGGGTAGTGAAGTGCATCTGAATATTTTCTTCGGAACAGAATAATCTTATTAAAGCATTATTAAACTCGTTGTCCATAACGTGTAGTTCTGGCTTGCCAAGAAGGGCAATCCTTTCTTCAATCTTCACCTTAATTGTACACATGTTTTCATCCGTAATTTTGTGTACGGAACCCAATTTATCGATTGTTGTTAAAAAACAAGTTCTGTGGACTTGGAATATATCCATATGAACTATCATATTTGTTCTATTAGGGGTAACAGTATGGTTAAAATGTTTACGATAGGGGTTTCTATCGTATTTGTTTTCACTGCATATTCTACAGGAATTTATATACTTGTTTATATGTTTTATCAAGTTTGGGTAGAAATAGGAATCTTTTATTTTCCCAAAATTTTCCAAGATTCCCCTATGATTTCCATCATTGTGAATGCCTTCAATTATCCTATACACTTCCTCTTCGTTAGGAACATCAACAGCTAACTTCGTACATTTAATGAAACTTAAATTTCGATCATTTCCGAATAGCGATTCCAACTTTTGCTGAGCTATATAATACAAGCTATCTGGAAGTTCGGAATATATTCCGACTCTCCCTTTTCTCAATGTTCTTCTAAACAAATCGTTTAGGTAATGATCGTTTCGCAAGTCATTTTCGCTTACGTATATTACATTATATTTTCTATACAAAATTTCGTGTTCTCGCTGTTTAGTTCGCAAAATTCTTATTTGTGTTCTATATTTATTAACAATAGAATCACTTATATAAAAATTAGTACTGCCATCATCTTCCTGTTGGCTATGTACCGTTGCAATGTCATCCGACATTGCAAAAAGTGATTTTACATCACAATCTTCAGTGTCCTCATTGTCGGGCTCCAATCGACTAAGGAAATCTGCAACTTTGTTTTCCCTCCCCTTTACGTATTCGATATCGAATTCATACTCGGCGAGCATGATTTTCCACCTACTCAATCTGCAGTTTGGTTCCTTTAAGGAACCCAACCATTTGAGAGGCTGGTGGTCAGTTTTGACCAAAAACTTAGTCCCGTAAAGGTAAGGACGAAAATATTTAGCTGCCCATACTATAGCCAAGAGCTCTTTCTCAATTGTACTATAGTTTTTCTCGTGATCATTTAAAGTTCTACTAGCGTAGCAAACGGGTTTATCCCCTTGGCTCAAGACAGCTTCCAAAGCCACATTACTAGCATCTGTAGTAAGGACGAAATTCTTATTAAAGTCCGGATAAGATAGGATCGGCGGATTAGTTATAATTCTTTTCAGTTTCTCAAAAGCTTCAATATAAGAAGGGTCATCAATATTAATCTTAACGTCCTTTTTGAGATATTTTATTATGGGTCCCGCAACAGAAGAATAATTTTTTATAAATTTTCTATAATAGCCAGTAAGGCCCAAAAATGATTTTATCTGTTTCACAGTACATGGAATAGGTACTTTGTTCAATGCCTCAATCTTGGATGGGCAAGGTTTTAAACCACTTGATGTTACTATATGACCCAAGAATTGTGTTTGTCTGGCCATAAAATTACATTTATTCATTTGAAATTTTAAGTTATGTTCATTTAAAGCAGTAAATACTTTGTTCGGACTATCTAGATGCTCATCCAGTGAAGAAGAGAATACCAATATGTCATCCATATAGATAACACAAATTTTATTGATGTAGTCACGTAAAACATAATTCATTAGTCGCTGAAAAGTAGCCGGAGCATTCTTCAAGCCAAATGGCATTCTGACATACTCAAAATGCCCCAACGGTATGGAGAAGGCCGTCTTCTGAATGTCCCTATCCTCCATTTTGATTTGATGAAAACCTTTTGCAAGGTCAATAGTGGAAAAATATTGTGCCCTGCCCAATTTATCAAATAGAGAATCTATATTGGGCATGGGAAATTTATCATCCACGGTAATATTATTTAGATTCCGGTAATCAATGACTATACGCCATTTTCGTTTACCGTCATTGTCAAGCTTCTTTGGCACCATCCATAAGGGAGAGTTATAAGGCGATTTACTCGGCCTAACTATTCCCTGAACTAGCATTTCCTTGATTTGAATTTCAATTTCAGTTTCATGTACCTTCGGGTATCTATAGATCCTCGAATAAACAGGTTTATCTGAGGTTGTCACGATACTATGCTTAACCGCATCAGTAGCTGACAAGGTTTGACCCTCTTGATAAAAGGTAATCTTGTTCCTCTTCAAAAAACCCTCTAATTTAAATTTTTCTTCATCATTTAAATGATCTGGCATCTCCAGGTTACCAAAATCTATGTTTTGCAACTCCAGTACCTGGATATCATCGTAGCTTATATCGTAAGGTCTGGGATAAAATAATACCTCGACATTGTTTACCAAAAGTCTCATATTCATAAAATCTATTATTACACCCATAGGCATTAAAATATTATTTCCGATTATACAATCGAAAGCTTTGTTTCCTAAATCTATCAATTTCACAGACATCGTTTCATCCCCTGCATTAAACTCCAAGGGTACGTTGACTATCACTTCTTCATCCACTAACTTTGTACCAGTTAATGTGTTTAACTTTAATTTATTCTTCAATCTTCTTTTTCGCGAAGAAAACCTCCTAAAAATCCCATAATCGCCTAACGTAGTTGCAGCTCCGCTGTCAATTAAGCATCTAACTTTGATGCCATTTATCGTTAGCAATATTATTGGTAGCTGGGATCCGGAGGCGGTGCATGAAAATTTTCATTCATGTTTACATTTCCTAATTCCATAGGTTCAGGGTTGTTCCTATTTTGATTCGAACCACCTCGTCCGTGTTGACCTGAACCCCTTCTATTATAACCGTTTTCACCTGGTCGGACCAGATTTCCAGGATTTGAATTTTGGGGTCCTTTATTCGGATCCTGTTGTTCATTTCTAACCCTTCTCTGGTTCCTATTATCTCCATTTCGAGAATTATTTGAATATGCATTTTTTCGAAGGTACACGTCCTTCATTAGGTTGTTCTCTATAAAGTATGATTGCGCACCGCTGATGGTGGCAATATTATTCTGAATTAATAATGTTTTAATATTTAAGGACAAAGAATTTATATAAATGTCAAAGATCAACCTTTCATTTATATCAGGGGAAAACAAGGCGTTGTTTTCCGGATTCAGCCCATATTTGGTATTCATGAGATTTAAAATTTCACTCAACCTTTGATGAAGTTCTTCAACATTCATCGCTACAACGCCCATTGCCTGGTTTCGTAAACCCAAAAAGGATTCTTTTACCCCAAACTCCTCTCGAAGTTTGGCAATGATTTGTTCCCACGTCGGGTTCATCAGCGTCTCAATAGCAGTTAATGCCCTGCCTTGCAAGCGATTTGCTAAAACTGATTTCACAACAACCTTATGTTCCTCTTGAACCAAGGATAATACTGTTGTGACATCCCGCAAATAACTCGTTAGGGCATATTCGGATGTTCCACTGAATGGTGGTAGACTTCGAGCTTCACGTAGCCCTTCGACAAGTGTTAATGCCATTCTAGGAAAATTTCCCCCTTCCACTTCTCAAAACAAAAATGGAAAACGTAAATATGTTTGACCTTTTAATGATTTATACCACTAGAGGGACTCGTAAGTATCGTAGCGATTAATTATTATTTAAGTATATTTTATAAATTTGTTAGTTGAACAAAAAATTTTTCAAATTAAAAAAAAAAAATCTTAGTTTACTATATATATTTTTTTTCTTATTTAAGTTTTGAGTATATATAACTTCTAAAAAATTTTATTCTACCATTAATGGTGGTGTCCTGCAGGTTTGTTGCAAATGTTGTTGTTGCTGTTGTTTGCTGACTCGTTTTTGGCCAACCAGCTTCTTCCTTCCTTCAAGTGCTTTGGCCGCACTTATTAAATTTCCAGGAGATGGAAATTTTCTTATTTTATTTTAAAAACTTCACGTTTTTAATTTTGTTTAAAAGTTTCCTTTTTCTTTAAAAAATTTTACTTTTTCATTTAAAAGTTTTCCTTTTCCTTAAAAATTTAACTTTTTTATTTAAAAGTTTTCTTTTTTTTTTTTTTTTTTTTTACAAAAACTTCACGTTTTTAGTTTTATTAAAAAGTTTTTTTTTTCTTTAAAAAATTTCACTTTTTTAATTTTCACAAAAACTTCACGTTTTTATTTTAATGCGTTAGATGCAATTTTTTACTTTGCATCATACCGATTGCGCCAGTTAAACTTTACAGAGGCCGAAAACAAATAATGTACAATTCGGTTTTAAGTTTAATAAATTTACTTTATTAAGACTTTGCTCTGGAGCATATTTTTTCTATGACTAAATTTAAATCTATCTTAAAAGTATTTAGGCACCAAAGTTCTTCGAACAAAAGATGCAACGTTTGCACAAAATCCATTTCATCATCTTGCGCGATCGTATGATGTAAACAAAGAATTTCGTTGTGAAATTCCCTGCTACGATAAAAGCATTGATCTGTCATCAACAAGGGCAGATCAACAAAATCAATAAGATAAACAAAATTATTTCATCACACGATTCGCATGGAGGCAACACCCTTATTTACTTAAAATACAAAAGAGTAGTTTAAAGTGCCATGCAAAAGCTTCTGTATGATATCATAATGAAATATGATATCCTTTTAGTACAGCATCGCGCAAAACAATTATGGATAGTAATTATAATCGATCAACCTATGTATTAATTGACATAGGCAGGTCGATTGAGTTGTCTATATGTGTTTCACATATAACTCACGGTACTGTAACTGCAAGATCTAGATCAGTGAAGGACAACTCACATACTATGGCATTTATGCTTGTGTGTGAAGCAGAAAAAACGAAGTTCAATTTGATGTTCATTTCTTTTACACTGAAAAAACTTTTCATATATTAAAAGTAACCTTTTTTTGTTTTTTAGTATTAGTATTTTTATTTGAACTTTTTAATATACACTTAAAATATTTTTACATAATTGACTACATTTTATTTATAAAGCTATTCATACATTTGGTTTTAAAGGATTAAACAGCTAAAAACAAAGAAATAAATTTTTCAACCCCGTTTTACAGTTATTTAAGAATAAATTACGAATTACAGTTAATATATTATTTTTAAATGATTTGTTTAAAACAATTTTATTTCTTATAGTCAATGGGCTAATAGTTTAAATAAACAAAATAAATGAGAATTCGTGTATGTAGTTTTACAGACTGTGGTTAATATTTATAAAAGTTAAAATGTGAAGTATCATTTATTTTTACGGATTCTGTAGTAAAATTGTTGATAGTTAAACAAATGAAATAAAAGAAAAAGAATTACTTTAAAAAAGTTATTTTTCCATTTATCAGCAAAAAATTTGTTCAGTGCATTTTAAAAAGTTGCGCAGCGTGATTTTGCTTCAACAAGTGCTGAAAAGCAACTAATTTGATATACTTTGACGAAATGACAACAAAGCAAAAACCGAACGTCGAGCGAGCAGCATTTTTCATCCTGTATAGGAATTGGAAAAATGGATCTAGAAAAGGGATACAATAGTTTTTTTTTATTTTATTTGATTATTCAAAGTACCGAAGTAGTAAAAAAATGATCACGCCTATTCTATTTGGGGTCGTCAACATCGTTGTCAATTTCCCTAATAGTCTTAAAACGACGATGGCTGTTTATCGATAATTTAAAAAAATAATACAATACACATATTCAATATTTGCGTCAGCTGATTTATTTTGTTTGTTTGGAAAAAATAAATATATATATACATATATTGACTGAGATCTAATGTATACGTTTAATATTAAGTACATTTTGATTGTTTTTGTGTTGTAAAGCTTCTCTTCCATATATATATATATCTTCTATATATATATATATATATATATATATATATACTATGAAGACATTTTGTTACTTTGGGGACTGTCCTTAAACTTTTCGTTATTCTACTGTTTACACTGAAGACATTTTACTGAATACAGCGCACATAATAGGGACTTTTTTGGCTGTATATACAAATGTCTTCAAAGTATGTGCAATGAATATATATATATATATATATATATATATATATATATATATATATATATATTCATTTCGCATACTTTGAAGACATATGTATATACAGCCAAAAAAGTCCCTATAATATGCGCCGTATCTAGTAAAATGTCTTCAGTGTAAACAGTAGAATAATTAAAAGTTTGAGGACGGTCCCCAAAGTACCAAAATATCTTCATAGTAACTTGTGGAACGAAAACCCGTCCCCGCAACATGCGCTGTGCACATATATATATATATATATATATATATATATATATATATATATATATATTAGGGCGGGTCGATTTATTTTTCGACAATTTCCCTATGATTTCCGTATTCTATGGGTTATTCCATGAAAATTTGCCGAAGGAACCATACCTCTATCGTTAAAATCGAGTCCCCTACTTTTTGTTGGTAGATTTTTTCCCAAATTGACGTTCGTATGAAATATTACCTACACGTTTACATCCATAACTCAAAAACTATCCATCGGGTTTAATCGCCAGTAGGCGCGTTGGAAAGGTGAGCTCATTTTGATAAATTTACAAAAAAAAATCTCCAACATTGGTCCAACGGTTCAAAAGTTACGGGCATTTTTGTCCAAATTTTGGAGCCTTTTTCCATTTTTTTCATGATTTTGTCCAAGAATATTACTTTCATGCCCATTTTTTTGGCTCAATCCATTATTTAATTCAATTTAAAATTCAAAACGAAGAGTTTAAGCCCAAATTTTTCGAATTCGGTTGATTAATTCATGCGATATTGCTAAAACAAAATAACACATAAAACCAACTTTTTGATTTTTTTTCCCTTTTTATTTTTGCTCTCTTTTTTGGGTTTGCATACGATTTATAAAGAATAATTCTTCGCTGACGTCATTTTGACAACAACAAATACACAGCAATTCTAATTGGACGAAACAATCAGCTGTAGTTGGCGGGGTGGGGATTCCAGTGTATGCTAGTTTTGTTTGAGCGTCATTTCAGTGAAGTGTTACTTGAAATAACTAACAAATAATCAAACTATTTTGAAATTTAGAAAAGATTTAAAGGTAAGTGTAGAAACATTGCTAACTATTATAGTTAATAGTTATATTATTATTCTATGAAAAACATATATAATTCTTTTAGTGACGGTTTAAAAAATGGATTCAGATCCTGGTTCATCGCAAAATCCAACAGATACCCAACGCAGTAGTTTGCAACATTTGGTCTCTCATGATGTTTTTTCTTTTGGCGTGGGCTGTGAATTACCTGATATTAATCTGTCAACTAAACGAGATATATTGAAGTACTATTTTTTCTTGGCCGAACGTTCAAAAGCCCAAAGCAAAATGTTTTCGTATAAAAGATTTACTCCCCAAGTAGCAGACAGATTGTTAGAAATTTGGAATCAACTTAATATTGAACTTATACTCAAAGGTAGCATCATTAGAAAATTGAATAATTTGCTTGACGCATATAGTAATGCAGATAAACAACGAGTAAAACGCGCAACAGAATTCAAAAAATTCGTAGAATCAACAAACCAATTATTCAACATTGGAAAATGTAAATGCAACTTGAAAGAAAACGACTGCTCATGTGGATCTATCCCAGAAAACTTAAAAGATTTCATGCGCGATCAATATAATGACAGAATACAAACGATACCGGAACACGATAGTGGAAGTGAAGAGACGATACCAACGACTATACCAACAATCCCAGTGAGCAACGATCCTACATACGAACCACATTATGACGAAATGGAAGTTGATGTGAGAGGAGGTTCAGAATTAGTTCTACTACCACAAACATACACTCCCAGATACAATACTAAAAACTATGCAATGATGTGTGACAGATTTGGTGTGCATGATAGAATGGGATCAGCATTGGCAACAGCTCTGATGGAAGACCTGGGCGTAAAAGATGCTCATGGCAATCTTGTCATCATGGATAAAAGTAAACTTCGTAGAGAAAGAGAAAAATGGAGACAAGACGCACTTCGTAAGCGGTATGATGGCTCGAATTTGATATCATTTTCATTCGACGGCAGGAAAAATGATGCTCTAACTGTAGAAAAAATTGATGAGAAGTTGCATCCAAGGATGGTTAAAGAACCTCATCTAGTTGTTTTGAGGGAACCATTATTCTATTTTTTAGCTTTTATGTTTTCTTTTCAGGTGGTAACCGATTTTGAGGAAATCGCTTTGGAAAATATGCCTCCTGAGGGTCAATTCTCGTTCTGTGATAATGTGAAGTGAAAAAAAACTTTTCATTTTCGTTTTCATAAGCACTTTTCACTCGAACTTTTCACAAATACATAAATTGCGATTCTCGTATGTATTATGAAAAAAATGTTTCATTCGCACTGTACCCATGAAAATTTTGTAACTGTGTTATCCAAAATTTAAAGCAAATGTAAAAACAGAGAAAAACGTAAACAAAAGTGAATTAAGTTCGTAAAATTTATTTTAAATAATTATATAAAAATATCTGGATTAATTGTATTATTGGATATTATTCAAAGAATTCCGGATGAACAAAGATAAGACAATGATGTTACAAGCATTTCATTGCAGTAAATAATTTAATAATTTATAGGAATTTTTTGAGAGAGACGCATACTTCGTGCTGACCACAATCCATTCGAAATGACAACCGACAAGCACTTCATGGATTTATATCGGCTTACTTTAAGTGAACTACATTTGGTGCGCGTATAAAGTCTAATATTACTTAAAGAAAAAAAATTCATAAAGAATATAAATAAACTATAAATAAATATGCCATACTGTTGCCATTTTTCACTATCCTTTTGGGTCCCACTAAAACTGTTAAGCTCGCCGCTAATTCGTTACACTTTTCGTCTCTAAATTTGGCACCATTTGCAGTTACAAATCTGTAAATATGGGATTAATAAAAGTGTAATTATGGTTCTTAAGCTACTTACTTATCGTTTGCAATGTCCACATGCTGTTCTTAATAATAAATTTAATACTCTCTTTGGCTTTCGCTGGCACGCTTTCCTCTTACAATCTTCTCCATGTTTATTTCACTTATAAATAGTCTGTGTAAACAATTTTTTCATATGAAAATATTTTGACAATTGTTTGCACTGTTACACAAAACAAGAATCGCCAGTGCTGTGCAATCGTGAAAAAATCTTGTTTCGTTCCACTTTTTTTTCATATGAAAACGTTTTGATATTTCTTTACATTTTTTCGCAGAACGCGAATCAAAAGTACTATGAAAACGTGAAAAAACTTTTCATTTCATCTTTTCACAGAACGAGAATTGACCCTCTGGTGATTTAAATCCAGAAGAATTATCTACTGATTCGAGGTACTTGATGTTAATGGCCAATGCAATTTCTAATGGTGTGGTTCCTGCGGATTTATCTCACATAAAACCAGGGCCAATTGCACATTCTCGTTGGCTGACCAAAGCCAATAGATTATTACGGTTGTATGTGACAACTAATAATCCAACTGAAAATTTAAAAATTCTGGCTAACTATATAATAAAAGTATACACGCCAATGTATTTCAATGTTAAGTATTATAGCTCTGCCGCATACGGTAGTACATTACTTTTTAAATTTATTACTTGGACACGATTTTTACCACGGAATTTACTTGGAGTTGTAAATACAGTAATTCAAGATAATCCATATTTTGCACACTCAGAAAATATCTTGCTATCTATGTTGTTTGATGATAGAATGGAAAAACGAAACATTGCTATAAAGAAGATTTTACATTACCGAAGAGATATTGTCGACCCAACGGAACTTAGAGTTTATAAAAAATCTCTTATAAACTTTAATTGTACGGAATATACAAATATGATTGATTTAAATGACGATACCATTTTATTCGAACCACCGTTTACGCAAAGTTATTCGTATGAACATTTGGAGGGATATTTAAATTACGAAGTGCCACCGTTCGATGATCCACAAATTCCTTTACACATTCAAGGAACGGAAAGACATGTCCAATTGCTGGCTGCCACTGCTAAACGAGTTGCAGGAAAGAATGTAGAAGGCGCTATGGCGACGACATTAGAGAGCCGTACGAAAACACCCAGACTTGAAAGCAAACAAGACTTTCAGAAAAAATAATGTTTTTTTTCACATTTTGTCTTTTACTACACTCAAATTGAATATTTTTTTTTTGATAATAGGTTGATAGATACTTTATTATCTCTTAATTTGAATTTTTGTAGAAAAAAAAATAAAAAGGGAAAAAAAATCAAAAAGTTGGTTTTATGTGTTATTTTGTTTTAGCAATATCGCATGAATTAATCAACCGAATTCGATAAATTTGGGCTTAAACTCTTCGTTTTGAATTGTAAATTGAATTAAATAATGGATTGAGCCAAAAAAATGGCCATGAAAGTAATATTCTTGGACAAAATCATGAAAAAAATGGAAAAAGGCTCCAAAATTTGGACAAAAATGCCCGTAACTTTTGAACCGTTGGACCAATGTTGGAGATTTTTTTGTAAATTTATCAAAATGAGCTCACCTTTCAAACGCGCCTACTGGCGATTACCCGATCGATAGTTTTTGAGTTATGGATGTAAACGTGTAGGTAATATTTCATACGAACGTCAATTTGGGAAAAAATCTACCAACAAAAAGTAGGGGACTCGATTTTAACGATAGAGGTATGGTTCCTTCGGCAAATTTTCATGGAATAACCCATAGAATACGGAAATCATAGGGAAATTGGTGATTTTTTTCACTCCCTACAAATCGACCCGCCCTAATATATATATATATATATATATATATATATATATATATATTCATTGCCCATACTTTGAAGACATCTGTATATACAGCCAAAAAAGTCCCTATAATATTCGCTGTATCCAGTATAATGTCTTCAGTGTAAACAGTAGAATAACGAAAAGTTTAAGGACAGTCCCCAAAGCACCAAAATGTCTTCATAGTAACTTGTGAAACGAAAAATCGTCCCCGCAACATGCGCCGTGCACATATATATATATATATATATATATATCTATATATATATATAGATATATATATATATATATATAGAAGAGAAGCTTTACAACACAAAAACAATCAAAATTTTTTTTCGAATTCATTTATTTATTGAATATTTACTTAAAAATAGTGAACTAACAATAAGTATTACAAATCTTAAAAGCTAAAAACTAAGTTACTTAGTCCAGCCAGTGCCAGACGAAATATCATTTATTAATGTATTATCTTAATTTTTCTCAAAGCATAGGTCCTTTGTACTAGTATGCCTAGTCGGCCTTGGCCCTCCTTCTCAGACACTGGTGGCCGCGATTTCCAAGTAGATTACGCGCTAGTTCATTTGGATGAGTCTCCAGTTTACCTAAATAGCTTTAACTAGAGGAACATTCAAATCTGAGTGTATATTTGAATTTCTTACATACCAGGGAGCGCCTGTTATCAATCGTTAAATGTTGTTCTGCTTTCTTTGAATTCTCTGAACATTAGAATGGGAGGCCGTTGCCCAGAGTTGAACTCCATAACACCATATGGGTTTTATTATCGAGTTGTATAGCAATAGTTTACAATCGAGGCTGAGTCTGGAGTTTCTTCCGATTAACCAATGGATTTCAATGATTTTTAATTTCATCTGAGTTAATTTTGCATCTATATGATTCTTCCACGGGAGTCGACAATCAAGATGATTTTTTTGATTATTTATTTGGATTAAAGGGCAAGTTTCTCTTCTTAGCGTAAAAGTAATATGAACACATTTCTGCTCATTCACCTTTATTCTCCACTGATTTAGCCACAATTCTAATTGACAAACGTTACTTAGGATCGCCGTATCATCGGCAAATGTGGAAGTATGTGTGTCACTATTCGTTGGCATGTCGGAGGTATATATGATATACAAAAGTGGTCCAAAATATTCTACCTTGTGGAACACCAGCATATATATTTCGCTTTCCTTAACTATAAATTTTCGATTTGTTATATAGCTTTCTAGTAAATTGTGTGTATTAGATGACAATATATTCTTGATTTTAAAGAGTAGTCCTTCATGTCAAACTTTATCAAAAGCTTGTGAGACATCAATAAAAAGTGCAGAACAGTATTCCTTCTCTTCATAAGCCTTTCTTATTTTACTTACCAGTCTGTGAACTTGCTCAATTGTGCCATGTTTCTTTCTGAAACAAACCTGGTGTGCGGATATTAAATTGTTTTCAGCAACAGCTACATTTAATCGATTCACTAGTAGCTTTTCGAAAAGTTTAGATAGATTTGATAACAGAATGATAGGCCTATACGATTCAACCGTGTGATCTTTACCTTGCTTGGGTATCATTTTAACGAGTGAAACTTTCCATTCTGGGGGATAATATTCAAGGCGTAATATAGCATTAAAAAATTAAAACAAAATTATTTTTACAGCTATCCGGGGTAACTCCAAGAGCATTTTATTACTGATATTATTAATGCCAGATGCTTTTTTGGGGTTTAAATCAAAAATTGCCTTTTCGACCTTTCGGGTACTGCTCTGCGCTGGGGTAAAATTGGTGGCAACTTAACTATAACACTTAAATCATTCGGCGTGAATACATTTCTTAAGTGTTTAACAAACAGATGTCCTTTTTCAGTATCATTTCTCGCCCAACCTCTGTTTGGTTTTCGCAAAGGAGGTTACATAAGACTGAATCTATTTAGTGAGTTTGTTCTCCGTGATTCAAGTAATTTAAGTAAATTTCTTGTGCTTTCATTCAATCGAGCTTTGAGTTGTTGAGATCTGTGCAGTTGCCACTCTCTACGAGCTCTTCTTTTTTAGTTCAAGAGTCGTTTGACACCAACAGTAAGAACTGGTTATTGACTGAATTGTCGGCGGGGTTTAGTAGCTCTTCGAGCAGCTAGTTTGAGATTAGATTCGAAATTCATAAGCGAAAGGTCGATTTCATTTGGTGTTCTTAGGGATATGTTTTCCGAGCAATAAGTACTGATAAATTTTTTAAATTTGAGCCAATTTGTTCCTTTACCTGTTAGCTCTAAGTCACCAGATGGGGATACTATTTCACGGGTATTAAAAAGAGTAACAATAGTGGGTGTGTGATCGGAAGAGAGTTCCAGGGATGATTCTACACAAACTAAGTTCCTTGCGATATTTCTTGATATTCCAAAATCTATTAAATCCGGTATTTTATTACGATCTGATGGCCAGTATGTCGGTTCTCTACTTGAAAGCACATCCATACTCATTTTAGAAATTGTATCAACAAAAACATGGCCTCTCGGGGTAATGAGGCGTGAACCCTAGAGTGTGTGCTTAGCATTATAATCGCCAGCTGCCAGAAAGCGTGAACCTAATGAGTTAAAAGATAATGTAAACTGATTTTCAGATATCTTAAATTTCGGGGAAGCATAAACTGATGAGATAACTAGGTTCATATCAAACTCCTCTACACATATTGTAGTAGCTTGAAGATAATCTTCGCAAAAATCACACATAAGATAATGCTTTAATCGAGTTTTAATTAATATGCCTGAGCCACCACATGCTCTGGTTCTGGGATCTTTTGTATCATACAACGTGTATCCTCGGATTGAGAAAAAGCTGCGAGGGATTAAATGAAGCAAATAGATATAATGCTTGTTTCTGAGAAAATAATCGAGTTCGTCCCTATGCTGGCGAATGCCGTTCGCGTTCCAATAGCATATTTTTAGACAGTTCATGGTTTGCCTAACACAGCCTGCAACAAAGTATTGCATCCGTATCATCTCCTGCATCATGTTGTTCATAGAGTTCGTAAAGTTGTTTATAGTTTGCACAAGAGAATCAATAGTAGCTTCGAGTATACTAAAATTAAAATTTTGAGCTTGTGGTAGTGCTTTAGCGTTCACAACACTTGCGTAAGACTGATAATCTCTAACAGGGTTTGAGTTTGGCCGGGTGTATTGTGAGGAAAGGGTTGTTGACGGGGTCGTAGAACGGCTGCGAATGATACTGCCCCGGCATTAGACTGTATGAAGGGCATAGGTAAAGTCCGCGTCTGCATCTGTGCAACTTGCCTTCTATTAACAAAAAACTGTCTCTCCGAAGAGTATACAGGACAGCCCCTAAAATTAGCTATGTGGACTCCGCCACAATTGCTACATTTTTTGGCGGTCGTATCGGAGCTAGGCCTTTTGCAATCACTAGTGCAATGCAATTCGCCGCAAACCACGCAGACCGATGGAAGCTTACAATATGCCCTAGTATGACCAAATTCTTGGCAGTTATGACATTGAACGGGGCCCGAACGCTTGTAGGGTTCTTCAATAGAAACTCTTCTATACAGAAGGTACCCGATTGCATATATTGGGTGACTCTGGCCCTTTCTCAAGTTTACAACTCCGTCATTTTCCAGAGCCTCTTTTATCTCTGATGGGTCAACACTAGAGTCAATACCTTTAAGCACTACTTGCAGACCTTTACAGCTCTTCAATTGATAAGTGTAAAAGTTTTTTTTACGGGTTTCAAAATAACTTATCAATTTTCGGAAGTTATCTTCACTATATATTTGGATTTTCGTTTCTGGGATATTACCTCTTTTGAGGGGGATAACGTAAAACGATTTTTCGCCGATAATATCAATCAGATTCCTTATTAAATCCTTTGAGTTTTGCCCTCTAAGGTATACCGGGGGTGGTCTAAAGCTCTTACCTGATGGTGTTGGATCATCTGAGCCATTATCTAGAAGGGCAAATCGATTACCTGATTTTTCAGTATATTGCTCCCTGATATGTTTAGCTGATGGGCTAGTTTTCGAGGATCTAGGACTCCGTTTTTGCTTCATCACCGTAATATATCTATCCAAACCAATTTGGGTAGATTTTGGAGTTGTTTTGTCATTGCTACTTACAGGCTTCATTTATATATCTAAAATGTAAATCATATTTGAAGCAGTATCTTTCAATGAAACCAAACAAATGGGGATTCAAACTGTAGGTGCTAGATTGTTTCAAAAGTTTTTGGAATGACTCCAAATATAATTTTAAAAGCATCAATTGAAATTCAAAAACACCAAATTAAATATAATAAATATTTATTGAATTTCAATAATGTTTTTTTTTTTTTGCATTTGGTATTTTTTAATTTTAATTGATCCTTTTAAGTATCGATTGCGAATTTTTGAATTTAATTTGTAGTTCTTTTTTATTATTTAATTATTTACTGTTTATTTAAATTATTATCATTTTTGAGCAATTTTCTCGTATCTTTTTTTTTATAAAAAAAAGCTTTATTTTTAAATCTATATCTATAACTACGAAATATAGCAATTATATTGTTTGTCCTGCTCTACATTTTCTAACAAACACGTAATTTATTTGTTTGCTTTTGTTGTTTTTAATATTTTATCAAATTACATATAGAAAAATTTCCAATATTTTTAGGACAAATATTTTTGTTTACATTTAAAAGAGAAAAGTTAAGGATTGCCAAGACTTGGCAGCATTTTTATAAATTCTTACTTTTTAACCACTATAATTTTTTTAATTTTAAATACATATGTTTTAATTTTAAAATAAACCCAGAATCTCAGATTTTTGACTAAAAAAGTAATACAATTGGAAACACGAATTTTTTGTTTTAAAAGAAAATATACAAATTAAATAATTCCACATAGGCCCTGTGCGAGGTAGCTAAATAAATTCTAAATTAAATACAAATTGACAAAAGATTTCAAAATTTCTTTGATCAAATATTTGAACAACTTTTAAAATTTCAAAGAAATTTGGATACCTGAATTTAGTTTGGATTTTATTTAGCCAGCTCACACTCAAACAAAATACAACATTTTAAAGCAATAAACTACATATATTTTTTCTAACGTTTTTATTAATTTGTTGTTTTGCTGATTTTTAAACACAATACTGAGTAATAGCGGATAAGGATAGCCGGCGTGTAAATGAACCTTTAATTACTTCTTTTTTAGAAAAGTCCGAAAAAAGATAAAAGGCGTTAAATTAAATAAAAAAGACAATTGGTCGGTTTTAAAAACTTATGCGTATTTTTGGTTGTTTTTACCTAAATAATAATTAATAATAGTGAAAGTATAAGTATAGAGATTTCATCGAAATAAGGTTCGATAGCTAAGAGAAAATTTCCCTTATTTCAAAGCAAATTTTTCTCATTTCTGCACAAAATTTAGCAAAATCTGGTAAAACCAAACTTGCAAAAAAATCAATTGGTCTTGCAAAGAAAATTAATTGGAAACTAAAAAATACAAGCTATTTTGTATATATGTATACTAAACATAGTAAAAAAATTGTATTTTGGAAATAGTATCGGTAGGGGGAAGGGCCGGGCCCCCTTGGCACGCCACTGGTCTCCTGTGTTAGTGTATTTCCAACTTATCGACGATTGTTTGGAATTTTAACCACAGACGTCGTTATGCATATCAGAGATATGCACTACTCATTGCAAAAGTGAGTAGAGTTGAATAATGATCCATGATTTGTTGTATTTATACGCATATATACTTACTGAAATTTTTTCTAACCTCATACTCATTCTAAAGCAGTGGTGGGCACCAGAGAACTGCATTTGCTGATTGCAAAACGTTCATACGCAATCAACACAAGAATAAATTGTGTTTGCGTTCAAACGCTGAATATACTCCAACACACATATTTGTTGTTGATTTTAAATCAATTAAACGATGTGCAAATTGTTTTGTCACTGGTTTATAATCATCGGTCGTTGTTAAACCATTGTTTTATTCTGTTCATTCGAGCCAACAATAATTATTTTGATGTAGAATAAATCAGAAAAAACAACAAACAACGTGTATGAGTGTAATCATAATTAAAACAAAATCATAATAAAAAAAAAAAAATTATGAAATTGTTAATTGCGTTATAAAATAATTACTTTTTATTAATAAAATAAATATATTCATTTTTTCAAAAACATATTAGCATTACAACAATAAAATGTTTAAATAGTAAATTTGAAAACAAGTAACAACAAAAACGGCATTAACCTATATAGTCTTTCTTTGTCGAAACGACAAACATTGGCTATGCAAAATAAGTGTGAGCAAAAAGATGTGCTTTCTAGGGTTAAGGAATGTTCGTATTAAGATGGCATGTACTAGAGAGTTGTTTATATTGTTGTTAGATATAATTTAGCTGAAGAAAGATTTCTTAAATTCCCAGTATTTAAGCCATTTCAGGACAAAATCATGAAAAAATCATAAAAAATAGCATTTTTTCCCAATTTTTTGCAATTTTGATGCAGTGGATGCAATTTTTTTGGGTCGGTCCATGTGAGAATTTTTTTGCTTTGGTTTGGATCTACAACTTTGCCAAAGACATAAAAACAAAATTCCGAACGGTTTATGATATATGGATTCCATAAAAATTTTCCTTTTTTAAAAAAATCATGTTTGGGTGCAAAAACTTAGGGTGTCCATAAAAAAAAATTTCAATGTAATCTGGCCAAGTCCGTTGCGGATTTTTTTTAGTTTCGATATACACTTCAAAAAAAACCGGGTA
This sequence comes from Eustalomyia histrio, assembly GCA_949748255.1. Lineage (NCBI taxonomy): Eukaryota > Metazoa > Arthropoda > Insecta > Diptera > Anthomyiidae > Eustalomyia > Eustalomyia histrio. The sequence continues at coordinate 102,874,051 of OX456526.1, forward strand.
CGAAAGAGGAACCAATTTATGTGTTGCACTGTGTTATATATTATTATTATATTTTATTGTTCATTATGCCGTACATATGCTACTAACTGTCATTTACGAGTGTACTTAAATAGTTTATCATTTTTTTACTCTCTCTTGCTGACTAATACAACTGCAAAAATTGTGTGCCCACCAGAGAACTGCAAAATCAACTTTTTTCTTGATTTAATCATAACAAAAATTCTTGTTCACTTTTAATAATTCAACAAAATTTACTGTAGAATAAAATCAGCATCATGTTACTGAACGCGTAATTGGAATCAGTGTGAATCATCTGTCGTTTATGTTTTATGCAAATGTAATCACTTAACAAAAAGTCAGCGTTGAATATATCAGAAAAAACAACAAACAACGCGTATGAGTTTATTCATAATTAAAACAAAATAGAAACACATTTTATAAGGGGGTGGTTTTGTAGAAAAACATTTTATAAATGTTATATGTATATTAGGGTGGGTCTAAAATCCGCTTTTTTAGAATTTTTATTAGTAATAAAAATATTCTTATTTGTGAAATATAAATATTTTTTTGGAAAAAAAATTTAGGTCGATATCTCAGGCTTGCCTAATCCGGAAAAATTTAAATATTGTCTAATTTTTGTTTCACCTATTTTGATTGGAAAATTAGGCAATATGTAACTTTAACCGGATGGGGCGAGCCTGAGATGTCGACTTAAATTAAAAAAAAAAAAATTTCACAAAGAACAATATTTTTGGTATTCCTAATGAAAATTATAAAAAAACATATTTTAGACCCACCCTAATATACATATAACGTTTATGAAATAAGTTTTTTTTACAAAACCACCCCCTTTTTATAGATAAGAAACTATTTTGTTTTAATTATGATTACACTCATACACGTTGTTTGTTGTTTTTTCTGATTTATTCTACATCAAAATAATTATTGTTGGCTCGAATGAACAGAATAAAACAATGGTTTAACAACGACCGATGATTATAAACCAGTGACAAAACAATTTGCACATCGTTTAATTGATTTAAAATCAACAACAAATATGTGTGTTGGAGTATATTCAGCGTTTGAACGCAAACACAATTTATTCTTGTGTTGATTGCGTATGAACGTTTTGCAATCAGCAAATGCAGTTCTCTGGTGCCCACCACTGCTTTAGAATGAGTATGAGGTTAGAAAAAATTTCAGTAAGTATATATGCGTATAAATACAACAAATCATGGATCATTATTCAACTCTACTCACTTTTGCAATGAGTAGTGCATATCTCTGATATGCATAACGACGTCTGTGGTTAAAATTCCAAACAATCGTCGATAAGTTGGAAATACACTAACACAGGAGACCAGTGGCGTGCCAAGGGGGCCCGGCCCTTCCCCCTACCGATACTATTTCCAAAATACAATTTTTTTACTATGTTTAGTATACATATATACAAAATAGCTTGTATTTTTTAGTTTCCAATTAATTTTCTTTGCAAGACCAATTGATTTTTTTGCAAGTTTGGTTTTACCAGATTTTGCTAAATTTTGTGCAGAAATGAGAAAAATTTGCTTTGAAATAAGGGAAATTTTCTCTTAGCTATCGAACCTTATTTCGATGAAATCTCTATACTTATACTTTCACTATTATTAATTATTATTTAGGTAAAAACAACCAAAAATACGCATAAGTTTTTAAAACCGACCAATTGTCTTTTTTATTTAATTTAACGCCTTTTATCTTTTTTCGGACTTTTCTAAAAAAGAAGTAATTAAAGGTTCATTTACACGCCGGCTATCCTTATCCGCTATTACTCAGTATTGTGTTTAAAAATCAGCAAAACAACAAATTAATAAAAACGTTAGAAAAAATATATGTAGTTTATTGCTTTAAAATGTTGTATTTTGTTTGAGTGTGAGCTGGCTAAATAAAATCCAAACTAAATTCAGGTATCCAAATTTCTTTGAAATTTTAAAAGTTGTTCAAATATTTGATCAAAGAAATTTTGAAATCTTTTGTCAATTTGTATTTAATTTAGAATTTATTTAGCTACCTCGCACAGGGCCTATGTGGAATTATTTAATTTGTATATTTTCTTTTAAAACAAAAAATTCGTGTTTCCAATTGTATTACTTTTTTAGTCAAAAATCTGAGATTCTGGGTTTATTTTAAAATTAAAACATATGTATTTAAAATTAAAAAATTATAGTGGTTAAAAAGTAAGAATTTATAAAAATGCTGCCAAGTCTTGGCAATCCTTAACTTTTCTCTTTTAAATGTAAACAAAAATATTTGTCCTAAAAATATTGGAAATTTTTCTATATGTAATTTGATAAAATATTAAAAACAACAAAAGCAAACAAATAAATTACGTGTTTGTTAGAAAATGTAGAGCAGGACAAACAATATAATTGCTATATTTCGTAGTTATAGATATAGATTTAAAAATAAAGCTTTTTTTTATAAAAAAAAAGATACGAGAAAATTGCTCAAAAATGATAATAATTTAAATAAACAGTAAATAATTAAATAATAAAAAAGAACTACAAATTAAATTCAAAAATTCGCAATCGATACTTAAAAGGATCAATTAAAATTAAAAAATACCAAATGCAAAAAAAAAAACATTATTGAAATTCAATAAATATTTATTATATTTAATTTGGTGTTTTTGAATTTCAATTGATGCTTTTAAAATTATATTTGGAGTCATTCCAAAAACTTTTGAAACAATCTAATCGTTTTTGAAATGGTCTTTGCACGTAGCTATTCCACGTTCCCATGATATCTGTGCTGCTTTTTAAAAATTCGATGTAGTTCACGGTGGCGTTGTGCGAAATTGCCCCAAGAAATGCACAGCATTATACGCACATATTGCCTGGAATCAAAAAGATCCGAATGTACTTCTTATAAACATTAAAGTTATTTGAGCCAACCTAAATTGAAGTATTTTAAAGAATTAGAATAAAAATCATTTTATATAAATCAATTATTTTAGTAATGAGCAAACACTGCTTTTCAAAATAGTTCAAAAATTAAGTAAATTTCTGCTCTCCGTCAATTTGGTTTGGATCTACAACTTTGCCAAAGACATAAAAACAAAATTCCGAACGGTTTATGATATATGGATTCCATAAAAATTTTCCTTTTTTAAAAAAATGGTGTTTGGGTACAAAAACTTAGGGTGTCCATAAAAAAAAATTCGATGTAATCTGGCCAAGTCCTTTGCAGGTTTTTTTTAGTTTCGATATATACTTAAAAAAAAACGGGTATGAAGGAGGAACCACACGATGACCTTAAAAATGCTGCACTGTGTAATATAATAATATAAAAAATTAATAAAGAAACACAAGATTTTTTAATAGGTTATTCACAGGAACGAGATAAATAAATCCCTTAGTTTTTGTTATAATTTTTTTCATAATTTGTTTAATGAAAATCCCTTTGGAAAATGGTCTGTCTGTCTGGTAATATCCAATATTATTAAGCTGGAAATTTCCATTTTTAATTCATTGTCTGACTTTGTTTCTTTGACTTCCGCTTCTAACAACAATCTTTTCAATTTATCCAAAAAAAATTTATTTCTTTTAAAAAGCTATTATCTTTCCTCAGCATTTAATTTGTTCAAATTACTATGAAAACAATCATAATGTCTTTTAATAACTTGTTCCCTATATTCTTTAAATGTTTGATAACATAAAAGGCATTGGTAACCAAATGCATTTTTTAACATACAATATTTTTTGAGTGTCATCAATAATTTATTTTCTGTAAACTTAAAAAAAAAAATATTAAAGTATCCGCTGAACATGTGCATTCGTCGCTGTTCAAAAAGTATATAATTTTCTATAGAGTATGTTTCTCTCTCACGAACTTTTTAGTACTCTCTTAGAACACGAACATAGTTTGGCGGCAACAAAGGTGAGTTTTGGTCGGCAACTTTTAGTAGTGTTTAGCGGTGCTGCCATATATCCAATTTTAACTATATTTGTGCCGTTTTTTGGGATGCTAGAGATTTTTCAGATTATTTCATAAAAAAAATGTTTTTTATTTTATTCATGTATTTTTTCAGATTTTTCATATAAAAATATAATATTTGTTCAATATACTATTTATTTTTACTAAAATTAGACATGTCTAATAAACTAAAAACATACAACAAATATTTGCAATTGTGTTAAAAATTAGTCACGAATTCAAACATAACATTGTGATATGAAAAGTATTAAAGTGTGTACGCACACATTGACCAACTATGTCTATTCATATCCATTATTTCCCATTTCTATGGTAAAAATATATAATAAAGAGAATAAATATGCTATTAATTCAACATATAACTAAAAACCTATAAAAAATGCAATAAATTAAAAAAAATTGTTTTCATGAAAAAACTGGTAAACAGTTAAGAATCCCAAAAACTGGGATAAAAAATTACACTGTTTATGTGGCAGCACTGCATACACCAAATTTAATGTTTTTCAACACTTAAGCAACTTTGAAAATGTTGCCCTCTTATTTAAAAATGTTGCCGCTAAACTCTGTACCATGTCGAATTTCTGGTAGAGCGGGAAAAATACTCTTTAGAAAATTATATAATTTTTGCGCTGTCTCACCGATGACTAAATGCAAGAGCATAAGATTGTGTGGGTATTGGTATTTAACAATTGTTGAACTAAACGCCCACCAATGTTCTAAACTTTTTTAAAAAAGGCGGTAAATCAAAAATTATTTTTTGTCAATATTATTTCACTCGATGTTGTATCTTTATTTCCGAGTATACCAATTGATATAGCTTTGGATATTATCGAAGAAAAGTGGGATGTTATAAAGAATTATACAGGAATTGAAAGGGACCTTTTTATACGTATTCTAAAATTTTGTATAATAGACAACAGATATTTTAAATATGATAATAAAATATATTTACAACAACAAGGACTTCCAATGGGATCTCCAGCTTCACCAATTATAGCTGATATTGTAATGGAAAAATTATTAGATTCTTGTATAGAAAAATTAAATGTGAAACCAAAAATCATCACAAAATATGTTGATGATTTATTTTGCATTATTTCGAATGATACAATTAGTGATATTTTATCAACTTTTAACTCATTTCATAACAATATAAAATTTACGATTGAGAAAGAATGTAATTCTCAAATTCCTTATTTAGATACATTGATAATAAGAAAGGGTGAGAGTTTATTAATAGATTGGTATCAGAAACCAACAGCTTCTGGAAGAGTTATTAACTATTTTTCTAAACACCCGAAAAGAATCATACTTAATACGGCTAAGAATTTGATTGAAAGGATATTAAAGATTAGCGATACAAAATTTCATAAAACTAATATAGAAAAGATTAAAAATATTTTGTTAAATAATAATTACCCAATTCAATTAATCTGTAGATTGATAAGACAATGTAAAAAACAGAATAATTTAGTTACGAGAACGGTTACTGAACCTAGAATTTATAAATCTCTAACTTATGTTCCTCTTATATCTGAAAGATTATAAAAATCGAAAATTTATGATAATAAGAAATATATAGTAGCACATAGAACATATTACACATTAGGTAGATTATTTAGCAAAACGAAAGATAAAATAGATAAATTTTAAATGTCCAATTTAGTTTATAAATACCTTGTAGTGGAAATGATAATGAGAATTGTAGTAATGTATATGTAGGTACAACAAAGAATAAATTAAAAACAAGAATTGCAGGACACAGATCTGATAAAAAATACAGGAACACTACTTCTACACAAAAAACAGCATTATCATTACATTGCACGAATTTTAATCATTATCCTGATTTTGATAGGACGTCAATTTTAAACACGGAAAATAATTACAGACGTAGATATATGTTAGAAATGTTACAAATTATGAAGGTACCATCTACACAACGAATTAATTATAAAACAGACATAGCAAATATTGCACAAAATTACAGACATTAAGTTAATAAAAACTAGGATAAATATTATTATCTTAAATGAAATGTATATAAAATATTTTTGTTCATGTAATATTTTAATTTTTCAAATATTGTTATTTGTGTTTTCTGTGATATTTTTATTATTTTTTAATATTGACAAAAAATAATTTTTGATTTACCGCCATTTTTAAAAAAATTGTTATATATAAGTTTTCATTTTATAATTTTAATTGATTAATTATAAAAAAAGACAATTTCCCCTGAAGAAGTCACCCAATGTGGCGACGAAATATTGGAATAAATAAAGATTTATAATTAAATTATTATAAATAAAGGATCTTTGGCTCAATGAAGAATATAATATTGATTTTTTATTTTATTTAAATGTGTATATGTATGTATATACTTACAATTTTTTATCGTTTAAATCCATAATTATACGTATTATTTTATTTTATAATTTTCTTTTTTTGATAAAAAAAACTAATAAAATACTATTTTGTGATACACACAATTACTATTTTTACTTGTATGTTTTTGACAGTATTGACAATTGAAATTGTTATGTAGAAACCGCAAAAAGAGTTACACTTACGTTTTCACTCAACAAAACTTGAAATTTATACTATAAAACCGCAAACTAATTTTTAATACTGAATTGGGCAACATTTTTGAGAAACTTGTTATCTAGAAACATGCCATTAGACTTTCCTTCACTTATTGTGTATGCACGATCACGGTTGCCAGGCATGTTAGTCCTAAAATCGTCAATTTATGTTGAAAAATCGTCAAAATAAAACAAATTTTGTTTTTACTAGTATAAAAGTTTTATTAACAAAAAAACAAGACAACAATTCATTAAAACGTGTTCTTTTAACAAAAAATAGTATTTAAAATCATATCAACACAGCATGACATAATTTTTTTAGAAAAACAGTAGTATTAATTTTAAAGATCTGAAGTAAAAACCAATAAAATAGAATACTGACAATCATATATTTTACAAATATATATCTTTATTATACATTATATAAAAGCAATTTGATTTTTTCACTTTTAAATAATCTTTTGTATTAAGAATTTGTGAATCTATGTGGTCTCACTTTGAAATATTTTATTTACATTATTAATCACAAAAAGATCATATTTTAAAAAAGATAAGTAAATTTGATTTGTTTCATTCAAATTGGTTAACCCATTATTGGCCAAATAAAATCTGGCGGAAACTATTCAATAAAAATATATTTATGTTGTGGGCAAAGGCGTCAAATAGGATAAAGTAAAATCGATATTGAAAAAAAAATTAAGATATCCTTGTAAATTGTCAAGGAGCAAAAAGTGAAAACCGGCTCTCCCACACACACCGTTTTGAAATTTGGTGTTGTAAAATTTGATTTAACAGGTTCAATTAGTGCCTAATTAAATAATGAACACTTGTTATACATATATTCAAATTTTTATAACAAATTTTAAAAATTAAAATTTTACCTTTATGAAAAATGTTGCTAAAATTTAATACTTTTCAATAGCCATCAAACGATATGAATTTAAAGTATAATAACAGTATTAGATTAGAAAAATCTTTTGCTTTTAATTTCAAAACTAAGGTGGCTCTAAGAAAATTATTTTACTCGAATTATAGGGCGAATAGAGTCAGAGAAAAAGGAAAAAAATAAGGTGTACCAATACTGGTACAGTGGTCATTAATGGGTTAAAATGGATCTGGCCGTGTCGATTTTATCAATGTTAACACAAAATGAGAAATAAACTTTTAAATTTTCAAACAGTTCCAACAAGCGGTTTACAACTATTTCTAATGATGGCCACCGAGGTTGACTCGGATGTAAAATTTTTTTTGGGTTTAATATACAAAAATTTTGAATATCATCAAAGTGAAGTAGTCACTGGGACTATTTTAAATATAATTGTAAATATCTTGAGCTAAAGTTTCAACAGCTAACGGTAATTGAAGATATGCATAACTAGAACATAATGCTATTGAATGACATACACATTACATAATAAATAAGTTGGGAATATCTTTTTTTAGTAATCAAGGGAATCATCATCGTTTATTTTCTGTAAAATTCAAAATAAATTAATTATAATCAAACAGTTTTACCAAATTTTTATTAATTACCTTTTCTTTATAGATGTCTTAGCATTTTAAAGCAGTTTTAATTTTACTTTTCTATAACTTCTGCTTTTTTTCAACAACCATTAGAATTTAATTGCTTCTTGTTTTTTTAACCGTGTTTGTATTTTTATGTTCTGAACATGAGGATTTTCGTATAATATCAAGATGATCAGCACTAAAACACGAAAATTACAACATTTATAGACAAATATGTCTATCCCTCTTACACTTTTCTTCTATTATACGGAAAACAAATATTCCATTTGTTGAATAACAAGGATGCAATATCACGAAATAGGAGTAAAAATCTTCAAATTGTCATTTACTCATTTTGGGTACCAAAAATCGTCAAAATGGCGATAAATCGTCAAATCTGGCATCAGTGTGCACGATACAGAATAAATATGACTCAAACACGAACATTAAAATATTCATTTTGAGGTTGTGTGCTTGTCGTCTGTTGCGTTAGTACGATACTTCTCATTTTTGCAACGTTTTTTATAACAAAGTACAACAAATAAATAAAGATTTGTATTGCTTATTTCATATTTGATTTATTTTTTCTTTACTTTTACATTTATTACACTGGTTCACAAATATAGAACAATTTCGCGTATCACGAAATATTGCATTCATTTTCCATGTAAAATCGCGCTCGGATCTCTCGCATCTCGGATCTTAAAGGCATTCAGATATTTTATAGAGAAGCAAAAAATAAGGGACACGTGTTTTTTATAGCAACCCAATCCCAAGTTTAAGGGTTAAGAGACGGGTCCCCAAAATATATAATTCTTTTATGGGAGCACGTCTTAAATTATGAAAATCTAATTTATTTTTATGCAGCGTGAAAGTAATCGAAAAAACTAAAAATTTGGTACCAATATCACCTTTATTTGAACCCAGGGCTGCCACAATTTTCAAATTGTTTTAAATATGGATGAAAAAAGCTATTTGGGGAAAGTCGATTTAAAACCATACGATTTCAAATATCAAAAAACCCTCAGACACCCCTTCGATTAAATTAAATAAACCTCAATATATGTGATTCGGAGCTTAAACTAACTGCAATTCCCATACAAAAGTAACGTTTTTTTAATATTCGAAACAGACTATTTTGACTAACAAAAAATATTGTACAAATTTGAACACGATTTAAAAGCAGTTATATTCAAAATACCTTTTATTCGATATATATATCGTCTATAGTTTCTCTAAAAAGACGGGCAAAAATAAGAAAAACGTAAATTGGGGTCATTTTAGACCCCACTTTTTAACCCCTAAATGTGAGATTGGGCATCTATAAAAAAAATACGTGTCTTATTTTTTCTCCTCTATAAAACATGTGAATGACATTAAGATGTAAGAGTTCGGGTTGGGACAGTTCCCTTTGTAAGTTAAAATTTTTTTAATTTTATTTATATTTCTAAAGTTCAAGTCTGATTTTAAATAAAAAATTTCGTTAAATATTCGCGATGTAAAATTTATTAACCTTAAATTAAAATATTAAAAAATTTAAATCCAGTGTTTTGGCCCTAAGATATTTTTATTTGAGTAAAATCACTTTTTGTTCAATTGAAAAATTTGTCAATATCCCAAAAACTGTTCCACTTTTGGACTCCATTTTCGGATTCCCATGTGCAATATATCGTGATACGCAAAATTGTTCCAAATTTGTGAACCAGTGTAATAATAAATGTAATAATAAATTTTTAATCCTCTCTGAAATGTTTCTATATAAACTTACAGTGTTCTACATATGTATATTTTTATATAGGAGCAATTCCATATGAAAGCGATCACCTTTTGGACGACCCCTCTCCGATTTTAAAATAAATAGTCTCAATCGATTGCCCAGCAAAAAATAATGTACCTACATATTTGGTGGTGTACACCACTGTCATGTGACAAAATTGAAGAATTCTTCATAAGGGACCTCATTGAAAGTTGTTTTAAAAAAAAAAACTACTAAAGCGATCGCAACGAGTGATAGCTCGTTGGAAAGGTATTGAATCAGGCTTTAATTGAAAAATAAAATTTTCCTAATTTTTCTCAGAAATTTACCTTTTTTCCCATGAAAATTAAATTTTCCGATTTTCCACAGAAGCTCCTAAATTTTCCGGCTAATTTTATTATACCCTTCACCATAGGTGGAAGGGTATATATAAGTTTGTCATTCCGTTTGTAATTTCTACAATATTGATCTTAGACCCTATAAAGTATATATATTCTGGGTCCTTATGAAGAGCGAAGTTGATTTAACTATGTCCGTCTGTCCGTCTGTGTGTTGAAATGGGTTTTCCGAAGAACCCAGACATGATGAGGACTTGATTCTTTTTTATTTCTGTTACATGTGATCCATTTCTGTTTGCTATTAAAAATCAGACAGATCGGTTAATAAATGGCTGAGATATTAGCAAAAAACCAGGACTACCTCTAATTTTTCCAGTAAAATCCCTTTGTTTAATATGTATGTAGAATTTTGAGCATAACAACACATCCATGTGTTAAAATTCTTTTCTTTCATCTCCACCTTTTATACACAAACAACACACATACAAAGATTTGTCATTTAAATAAAAACCAAACAAATATCTAATTAACGAAGACTTTTATATATGTACCTCTATTGACGATGGTTTTGTGTGAGCTTCAATAGCTCAGTTGTCTAGACGCTGTGTCACAAATACTTTTTTTTTTCTCTAAGGCCGTGGGGTTCGGGGTTCAAATCTCGGTGAGGTCAATTCACTTTTTTTTTGTACATTTTTTTTTTATTATTTTCTTAAGACTTTTTTTTGCTTATTTTTGTTTTTTTTACATTTAATAATTAATTTATATAAAATTTTATATTAATAATTAAAATTCTTTTCTTTCATCTCCACCTTTTATACACAAACAACACACATATAAAGATTTGTCATTTAAATAAAAACTAAACAAATCTCTAATGAACGAAGACTTTTATATATGTACCTCTATTGACGATGATTTTGTGTGAGCTTCAATAGCTCAGTTGTCTAGACGCTGTGTCACAAATACTTTTTTTTCTCTAAGGCCGCGGGGTTCGAGGTTCAAATCTCGGTCAGGTCAATTCACTTTTTTTTTGTACATTTTTTTTTTATTATTTTCTTAAGACTTTTTTTTTTGCTTATTTATGGTTTTTTTTAACATTTAATAATTAATTTATATAAAATTTTATATTAATAATTAAATAATCCATAAATAGGCTAAAAACATCAACATTTTTATAAAAACCCTCTGATACAAACAAAATACAAACGTTTTTATACCTTTCACCACAGGTGAAAGGGTCGCGGGTTCGTTAAGATTTTTTTTTTTTTTTTTGTTTATTTTTTGTTTTTTTTTTACATTTAATAATTAATTTAAATAAAATTTTATATTAATAATTAAATAATCCATAAATAGGCTAAAAACATCAAAATTTGTATAAAAACCCTCTGATACAAACAAAATACAAACGGTTTTATTTCTATTTTTTGCTCCGATTTAAAAGAATTTATAAAAAGATTTTTAAACCATTTTATTTCTCACATATTAAGAAAATTTTATACATAATTTACCTTTGAGTGCAACTATTTTAGGTCATAACTTATAATAACACTAGGTCACAAATAACAAACTTTTGTCTGTTATTTGTTTCTAGCATACTTTTTCTCATGGATTTGGACCTACTGAACACGAAAATGAATTTTAAAAATTTTTCTGTCGATTGGTTTGCGAGATACAAATTTTTTATTTTTTTTTTTTTAATTTTTGGAGGTACACTTACTATTTTGAGCATATCTTTAGTCTTCTTTGACCTATTTTATCCTACTACTACTCAAATTAAAGACAATTGAGCCGTCTACAACTTATTCTCAGAAAATTTTCAAATCGGGTTAGTAGTTTTGATGTTGGCGGCTTAAAAAGGAGTAAACTTGTGTGCGTGATTTTTTTTTATAAACTGGCCACAAACATTGCAGAAATTGTCTGGATCGTTCAAACACTCGAACACACGTAGTCTTTTACTCATTGTCTTCCTTGCGTTTTCTAAATATTAACTTCTTTACACTTTCACAGACAGTTTTGAAATGCAATTGATAACCGTGTCTCCTTATGTTTAAATATGTATGAGCATGTAGTGCTGTAAATAAATTAAAAAAAAATATACGAAGACTACTTTGTTTATTTTAAATTAAGTTCAAATGTATTTATTCGTTTGCGTTGGGTAGGTAAGCTGTGCAAATAATGAAAATCAAAAAATCGTGAAATAGCGGAATTTCGGTCGTTTACCAAAAAAATAATAAGTCGGCCATTTGTCATCAGATTTTGTTAAGTAAGGGCTTATTTTCTTTGGAAAAGTGTCAGCTATACGTAAAAAAATTAAAATCGCTGTTAACATCGCGTTTTACATTTTATATGAATTTTTATATGAATTTTTCAGCCACATTTTTACTAAAAAAACGCAGTTTTTTAACCTTTTTAAGCCGCCAACATCAAAACTACTAACCCGATTTGAAAATTTTCTGAGAATAAGTTGTAGACGGCTCAATTGTCTTTAATTTGAGTAGTAGTAGGATAAAATAGGTCAAAGAAGACTAAAGATATGCTCAAAATAGTAAGTGTACCTCCAAAAATTAAAAAAAAAAAATTAAAAAATTTGTATCTCGCAAACCAATCGACAGAAAAATTTTTAAAATTCATTTTCGTGTTCAGTAGGTCCAAATCCATGAGAAAAAGTATGCTAGAACCAAATAACAAAATGGCTGTTGCCTAGTGTAATTTATAAAAAAAAATTGTAAACTATTTTCCTTCAAATTTTTAAAATTAAGCTAAAGAAATTACAAATATTTCTAATAAAAAAGCGAAATAAAATCCTAAATGCAAATTTGCCAGCTAAATCAAACTATTTTGTAGAAATAAAACACAATCAGTTCTAGTGATTTCTTTTAACGATTTGTTGAAATTCTTTTCTTTCACCTCTTAACCTTTTATACACAAACAACAAACACTATTCTAGAGCTGTATTATGACCTAAAATCTTTAGTATAACATATTTGCTGAAAAACTCGGAAATATCGGTTCAGATACAAAAAAGTTATGCCCAAAACATACATTTTTTTAAAATACATATTTTCTGGAACCATAAATCTTCCCGAGTCCAAGTTTTATCTCCAAACTAAATGGTTAATTTCCTCTTAAAGGCGTCCGTATATAAATCTGTCCATTTCATATATGTCCATATATAAACTTCAGTTTTTTCCCAACCATGGTGAAGGGTATATAAGATTCGGCATAGCCGAATTTAGCCGCTCTTACTTGTTTTTTTTGGATTCCTCATAATTTTTGCTTTAAGAATCAGCAATAAAAAAATGGGCCCCGACTCCTTGTTTGGACAGGAGAAGAGCATTTAAGAGACCACCTTGTTCTCATTGTTTTTATAATTGAATTATTTTTAATTATTTAACATTATTTTATTTTATTATTAAAAATACATTTTAAAAATTATTTTACAGTTAAAAATACATTTATGAAGAAAAAATCTTTCTTATTTTGCTGCTTATACTTAATTACAATATTTATTAAAAATTTCAATTGTCTTGGCATCATTATAAAATTAAAGTAACTTTAAATTTAGCACGTCGGCAGACGAAGAGTACCGCTTTACATTAATTGACATATCAGAAATATTTGGTATGAAGCAATGAAACTTTTGCGTTCCAGTTATAGTTTTGACATTATTATATCTGTTTTGAAGTCGTCGCTCCATGGCATCGTGTTCTTTTTGAGTGCATAAAACTGTGTTAATGGCAATTTCCTTGCTTTGAATCCACGAAAACAAATGTTGTACATTTAAGATCTGGTCAGTATATGGCCTTTGCAAACTTGCCTTAGTCGCCATGCGTTTTAGGGTTCCCCCTAACGCATCGCATGGGCCCTTACCGTGGGACGTCGCAAAAAAGTGCCACTCGACCTTGCAGTTTTGTTCTTCTTCAATTATGCAAAGATTGTAAAATTTTTTTTTATTCTTGTACTGAGAAGCCGCGCCGTCTGAGAAAAACGTTACTTTGTCGATTGCATCGAATTTTGATCTTAAGAATTCAAACAGTTTCATTTGAAATAAATAAACGGACACATAATTATGAGCTAAACTCTTCGCGACAACAACAAGGCTTACGGTCTGTAGTTCGTTATCTTCGTTTTTGAAATAAATGCAAAAAGGATGCACCGTGCACTGGTCTTTTGCCCAGTGATAAGCCTGAATTTCATCCTGAACGAGAAAAGTGTAATTCTCGGCAAAGTCGCTTATCACAATGAATTCATTTTGGGCTAATTTCTCCTTACTTTCCTTTAGAAATTTCGATTGCATCTCGGATATGAAATGGTGCGCCTTCAGTTCATTCAACTTGAATCCGAATTCCTCGATGAATTCCGGAATCTGCTTTACCACGGTCTCAAGGGAACATCTGCCGCTGCTACTTATCCACTGTTTGAAATGCACCTCCTGAATTAACAGCTGTTCAAACTTTTCCGCCAAATATTGCTCTAGCTCGTCAATCTTCGGACAATTGTCGCATTTGGACAGATGACAATTTTCCGTGGGGTATGCGCACAACGACTTCGACAGGAGGTCCCTATATGTTTCAATTTCACCGTGAAATACTTTCAATTTCTTGCATGGAAAGAACATTAATTTGATGTTTTGATGAAACATGCAAACGCAGACTGAATGCGTTCCGTGCCTGTCTAATGCCAGCACGCATTCTTTTGGTCGTAGGATGGCAAACTTAGAAAATCCCACTTTTTCTGCTAGGTATTTCTCTTTGAACTGATGGTATGCTTCGGATAGATTACATAATAATAATCTGCGCTGCTTGTGTACTTTTTCTCCATCTTCACGTGTGATAACATAGTCACGTGTACCTGGGCAGGCGCGGCTGTTGTCATCATTGCAGTAAAAATCTTGAATCAATTTCACCGTTGCTTCGCTGAGGGTCCTTGAGCCAAATTTCTTGGTGGGAGTCGCCAATATGCCCTTCTGTCGAACTAATTCTTTGCTTCTTCTCGCGATGTAAAAAGATGTTTGAGACTGTTCAGAAATCTTGCGTATAGACCATGATTGAGGCAGCACAGATAAAATGAGATATTTCTCCGGAAAAGTGGTCGCTAAATTGAATTTTCTTTTCAACTGCTCAATCATTTGTTTGCCGTCATCAACGTCATCTGCTTGACTGCATTCGTTATCAGAGCCTTCATCAAATATTGTCGCGATTGCACTCATAACCTTGCCTTTTTTATCTTTCCTGTATTTTTCACTTCGCAACTTTCTTTTTCTAATAGGCGTTTCACCTAAAGTGGTAATAGCCTCATTCAAAGGACTCAAAGACATATTGACCATCGGAATGTCTGCCTCACTATCAGATGAAACATTTTGTTCAATTGTCATTTCAGTCTCGGATTGTGGTTGCATTTGTTTCAATGCATTTGCTTGTTGAGACAAATCGATTTTACACTTGGGGCAAATGAATTGTGCTTCTTCACCGTATTGTATATTTAATTCATTCATGTATCGCTTCGAAACACCAGTTAATTTTAATACTTTTATCTTTTTCAAACGATGTCCACTCTTGTTAAACGGATTGCAGCAAAATTTATTCATTTTACTTTAAATTGTCTTTACAGCTTCACTCTTTACTTTACAAAAAAAAAACACTTTAACACTTTCACGTTTAGTATTCAACTGAAATTTGACTCAGAGTGTGTGAAGTATTTATATTTATTTTTTGGTAAAAAATAGGTAAAAAAAAATAAGCGATATTTGCTTTTCTTTAATAGGAAAATTTGCGTGAACTACTGGTCATAAAATGTTTTTTAAAGAGGGACTTAATTGGTTACTGCCAATAAGCCGACCACAGGTCATAAAATGTTTTGTAAATTTTTTTAATTACCAGGTAATAAATATTTCGCCATATTTATGGAAAATCCGTGTTTTATGACTTGTTTCTGCACGTGTCATTTTAGGCGAAATATTTATTACCTGGTAATTTAAAAAATTTACAAAACATTTTATGACCTGTAGCCTCAGTCGGGTTTGGTGTGCCATTACATGCCACTGCTGCTATTATCCATGGATTTATGGCCGATCTTGTGAAGGCAGGCAGACCATATTCACTACACACTCAACTTGGGGCTCTTAAAAAAAATTGATTTTTTCTTCATAAATGTATTTTTAACTGTAAAATAATTTTTAAAATGTATTTTTAATAATAAAATAAAATAATGTTAAATAATTAAAAATAATTCAATTATAAAAAATATAAAAACAATGAGAACAAGGTGGTCTCTTAAATGCTCTTCTCCTGTCCAAACAAGGAGTCGGGGCCCATTTTTTTATTGCTGATTCTTAAAGCAAAAATTATGAGGAATCCAAAAAAATAAAATTAGCCGGAAAATTTAGGAGCTTCTGTGGAAAATCGGAAAATTTAATTTTCATGGGAAAATTTAATTTTCATGGGAAAAAAGGTAAATTTCTGAGAAAAATTAGGAAAATTTTATTTTTCAATTAAAGCCTGATTCAATACCTTTCCAACGAGCTATCACTCGTTGCGATCGCTTTAGTAGTTTTTTAAAACAACTTTCAATGAGGTCCCTTATGAAGAATTCTTCAATTTTGTCACATGACAGTGGTGTACACCACCACTAAACCAGTCACTATAAAAAAAAAAAAAAAATATGTAGGTACATTATTTTTTGCTGGGCAATCGATTGAGACTATTTATTTTAAAATCGGAGAGGGGTCGTCCAAAAATTTGCCAATTTTGATCGTTTTCATATGGAATTGCTCATAGTATAAATATACACTTGTTTTCACATTGATGAGTTGAATGAGTTAAAAGATTCAACTCAATAGTGGATATGATTAGTATTTTCCTAAAATTATAAAAACAAATGCGTAGAATGATGAATCATACAAATTTGGGATGGTATTAGTGTGATGTCGACGTTGGATTCATATTGTTACAAGAAATTTGGTGTCAGAAGTGGGATTGCAAAATAATAAGCAGTCATGAAATTGGAGGAGCTTAAGGTGGAACAGCTCGAGAAAGAATTTAGCAAATTGGCACTACCGACAGCAGGAAATAAAGTCGAATTGCAAAAGAGGCTCATAGAGGAATTTGAGCGGCGTAACATTGACATTGCAACTTACGAATTTGACGAAAAAGAAGAAATGGAGGTTAGTACCCGTAAAACAGAAGCTAACATAGAGTTAATCACAATGTTGGCTGCTATGATGGAAAAGCTAGAAACTTCTAGAGCAGACAATAAGAATGTTAGAAGCTTCGAGAGCAGACAACGAGAAGCTGCTAACTAAGATGGAAAAAATGAAAAACTGCTAGAAACTTCTAGAGCAGACAACGAGAAACAGTTAGCTAAGATGAAAACGGAACTGCTAGAAACTGCGAGGAATTGTTGGCTAAGGTGGAAGAAAAGCTTCAGGAAACATCTAAAGCTACTAATGAAAAAATTTCTGTGGTTGAAAAACGAGTTTCTGACTTAGAGAATGCCGTCGAGAAAAAAATGCAAGATCTGGAAAGTAAAATAAATAATTCTCATTGTCAAGAGGGCCCAGTAAGAATTATTTCGGAAACTTCTGGTAGAGCAAAGGCCCCCACTTTTGACGGCAGCGTACCATTTAATGTTTTCAAGTTCCAGTTCAAGACAGTCGCCGCCAGAAATATGTGGAGCATCGAAGCAAAAGCTATAGAGTTGATTCTGGCCTTAAAAGGAAACGCTGCTGAAATTCCAGAAAGTGTGCCAATCACCTGCAGAAATAATTATGACGACATAATGGTGGCACTGCAGCGAAAGTATGGTGGCGAACACAAAAGGGAAATATACCGAATGGAACTAAGAGGTAGACTGCAGAAAGCAAATGCTTCATTGCAAAACTTTGCCACAGAAATTGAGCGGTTAGTTCAGCTGACTTACTCGGGCGAAAATCATCCATTCTTAGATCAGTTTAAAATTGAAGCATTTTTGAATGGAATTCGGGATTCTGATGTAAGACATGTGGTGTGTGCTACGCAGAAATCGACTTTTGCTGAAACTGGCCCAAGAGACTGCGAAGGTGATTTCCAAGCCACAAACATTTAAGGTGCGTAACCTTGAAGTGACTGCTGAAAGAGAGCAAGATATAAGCACACAGAAGGGTTCAGAGAAGCAAGTCAAGGCCAAAGATAAATGCTACAACTGCGGTAGAGTGGGACATTTCCAGCGAAATTGCAAAGCACCAAGGAAGAGCCTCTGGGCCGATCAGCAATCACCTAAAGAGTCACCGTTAAACTAAAAAGAGCTAGCACTGCGGGGCATGAGCTAGCTCCCACAACCGATGGCCCCACAATCGCCATATCAATAGCACAGCAGGGGAAAAGCAATCTTAGCGCTTTTGGGTGCATCAACGGCCAAAAGCACATTTAACCATAGATACAGGAGCATCACAGTCCATCATCAGGCCCGATATAATTAGAAAGCCAGTTGAATCATTGCACGGGGTAAGTTTGCGAACTGCTACTGGAGAGCAGGCTTCTGTATATGGTAAGGTTAATGTGAAACTAACAACTGCCAACATAAGCGTCAGTTACGTATTTATTGTTGCCGATATTGTGGATTAAGTAATTATTGGTGCAGATTTTATGATTTGTCACGGCATTAACCTGCATATAGGGCAAAAAGTTATGATTTGGCAGAATGTTGGATATGAACGCAAGGATCAGGTAAGAAATTTAGTTACCATCAGCGACCAAAAACTACCAGCAAGGCCAGAAACTTTAGTATGGGTGCGTATGGAGGGAGATTATGAGGACGGCAGCTTGTGGGTGGTAGAACCATCAGAAATAAAAAGTGACCTTATGACAGAGAAAGCATTCGTAAAAACCAGCAAAGACAAAAGAGTTCCTGTAAGAGTACTGAACCTATCAAATTCTGAAAAAGTTGTCCCAGCGAATTTTGAAAAAGCCAAATGTACTGCGCCAGAAGCAATAATCAGTTGCAAAAAGAACTTGGAACCTTTTAGTATGTCCGTTGAAGATCGAGAGATGCTGGCAGAATATGTGGAAAAATGGGTAAAAGAACTGGCGCCTCCTGATAGAAATAAAGCCAAACAGCTAATCAGAAAATACAGCTCTGTCTTCGCCATGAAAACTCAAAGTCTAGGAAGAACGGCGATTATAAAACACCGAATAAATACTGGTGAAGCGAGGCCAATAAAGCAGGCGCTCAGAAGTAAAGGAGTTAGTCAACGAAATGGAGCGTAGTGGAGTAATCGAACCATCTTCTAGCCCATGGAGCTCACCTATAGTTTTAGTTAAGAAAGAAGATGGCAGCACCCGATTCTGTGTTGATTACAGAAAACTAAACGATATCACCAAGAAGGACAGCTATCCACTACCGAGAATTGACGACACTCTAGACACGCTAGCAGGAACCAAATGGTTCTCCACTTTGGACTTGCAAAGTGGTTATTGGCAAGTAGAAATTTGTGACCAAGACAAGGAGAAAACTGCCTTTAGCACAGGTGACGGATTATGGCAGTTTAATGTGATGTCCTTTGGACTCTGCAATGCTCCAGCAACATTTGAGTTTTAATGGAAAATGTGCTGAAAGGACTCCACTGGAAAACTTGCTTAGTGTACCTTGATGACATAATTGTCATGGGAAAAACTTTCGATGAACACCTGAAGAACTTAGCAGAAGTCTTAAGACGAATATCTGCGGCTGGACTCAAGCTTAGCGCAAAGAAATGTTCACTATTTCAGAGGGAAGTCAAGTATTTGGAGCACCGCGTAACTGCAGAGGGTATATCAACCGATGAAGATAAGATTCGTCTGTAAAAGAAAAATCTGCACGAGTTGCGCATTTTCTAGGTCTCTCCACATACTACCGACGATTTGTACCATATTTTGCCAGTGTGGACGCAAGTCTACATGAGCTGACTAAGAAGGCGCGACCATTTCATTGGGGTGAAGCTCAAGAACAAGCATTCCTAAGGCTCAAGGAGTTATTATGTACGACACCGATTCTTGGGTATCCTGTGGCCGGGGAAAAATTTGTGCTGGATAGCGATGCAAGCGGATACGGAATAGGAGGTGTGCTTTCGCAGGTTATCAATGGAACCGAAAAAGTCATAGGCTATTACAGTCGAGTACTTTCGAAGCCTGAAAGAAACTACTGCGTAACGCGACGGGAACTCTTGGCGGCGGTAGAATGTGTAAAGCCCTACCACAAGTATCTGTATGGTCAGCACTCTCAACTAAGAACCGACCATTCTGCACTCAGGTGGCTGCTGCAATTTAAACAACCAGAAGGGCAGCTAGCTCGTTGGATTGAACGACTTCAAAGCTATGATTTCAGCATCGAGCACAGGAAAGGCTTAAAGCATTGCAATGCGGACGCCCTTTCAAGACGCCCCTGCAACAAAAGTCCACTAATGAAGGCGTATTGGGCCCAGTGGAACAGTCTACGGGTAAATAGTCACTGCTTATACCGTATATGGGAAAGTGCGGATGGCAAAACTGAGACAAAGCTTATTGTGGTGCCGTCAAGCAAAATAGACGGAGTGTTAAAAGGGTTCCATGACGGTTCCAGTGGTGGTCATTCCGGTGTCCCTAAAATCTAGAGAAGTTAAAACAACGATTCTACTGGGTCGGCTGCCAGCAAGCTGTAAGCGACTGGATAGCAAATTGCGCGCAATGCATCGCAGCTAAAGGACCAGTAAGGAGAAGTCGTGGGCAACTTCAACAATACAACTCGGGTGCCCCATTTGAGCGGATAGCAATGGATGTAGCAGGCCCTTTCCCTGTCAGTGATTCCGGAAACCGTTACGTTCTTGTGGTGATTGACTATTTCAGTAAATGGCCTGAGGTATACGCTATACCGAACCAGGAAGCCAGAACGGTAATAAGCGCATTTGTAAACAAGAGGGTGTGTCGCTACGGTGTTCCATTAGAATTACACTCTGACCAGGGAAGGAATTTTGAATCTGCTATCTTCAAGAAAATGTGTGAGTTGTATGGAATAAGGAAAACAAGAACCACCCCGCTGCATCCGCAATCTGATGTTATGGCCGAAAGATTCAATCGCACTTTACAGGAATACTTAAGAAAAGTGGTAAAGAACACGCCAAAAATAAAACAAAAAAAAATATTTTATCTAACTTTGTAGCATGCCAGGTTGGTTAGCACAAGAAAAAAGAACATATGATTTTCTTCGAGAGTAAAGTAGGACGATATGGGAGCCATTAACAATGCTAGCAAGCAGCCGGGTGGGGGGTTCGTGTCCTCTTCTCACTCGTTAACACTTTTCACAACCATGATACATAAAAATTATTATAGACTCCCGGGTTAAACTTACATGAACAAAAAACTAATTTAAAAGGCCAAGGTCTAGACACCAGCAAAATAAATGCCCCTGTGATGAATAGATTGTTGTAGAAATGAAAAGCAAAAACTGAAGTCATTAAGTTACCATTGAGAGATCTCCAGATGTTATTAGAGTCTCTGCCTCTTCACCCTATCCCTACCATGGTTTTAGTGGCACATTTAACTAAAACCCCAAGTAAACCGATTATACTACCCTTAGTTCACAACACCAGTAAGAAAACTTATTTAATTTACGAATTCATTTTTAAAATACAAATTTATTCAGAAAAATTCTTAAATTGAACATATTCAAATTCCATAAAAATATTAGTTGCAATCGATTTCAATAAATCTATTTTTATTACTTAAAACCTAAAATTGCATTTTATACCCAAAAGTGAACATAAAGATTGCATCTATACAAAAATACTTTCAAATGGTTTACTAAATTCAAATGGGTTTAGTAAATTCAGAAAAATATTCTTTGCTGATAATATTATTCTATATCTATTAAATAATCGCGTGGTATAAAAAAAAATAAATATATAAATCTAAAAAAAAATCTAAACGAATCAATACCTCGCAATTATGTTTCGGAAACACTGGCTATGCAGAAACAATGAAACATTGGATATATAAAGCCAGCAACATTTTATAAAGAAAATAATTCTGTTTTACATTTAATATCTAACGAATACGAAATGTTGCTAACTTAAGAATATCATTGTTTTTACATGCTTGGTTTCAAATGCATGTTACAACAAAAAAATATATATATTTATATATCAAACAACCACAATAATATGATTTCTTTATAATTTACACTCACCAAATGTTAGAAACAATGTTGCGATGATCATGGAAGCTTCGATGAACATGTTGCAGGTTTGAGCTAAAGAAAAGGTTGTGGATTATTAGCAAATGTTGTCTCTATGCATATGAGAGATGTTGCAATGGCTGTTTCAAACAACTAATGTTTTACGATTTTAGGTTGGTATACCACGACTTTAATATGTACTCTACAAAATTAAAATTTACCTAATAATTATGTAAGTTTACGTTATTGTAAATGAATTAACAAAATTTAAAACTCAATACTTTTAGGAACTAACGCGAATCTTAAAAGAAATATTTATAATAAAAAATCCATTATTGGCACTTAACTTCTGTGTCTTAAATACATTAGAAACTAAGCTAAATTTAGACAATTTTAATTTAAAAAAAACATAGTCGCAAACGATATTGAATTTAATTTATATATGGAACTCCAGATTCCGAAAAATTCCCGAGAAAAAAGGAAATGGATTCTTAATTTATTAACATTTTTCGAGGCTTAGAAAACTTTTCACTTTTAACGCGAGATGCTCTTGATTTTAGATGGACTCGGTCGTCTGGATCGAAGATCTCTCAAAAATGCAAATTCTATTCCACAATACTTATCCCAAACTTGATATTTGTTGTTGGACGATCACAATAAGTTGTTGGACGTTCACAATGAGCTCCGGGGTTTATTGGAGGCTTAGAATTATTGCCGTAGATAACTTTGCTATTTACTTATCGCGTTCAAACGGACTGTGGCTGAGTAAGTAGTTGGATATCCCACAGGTTCATCTACAGCATACAAATACTTGACAGCATCTCTTCAAAAAAAAAATTATGTCATTCCCGGCGGCACAGGTCATTACCGAGAATGACGACACTCACGAAACGAGTTCAATATAAAAGTGGTTCTCACGATTCCCGGGTATGGGAAAAACCAGTTCCTAGACGTTTCCAGAACGAATAGATGGAATGCAACTCCCCTGCGCAACAATTCTAATTATGGTTATAACCTAAAGCGGACAGAAATATGCTAAGTCTTTCAGCAATCCTTTAAAAAATATTTTAAATTTACCTTGTTAATGGATCTGGAAACGATGTTTTCGTTATAATTTAATGATTAATAAAGGTTAAGTGGACGACCAAATCCCGGAATTAAACACTTTTAGGGATACTGTACATTTTTTTTTTTTATATTTTCTTTCCTCGGTTATGTACAGTTGTTAAAGAATTTGTGTTCGATCACTTGAAAGTCAAAAACCAAAAGAATTTTGAAACGCAATCTTGTATAACATGAAGACAAAAAAAAATATATACGTGTTTCCTTCTTTCTATTTTTCTGCAGTTATGGAAAAAACCCAAGCTTTTATCTATGAAACAAGTAGTTTTGATAAGTAAATGAGCATCAAATTGCACTTGAAAGTTGTTGAGATCATAAGTTAAAAGTATATATCCAGGACACAAACCAAAAGTGGGATGTATGGTGTTTACAGTGCTGGGCAACAAACACCAGCAACTTGCATGAAACAACCCAAATTGCCAAATATTTACCAATAAAAAAACGAATAAAAGCTGTTTACCCTCTTAATGTAATTTTCGAAATTCTAACTTACAAAATAAAATTACATCATTCGACTTTTTGAACCAACATTAATTCTGATTGTCAACACCAAGGAAAAATCTAATAATACCTTACAAAACCGCATAATACTTATTCCATGAATGACAGTATTAGACGGAAAAGGCAACAACACTATTAAAAAAATAGTACATATAATTTACCAGAGTAACTAAATCTGAGCAAACCAATTCTAATCTACAAATAAAAATAGACTTGTGAACACCAGTATACCTGTTTCCTTTTCCCTGGCAAGTGCTTTACACACCCCAACGTTTATGAATTAATCCGTGAAAATGTACTCTTTATCTAACAAGAAGTTACAATTTGAGTATTCGACGATTTCAAAAAAAAAATCTGATCAAAATATTGAAAATGGTTCCGTAACAATCAGCCACTGAAGTTAGTAACAATAGCATTCCAATATTTTGCTACATAAAAACACCAAATCAGCTCCAAATGAGTCATTCAAATTACTTGAAATTCTGATTCTAGAAGACTTTTTCAGTATATACAGAAACAAATTGTATATATCCGCAGAAAAGAAATTTTAATGGTCTCTCCCTTGGCAGCAAAGATATTCGTCATAACAATATTACCTATATACGGCAGTTTACTCAAAAAAAAAAATAAAAATAGTAAAGTCACTTAGTATACGAACGGGGTTGTTTCAGTGTAAATTTAAAAATCAATATCAATTTTCCACTACACGTTATTATGGTTTTAAAAATTTTGTCAACTTAATGAAGAAAATTAGATAGGGAAAAAATTGCCAAAATTTAAAATTGTAAAAATAGTTTCACAAAGTTTACACCGCAAAAGATTACCCCGTACACTGTAAGCAACAAGAGGAAACTTAAATTTCAAAGTACCCACGGAAAATTTTATCGAAAATTTCACCTTAAACCTTACAAAATCCATGACAATCTATAAAAATAATGAAAATTTTACATTTGTACCAGACTTGATCCATATTGAAATGTTTTCATTGAATCTATGAAAACTTTCATCTATGAAACGCTTGATGCATTAACTTTATGAACAACAATTACTCATAGAGGTCATTGATTCCCCGACCTAACGAACAATACCCCATTATCAGGAAGAAAACTCTCCCAATGTACGTTAAGGGCGAAGATCCTTTGCGTGATAGGTGCCCAAAAGTTTTCCATCCAAATCGTGCAGAACATAATAATGATTACCAACTTTCTCGTGTATTTTTGACTTTAAAAACACTGGCGACAATTTCGCGTTGAACTTCTTCCCAGAATTGCTCTGCGCAAAATTTCTTCGGAACACAATTTGGCCCACTTTGTACAAAATGTGCCTACTGCGCAAGTTATATTGTTCCCTAGTCGTTTTATGAGAATTCAAAATATTTTTCCGCAGTTCCCTTCGCAATAAGGAAAGTCCATCTTCCCGGGGCAATTCCACGAATGGTTCATTCAAAAGCTGAAGGTTTGAAAGAAGACCATATGAGGTGCCGTGAGTAATCATGTTGAAGCCAAACATTGCATAGAAAGGAGAACACTTTATGGCCTGATGATGAGAATTCCTTAAAGCACAACTGATTGAACTAATGTGTTCATCCCACATCCTATGATCATCCTTGAGAAATGCCCTAATACCAGCGATCAACGATCTATTCACCCGCTCCGAGGCATTGGACTGTGGTGAATATACCGCAGTGTATATGTGTTTAATTCCAAGTTTGGTCAAAAATGCATTAAATTCATTGGATTTAAACTGCGATCCATTGTCGCTTACAATGAATTCAGGCACACCATAGGTGTGAAAAATGTTCTTCAACAGAAAGTCCTGTATCACTGGCGACGTGAACTTTTTCATAGGACATAACCAATGAAATTTAGTCAAATGGTCCAGAACTATCAACAACCCAATATAACCGTTTTTACTCCGCGGATAGGGACCAAGTAAATCGAAAAATAGACGTTGAAATGGTCGAATCGAAACCGTTGGTCTCCCCATTTCGGGTCGTAAAATCATATTTGGGGATTTGGTACTCTTGCAGGTTTCACATTCACTGACATACTTTCTTACGTCTCTAACAATGCCAGGCCAAAAGAAGTTTCGGCGTATGAGTTCCAGGGTTTTAGCCATTCCTCCGTGAGCCGATATTGTGGAATTGTGAGCACGAGCTATAACGCCTATTCTCAACCCATTAGGTACCCACAATTTCCAGCACTGCTGTTGTTGTTCCTCGTCTCCTGTGAAATGTTCGGTTCGGATATAAACAAACTTGTCAACGATTTTTATGTCAGGATATTTTTTCTCGTTTTCAGAAATTCTCTTTTTCAGGTCCTCGTAGTCATCATCTAAAAAGTGGTCAGAATTTAAATCAATTTCTGGTTCGGGTAATTCAACGGATGATATTTCGCCAATTTCTTCGTGTTCAATTCTGGATAAAGCATCAGGTACTATGTGATCCTTTCCCCTACGGTGGCTTATAGAAAATTTAAAAGCTTGCAATTTAAAAACCCAGCGTGCGAGTCTACCGGTTAAATCCGTTTGTTTCATCAACCACAACAATGAAGAGTGGTCGGTGACGACTTCGAATTCTTGCATCTCCAAATAACATCGGAAGCGTTTGATGGCCTCGATCGCAGCTAAGCACTCGCGTTCCGTCACGCTGTAATTTCTTTGTGCCGTGTTGAGTTTTTTAGACATGTACGCGATGGGTTTCTCTTCGCCATTTTTGTCCAGTTGGACCAAAACCGCACCAATACCATAATCAGATGCGTCGCAATGTAGATAAAATTTTCTCGAAAAGTCAGGGTTGGAGAGGACTGGGGCTGAAGTTAATAATTTCTTTAAGGTGTCAAAAGCCCCCTGTGCCTCCGGCGTCCAAGTGAATTTGCATTTGGTGGAAAGTACCGCCGTTATGGGAAAAACAACTGACGAAAAATTTTCAATGAATCGGCGGTACCATCCTGCTATACCCAGAAACCCACGGACCTGTTTAAGTGTCCTTGGTACCGGCCAATTCAGTATAGCGGCTATTTTCTCGGGATCAGTTTTAATTCCGCCGTTCCCTATTACATAACCGAGATAATTTACCTCGGTCACACAAAATTTACTTTTGGAGACATTAAGTGTCAAATTCGCTCTTCGGAATTGTTCGGCAATCCGGACCAAAACCGATAGATGAGTGGGAAAGTCTTCCGAGACGATAACCAAATCATCGAGATAACCAAATACAGAATACCTTAAATCAGCTGGAATTAATTGGTCCATGAGACGACACATTGTGGAAGGCGCATTACACAAGCCGAATGGCATCACGGTAAATTGATACAATGGCCGTCCCGG
This sequence comes from Eustalomyia histrio, assembly GCA_949748255.1. Lineage (NCBI taxonomy): Eukaryota > Metazoa > Arthropoda > Insecta > Diptera > Anthomyiidae > Eustalomyia > Eustalomyia histrio. The sequence goes on from OX456526.1 coordinate 102,901,320, forward strand.
AACCGTAAACGCAGTTAAAGGTTTTGCTTCATCGGCTAAGCCGATTTGCCAATAAGCATCCTTAAGGTCGAGTTTTGATATTAGGTTGGCTTTTGGAAGCCTAGCAAAAATTCCCTCAATACTTGGAAGAGGATAAGCATCCTTGGTGGTCACCAAATTGACCTTTCTGGCATCCAAGCACAGGCGGACCTTGTTTGGCTTTACGACCAAACGCATAGGAGAACTCCAAGCAGAAGATGATGGCTCAATCACCCCTAAATTCAACATTCTGTCAATTTCGTCGAACATCAGTTTCTCAACTGCGGGAGAAACTGGGTAGAACCTTTGTTTTATCGGCTTGGCGTTACCCACGTCAATTTCATGTCTAATTAGACTGGTTTTCCCTAACCCTTGTTTTTCAAAATTTGGAAAAATATCTATAATAGCCGTTAATTGCTGAAGTTGACTTGGAGTTAAGGGATAGTTTATATTGTCTATTAATTTAGACTTATACATATTATCAGACAGGACATTAGACGTTTCTAAAGCGGACAAGTCAGACGGACATTCAGATAATTTTAAATTATCGGATGGATTAGACACAATTGCAGACTCAAAAACATCTGCCGCCAGGTTGAATGCCTTCCAAAAGTCGAGGCCTAATATCAAACGCTGTGCAATAGAAGGAACTATTAAAATTTTCAAACGTCGAATTTGGTCACGAAAATGGACGTCAACCCAGAGATAGCCGGTAGTTTTCTGTGACGTGCCATCTGCGGTTTTTACGCTAGTCTTAAAAACATGAAAATCAGAAAAATTTGAAAAATCAGATTTGGCAAGATCACTACCAATGCAAGAAACGTTAGCCCCTGTATCCAATAAACCGAGTTCTGTAGATTGTAGAAACTGAACCCTGGCATAATATCGCCTATCCTGTGAATTGGATACAATCGACGAAATTACATAATTAGAAAAAAGTTTCCTTCTTCTACAATATTCCCTAAGGCGAACGGTTGATCTCTTTGGTTTTCTTACAGCAATCGAGGATGTCAAAAATATTTGGTTACGTTTCGCAACATACTCTTCCCACCTCTGGTGATAAGGGCGAATTGGAAAAATTATGTTATTTGCTGGTTGATATGCCAAAATTGCACGTTTTAAAATTTGAATTTTTTTAGTATCTTGAGAATAATTGGTATCTGATGGCAACACTTGTAATGTTACATTTGAGGGCGATTCGGTGGTGGTTTTATCGAGTTTTTTGAAACCGACTGTTTCTTCTCCATACAATAAGTGCAGTTAGGTTTATAAACCTTTTTGGCACCGCAGCCATAACAAAATATAGCGCGATCTTTAAGACAATATTCCCAAGTGTGACCCGCTTCATCACAATTCCAACATTTACTGAGAATAGGATTCTGTCGAATCGCGGCAACCGAAATTTCATCCGCAACTGGAATCTCATCAGAAAATTCAATTTCAGCAACACGGCGTGCAGCATAATTTTGAGATTGCTTCTCAGTAACACTGCGACGAAAGGGCTCCTCTCCTAAGAGATGCTCCCGCATTTGGACAAGTTTGCGTAAGTGTGCCAGGGTATATATTGGTACATATAAGAGCTCGCGACGTATGTCTGGTAAAAGATTCTTTAATACAATCTGAACGATCTCACCCTCAGACATGGGAGTATCTAATCTATTTAAAAGACTATTGATAGCCTCATAGAAAGATTCAAAAGATTCACCTACCCTCATTTTCCTGCTACGTACTTCTTCCCTAATATCGAAACTGGAGCGAAAATCCTTATATTGGTAACGTAGCTCTTCGCAAAACCTATCCCATGTTAGATTACGTTTTTCTATTTCCACCACCCGTTTGTGGAGGGCCCAGAACCAATTGTCCACTGGTTCTACAAGAAGAAGATGAATATGGTTACAAATAATCGAAAAGTCATTATTGAAATTCTCTGCCGTTAAGGCTCGAAGCCTATATAAAAATTCGTCGACGCTAAGTCCCTTGGCAGAACCATCGAACTTAAGGTTCCAATTTTTTATAATAGACAAAATTTTAGCTGAGCGGAAAGCAAGAGATGGTTCAAAATGATTCTGAACAACCTGAGGACCCATTTCCTCATTTACAGGGGGTTGCTGGTACTGGTTCTGATTGCCCCTAGTTGGTACAAGAGGTTGCTGGCCAAAGTTCAAGCTCAATGGACAATCCGCCCGCGGTGGAAGCTGCTGTCCCTGTGACGCAGCGCCAGATGCCACGTTTGCTTGAGGTTGATGCCTTCCACCAGCTTTATTGTTACTCGTATTCAGGGAAATATTAGGTTGTAAATTAGATATAGATTGCGAAAACGAAGGTCGTATCCGCGGTGGCTGTACACCGTTAAATGAAATTGAGGTTTCTAAAGATTGTGGCCTATACGTTTGTGAAGTAGTATTTGAAAACGGGGGAATATCCTGCACCCGACGTGCGAAGTCCCCGGAAAGGCGTGGTTGAGGTGTACTAACATTCTGATGATTGATTTCCGCAGATAGGCCTAAACCTCCTAGTATCTTAGATAAACTATTTTCAATCATTTCCTGGATCTTTTCATAATCTACAGGCACACCTTTACCCTGGCGAAAAGAATCACGTTTTTCCAAAACTGGCACATTTGCCTGAGTTTCCGGGTTATTTCCTAAATTTTGATTGGGAGTGACTGCACCAAGGCCATGCATAGGAAAATTTAAATCTGCACCAGCTAACGGAGAAGCTTCCTGGAGATCCCTGTATAAACTTTTTCCCCTACCTCGAGTGTTGTGCAGTTTGGCCGATGAACCCTTATTCTTAAAACGATTTGCCCTTTTTTTTGTATTCGCCTTAGTTTGCATTGTTTGAATATTATCAATCTGAGAAGCAATATTCCTATCTACCCCCATGTGAGCATTTTCTTGCGTAGTAGGGTCAGTATTATCAACAACATTCAGAACTGTGGTTGCAACCGAATATTTCCGGATCTCTGACAAGTCGCAAGGCTTTCTGCAACGCGGACATTTTGTGGAATTGGACAACAATGGTTCAAGGCAATTACGATGGTAAATATGGTTGCACGTGTAAATAATAAAACACTCTTGGGAATCAAAAATCATTGCCTCATTACATACCCCGCATAAATTTTCCAGGACACTTGAGGCCCCAGTAGTGGTTTTAGACGTAGCACCAGTCGAAAGTTGTGCCATATTGACAAACAAATTTCTAATCCTAAATAAATGGATAAGAAACTTAAACCTATCAATTTCCCCTGAGGAGAAGTCCAACAATGCATCAAAGCCAATTGGCAGAAAAAAATCAAATCGTGAAAGAAAAATATATTGGTAATAGAAAGGATATTAAGATCTGTTCATATTAGAAAGAACCGAAAAAATACGTATTATTATAAATTATTTTCGTCTCAGTTCGGGTCTCTCCAAATTCTTATTAACAATTTGTAAAGTAAATTTCGTAAAAGTTGTAAAAAATATATTCCAGTGTTTCTTACTATAGGTGTGTGAATGATATAAGGGCAGTACAAAAAGTGATAACATTTAATGACCAGTGTGGTAACAAAACCGGGCTATTGAATTCAAACATTATGCAACAAATTTCAGCAAACCAGCATACAAAAAAAAAAAACAAAGGGATCTGCACTGTAACTGAAGACATAGGTTAAGAAATTGCAACCAGCATATTAAATAATTATCCTATAGAATTCAGGATGCTGATAACACAGCAAATAAAATTTGTTGACCAATATAAGAAATAAAGAAAATTTTAAAGACTCCAAAAAATGTAAGTCAATCCATGAAAGGATCATAAAGGAGCTTAACAGATAGATTATCCGAAACAATCAGATATCTATTATCCTGGAAAAGGCTTTATAATTATCCACAGTATTAGATCACACCATTTGAAAACCTTTAAACACTCTCTGCGAAAATGAAATTTAATAATAAAAAAAATTAATCAAAAAAAAAAATCAGAGCAGAAGAAAAGTTGTTGTACATTCTTCATCAGAAGGACTGGGACGAACACATCCCCAAATTTCTGCTGGCATTTAGATCGGCTGTGCACAATTCCAACTCCCGGACGCCTGCAAAAGTTATTTTCGGAACACAACTTAAATTGCCTGGCGATTTAGAATTTGGTGTTAAGTCCTCCGCTATAGATAAAGACAACGATAACGCTTCCCGGGAACAAGAAGTCCTTAACATGCTTCATGAGTTTGTGCGCAATCGAATTACAATAGTCAGCGATAAGATTAAGGCGAGGTATGATCGAGCAGCGAATTCTGAAGGATTTAATGAGGGCGAGTTGGTTCTGCTGTTTAACCCGCAACGAAAGAAAGGATTATCTCCCAAACTACAAACGCATTGGGACGGACCCTATAAAGTAATTAAAAGATTAATTGTTGTTCATCTAGAACGACTAGCCAACTATGGAAAAGGAATATCTATGTCTGTTCTGGACGAACAGCACTTAAGCCTGTTCGCCCGCAGTGTTACAAGAAATTTCTATCACTAGAAGTTTCTTCACACGAGTTTTGACAGCTGGAAAAATCCATTCAAATTCAAAAAATGTTCTGGAATCTCTTCGCTGGATTTAACATCAGTGTTTAAATCCATTGTGATTTCTTTTTGTTTCCAAATAGTTCTTTCATATTTTTTTTTTTAAAGATCGTAAATCATCAAGATTGCTCATGTCATTAGTATATGACTCCTCTCCAGCAACAAATATTTCTCCTTCATTTTCTTCCTCCTCCACATACTCCAGTCGACTTAAGTTTATTTCAACATTGTTGCTATCGTCATCATCAAAAAACTCATCTTCACTTTCGTCCCAACCTTCAATTATTTTTGCAATTTCGTTATTCGTAAGTGACCTTAAAATAAACAAAATTATGATTTAATGCATGGAATTGCATATATGCAATATAACAACATATAAGCAATATAAGTTCACATGATGCATAACAGCGCTCAAGTAAATACTTTGCAGTTAAAAAAGATTAGTTATTTACAAAGAAACTGTAGTAGAATACTCAAATAATACTTACTTTTTGATTAACTTTTACAGGATTTCAAAATAATGAAAGAAATGAACATGTTTTTTCACTTAATTAAAACACTTCTTGTTTGAGCAACTAATTTTAACATATGTTAAGCAAAATTGCAACAAAAATTTAATATCTTGACATAAAAGAGATCAATGAAAGAAAAAAATAACGGTAAATGGGGAATAGCGGATTTGCCAGATACGCGCGAAGTCAACATTGCATATATGCAATGCCATGCAACGAAGGGTTAAAATTATTTGGAACAGGGGATTTTTTTGCAATTCTTCCACCAATTTTTCGAATTGGCTTGTGTTTGTTACTTTGATTTTCTTATTTTCCAATTTTATTTTGTAAAAAAAACTACAAAAATTCAACACTACGGCAAAAACATTAACGACAAAATCAGAGTCAATAAAAAGCAATGTCGTCATCACATTTGCTTACAGAATACAAAAAATATGTTGACAGCTATAGATAGTAGTCAATATTGACAATGGGAATACCGATTAACAACAGACAATAAAGACCGAAATCTTCTTGTGTCGACGACGACAAATGGAATAAGGGCGAATAAGTTTAATTTCAACTTAATGTTATTGTAAATTGTAGGTTAGTCCAAAAAAAGTTCGAATTCACGAGTGTAATAAATTGATTATTATTAAATACCGTTTTATATTATTTATCTATAGAAAGATGGTAATTATAATTACTCTTGTGGCAATTAAAATTATGGGCAGTTTGACGTGGGGAACAAAGAAAAAAAGTGAATTAGTAAACAATTCTTTACTAAATATAGGGTAGAGAATAAATGTCAATTTTTAGTTTGTTATTAATGATGAGACTTTGGTTGGTATTTTTTTCCAGAGATATAACAATTTATTTTACTCATAGCTTGGGAATAATGATTAGAAATCCTAATGATTAGCAATTGGATTAGAAATTTTAATTGTGCTGAAAAATTGATTAATTATGATTAGTTAGCCATTTTAGACGATTACTAATTGATTAGATTAGAAATAATCAAAAATCTAATCACAATTAGTGACGATTAGCATTTGTAATCAAATCTAATCAAAACTAATCCAAAAAATAATTGATTAGATTTCTTGATTATTTTTGATTAGATCAACTACCAGAAAGCGAATAATTTTTTTTTCGAAAGCTTCCTGCGACGTGCTTTCATCGGAAGGACCTGCTTTCATCCTCATATACTTTTTGTGCAACTCGCTGTGCCGAACTTTTAAATGAGAGATGAAGTTGGAGGTAACTTCACCTGTGCCTTTTATTAATTTGTTACAGGCCACACATTTAGCGGTTGTACTCCCATTTGTCTGTCACAACAAGAAGAAACAATTAATATATTGATTTAAAATGAATATCAATAAAAATTTTATTTATCACAAGTATACATCACCATATACAGCAAAGCTAATGGAAGATAATGGGTAAAACTTACATACATAACCATTGCCACATAAAATTCAGGGTTGAAAATTAATTTGGGCGAACTTCCGGTGCTACGCATTCTTTTAACACTCACTGCCGGCTCGCTCTCCGAAACTATGTTCCGGATCACCTTCGTCGGTACATAATTTGGATCACATACATCATCGTCTGCGGAGAAGTCTTGGTCTTCGAAAACAATTGGATCCATTACGATGAAGATTTTACTTTCAATATTAAGTAAACAAAAAAATTATACTTGTACTTCCACAAAACACGTTGAAAATTAACATTAATAATAACACAACTACAAAGTGAACCAGCTGTGTCTAGTGTTTATTTAAAGAACAGGGTGCACCGTATGCAATTTTATGCAATATTCAAAAACTGTTACATTATGTAAATATAGCAACAAATGTGATAAATAAATTTTTTTTTCTCAAAAATATTTAAAAATAGTTGATCTAATCAAATCTAATCAAAAATAATCAAGAAATCTAATCAATTATTTTTTGGATTAGTTTTGATTAGATTTGATTAGAAATGCTAATCGTCACTAATTGTGATTAGATTTTTGATTATTTCTAATCAAATCAATTAGTAATCTGAAATTTTTATCAAAATTTAATTCTAATGATTAGATTATTTTATTTCTCTAATCGTAATGATTTCTAATTCTAATCGAAATTCCCAAGCTATGATTTTACTCAATACTGCTGGTTAGAAGGTAAGTACAGAAGTGTATTCGAATACCTCTATTCTTATATTAGCAAAAATTCGGCTTTAAAAGTTCTGTATCAACTACTACTCGTAATTTAATGATATCTTATGTTTAGTAAGTGTATAACAATTTAATTAGTTTTAGTTCACGTATAATAATAATTCAGTTATAAAAATTCAAAATACTAATTATATCAATTAAAAAAATCAAAAGGTTTTATTAATATAAAAATTATAAATTAATGGTTTATAATTTGGGTGTCCAATAAGGTTTGGATAAAGAGCTCCACAACCTTACAAATAAGCCATTATGGAAAAATATATGGTCTGCCAAAAAAATCTCAAAAAATACTTCATTTAGAGGTAGCCATTGAATTTTCAAAGTTCTACTTATTTTATTACACATTACAACACATGATTTTGAGACTCAATTCTGAGAATTGCACGTGAAAGTAGCCCCAAAAATAACAACTTCTGCATAATTCGTTTTGTCAAGTTGTCTGCATAAATTATTTAATGGCCATACGAATTTTTTTGCTCAACGTGAATTTTTATCACGTTTCTATATTTTATCATGCTTATATATCGGTATACCGTACGGAATATCTCTTTTAAGTCTGAAGCAAAGTTCTAGATATTGAATAAGAGTAAAAAAGCGGAACAACCTAACCGAAAAAAGTGCATCCAGTGCCTTAAAAATTGCATAAATGCCCATTTTTCTCCATTTTTCACCTTTTTTGCTCTATACACTCAGAAAAAAAGTTAGAAAAAAAAAATTGTAAACAGTTTTCAATCCCACTTTACTATTTTTATATTAATTTTTAGTAAAAAAATATTATTTAGCAAATCTTTTTGCTATTTACATTTTTACAGAATATTTACAAATTTTTGTTGCTAATTTGAGAAATCATTTTACAAATTTTCGAAAACAGATTTACTAAAATTAGCAAATAAATTTAATAATTTTAAAAAAGTGGATATTGAAGGAAATGTTATTTCTAATTAAAACTTACACCTACAATCCTTAATTGCCTTAAAATGTTACATAGACTAAAAAAAATGGATCGGAAGTGAATATACACTCACCAAAAAAAGTCTGTAATGGCAACTGAAAATTTTGCTGTGATTACGGGAAATTTTGCTAATTTAAGCCCAGCGGTATTTTTTGCTAATCTTACCAACACATGTCTGCTGACCTGTAGTACAATGAAATTTGTAAAAAAATTTGCTGCCGCTACTAAATATTAGTAAACTTTTTGTAAAGTGGAATTTAAAATCTGTTTGCTAAAATCAGCAAAAAAATTTACTAAATATTATTAATATAAGTAAAAAATTAAAATTTTTTTTATCGAACATAACAATTTTTTTTATTTATTTATTTTTTTTTTCAAAAAATATTTTAGACAAATTTAAAAAAACAAAGACTTAAAAATTGTAAAAACATAAACAAATTTATCGTTTTGTTTTAATTTATGTTTGAAATATATCTTAGTCAATGTTTTTTTTACTTCTAATGACCTTAAATATTAATTGTTTTTAGGGCTGATTTTAGAACCAAAAAAAAAAAATTTTTTTTTTCTATATTAAGTGGATGTCCTATTTTTATACCCTTCACCACAGGTGGAAGGGTATATATAAGTTTGTAATTTCTACAATATTGATCTTAGACCCTATAAAGTATATATATTCTGGGTCCTTATGAAGAGCGAAGTTGACTTAACGATGTCCGTCTGTGTGTTGAAATGGGTTTTCCAAAGAACCCAGACTTCATTGTTATTTATTTCTGTTAAATGTGATCCATTTCTGTTTGCTATTAAAAATCAGTCAGATCGGTTAATATTAGATATTAGCAAAAAACCAGGACTACCTCTAATTTTTTCCGTAAAATCCCTTTGCTTAATATGTATGTAGAATTTTACATAAACACATCCATATGTTGAAATTATTTTTTTTCATCTCCACCTTTTATACACAAATAACAAACATATACAAAGATTTGTCATTTTAATAAAAACCTAACAAATCTTTAATGAACCATTTTATTTCTTATATATTAAGAAAATTTTATACATAATTTCCCTTTGAGTGCAACTATTTTAGGTCATAACTTATAATAATTTATAAAAAAAAAATGTATAAACTATTTTCCTTCAAATTTTTAAAATTAAGCTAAAGAAATTAAAAATATTTTTTTATAAAAAAGCGAAATAAAATCCCAAATGCAAATTTGCCAGCTAAATCAAACGTTTTTGTAGAAATAAAACACATGCAGTTCTAGTGATTTCTTTTAACGATTTGTTGTAATTCTTTTCTTTCACCTCTTCACCTTGTATACACAAACAACAAACACATACATTTAAATAAAAACCAAACAAATCTCTAATGAACGAAAGCTGTTTATTTAATTCTATTAACGATGATTCCGCATGACCTTAATAGCTCAGTTGTCTAAACGCTATGCCACAAATGCTTTTTTCTCTAAGGCCGCAGGTGCGAATCCTACACCCGCTCAATTCAACTTTTTTTGTACAATTTTTTTTTTTATTTTCTTAAGACTTTCTTTTTTTTTAACATTTAATAATTAATTTTAATAAAATTTTATATTAATAATTAAATAATCCATAAATAGGCTAAAAACATCAAAATTTTTATAAAAACCCTCTTATACAAACAAAATACAAAGGGTTTTATTTCTATTTTTTGCTCCGATTTAAAAGAATTAATAAAAAGATTTTTAAACCATTTTATTTCTCATATATTAAGAAAATTTTATACATAATTTCCCTTTGAGTGCAACTATTTTAGGTCATAACTTATAATAATTTATAAAAAAAAAATTGATAAACTATTTTCCTTCAAACTTTTAAAATTAAGCTAAAGAAATTAAAAATATTTTTTAATAAAAAGCGAAATAAAATCCCAAATGCAAATTTGCCAGCTAAATCAAACGTTTTTGTAGAAATAAAACACATGCAGTTCTAGTGATTTCTTTTAACGATTTGTTGAAATTCTTTTCTTTCACCTCTTCACCTTTTATACACAAACACTATACAGACACTATTCTAGAGCTGTAATATGACCTACGGATACGTCTTATATAGCAAAAGATCGAAAATCTTTAGTATAACATATTTGCTGAAAAAACTCGGAAATATCGGTTTAGATACAAAAAAGTTATGCCCAAAACATAAATTTTTTTTAAATACCTATTTTCTGGAACCATAAATCTTCCCGAGTCCAAGTTTTAGCACCAAACTAAATGGTTAATTTCCTCTTAAAGGCGTCCGTATATAAATCTGTCCATTCCATATATGTCCATATATAAACTTCAGTTTTTTCCCAACCATGGTGAAGGGTATATAAGATTCGGCATAGCCGAATTTAGCCGCTCTTACTTGTTAAACATGAGTTGGTATATTCACTTCCGACCTCTTTTTGTAATCTATGTAACATTTGAAGGCAATTTAAGTTTGTAGGTGTAAGTTTTAATTATAAATAACATTTCCTTCAATATCCACTTTTTAAAATTAGTAAATTTTTTTGCTAATTTTAGCAAATCGGTTTTTAAAAATTTGTAAAACGATTTCTGAAATTAGTAACAAAAATTTGTAAATATTCTGTAAAAATTCTGTAATTTCTAAAATGTAAATAGCAAAAAGATTTGCTAAATAATAATTTTTTACTAAAAATCAGTACAAAAATAGTAAAGTGGGATTGAAAACCGTTTACAAATTTTTCTACTAACTTTTTTTTCTGAGTGTACCGACTCATGTCAAAAAATAGGACATCCACTTAAAGTGTTACTAAAAAGTTTTTTTAGTTCTAAAAATCAGCCCTATATATATATGTTCCTTTCACTCCTCGGGGGAGCATAGGGCCATATATAAAAATCAGCCCTAAAAACAATTAAAATTTGACCTTAGAAGTAAAGAAAATTTACTAAAATATTTTTCAAAACAGAATTTACCAAATTAAAACAAAATGATAAATTCGTTTATGTTTTTACAATTTTTAAGCCTTTGATTTTTTTTCATTTTATCTAAAATATTAAAAAAAAAAAAATAAATAAATTTTAATTCTCGATGAAAAAATAAATTTGAAATTTTGTACTAATATTAATTATATTAAGTAAATTTTTTGGCTGATCTAAGCAAGCAGATTTTGAATTCCACTTTACAAAAAGTTGACTAAAAATTAGTAGCGGCAGCTAATTTTTTCTGCAAATTTCATTGTACCACACGTCAGCAGACATGTGCTGCTAAGATTAGCAAAAAATACCGCTGGGCTCAAATTAGCAAAATTTCCCGTAAAAACAGCAAAACTTTCAGTTGTCATTACAGACTCTTTTGGTGAGTAACTGGATTACAAATCCACAAATATGCTGTTTTTTTTTTTTTATAAACTTTATTTTGCATGAAAATAAAAATTTCGATTCGTATTACAGCTATTCTTACACAGAAAATATGAGATTTTTATTTGTTATTTATGCATGGAAACAAAATTTAGAACATTTTCAATTATTGTCAATATCCATCCTCGTTGAAGTAGACACTTGTGGTTCTGATGATCTTCTTTTCTTCGCAGGTTGTTCATATTCATGTTCTGAGTCTGCATCATCATCCGAGTTGGACATATTATTCAATCGCATGTTTTCTTCAGTGTGTCCACCAATTTCAGTGTCATCTTCATCTTCGGTGCTTTCATCTTTAAACTGCATAATTTTATAACTCCACCAACAAACCTCCGGAATGCATCTAATTTTTTGCCTTTGAATCGGTTTTCCATTGCCATGGTCACCTGGTGTAACCTCTCTCCTTATTCGTCCGATATCTGAGGTAATTGTGCCTAAAAAGTATCAAGGTGGAAATGCATGAACTGTAATTTTATGGTCATGGGTGCATTGATTTTTTCACTCGTGTTTGTATGTCATCTCGCTGTACACGTTTCTTTCCTTAAACGACTTCTATGACTTGTTTCAATGCTTCCCATGCACATAGGTGGTTATAATGGTTCGAAAGCATATTTGTGAAAGATTCGCTTTTCATTAATTTTCGTATATTCGGTCTATTCAGAGTACCTGTTTGAAATAAAAAAAAGCATTTGCAAAAAAATTATTCGTAATGCGAATATATCAAAGTGAATAAATTTAGATATGACAGTATTTAAATACAGACAACGATACGTACTCCTACCTTTTATAATTTTAGCTTCACTGAGGAAAGATGAATTTCAAACAGCCATAGGCGTCCTAAATATCTTTGACTACCACTTCAACTAATTTTCCAGCTATTCCTAGTTTCATGTGGAGCGATGGCAACAAAATATCATCTACATTTTTTATCAAAGGTTCATAACGTAATTTTAATTGTTTCTCGACCTCGGGAGTTCTTGCTTTCCAATATTTACATTGATGTTGATTCCCTGTGTATAGCGAATTCCAGTTACAAAGGAAGCAGAAGTATTTTGAAAAACCGCCCTTTAAAATAATGCCTTGTATTATGTTGACAAACTTTAGATCAGAACAAATCTTCTATTTGCGTACATTGTATTTGATTTTCTCCAAAATTTCGCCCAATGTTTCATACGTTTCCTTCATAGTTGTGCTGAATCCCAATAGAATGGATGGTTTTTTGTTTGTTTTGTGCAACAGCACTTTCTTCAAACTTGAAACTGAACCGTCGATGAATAAACGCAAGTCGCCAGCAGTATAATCCATTCCCATTTTTTCACTAAACCTGTGATATCATGACAGTAAGTGAACGTATTTGCTTCGTAACCGGAATAAAATTTCTGAAAATCAGCTTGGCGTTTTCGATGTGATGTTGCGCTGACATTTTGCTCTGTGGGGTTTTTACGCTTCAAAAATGATGTCAAAAATTCTGATTTTTTTTTGTGATAGTCCCATCTTAGCAACAATGTAATCCATTTCGATTTGTGTTAGCGGTTGTGATGCATTATTTTCAATATCGTGTGTCCAATCTACGATGCGGTATAACGAGATATAACCGTGTTAAAATAAAGAAAAAATTATAAAAATCCACCTTTAGCAAAAAAAATCATATGGCCATTAAATTATTGACAAAACGAATGATGTAGAAGTTCTTATTTTTAAGGCTACTTCCACGTGCAATTCTCAGAATTGAGTCCCAAATCAATGAGCTGAAAAATGTTGTACTGTGTTATTAGTTTTCAATCTCTTTTCCATCAGCTTCATTTCACTCAGAACTGCTTGTATAGGGTGAACTTCATTATCTATTTTTGTTGTTTTTGCATCGGTGCGAATCCAATGCCACCAATATTTAGCTTGCGCTTATTATCCCTTCACGTCAATGGGAAACATTTTTTAAATTGATTATTGAAATATCTTATTTACACTTGAGATTCAATTTGACGGCTAGATGCTATAAGCAATGTAGCTTTATGTTAAAGTTATATTGTTAAATCATGAACCCGTTACACACCTCTTTTGCTAAACAACGTAGAAAATGGAACGTCTAGTTCCATTCTCTACGTGTATTGGCAACGTTCGTCTCTGCTTTACAAGCAAGAGAAATTCTTTTGCAGAATACAAGATTTAATTATAAGTTTATATTTATTATATTAAAGTTAGGTTAGGTAAAGAAGCGTTATGCGCCCAAGGGACGCATTTTCACCCGTAGATCAATGTGGTCCATTGTGAATCCCTTCAGTATAGAGGAAGAAAAAAGAGAGAGAGAGAGAAAGAGAAGTAAAGAAGAAAAAAGTTGAAAGGTCCGAAGAAATAAAGAAACTACGTAGGACAAGACTCCCCCTAGAGTCCCCTCATCAGAAACAGCTGCCCTATTCTCTGACAAACCCTAGCAGATCGGCTGGATTACATCCAGCGATACACCCCAGTTCGTCGTGAAACCTATCCCCTAGCTATTTTTGCCTGAGACCCTGCATCCTAGGACAGTGGCACAGTACATGCTCTACCGTCTCTAGCTCCTCAACATCCCCGCACAGTCTGCAGAAGTCGGGTATGGCATTATCCCATTTACTCGTAAAAGCCCTAACAGAACAATGCCCCGTTAAGAACCCTATAAGGGTCCTGAGACCACCCCTGTCCAATCTTAGTAGAACCCTGATTGCCCCTGCGTCCAGTCCGGGCTATAAAGCCCTCGACACCCTGCAATCCACTCTATTCCCCCAGGACCGGTTAACGGCATCACGGAACCTTTCCCGTATCACCCCATAGTAGTGACACAAGGGGGGCTTGACCCCCCTGTCCCTTACCCCTAAGTCCAGATTCGAGCCCTCCCTCGCGAGTTCTTCCGCCACCTCATTGCCATCCACCTTGCAGTGTCCGGGTACCCAATGCAACCATGAGCTCCCTCAGAACATTCCTACACCTTGTGACCAGGCTCGATCGCACCGTATAATTGTCACCACTGACACCCCTACGATGTGATGCAGTATCACCTCCGTCGCCCTCCAGATCGCTAGGATCTCAACCTGGAAGAAACTGCGCTCATCCGGGAGTCTGAATGACATTTTCTCGTCAGTGTCCGCAATATAAACACCGGCACCAGTGCCAGTATCCATCTTGGACCCGTCCATAAATACTGCCCAGCCCTCAAACAGTCCGTTGGATCCCCGCCAAATTTCCCTATCCGGGTCATACTCCTATGATCCGAAATTCCCGCCGGAATACCACCCTGATCAAGCAGACCCACTTCGTATAGAATTTTTGTGTGACCATCCCGCCTAGGTCTAATCAACGAAGACTCATAGAGTGTAAGTTAGCTCCTAGCCGCCACACTCCTCACATAATGCTCAATGGGGGACAGATGTAGTAGGATATCCAACGCTGCCTGTGATGCCAAGAGATGCACTCCTCTGAGCCTTGTTAAGCATCTTCCTATAGCTGTCCACTTTCAACGCATCCCACCAAACAGTGCATTCGTAAGTGAGAACAGGCCGTACCACCGATGTGTAAATCCAGTTCACCATGTCTTAGTCCCCCAATTCTTACCGATGGAGTTTCTGCATGTATAGTAGGCATTGAGTCCCCTTTTCATTCTCTCCTGGGTGTCTCTCTTCCAAGACGGTTTACAATCGAGGAAGTTCCCCAAATACTTAGCACTGTCAGATAGAGTTAACTCGACGCCATCCAACACTGTTCCCTTAAAACCCTCTATATTGTACCTTCTGGTAAAGAGTACCAGCTCAGTCTTAGCAGGGTTTACACTCAGCCCTTTATCCTTCGCCCATGCCAAGAGTTCGCCCAACATCACCTGCATAATTTCACCGATCGTGGACAGAAATTTACCCCTGACCAGCAGAACTATGTTATCCGCATAGGCAACGACTTTCCTACCCCTTGAACCAAAAGACCTGAGAATCCCATTCACCGCAAGCAACCACAGGAGAGGAGATAGAACACCCCCTGGGGTGTCCTCCTGGTAACCTTTTTCCTTATACTATGATCCCCCAGGCTCGAGTTGATAATCCTACTGCCAAGCATACAGACTATCCACTCCACTTGGAAGCCCTGAACTCTCAGCTCCACCAAAGAATCCCTAATCGCCTCAATCCTCCTTCTATGTCCAGAAACGCGGCGAAAGTATATTCCTTATACCTCAGTCCGTGCTCAATACAACCCACCACCTCATGTAGCGCACTCTCAACAGATTTACCCTTAAGGTAGGCATGTTGAGCGTTGCTAATGAGGTGGGTATCAATATTACTTCTAAGATATAGATCTATCAGTCTCTCAAGTGTCTTCAATAGGAATGAAGAAAGACTAATAGGCCTGAAATCCCCCGGCTTCGAGTGGCCTGCCCTGCCAGCCTTGGGTATGAAAATCACCCTGACCTCTCTCAACCCCCGGCTTCGAGTGGCCTGCCCTGCCAGCCTTGGGTATGAAAATCACCCTGACCTCTCCCACTGAGGCATATCCTAAATATATTCACCAGCAGAAATAATGAGGCCCCCGGGATATTGCAGAGCATGGCCGGAAAAATACCGTCCGGACCCGGTGATTTATATGGGTCGAAGGTATTGACCGCCCACTCAAGCTTCTCCCTTGTGACCTCGACGCAGGCGGACGTATGACTATGGGACTTTTCGTCCCATTGGCCATCATCCATACCTCCGGTTTCCGTACACCCAGGATAGTGCTCCTCCATTAGTAAGGTTAGGGTCTCAGAGCCAGACTCAGTCCATTAGCCATCATACCTTTGGACATACCCCAGGGTCCTAGGATCCTTGGATAAAATCCGCCGGAATCTAGACAGCACGTTGACGTTATCAATGGATTCACAGAACTGCCTCCATGAGAGCCGCTTTACTCTTTTCAGATCCGCCTTATACTTATTAAAATGCTCCCTATGGGTGTTCCAATCACCGGGTGCCCTCGTGAGCCTGGCCCTGTTAAACAGCCTCCTTACCGTCGACCTTTGAAACTGAAGTTCCTTGGTCCACCATTTGGGCTGTTTACGCCTACCCGGGAATTTAACCGGCCAAGAAAGCTCTTAGCAGATGAGTGAACCTATTCACAGCACCTTCCACATCAGTCGGCATGAAGTTGCCTAGCGCCCATTGCGCCAACCCAGAGCGGACCCTTTCAATAAAGGAGTCCCAATTCGTCCCTCTCGGGTTCTTAAACGTATCAACCCTATAAAGGTCAAATTTCAAAGTAAAGGTTATACGACTATGGTCCTAAAAGGTACAGTCCGTTGCCACCCTCCAATTCACAACAAGTCGTTCCCCACGGTTTGCTAATGTCAGATCTATTACTGCCTGTCTATGCTTATGCCTGAACGTCGGAGTGTTACCCATATTACAGATAATAAGATTGTTAGTAGTTATAAAATCAAACATTAACTCACTGGTTTTGATGTGCATAACCATAACCAGGATGGCACCCCTCCTTGTATACGCCACCACTTCTTCAACATCTGCATAAGGTGAATCTATTGCCTCGTACGGCATATAGACCGGAGCCAGTGTAAGAGTGTGCTTACCTTTGGCTTCTCTATTAACGACGGTCAAGTCACCGCACCTGAAAGAATAAGAAATAAGAAAATCCAATTCATTCCTTGCTAGTATACACGTTCTTATCTTGTCCTCTGTGGACGGGACAAACAAGGTGTATCACGTAACCCCTAACCCGCAAACCTTATTCCTATTTATTCGAGGCTCTTGGATAAGGGCTACGTCCGTCCTAGTGCTTGTGGGAAAAGTTGTTAGTTCGGCTGAAGCTGCTTCACAATGGTGCAGGTTTATTTGCACCACTAACAGCTTCTTTGGTCCTGTCATGTTTCGGATACCAGAACCTGACGCTACCCAAACCGAACTATACACCCCCCCCCCCCTCCCAACCTCCTCTAGGAATGTCATGGACTCCCGATCCACGGCGAACCGGAAGTCCTTCCCGGTATTTTCTTTACAAACCAGTGAGGTCACAAGCCTCCATTGGTTGGTAAGGAGCCTACCGTTCTGCTTGTCCAGTACTGCCAATATGGTTTCCACCGCGCGAGTTACATATAATAAAAGTCTTCAAGCTTTAGTTTATAATATAATCTTTATTAAAAAAAAAAAGAAGAGAACTTTATTGTTCTTAATGAATCTTAAGACTAAATTTTTTAAAATCAATAATTTTACTTAACACTAGTGTCGCTGCTATGAGCAATCGACAAGTACTTACCAAGCATAATTGACGGCAGTGATGTCGACGTTATCGTTGTTTATACTTGGAAATAAAATGTCTCAAATTACACTATGTCGTCAACCTCAACATTGTTGCTTGTTTACATATTTGAGTCAATTGTGTTATTGACTGGGCAACGGAAATGTTTATGCTGACGCAGTTTTAATTCTTATTTAAGTTCATATATTTTTGGACAATAATGTTGATGTCGTCAACCTCAACATTATTGCCACTTAATACAGGGTGAGGGTACGTAACTCCTCCCCCTTTTGTTGCAGGATTCTCCTGAATCCTGGTTTTATATTTTATATATGACATTATTATTATAATTACAGTAACTAATATAAGTATGTTAGTTGGAATTGCATATTCTATAATTTTATTTTTGTTTTTTTTTTTTTTCTTTTATTGCATTAATATTTTCTATGGTTTGTATTTTTATTTCTTCTAAAGTAAGAGTTTCATTAAAAGTTACATTTTCAATTTTAGGAAATACAATTTTTTCTGAGTACATGTGTTTCTTATTCGAAAAGTATTGTTCTGATATTTTTATTGTACAATTATTAAAATTGATTATATAGTTTCCATATAATGTTGTGTTTAATTCATCGCAATCAGTTTCCATTTTGCTGTTTATCATATTTTTTAGTATAATTGTTTGCTCATCAATTTTAATTATTTCTTGGTTTTTATTTTGTATTATTTTACAATCTTTCATGATGGAGCAATGTTTGGAAATTTTACATTCGTTAATATATTGGTTTTTCTTATACGTATAAGTTTTATTATTAAGTTTAAAAATATTCTCAACTTCTGATTCTATCTCTTTGTATTGGGAGTTTGGTATAGGTACAATCATAGTAACCCTTATTTTGGTAATGGTCTTAGGAATTTTAATTACAAATACTAAATTGTTATTGCTTTCAAAAATGGCTGTCCTTATGAATTTTAGTTAGCTAATATCAATTTCATAGTCATCAATTTCGTTTTTTGTCAAAATATTTGCGTCCGTTAGGCCATTTTGTGCTGTTTTGATATAGTTCTGTATATGTTCTATGTGATTTCTAAGCATTGTTAGGATTAGTAATTTTTCATGGTATAAAGTTCGCAATATTAAATCTTTTACAGCTCGGGTTAGACCACTAATATGTTGTGTAATTTGTTGCTGATCTTTCGATATTGTATCTTTTATAAAATTTATTGAGTTGTTGAAATGATCATTTACAATTATTTGCTGGTTAAGGTTAGTTATTGAGTTATGTATGTTAGTGTCAATTGTGTTAAAATGGTTTGTTATATCCACTTGGTCAGTGTCGTCCATAGTTCCAAATAGATATTTCGTAGCATGTCCTATTAAGTTAATAAGTCCACGTTTACGTCTTGGATTTGGTGTTATAGTCTTTATTTTGCCAAGAAGAGTTTCCGTTTTGTGATAAATAAATGTCCTTTGACTGTAAAGGAGATCGTCGGTATTATTTCTTATGGTGTTTATAACTTCGATTAATTAATTAATATTAATAACATGTGTTATAAGATCGGATTTGGTTGCGATTTCTTGGTTGTCTGAATAAGTTTCCATGTATCCTGTATTAGTTATGATTGGTGTCAGCATTATGGATGCCATTGTCGTTGTAATCATTGTTAGGAGTATGATTATTATTGGTGTTGCCTGAAATGATTTCATATTTAAATTTCCTTTTTATATTTGATTTGTCTATGCCTTCTAATTTTGCTTTTCTGAATTTGGGTTGTTCTTTATGTCTAAGGTTTCGATAATTTTTTATAAATCCTTCTTGTCTGTTTTCTATATATTCTTCTCTCTTCTGATTTATCTTAGCGATCTTCTTTGTCTTTTCTTGACATAATCTTTCGAAAATTATCGCATGGTTGATAGTGTGATTGTTTACTTCTAGTGGAGTGCATTTGATTGTGCTATGATATGTGTTGTTGTACAATAATATTGCTTTGTTTATTTGTTGTGTAATAGGTAACGATTCTTCTAGATTTAATGTTCGTATTTTTTCTGTGATTGTGTTGTTCAATCTTTCGATGTCACTATTGCCCGTATGACTATTCGGCTTAGTGGCATGATATTCAATCTTCTCTTTATCAAGGAATTTTTTCACATTTATATTATTGAATTCATTGTCAAATACCATTTTCTTTACTTTTCCCCTGATAGCTAAAAATTGTTGAAGTAAATTAACCAGTGTTATGCTGTTCCTATCTGTGAGTAGAAGACAAGTAGCGTATTTTGAGAACTTATCGATAAACACCATAAATGAATGCTTACTATTTACGTAGGTGTCTATATGGATAATTTCGTTAGTTGTTTTCGGAGTTTCAGTTATATTGAATTTATTGTTAATCGGGTTTCTATCGTATATCTCTCCTGTACATATCTCACAATTATTTATTGCTTTATTTATTTCGTTTTTAAGATGGGGGTTATAAATTCGAGTTTTTAGTTTTTCAAACGTTGCAGTGATGCCGCAGTGGCCGCTTTCCTTTTTATGAAATATTGCAATTTGTTTTCTAAGTTCCTCTTCGTTTTCTATGTCCGTTGCAATATAAGAACATTTTACGAATTGAATGTGTGGATTTTCAGAATATTCCTGTTCTATTAATTTTTGTATTTTATAGTACTCTCGTTCGTTTAAATACGAAAATATTGCAACTTTTCCTTTTAATATTTCTCTCCGAATAACATTGATTACATTATTGTTTATAACATCGTTGTTATCAATATATATTCTTTTGTTACCGAAAGTATATGAAACAGTTGTTTGCTTCTCTTCAACAATTATCATTTGCAGGCGAAATCTATTAACAACTGTGTCCAAAATAGGTATTTGGTATCCTAAATCTTCTGCCTGAGAGTGTACTGTTTGTGCATACATTGATGCATTATCGTTAGCATCTTCTATGTCGTCACTGATTGCGTTAATTTCGTTGTTTCGAATTCGACTCAAAAAGTCTGCTACGTGGTTGTCTTTCCCTTTGATATACTCTGTAGTGAATTTATATTCACCTAAATTTATTAACCATCTTTGCAATCTCGGATTTATATCTTTTCCGTGTACTTCGTCATCAACCATTTTAGTGGTTGATGATCACTCTCAAGGTGGAATTCTCTGCCGAATACATAAGGTCTGAAGTATTGCACAGCCCACACTATAGCGAGCAATTCTTTTTCTATGATGTCGTAATTAGTTTCGTGTTTATTAAGGGTTCGAGAGGCGAATGCAATAGGATGTCCATCTTGGGTTAAGACGGCTCCTATTGCGAAGTTACTAGCGTCAGTAATTATTTTAAATTTTTTATTAAAATCCGGATATCGTAGTATCGGTGAATTTGTAACTAGGTCTTTTAATTTTTCAAAAGACACTATGAAATTTGGGTCATTTTTATTGACCGGTTGATCCTTTTTCAAAAATCTAGTCATTGGGTATGCAATTTTTGCATAATCCCTAACAAACTTTTGGTAAAACCCGGTCATACCCAGGAATGATTTTATCTGCTTGGTATTTGTTGGTAAATTAAGATTCTTTATTATTGCTACTTTATCCGGGTTTGGTCTTACTCCTTGAGCGGATAGGATATGACCTAAAAATTGCGTTTCCCTCTTCAAAAAGTCGCATTTATCTATCTGGATTTTCAACTTAGCTTTTCTCAAAGCTTTGAATATACTCTTTAAGTTATTCAAATGTTCCTCTAGGGAAGTACTGAAGATTAATATGTCGTCCATATAAACAACACATATTTTATTTATATAATCCTTTAAAACTGCATTCATCAACCTCTGGAAAGTTGATGGTGCATTTTTCAACCCGAATGGCATTCGAACAAATTCAAAGTGTCCCCTCGGAGTTGAAAAGGCGGTTTTCGCCCTGTCTTCTTCCCTCACCAAAATTTGGTGAAAACCTTTAGCTAGATCAAGTGTGCTAAAGTATTGAGCTCGACCTAATTTGTCTAGTATAGAGTTCAAATTCGGAATCGGATATTTGTCATCGACCGTAAATTCATTTAGTTTTCTATAATCCCGAATTATCAAGTTTTTTTTCAACTACCCACAGTGGGCTATTATAGGGTGAATTGCTCTCCCTAATAATGTCATGCTTCAGCATTTCATTAATTTGTCTATCGATCTCCTCTTCGTAAATTTGAGGATATCTATATATTTTTGAATACAATGGTTTTTCCGTTGTGGTCACTATTTCGTGACAAACTTCATTTGCTGCTGATAGTACGTCACCCTCTTTAAAGAATAGGTCATCAAAACTATTCAACAGCGCAGTTATTTTACGCAGTTCCTCGTTATTGAGGTGATCAAAATTTAAACTATTTACATTTACAATTGGTAATGGTTCTAACACGCTTATACCATTTGTAAAACTTGGATAGTTAAATTTTTCGAAATAAAACGTCCTCCCTAGGATTCTAACATAATCTTCTCCGTTAAATATAACTGCTCTAAGTGGAATTAAGAAATTTCTACCAATTATGGCGGAGTATTTATCATTTTTAAAGTTTATAAACTTCCACTGAAGTGCGCCGTTTCTGTTAAATTCTTCCGGAAATGGTGTTGTTATATTGGCCGTAGCCTCGCAAACACCATTTATACTTTTGCAAGATATTGGTTTCTCCAATGGTAACATTGTATTATTGTCGATCCTGTATCTACGAGACATTTTATTTCAATTTTTCCTATCGTAAGTTTTACAATGGCCAATTCTGATCGCGAGGCGATATTAAAAAATTTACTTCATCCCCATTAACTGATTGAGCTTCTTGGAGAGTCTATTTCCATGGAGTTATTAGGTGCTCTTGTATTTTGAGTTTCGACACTCATGTAAGAATTTCTAGTTTGAGCAGAGTTATTGTCTAACTGTGGTTGCCCGTTATAATACCCTCGGTTGTTTTGTTGTTTCTGGTATCCGTTAGTGTTATTTTGTGTGTTTGTGTTATTTGTATTAATTGTATATTTTCGATTGTTATTAACAGTGTTGTTATTTTTTGTGTTCGGGTAAGGGTTATTGGGATCGCTTTGATTGTACCTATTATTGTAATAACTATTTTTACCAATTATTTTTCTATGTTTTATATGTATAGCTCTAGGATCATCTAGGGCTTTCAATTGAGAATAATTTCTTAAAATATCATTTAATGAAATATTTTGATTTAAATGTGTTCGCATTGGTATGTCTATTTTATCTATTAAAATATTGACAAGATCTCTATCTACACAAGAAGGTTTGTAAATTTCTGGTTTTTCTTCATCAACAAGTAAATTTGATTTATTTCAAATTTAGCTTTTTCGAAATGATCAAACAATTCTTGTAAATTACTTACTTTTAAGTTTCTACATTTGTTAAAGATGTCTCCATACGTTGACTTTGGTTTGTTATGTTCGATGAGTTTTGTCCTCATTTGGTCCCACGTTGGGTTATCTCCCAGCTCCTGGATGTAGTTGCCTGACCTTCCATTAATTTTTTCATTTGCTATAATTGTCATGGCTAAAGTCCTCAGCTCTATGTTGTCGTTGGGGCATAGGGCCAAAATAGATTCCACTGATTTGATGAAGTTCATTACGTTGTGGTTGTCGTCTAGAGTTTTTAGCTGTCTAAACTGTTGTAATAAGTCTTTTGGTGTAAGCAGATTGTTTTGTTGTGCTGGTTGTAGTTGCACTGCTTGTGCTTGTATTTGCAAATTTCGTATTTGCTGCTGCAGTTGGTTAATTGCCCCTTCTTGGGCTCTGATGACATTTTCCAAGTGCTCGTTATCCATGATCTTATTTTCTGATTATAATTTTCTTTAGAAAATTACTTTATTTTTCTTTGCAACGTTCTATGTGTTCGTACACTTTTTGTTCTTAGTTTGATTCTGATTTTCTTCAGAGAACCAGTACTCTTTATTTGTACTGCACTGTGTATTTTTACACTTTTTAGTTCGATTCTAATTTTCTTTAGAAGATTAGTTCCGCGACTGTGCCAGTTACATATAATAAAAGTCTTCAAGCTTTAGTTTATAATATAATCTTTATTAAAAAAAAAAAAAAAAAGAAGAGAACTTTATTGTTCTTAATGAATCTTAAGACTAAATTATTTAAAATCAATAATTTTACTTAACACTAGTGTCGCTGCTATGAGCAATCGACAAGTACTTACCAAGCATAATTAACGGCAGCGATGTCGACGTTGTCGTTGTTTATGCTTGGATATAAAATGTCTCAAATTACACTATGTCGTCAACCTCAACATTGTTGCTTGTTTACATATTGAGCCAATTGTGTAATTGACTGGGCAACGGAAATGTTTATGCTGACGTAGTTTTAATTCTTATTTAAGTTCATATATTTTTGGACAATAATGTTGATGTCGTCAACATTATTGCCGCTTAATACAGGGTGAGGGTACGTAACTCGCGTACGGGTGGTGAAATCCATACTGTCACTATGGACCTTGAGTGGCAGATCGAAGGCATGAATGACTTCAAGCTTTGTCTCAGGGTTAAAGTCGCTGCACTTGCAAATCGTGGTTCTTAAGAATTCCAAGGAATTCTTGTTACCACAGTTGACAATTTTCACTCCCTTAACCCAGTCTGCACCATTAAAATATACTTTCAACTAACTACCATAGATCGGTACTGATCCTCCCATCTGGATCATTCCGATCGATGACGGCTACCTGAAGATGATTATTCAGGCTCGTCGACTTCTTCACCATCTTGTTTGATGAAGAAGGCTGATCATCTCCAGATCTGACACTCTTAATGGTCTCCTTGTTGTTGGGACCCTAAGGAGCTTCAGCCGGTGGTGCATCAGACTTCCT
This sequence comes from Eustalomyia histrio, assembly GCA_949748255.1. Classification (NCBI taxonomy): domain Eukaryota; kingdom Metazoa; phylum Arthropoda; class Insecta; order Diptera; family Anthomyiidae; genus Eustalomyia; species Eustalomyia histrio. Next base: position 102,926,041 of record OX456526.1, read on the forward strand.
TTTGATTGAGCTCGATGGCCCTGGCGACCCTGGTTTGAAGACTTGTTCCTACCCGAATCTTTTCCCATATTGGTCTCCTTACGGAAACCAATAGAGGAATCGGAAGAAGGATTACAAGCCTTCTTCCCCTTATCCGTTACCTTGACCACTTTGCCCACACTACCTTGGGTGTCGTTCCTTTGCCCTCCGCAGCTCGTTCCGAAGACATGAGCGCCTTGGTCATTGGGGCAGCACCCTCCGTAATGCTTACCGTACGGCAGGTTTATGAAGCCACCAGCACTTTACTCTTCTAAATAATGTCAGGGTTGGCAGCTGCATCCACCTGATTCTTCCCGGGAGAGGACCCAGCCAGAACGGTACTGACAGGGCCGTCTCGAATTCGAATTTAGCGACGCTCTGTCGGTGCTGTCTCAGAAGGTGCCTGTCCCTCGCGGAAAACGTATAAGGATCTCTCTTCGCCATCTTATTCAGATTCTCCTTCGTTCGGCTGGTGTTATTAATACCGCGTGGAGGGGCGCTTGGCATCTCCACCACGGCGCTCTGCCGAACAAGTTGTGGACAGTCTTCTCCCGAGTGTCCCCTGGCCTCACCGGTGGAAGAGGCAGGCTATGTGGTCTGACTGTGAGCAGATAAACTTTCGATATCATGCTCCTCGTCAGAGAGCAGAGTCAGTCTCTTCGACCCCTGAGTAGCCCCAGTTCCACCACAGGAGTCACTCGACAGTCCCAGAAGACCATCTACTTATAAATCTGTCAACACTTGCCGTTCATGCTCCATGATGCAGTCATTAACGATTGAAAGGGTCAATCCCCCCTCACAAGTGCTGCCCGACTCCTTCACCGTCCGAACGACCCTCGTCTCTACCCTGGTCGATCACCTTGTCCGTCGCGTCCTCTTTCTTCCCGTTCCCATCCTTATTTATAATTTTAAAATTCTCAATTTTGTTCCCACAAGTAGGCCGTAAAAAAACGGACCTTCCACACAGTGAAGGCGTGCGTGGACTATACAACTAACATACAACAGCGCTTTGCCTGACACTGAGAGGAGCTGTTAACGACTAGTTTCTTTTCGCAGTAACTAACCACCCAGGCCCTCGGCACTGCCACCCTCACGTTGACGTTAAAAGTGCATTTGTCACGCACCAGCATCTGATAAGGCCCCCCACCTTGCAATGGCGATCCCGCGTGCCGGTACTTTGTGCTATACATAATGGGGCAGACAGTGTACGTTCCCACTACCGCCCCATTATCCTTACAAAATGAGTAACCTTTAGTTGCACACTCCTTCAGTATTCATAACCCCTGTGAAGATGTATTAAGCGCATCCCCCAGCACAGGGGATTAGAACCGTAGGGTGCACTTAAGCCCTCGCATCTCGACAAGATTGTTACCCATATTAAAGTTAAATTTTGTAACTTTTCATCTATAAACATTAGTATTATGTTTTACCTTTATAGTCCATTGCGAAAAATATTTCCCATAAAATCTGCTACGTGTTTGTTATTTTAGTTCACTTTATGTGAAAATCAACTAAAAAACCGTTAGAAAATGGAAACATTTTATATATTCTTTTTATTTAATTTTTTTTTTTTTTGTAAGTTTTTAAAACTTTTAAATTGCAAAAACTTCTTCAAACACACATTTGCTACTTTTATTTAGTTTTTATTTATGCTTGTAAATATGTTCACAAATACAGTCAGCACAAAAAGTGGGCGTTGTGGTGTAATGGTTAAAAATAATATGTGTGATAGCACTTAACCCCACCGAAGTAAAATAACAAAACAGGGCTATTAACTAAAAAGCTTCAACAATTTTCGCCAACACCCTATCATACGCAACAACTGTTCTAAGATTTATCATCTCGCGCAATTACATTGTTGCCATATTGAAGTCTCATCTCTTACCAACTTTCATTTCTCCTCTATCCCCTTTCCAAAGAAAGCAACAAATTACGAGTAATAAGTAGGAAAAGTTTCCTGAGTGTCGCTTCTCTTAAAAAAACTCGTTAAGCTATCACAGCCAAACAAAAAGTAAATAAAAGCTTATGTAATTGAAAAATTTTGTCTTTTTATTTCAAACTCGTAAAGTTACCCGTTAGGGAAATGTTAACATAAAGTGTCTGGGTCCAATTTGTTTCCTTTCTATATAAAACTAATAAAGGAAAGTCGAGGCGGAAATCGATTGAAAATTTCAAGGGTGTTTATATGGGAAAAATACGACTTTTTTCAGTTTTTAAGAAAATTTCGTTTTATATTTCAATTTTTCCAACCACATTTGTTATTTAGTATAAAAATATATTTTCAAAAAGCTACATTACTTCAAATTTGGTTAAGAACTCGCCAAGAAATATCAAATGCCCCAGACAATTTTCTGCCAAAAAACACTAGTTCATGAAATTTGATAGCACTTTTTAAAACTTTGAGAAATTTGTTAAAGCCATAATGGTTTTTTGCTCTCTATTCTTTAAATACTCAGATGTGAAATATTGTTTTATTACCTGTCTGTTATCCTATCGCGCAATAAGGCAAAAAACGCATCAATTTTTTTGGCATAATTTTCAAAGCTCTATTTTTGATTATAAAAAATTTTCTTAAACAAATCTTAAAAAATGGATTTTGCACTTCAAGGGCTTGTTAAATACATCCTAAAGATGAAGTATGCCAATTTTGAGGTAAATCCCCCATGGACCTGTCGGTGACAGGCTCTTGTTTTTTATGGATTTCGAGAAAAGTGTGCTTTTTATAAAAAATTAAGTAAATTTACTCTTTTTAAGTACTTTGTACAATATCAAAAATGAATCAATTTTGTATTTTTAAATGTTATATTTCATCTTAATAGCTTAGCGGTTTGGACAAAAATAATATGACCTCATTAACCCTTTTGTACTTGGGGTCATATATGACCCCAAGCTAATAATGGACAATTTATTAAAAAATGCAAATATCTTGTAAATACTGTTGAATTTTTGAAAGTGGTGCTTAAAATATTATTAGTGTATTGTTCTAGTAAACAATATGAAACCATTATAAAATCCTGCAATATATTTTTCGAAAACTAACCGTTATGTGCTCCTGGGATCGAAATTATCCATTTTAAAAAAGAATTTTAGTAATATACTATGGTAAAAATAAACCAAAAATATGTATAATATAATATCTGTATGTATAGATTTATTATCTTAATATTATTTTGTTAAAGAACTTTTATTAAATTTATAACAGATTTTAACAAAGTTATAACAAATGATGAAGAAGAGAACCAGTTTTTACTCCATATAGTGGAATCATACAAGAAACAATATCCTTTATATAAGTCCAGTTTAATTTAACAAAGATGAGTTATTTAACTATAACTCATCTCTGTTAAATATAATAAAATTGAATTAAAAAAAAAATGAATAATAAAAAGTTTAATAATAATAAAATAGTTTTATAATAAAATAATTTTTTCATAACATTGGTAAATAGTTGTTTTAATTTAAAATGTTGGAAAAAAACACGTTAATAATTCTTCAGAGTAATATATTTTTGTAATAAAAAAACACTTTTAATTTTATTACTGAAATAAATATTATCAGCGGTATTCATAAATATCTTAAACAACATTTCAAATCAATTTTAAGCAAAATTTTCCAAAATTGTATTCATAAACGAATTTTAGCTTAAAATACCTTTTTTAAACCTTGTGTAAATAAACAAATTTTAAAATTGGTTCGACCCTATTTTAAAATGACATTTTTGCTCTGGGTTTATTTTCATTTAAACATTTTGCAAAAAATTGTCATTTAATCGAAAGAAGTTATTTGCTTTTGTTTAATAAATTATGGACATTCTATATTTGATCAAAAGAATTGGTAAGAACCATTTTTATTTGAAAAATGTTATATTTTTAATTGTATTTTGTATATAATAGAAACTATTTCCCAAATTTAAAAAATCGTCAGACGAAAATTTACAACAAGAGGAGTTTTCAACTCCGAATGAAGAATTTAAGCAAAAAAAAATAATATTTTTTGATATTATTTATTGAAAGTAAACTAGTGCTGTGTTGTTTAATCAAAACAAAGAAAATTAAACCGTTTATTTCAATAAAATCATTATCTTTGTATCACTTTTACTGGGCATTTTGTTTTGACTCTTTTTCTTTTTTTAATTAATAAACAAGTTTTAATAAATTTTTTATTTTATAAAAACAATATTTTTCTGAAAAACCACAAAAAAATATATAGAAACGAGTACCGTATGGTTTAGTAATCATTGATTTGCATCATTACGATTAATGTGACAAATGTGATTTGCATCATTACGATTAATGTGACAAATAAAAATATACCGTGTTGCCATCCTCAAGTTAAAAAAACATTAAATCGTTTATTACTTAAAATACTGATTATAAATACGAATTTTTAATAAACCTTTTTTAGGCTTAAAATGTTTTTTAACTAATATGTATTTGAAACTTGAATACCGCTATATATGTATATGTTCAACTAAATGGTCATTAAATTCAAAAAAAGTTTTAAAATATTAATATTTTTAATGTATTTGCGAGCAAATAATGAGATATCTGCGCTATAAAATATAGGTACTTTACGATATCTCACTATATAAGAGGCACAAAAATGTTAATTTCAAACTTTTTTTATGGTATCTAGAATAAGTCATAATTTTGCTATTATGATGTAATATAACATTTAATAGTACAAAATTGATAATTTTTGATACAAAGCACATAAAAAGATTAATTTTACTTAATTTTTTATAAAAATCACACTTTTCTCGAAATCCACAAAAAATAATAGCCAGTCACCTAGGATGTATTTAATAAGTCTCTAGGATGTATTTAATAAGCCCAAGTTGAAGAAAAATGAAACACACCCTATTTATCAACTTAGGTACTTGCTACACTATAGAGTTACAGTTGAAGCACCACATAAGCGACGAGGACCTGCTCAGTGTACGAACTGCCAGGAGTATGGTCACACTAGGTCTTATTGTAGACTACATGCAGTTTGCGTAGTTTGCGGTGAGCTGCATAGCACAGCTGACTGCACCAAACCAAAGACAGTAAATACTGAAAAGAAATGTAGCAATTGCGGTAACCCCCATACTGCTAATTACAGAGGTTGTGAGGTATATTTAAAATTAAAAAACTCAAATTTAAACAGAACCCGAAACCCCCGAATGAAATCACAGTTGGAACCCGAATTTTATATTCCACAATACCCACAAATTATCACCAACAGTGCTTCATACTCTGAAGTTCTAAGAGGACAACCACAGCCCCCAAAAACTCCACAAGCCGCACAAGTCAATCCAAATGCTCCACTTTCTCAATCTGAACCCCAGATACAAAATTTCAGCAGACTTGAAGCATCCATTGAATCCTTGGTTCAAACTGTTACTAACTTTACAAACTCAATGAGTAATATGATGCAAGAGATGATGAGAAATCAGTCTATTTTGATGCAAGCTTTGTTAACTAAACCATGAACAGTTTGAAAATATGTTACTGGAATGCTAACGGCATATGCCAACATAAAGAAGAGCTCGAGTATTTTCTCAGAAATCAGCAAATTGACGTAATGCTTATTTCTGAGACCCATTTAACCCTGAGAAGTTCATTTTCAATTCGCGGGTACACAATGTATGATACTAAGGACCCAAGAGGCAGGTCATGTGGAGGATCAGCTATTCTCATTAAATCTAGATTAAAACATTTTCTTATGTGTGATCTTTGCGAAAATTATCTTCAGGCCACTACTATATGTTTTGAAGAATTCGATAGGGACTTGGTGATTTCGTCAATTTATTCTCCCCCCAGATTCTCCATAACGGAGGATCAGTACACAGTCTTTTTCGAATCATTAGGACCGCGTTTTCTGGCAGCTGGAGACTATAATGCCAAGCATACATTCTGGGGGTCACGGCTTGTTACCCCTAAGGGCCGTGTTTTGTTTAATACAATTTCTAAGCTGGGTATGGATGTGATCTCTAGTGGAGAACCCACGTACTGGCCAACGGATCGTCGAAAAATACCCGATCTGATAGACTTTGGAATAACAATGTCTATTGCGAGAGAATTGGTCCATGTAGAACCATTATTGGATCTCTCATCTGATCACACACCTACAGTTGTTACTATTTTAAACCCCCGAGGAATTGTACCCCCCTCTGGTGACTTAGCACTGACAGGCAAAACAACAGATTGGTTGAAGTATAAAAAATTTATCAGTACACATTGCTCAGAAAACATACCGCTAAGAACACCGGAAGATATCGACCTCTCGATTCAAAATTTTGAACTAAATCTCAAACTTGCTGCTCAACTTGCTACCAAACCCCCCCGACACAACAGACAAAATATTATTTTGTCTGCCGATGTCGAACGACTCTTAAATGAAAAAAGAAGAGCTCGAAGAGAGTGGCAACAGCACAGATCTCCTCAACTTAAGGAACGGTTGAAAGAATGCACTAAAAAATTAAGAAAGCTACTTGAACATAAGAGAACTGCTTCATTAAACAGATATCTTGAAAATTTAGATCCAACATCAAGAACTGATTACTCATTATGGCGTGCAACGAAAAATTTAAAAAGACCTGTCTTATGTAAGCCTCCTTTGAGAAAATTAGACGGAGGTTGGGCTAGAAATGATACTGAAAAAGGAGATCTGTTTGTAGAACATTTAAGAAAAGTATTCACGCCAAATATAACAAGTTCTGTAACAGAGTTGCCACCGATTTTACCCCAGCACCGAGCAGCTACCCGATTAACGTTTGAGATGAGAGAGGTCGAAAAGGCTATTTTTGAACTTAACCCCAAAAAAGCTCCCGGTATCGATGGAATCGGTAACAGGATGCTCTTGGAGTTACCCCGTATAGCATTAAAGATAATTCTCTTTATTTTTAATGCTATTATACGCCTTGAATACTATCCCCCAGAATGGAAAGTTTCACTCGTTAAAATGATACCCAAGCCAGGCAAAGATTACACAAAAGTGGAATCGTATAGGCCTATAAGCCTATTATCCAATTTGTCAAAGCTGTTCGAGAAAATCCTAATGGAAAAGATAACTGTTTATGTGGAACAAAACAACTGTATTCCATCACACCAATTTGGCTTCAGGAGAAAACACAGCACCATTGAGCAAGCCCACAGGCTGGTTACTGTTGTCAGAAAAACGTTCGAGGAGAAAAAATACTGCTCTGCCCTTTTTATCGACGTTTCACAGGCTTTCGATAAGGTTTGGCATGAAGGTCTACTGTTTAAAATAAAACTTTTGTTACCAACAAATACTCACAAGCTACTCAAAAGCTATATAACAAATCGAAAATTCACTCTTGCTGAAAAAAGTTTTGTCAGCTCTCCTCAAGATATACAAGCCGGAGTTCCACAAGGTAGCATTTTGGGTCCTCTGTTATATATCATTTATACTTCAGACATGCCATTAGATATTAATACCCACACATCGACTTTCGCTGACGATACTGCAATCTTAAGCGTCCACGATGACTCAAAAATAGCGTCTAGAATGTTACAGACTCACATTTCACAATTGGAAGCTTGGTTGGATAAGTGGAGAATTAAGGTAAATGAACAGAAATGTATCCACATTACTTTCACACTGAGAAAAGAGACGTGTCCACCCATTAAAATTAATAATCTGAATATACCCCAACACACATGTGTGAAATATCTAGGTATTCACCTTGACCGTCGACTCACGTGGAAAAATCATATAGATGCGAAAATAACTCAGATGAGGCTAAAAACTGCTCAACTCGCTTGGCTTACTGGCAAAAACTCTAAACTAGGCCTGGACTGCAAATTACTCATTTACAATTCGATCATGAAACCCATATGGTGCTACGGAATTCAGCTCTGGGGTACTGCCTCTGCGTCCAATATAGGGAAAATTCAGAGAATGCAAAATAAATTCTTGAGGACGATCACGAACGCACCCTGGTATGTTAGGAATTACAACATACATAAAGACCTGAATGTACCCCTGGTCAAAGATGAAATTATTAGACACTGTCAACGCTATTTAACAAAACTGGAAACACACCCCAACATACTAGCCCGTAACTTAACTGATAATCACGGCCACCAGCGTCTTAGGAGGAGGGACACTGCGGATCTGGTCCGCTAATAATAAGGGGAAATAATGGTCCCAGTTGAACCACACAACATCAGTCTGGCACTGGCTGGACTTAACAGTTAATATTTAGTTTTAAGATTTGGATAATTATTGTTAGTTCACAGTTTTTAAAAGTGAAGATTCAATAAATAATATAAAATATGGAAAAAAAAAAAAAAAAAAAAAAAAAAAAAAAAAATTTGCTTAAAAAAATTTTTTTAAAAATTTAAAATGGAGTTTTGAAAATTATGCCAATATATACAGTTGAACTTCGATTAACCGTGACTCTATTAACCGTGATTATCTATTAACCGTGATGCTGAGTGGTTGATTTTTTACCTCTATTAACCGTGATTTACCTCTAATATCCGTGATGCACATGTCCATATGACTGCTTGTTTGTTTTTTTCGTATAATACACACACATCTCTCATATTAAAATTCGGTGATTCCCCCTTTTTCATGAAACTGTAATTTTCATATGTATCAAATTTCATATTCATTCATCAGTGTGAAATTTGATCTGTCAAGACGTGTTTTCCTTACATCATGCCACCGCCAAAAACTAAATCCGCGAAAAGAGCAAGAAAGGTTCTTTCAATTAAAGACAAAATATCATCATATTGCGTTTTTGTCATTGTTGTTAATTTGTAGTTCATTCATTGTTTTTGCAAAACGTTCGTCATTGTTTATGTTATTGTAACTTAATATGTCATAATTTTTAAGTGGGTCAGTTTGTAGTTTAATGCCCTGTTACTGTTGAGTTTGTTGTATTTAAAATTTTTATGTGTCCACTTTTTGGTGCGATTGAATTAATTAAAAAAATCCCGTCTTCCAATTCATTGTTGAATATGACGCAATCTTCTTTATTGTTTAATTTGATTGGCTGTATTACTTCAGTTCGTGGTGGTATTGTAATTTTCAACTCATTGTATGTTTTTGTTTGCATGGGTAAGACTATTGACTCACCGTTCACAATTAGTGACAATGTAAATGTCTCGTAATCAATTTTACAGAAGTATTTTCTTAAGAAATCCCGTGCAATAATTCCGTTTGTCTCAATTGGAAAATCTGCATTTACTAATTGGAATGTACAAAAGTTATGTCATCTATGTTTAAGTTGAGGTCAATTGTTCCTAATGAATTAATTTCTTGACTAGTGATACCTGTCAATTTACATTTCTCATCTGAATAGTAATTTTCATTTTCTAAATGATTCGTCATACGACATAGTGAGATGTCCGCTCCTGTGTCGACTAAGAATGTTAAATAATTGTTTTTGTATTTTGTTGTTATGAAGATCGTGTTGTTTTCAGATATTTTGTAGATTTTTGTATTTTGCAAAACTAGATTTGGCCTTCCGGCATATCCTCGTATTCCGAGACTTCTGCGTTTCTCGTCTCATGTATAGTACGTATGTGTCTTTTGTCATTGTGGTTTCTGTTGTACTGAGAACTGTTGTACTGAGATCTGTTGTTCTGATAGTTGTTATTGTTCCTATTGTTTGTATTGTGACAATTGTTATTGTTATAAATTCTTTGGTAGTTGTTTTGAATCTATTGTAATTGTTTTCATAGTTGTTTTGTTTTTTCTTGAATTTTATGGAATTTTGTGTTCCAGTGACTTCTGTGCAGCTATTAACAAATTTGCTAACTGCATCATTCATGGTGTTGAATTGTCCAGCTTGCATTATTAGCTTAACTCTGTCTAACATACAGTTTGCGGTCATTGCCCTAACGGCGGCCTGAGTGGAATATTTACTAGCGAGTTCGCATGAAAGTCCGTCCAAAATGTGTTTTCTAGGGCTCTTGCAAGAGTTTCTTGTCCTGTTGGTATATCTACATTCAGACACTTGTAAGATCTATCAAAAGTTTATTTTATTTATTTATTTATTTCAGTCTATGGGCACACAACTCCTTACAGACTATGATTAAAGTAAATATATAATAATTTAAAATAAGTATAAGAAATATTTATAAGAAAAATAAATTTTATTGTAATACGGCAAAAAGAAATAGTTTAAAATTATCTTTTGTTGTGCAAAATCCAATAAATGATTTAGATTTTTTCTGAAGACTCAAATAAATATGATTAAAAGTAATAAATGTGCGGGTTAACGTACCATTGATAAAGTGATCTTAACGCAAATTTTAAAAATAAACGTTGAACTCTCTCAATACGGGAGATATGAGTAGAGACATGAGGACTCCAAACGACAGAAGCATATTCTAACTTCGATCTCACGAAGGAAGTATAAATATATTTAAGTGTGTAAGGATCAGAAAATTCATAACAATTTCTCTTTAAAAAAGCAAGCATTTTATAAGCTTTAGGAACACTGTACTCAATATGAGGTACAAACGACATAGCGGTATCAAATACCACACCTTAGTCGAGTTTAGATTTAATTCTTTTTAAATCATAGTTATTAATATTAAAAACAAAATAAATAGGATGCAAAGACCTATAAAATGAAATATGATGACACTTGCCAAGATTTAAATGTAGGTTATTTGATTTACACCACTCTCCAAGATTATCCAGATCGTTTTGTAAATCAAAAACATCCCTCAGTGAGTCCACTTGTAAAAATATTTTTAAATCATCTGCATATAAAAGAAATCTTGATTTCTTAAAGCAAAGAGAAAAATCATTAATAAATAAATTAAAAAACAACGGGACCAAAACGCTATCCTGAGGTACACCCGAAGTTTGCATATAGGGTCTGGATTCAAAGCCTTCAATTACAACTGTACATACCCTATTAGATAAATATGACTTGATCCAGCATAAAAAGTTTGAATGAAAGCCAAATTGCAGTAATTTTGAAAAAAGAATGGAATGTGACAATTTGTCAAATGCTTTAGAAAAATCGGTATAAATTACTCCAACTTGGTTGTCATGTTCAAGAGCAGTTAAGCAATATTTACTAAAAACTGTTAAGTTCGTTACTGTAGATCTACCACAAAAAAAACCATGTTGGTTTGGAGATATCCAAGATTTTGTAAAGAAAAACAACTTTTCATATACGACATGTTCAAAAATGTTTGAAACGCAGGATAACTTGGAAATAGGTCAGTAACACATCACGTCATCCCTCTTCCCATCCTTAAAACTGGTGTAATTGTTGCCGATTTCCATCGATCAATAAAAGCACCTTCTTTTAGCGATAAATTAAAAATATATGTTAAAGCAATTGTTAGGGAAGAAGCACATTTTTTCAACAGATAAGCACAGAGACCATCGACATCTGATTTAAAGCCGTCCTTAATTTAAGAAATTGCATTAGATACATCTTCTTCAGAAATAACCAAAAAAAGCAATATTCAAATTAGTGTATGGTGTTGAAGAGGAAAAATTATTAGATTTAAAGAAAGGTGCGAACATATTGACAGCATCATCACATGATTGTGAAATATTATTTTGCTGGAATATCTGAAGTTTGTTTTCTGGATTTTATGAATGACCAAAAAGCTTTTGGATTGCTCTTAATTTCCTGCTCCTTTTCAATGAGTTATTGCTTGTAGAGAAATTTATTTAAAAAATTTAATTTACGTTGGTAATGAAAAAATTTTGCTCTACATTCAAAATCACCAGAGTTAATGAATCTTTTATGAAATTTATTACGAAGGTTCTTTAGCTTTTTTAAGGCACTAGTATATCATGGAAGTTTATACGGCTTAGTATTCTTTTTCGGAATGTTATCAAGACAAACAGCTACAACTTTATTTAAAACTGACGTTATATGCCCCGAAAACATTGCTATCCAATTAATAGAATCAAATATTGAATTGAGCACATCAAAATTACAAAGGTTTAAATTAAAATTATTGCAAGTTAAAGATCGGGAATATTTAAAGAAATTATTATTAGACATTTCAATTATTAACGGAACATGGTGTATAGTGGGTGGAGAAATTGACAGTAAAGGTTCATAAATTTGATATTTACAATCATCTGGAATAAAAATTAGATCCAAAAAACGACTAAGTTTATTGGAAAAACAATTGAATTGATTTAAATTTAAACTCAATAAACTATCTATAAAATTAATTTCATGATTATGATTAACATTATGAGGTAACTATACACTCAGAAAAAAAAGTTAGTAGAAAAATTTGTAAACGGTTTTCAATCCCACTTTAATATTTTTGTACTGATTTTTAGTAAAAAAATTATTATTTGGCAAATCTTTTTGCTATTTACATTTTACAAATTACAGAATATTTACGAATTTTTGTTGCTAACTTCAAATATCATTTTACAAATTTTTGAAAACTGATTTGCTAAAATTTGCAAAGAAATTTACTAATTTTAAAAAGAGGATATTGAAGGAAATGTTATTTCTAATTAAAACTTACACAAAATAGGACATCTACTTAAAATAGCAATAAAAAAATTTTTTTTTGTTCTAAAATCAGCCCTAAAAACAATTAAAATTTAAGGTCATTAAAAGTAAAAAAACATTGACTAAATATTTTTCAAAAACAAATTAAAACAAAATGATAAATTCGTTTATTTTGTTACAATTTTGAAGTCTTTGTTTTTTTAATATTGTCTAAAATATTTTTTGAAGAAAAATAAATAAAATAAAAAAAATGTTGATGTTCGATAAAAAAAAATTTTAATTTTGTACTAGGTGAATTCCATACAAAAGTACACAACAAAGTCAAATTTTCATATTATTATTTTTTATTATCTAGATACAATTTTTGAAAGTTCATATCATGAATTCCTTATTTCTGAAAAAAAAAAAATAAAAAAAAAATAAGTTTTCTAAAGTTTATAACGGTATTTTAACAATATTTTTTTTTTTAACAGTATTTTTACCTATCCCAAACTCGAGAAAGTGGCATTATTTTAAAACTGTAGGACCGTACAAATTACAATATTCAACAACTTCAGATTTAGCAACATTTAGCCGGAAAACATTTTCTTTTATAACTGGAAAGAATATTGAAGATGACGAGGATAACTCATTTTTATGTAACTGCACATCTTCAAAAAAGAGTTGAAGCGCTAAAATAAATTTATTTGTAATTCCAAACATTAAATTAATCAAAAACTGTATAATCTTAACTTCATAACTTTAACTTTAACTCTTCAAATTATTTAGTGTCGTGTAAGTCACAATTTTTATGTCGTGTAAGTCACGCGAACAAACTATTTTTTGTGAAAAATAAAATAAATTTCACTAAGTTGAAGCCATTTTGTCGTTGTTTGTATTTCTCAAATACTTTTGGTGCAGTTTAAAAGGAATCGGACTACACAATTAACAGAACTTTTAAACTATCTTTGATTACCCTGAAATCAATGGATTTGATGTCGTGTAAGTCACAACTAATTAATTATATTAAAATTAAAAATATGTAATCGCAAATCAAAAATCAAAGTGCATGAATTAATACGTATGTTTGTAGATGTTATTTCTTAAAACGAAAAAATTAAAAAAGTATGATTGTACCAGAAATTTTATCAAAAATGACAAAAGTTTTGCCTCGTGTCGTGTAAGTCACACGTGGAATTCACCACTAATATTAATAATATTTAGTAAATTTTTTTTGCTGATTTTAGCAAACAGATTTTGAATTCCACTTTACAAAAAGTTTACTAAATTTTAGTAGCGGCAGCTAATTTTTCTACAAATTTCATTGTACTACACGTCAGCAGACATGTGTTGCTAAGATTAGCAAAAAATACCGCTGGGCTCAAATTAGCAAAATTTCCCGTAATAACAGCAAAATTTTCAGTTGCCATTACAGACATTTTTTGGTGAGTGTAGAAAAGAATTATCCGAAAATTTTGACCAAAAAATATCTTTAAGATTAAAATCTCCCAAAACGCAGAGATTATTATTTACTGTCAAATTCTCACCCAATGAAGTGATATTACAAATATGAGCATCATAAAAACTATCTGGACTACACTCACCAAAAAAAGTCTGTAATGGCAACTGAAAATTTTGCTGTTATTACGGGATATTCTGCTAATTTGAGCCCAGCGGTATTTTTTGCTAATCTTAGCAACACATGTCTGCTGACGTGTAGTACAATGAAATTAGTAGAAAAATTAGTAGCCGCTACTAAATTTTAGTAGACTTTTTGTAAAGTGGAATTTAAAATCTGTTTGCTAAAATCAGCAAAAAAAAATACTAAATACTATTAATATTAGTACAAAGTTTTAGATTTATTTTTTTTTATCGAGCATCAAAAATTTTGATTATATTTTTTAAAAGATGTTTTATACAAAATTAAAAAAAAAATCAAAGGCTCAAAAATCTTAAAAATTGTTAAAACATAAACGAATTTATCATTTTGTTTTAATTTGGTAATTTCTGTTTTGAAAAATATTTGTCAATTTTTTTTTTTTACTTTTAAGGTTAAATTTAATTGTTTTTAGGGCTGATTCTAAAAACCCCTTTTTAGTGCTATTTTAAGTGGATGTCCTCTTTTTAAACATGAGTCGGTATCTTCACTTCCGATCCCTTTTTTAATCCTATGTAACATTTTAGGGCAATTTAAGTTTGTATGTATAAGTTTAAATTACATTTTCTTCAATATCGACTTTTTTAAATTTAGTAATTTTTTTTTTTGCTAATTTTAGCAAATCGGTTTTCAAAAATTTGTAAAATGATTTCTGAAATTAGCAACAAAAATTTGTAGATATTCTGTAAAAATTCTGTAATTTGTAAAATGTAAATAGCAAACAGATTTGCTAAATAATAATTTTTTTACTAAAAATCAGTACAAAAATAGTAAAGTGGGATTGAAAACCGTTTACAAATTTTTCTACAAACTTTTTTTTCTGAGTGTATTAGGAGGAATGTATGACACAGCCAAAAACAGAGAAAAATCAATACCCGAGACGGAAACAATTAATTGATCTAATAAACCATTATGACTATTAATTATTTGAAAAAATTGTGGTTGATATTTTTAAAAAAAGAATATAGATTTATTTATTGAACAATTTGAATGTGAATAATAATGAAGAATGAAAATTTTTTGACAAACTATATTTCAATTTGAAATATAAAAAGAGTTACTTAAAAACATTTTACAAATTAGCAAGTGATTTTATATAAAGTATTTTTAACACTCCTCCTCAATTGCGAATTAGTAAATGTTCGACTTCAATCTAAAACTTTCTAGCTTGGGTGTTGGCAAGGGCTTAGTAAGCATATCGGCAATCATTTCTTCTGAAGCACAGTATTTGCATTCAATTATTTTCTTCTCTACATAATCTTTGACGAAGTGGAATTTTGTGTCAATATGCTTTGATCGATAACTTAATTTCTCTTCTTTAATTAGATTAAGGCAACTTTGATTATATTCAAACATTGTTGTAGGATGTTTTTGTTGGCATCTCAAATCAAACAGCACATTTCTAATCCAAACGGCTTCTTTTGCAGCTTCAGACAAGGCGATAAATACGGCTTCTGTTGTTGATAATGATACACATGTTTGCTTCTTACAAGCCCAGCTTACAGCACTTCCATTTAGCATAAATAAGTAGCCAGAGTTAGACTTACGGTCGATTCTACATTCTGCCCAGTTAGCATCAGCATAACCAACAAGCTGGTTTTGAACTTCAGAGATTCTATTTAAGTTTAAGTATAATTCGGATGTCCCTTTAAGATATTTAGCCACGCGTTTTAACTCATTCCAATCTTCATGAGTTGGATTACTTGTTTTTCGTGCGAGTATTGCTACACTTGCAGAAATATCAGGTCGTGTATTTACAGCAATATACAATAATGAACCCATTAAACTTTGATATTCATTGTTTTGTAATAATGGTTCAGAATCGGTTTTTCCATAAGACGGATCAAGTGGATATTTGGACAGCTTTGCATCTTGTAGACCAAATTTAACTAACATCTTATCAATAAATTGTTTTTGTCTTATCTTATAATGAAATTCCTTTGTTTTGTCGGCTTCTATACCAAGATAATGTGATATAGGACCAAGACTATTTACTTTAAATTTACAATTCAGCATATCGTGAACATTTTTGATTTCACGATTATTTTTAGCAGCAACAACCAAATCATCAACATAAATAAGCACATAAACATCTTCCCCATTGATGATTTTACTATATAGACATTGATCAGCTTTACTTTGTATAAATCCACCATCAATTAATGCATCATTCAGAGCTTTATTCCATACATTGGCGGCTTGCTTAAGGCCATATAAACTCCGCTTAAGTTTACATACCAAACTACCATCACCTTCAATAAAACCAGGCGGTTGCTTCATGTATATTGTTTCTTTCAATTTACCATTAAGGAAAGCACACGCTACATCCATGTGTTCAACATGCATCTTTTTTACACCAGCGACAGACAACAGAATACGAAATGTAGCTTGACGGACAACAGGCGCAAACACTTCATCATAATCACAACCATACTTCTGGTTAAAACCTTGTGCGACCAAACGAGCTTTAAAACGTTGAACTTTATCATCAACACCACGTTTTATTTTGTAAGTCCATTTGCAACCAACTATATTAGCATTTGGTGGAGTACGAACCAAATCCCACGTTTGATTCTTTCTTAGCGATTCCATTTCTTCCTCCATGGCAGACTTCCATTCAAGTTTTTCTTTACATACCACAGCTTGCTTGTACGTTTTAGGTTCAAAAACAACCTCAGAAATAACATAATTTGCAGAATATTTTACAGGAGGAACACCTTTATTACTTCTGGACGAACTTCGTACTGTTGGTTCAGTTTCTTTAATTGAATTTATTTGCATTTCTTCACGTTGACCACCATTATTTTCGAAATATTGAAGATCAGAGTTCAAACTACAATATGAATCTCCATCAGAATCTCCATCAAAAGCATCATCAGAACGTTTAGAGTTAATATTTACTTCTACGTAATTTTCAGCCAGAGCTGGATTTTTATCTTCCTTTGGCTTTACAATAGCATTCAAAGATACGAATTTAAAATCCCTACTAATAGTGACTTTATTACTGCTTGTATCAACAAAACGTAGCCCTTTAGACTGCTCATCATAACCGATGAAAGTTAATAATGTTGATTTGTTATCAAATTTATTTCTATTAGCTTTAGGAATTAAAACGTAGGCTTTAGAACCAAATATATGAAAATTGTCTATGTTTGGCTTTCGACCCTCCCATCTTTCATAAGGTGTACAAAGAATAGAGTTAGTTATCAATCTATTTTGTAAATAATTAGAGCACATAATTGCTTCACCCCAATATGTATTGGATAAACCAGCCTCATCAAGAATACAACGAGCCATTTCAACGAGATATCGATTCTTTCTTTCAGCCACACCATTTTGTTGTGGGCAATATGGAACGGTAAATTGGGATTTAATGCCATTACTTTGAAGAAATTCAAACATCTTTTTAGACTTATATTCAGCCCCATTATCAGATCTAATACATTGAGGAACCCTCCCAAACTTGTTCCTAACCATTTCAACATACATCTTTATCTTGTCAAACACTTCTAATTTTTCATGTAATAAGTATACAACAGTAAAACGACTTTAATCGTCAATTAGAGTTAGAAAATATCTTTTTCGACCAGGAGTAATCGTTTGCATTGAACCGCAAATATCAGAATGTATCAAATCAAGTTCTTCTTCTGTTTTTGACTCCGATTTTTTAGGAAATGGTTTTCGACTCAATTTGCATTTAATGCATACATCACAGGTTTTCCGAACCCCACAATCGACAATTTTAAAATCTAAATCTAGCTTACCAGATTGCATAGCTTTTACCGCATTTATATCTCTATGACCAAACAATTTGTGATAGAAGTGTTGACATCGATCAAGACTACAGGCAGCAACCAGAGCTTCTTCACTTTCTTTTTTTCTCAATTGGTATAAATTGTTAACGGAATCTGCAACACCAACTTCAATAGTATTAATATCGAAAATCTTACAACTTGAACTATAACACAAAACTTTGGAACCATTGGCAGTCAATTTCTTCACGGATAACAAACTCCCTTTGAAAGAAGTAATATATAACACATCATCAAGGGTAACAGCTAATTCAATTCCTTTGTTATTCCACAGCTTTATTACACAAGAACCTTTGCCAGCTGTATAAACAACTTCATCATTAGCGACAGCAACTTTTTCACGCCAGGATAAATCTAAACTTATGAATTCTTCTTTGATATTACAAATGTGGGAAGTAGCACCAGAATCAACCAGCCAAACACCTTGCTTACCGTTCAAAACAAAACAAGAATTACCACAGGCTTCATTGCTTTCGGCAACTTTCGCATTTTGTTTAACATTTGGTTTGTTGTTCTTTAACTTCCAACAATCTTTGCGGATGTGTCCAACACCACGACAATAATGACATATAATCTTCTTTGGATTATTACTTGCATTGAATTTTATTTTATTTGTTATTTTAAGCACAGTATCTTCCCCAGATTGCCTTTTCTTTTGTTTTTCATCTTCTTCCAGCAACTTATTTTCAACTAAAGTTATTGTTAAATCTTTTTCATCTCTTACCTCAAGAGCTGTAATAAGTGTGTCGTATGTTGCAGGCAAACTACTCAATAACATTGATATTATCCAAGATTCAGACATTTGCTCACCAAGAGATTGTAATTTTGAAAAAAGTAGCTTCATCTTATTGATATGTTTGTCCATGTCTCCTCCGGGTTGGAGTTTCAATTCACAAATAGTTCTCATTAATTTTACCTTGTTACTGAGTGTTGATTTTTCATGGTAGGATTTCAATACATTCCAAGCATCTCTAGCATATTTACAATTGGCGATACGAAAGATTTCGGATTCGTCCAGGGCTAAGCCAATTAAAATCGATGCTTCAGTATCACTTTCACTCCATTTTGTGTCAGGGTTTTCAGGAATTACGTTCTCAATTACATTCCATACCTTGTCTTTTAAGTAGCAACTGCATCCGATATTTCCAAAGTTCATAATTATCACGATTCAGCTTTGTGATCAAAAGTTTTGGGTCAGCCATTCCGTAACAAAACAGTATAATCCGATAGCAGCAAAACAAGATGCACAAATAATACCAAACAGGATACACTAACAGTACCAACCAGGATATACAATAATATTTATTACACGTAATGCACAACGGAATTAAGCCACGAAACTTTTTCTTTTTTTTTTTTATTTATGATTTTTACAATTCGAAATTCACATACGAATATTTCAAACACACAATCTTAACAATAATGGCCCATAACCTATTTGAAAAAATTGTGGTTGATATTTTTAAAAAAAGAATATAGATTTATTTATTGAACAATTTGAATAATAATGAAGAATGAACATTTTTTGACAAACTATATTTCAATTTGAAATTTAAAAAGAATTACTCAAAAACATTTAACAAATTAGCAAGTGATTTTATATAAAGTATTTTCAACATTAATGCTACATAAAGATGATTTAAAACTGCTTCTTACGGCATCCAAAATACCACCACCCAATGAAAGTCCTGTGAGTTCAGCATCTCTATCTTTACGGTAAACATTAAAAAGCTTTGTTTAAAAAAAGTCTGCATCAAAAAAATGCTTATTTAACCAGGTTTCCACCAAAACAATTACGTCAAAATCACATTGGGACGAAAAATCGAAAACAGTTCTGGATTTGGTTCTCATACCCGATAAATTTTGATAATATAATTTGATATTATTTCCACCACTGTATCTCATTATAGTAGCACTGTGATATACCAAATTTAAAGTTTATTCGCTTAAGTTGACTTATATCAGAATCTTTTTTAATTAATTTAAAGCAAGCCATATGATTACTACCAATATTGGAATTTTTTGCAATATAATTTATTATTTATTCACCCATCTTTTTTGAACAACTACACCCAGCTCTTCAGAAGAATTGGCACCATATGCAATTAGCCCCTTCTTTTTTTACGCCTCTGTACACTAACCCAATCAGTTGTGTTGTTGTTGGTATTTAAATTATTCACAGCAGCATTAGACGAAACAGATGGTAAGGATGTAACAGAAAAAACGGGTTCTTTATTTATTTTGTTTTCAACATTTACAGCATCAAGTACACTTGCACTTTGATCAGCAATAACAACAACATTATCACTTTCTGTTGTATTAAGAGCAGAAGTTAAACTATTTAATTTTTTTTTCTGCTCTGTATTTTTCCTTTATTATTAGATTTAAGACTTTTCAAATCATGAAGTTCATTTATAAGGGATGAATTCAGCATTTCTTTAAGCTCTCTCACTTCATTTGTTACCGAAGAGATGTGTAAAAGAAGATCAGAAGTAACTTTCAAACAAGTAGAGCAATTAAAAACAATGTTTTTATTTGTATTAAATACTTCATGAAAATTATCATCAATAGTAGCACAAATTAAATGAAATTTGGCCCTACACAAATGACAAGCAATTGATTTATTATTATATTTTAGCGAATTAAAACACTTCGCGCAAAGATTAGACGGGGGATCCATTTAATAATACGTCCGTTCACTCGAGAGTCAAAAAACTAATGTTCTAGAATTTGCCCTACAATGTTCTAGAATTTGTTGCCATGACATTTAGATAGTATTAGATTCATTAGCTTTGCTGAGATACTGCTTTTTTATGCTCGTTTTTGTGCATTTGATACATGCGAATGAGGAAGTATATTACTATGACTATTGTGATTATTAATAAGTAAATTTCTACAGTCCCTAAGTTTGGTTTTTCCTCCGTTACCTTTAGCTCATTTACTCTAGGGCGTTCGAATGTCGTTTGTGATTTACACATTTTAAATAAGATATTTATATATATAACGATAAAAATAGTGACAATGTTAGACAATAATTTTATATATTTTAAATTATTTATTCATTTTCTTCCCTTTCTTTTTGTTATGCTTTTCTTTAATTTCCCTCTTAATGGTATCTATCTGCTTCCAGATTTCTGTAGCTCTCTCCCAGCTAATTACAGGTTCTTCTTGTTTCACCAGTCGCACTAGTTCGGCCAGCTTCTTCTTAAGCCTTACTAATTGGCCTCCCCTTCTCTTTTTGAATTCAACGTTTATTTTAGGGATTGCTGTAAGACGTTCCTCTGTTAAGCGATGTTGCCTACGTCTATAATCTTCAATTTATATTGCTTTTGGTCCTATCTTTTGGAAGGATTATACGGCGGAGGTGGCTCGAGTTGATTCTTTACGCTCCTTGGGATGTACTCTTCAATGTAAGAGGTGAAAAAAAAAACAACAACAAGAGTCTAATTTGGTTCTGTAGCCTTGAAGAATTAATTGTTCCTGTTTTTGGTCCGATTATGGCAGGATCGCCATGTAATGTTAAGTGTAATGTGTTGTGAAAAGAATATTAATTACTGTATTTTATGTGACCGACAGAGTTTGCCACTGGCCACGCTAATTACTTTTGCCGATCTCAGGGAACTGAGGGCAAAAGGAGGTTTTAAATAATTGAAAAATTAAGGCAGATATTGCCGATTTGAATTTTAGATTCAATCTGATTTATTTTGGGCTGTGAGCCCCTTTTTATACAAAAATATCTTATGCTAAATTCCTATTCTATTTCCCCTTGATGTTTCTTGACCAATCATAATTAGTTTGGAAAATTGAGTTAAAAATTAGTCACTCAATTTTCAAAACTGCATATGTTGCACTTTTGACAAATCAATTTTCATCGATTTGTTTTTACTTGATGTTTTAACTAAATGCATGTGTGGTGTCAAGTTGTTATGCATGTGGGTTATTTATTAGGGTGGCCCATATTCATTTGGTAAAGTGTATTAGGGTACACTAAATGAATAACTGTAAAATTTTGTGTTAGTAAAATTACTTGTAGTGACAACACATAGACGAAATAAAAAATTTACATTTCTCTTAGTTTATAACGAACTTTCAACCTCCGTAGGTTTATACATGTATTTCCATTCGGCTGAAGATTTATTCAGAACCCAAAGTTTTAGGCAAGCTAGGGCCTCTGGAGGAAGTTAGTGCCTGAACAAAAAACCTATTAAAAACATATATTTTGCTACATTTCTGTCTAAGCAATCACACACATGCTGATGTGGAATTCCGTGGAGGTTTCGGTCGTGGTCGTCCTCAATAACTAAATGGGGCATACAAGTAGTTCTAAATCTTTTTATTTTAGAAATTTTCTATCTGAAAGAAATGATTGAAATATAAAATCAAAATTACACAATACTGTTTGTAATATTGAACATCTTTCAGAAGATATTGTTACATAAATTTCTAAAAACTAGAAATTTCATCACAAACTCTTTGACAGCTGGAAAAATCTAGTGAAGTAATAACTGATATAACTAGAATAACTGACTACTCATATAAATACTGGTACTTGATTACACAGTAGTTGAGTTGATAAGTAAAACGCTGAGTGTGAAGAACTAAAGTGTGGCTAACGTTTAGTCTATCTACATCGTGTAAATAAAGTGCGCTATTAAAAAGTTTTTCTGTAATTTTAAGTGACTGTTATAAATAAATAGAGCTATAAATAATTTCAAACAGTGTTTATTGCTTGCAATATAGAAAGAAGCTTAAGGTGGAACAGCTCAAGAAGGAATTGAGCAAACTGGCGCTACCGACAGCAGGAAATAAGGTCGAATTACAAAAGAGGCTCAGAGGAATTTGAGCGGCATTGCTACTTACGAATTTGACGAAAAAGAAGAAATGGAGGTTAGTATCCGTAAAACAGAAGCTAACGTAGAGTTAAGCAAGCAGACAACATACAAATGTTAGGAGCTTCTAGAGCAGAAAACATAAAAATGTTAGAAGCTTCTAGAGCAGATAACGAAAAATTGTTAGCTAAACTTCAAGCAACTTCTAGAGCAGAGAACGAGAAACTATTAACTAAGATGGAGACGAACGAGAAATTGCTAACGAAAATGGAAGAAAAGTTTCAAGAAACTTCTAGAGCCACTAAAATGGACAGATTTGACAAAAAGTTGTCCGACTTAGAGACTGGCGTGGAAATACAAGCCAAAGATGTTGAGAGAAAACTACAAGATCTAGAAAATAAAGTAAATAATCTCCAATGTCAAGAGGGTCCAGTACAATTATTCAGGAAAGTTCTGGTAGAGCAAAGGCCCCTACTTTTGATGGCATCATACCGTTTAATGTTTTTAATTACCAGTTCGAGACAGTTGCCGCCAGAAATATGTGGAACATCGAAGAAAAAGCTATAGAGTTGGTTCTGGCCTTAAAAGGAAACGCTGCAGAAATTCTAGAAAGTGTGCCAATCACCTGCAGAAATAATTATGACGACATAATGGTGGCACTGCAGCGGAAGTATGGTGGCGAACACAAAAAAGAAATATACAGAACGGAACTAAGAGGTATAATGCAGAAAGCAAATAAGTCATTGCAAGATTTCGCGACAGAGATTAAGCGGTTGGTGCAGCTAACTTATCCAGACGAAAATCATCCATTCTTAGATCGGTTCAAAATTGAAGCATTTGTGAATGGAATTCGGGATTCTGATGTGAGACATGCGGTGTGTGCTACGCAGAAATAGACTTTTGCTGAAACTGTCTCATTCGCGCTGGCCCAAGAAACTGCGAAGGTGATTTCCAAGCCACAAATATTTAAGGTGCGTAACCTCGAAGTAACTGCTGAAAAAGATATAAGCACCAAGTTAACAGAGGCAGTTATGAAAGCATTAGGTAAAAGGCGAAGGAAACCGAAGGACAAATGCTACAACTGCGGTAAAGTGGGACACTTTCAGCCAAACTGCAAAGCACAAAGAAAAAGCTTTCGGGCCGATCAGCAATCACCTCAAGAGTCACCGTTAAACTAAAAAGGGCTAGCATGAGCTAGCCCCACAATTTCCATATCAGTAGCACAACAGGGGAAAAGCAATCTTACTGCTTATGGGTGCATTAACGGACAAAAGCACATTTTAACCATAGATACAGAAGCAACACAGTCCATCATCAGGCCCGATATAATTAGAAAGGCAGTCGAACCATTGCACGGGGTAAGTTTACGAACAGCTACCTCTGTCTATGGTAAGGTAAATGTGAAACTAACAATTGCCAACATAGGCGTCAATCACGTATTTATTGTTGCCGATATTGTGGACGAAGTAATCATTGGTGCAGATTTTATGATTAGGCACGGCATTAACCTGCATATGGGACAAAAAGTTATGATTTGAACTTGGAACCTTCCAATGCGTCCGTTGAAGATCGAAAGATGCTGGCAGAATATGTGGAAAAATGGGTAAAAGAACTGGCCCCGCCTGATAGAAATAAAGCCAAACAATTAATCAGGAAATACTGCTCTGTCTTCGCCATGAGAAAGCAAAGTCAAGGAAGAACGGCGATTGTAAAACATCGAATAAATACTGGTGAAGCGAGGCCAGTAAAGCAGGCGCCCAAAAGTATTCCTCTAGCAAAACGAAATGAAGTAAAAGACTAAGTCAACGAAATGTAGCGTAGTGGAGTAATCGAACCGTTCTCTAGACCATTGAGCTCGCCTATAGCTTTAGTTAAGAAGAAAGATGGCAGCACCCAATTCTGTGTTAGTTACGGAAAACTAAACGATATCACCAAGAAGGACAGCTATCCATTATCGAGAATTGACGACACTCTAGACACGCTAGCAGGAACCAAATCGTTTTCCAGATTGGACTTTCAAAGTGGTTACTGGCAAGTAGAAATTTGTGACCACGACAAAGAGAAAACTGCCTTTAGCACAGGTGACGGATTATGGCAGCTTAATGTGATGCCCTTTGGACTCTGCAATGCTCCAGCAACATTCGAGCGGTTAATGGAAAATGTGCTTAAAGGACTCCACTGGAAAACTTGCCTAGTGTACCTTGATGACATAATTGTCATTGGAAAAACTTTTGATGAACACCTGAAGAACTTGGCAGAAGTTTTAAGGCGAATATCTGCGGCTGGACTCAAGCTTAGGGCACCGCGTAACTGCAGAGGGTATATAAACCGATGAAGATAAGATTCGGGCTGTAAATGATTGGCCTCGACCAAAAAATCTGCACGAGTTGCGCAGCTTTCTAGGCCTCTGCACATACTACCGACGATTTGTGCCAAACTTTGCCAGTGTGACTGCGAGTCTACATGAGCTGACTAAGAAGGCGCGACCAAGAACAAGCATTCTTAAGGCTCAAGGAGTTATTATGTACCACACCGATTCTTGGATATCCTGTGGTCGGGGAAAAATTTGTGCTGCATAGCGATGCAAGCGGACACAGAATAGAAAGTGTGCTTTTGCAAGTGATCAATGGAACCGAAAAAGTCATAGGCTATTACAGTCGAGCACTTTCGAAGCCCGAAAGGAACTACTGCGTAACACGGCGGGAACTCTTGGCGGCGGTAGAATGTGTAAAGCACTACCACAAGTATCTGTACGGTCAGCACTTTCAATTAAGAACTGACCATTCTGCACTTAGGTGGCTGCTGCAATTTAAACAACCAAAAGGGCAGCTAACTCGTTGGACTGAACGACTTCAAAGCTATGATTTCAGTATCGAGCACAGGAAAGGCATAAAGCATTGCAATGCGGACGCCGTTTCAAGACGCCCCTGTAATTTAGAGTGCAAACATTGTTCGAGGGCTGAAGGAAAAGAGTGCATTGTTGATATAAGACTAACGCATATTGAGTCAAGTGAAGCCTGGTCGGCGGCGCAACAGAATGACCCCATACTGTCAAAGATTATATCAGCCAAAGAAGAAAACAGGAGGCCTACCCACGAGCAGATATCAGCTGAAAGTCCGCTGATGAAGCCATATTGCGCCCAGTGGAACAGTCTACGGATAATTAATCACTGCTTATACCGTACATGGGAAAGTGCGGACGGCAAAACTGAGACAAAGCTAATTGTAATGCCGTCAAGTAAAATAGACGAAGTATTAAAAGAGTTCCATGACGGTCCCAGTGGTGGTCATCTCGGTGTCACGAAAACCCCAGAGAAGTTAAACAATGATTCTACTGGGTCGGCTGCCAGCAAGCCGTAAGCGATTGGATAGCAAACTGCGCGCAATGCAGCGCAGCTAAAGGACCAGTTAGGAGAAGTCGTGGGCAACTTCAACAATACAACTCGGGTGCCCCATTTGAGCAATGGATGTAGCAGACCCTTTCCCTGTCAGTGATTCCGGAAACCGTTACGTTCTTGTGGTGATCGACTATTGCAGTAAATGGCCTGAGGTATACGCTATACCGAACCAGGAAGCCAAAATTTGTGCTGGCATATATCGGCTGTTCACGATTCCACCTTCCGGACGCCTGCAAAAATTATTTTCGGAACTTAAATTGCCAGGCGATTAAGAACTATGTGTAACCCCGCCGCTATAGATAAAGACAACGACAACGCTTCCCGGGAACAAGAAGACCTTAATGAGCTGCATGAGTTTGTTCACAATCGAATTAAAATAATCAGCGATAAGATGAAGGCGAGGTATGATAGGGCAGCAAATTCTGAAGAATTTAATGAGGGTCAGCTGGTTCTGCTATTTAACCCGCAACGAAAGAAAGGATTATCTCCCAAACTACAAACGCATTGGGACGGACCCTATAGAGTAATTAAAAGGTTGAATGATGTGGTATACAGAATACAGAAAGATCAGAGCCCAAGGTCCAAAATGAAGGTTGTGCATCTAGAGCGACTAGCCAACTATGGAAGTGTAATAGCTTTGTCTGTTCGGGACGAACAGACTTACGTGGGCGGCAGTGTTACAGAAATTTCTAAACACTAGAAATTTCATCACAAACTCTTTGACAGCTGGAAAAATCTAGTGAAGTAATAACTTTAAATAACTAGAATAACTGACTACTCATATATATACTGTTACTTGATGACACAGTAGTTCAGTAAGTAAAACGCTGAGTGTGAAGAACTATGTGTTTATTATTTGCAATATAGAAAGAACTCGATTTATTTAAAAGGTAAATAAATCAACGATTTTATAAAGGGTAAAATCGTAACAATATTTTTGTAAATACAAAAAAATATATTTTTTAAAAAGGCACCAACAATGGAATTTGTATATACAAAATACTTGTTTTTATTTTTTTGTAACTTAAATTTTTATATGAAAAATAACAATTTACAAACATTTCAAACAAAAAATTGTTAGAAATCGTTTTGAATTTTAACAAATATTTTTTTTGCACTTTATCACAAACTATAAACAACAAATAATTTTAACTTTATTCTTGCATAATTTGTATTGTTATACTAGTAAATTTTTTGACAGCTGGACAAAATCTAATGTAGTAATAGCTGGAAATAACTAGAATACCTGACTACTTATGTATATAAATACGGCTACTTGGTGATGCAGCAAGACAGTTTTAAATAAAACGCTTAAGTGTTAAGAACTAAAGTGTGGATAACGTTTAGTCTATTTACATCGTGTAAATAAAGTTTGCTATTAAAGTGTTTTTCTCTAATTTTAGTGCCTGTTATAAATAAATAGAGCTATAAATAATTTCAAGATAGAAAAAAACTCGATAAATAAATCAACGAAAAAAAAATCGTAACAATTGGCGTCAGAAATGAGATTGCAAAAAAATAAGCTGTAATGAAATTGCAAGAGCTTAAAGTGGAACAACTTAAGAAGGGGTTGAGTAAGTTGGAGCTACCGACAGCAGGTAATAACACTGAACTGTAAATGAAGCTAAAAGAGGAATTCGAGCGGCGTAACATTGACATTGCGACTTACGAATTTGATGAAAAAGAAGTAATGGAGGTTAGTGCCCGTATAATGGAAAAGATGGAAAAATATGAGAAACTGTTAGAAACTTCTAGAGCAGACAACATGAAAATGTTAGAAGCTTCTAGAGCAGACAAGCAGAAACTTCTAGAGCAGACAACGAATAACTGTTAGCTAAGATAGAGACTTCGAGAGCAGATTACGAGAAAACGTTTGCTAAGATGGAAGAAAAACTTAAGGAAACTTTTAAAGCTACTAATGAAGAAATTCCTGTGGTTGAAAAACGAGCTTCTGACTTAGAGCATGACGTTGAGAAAAAACTAGGATATCTGGAAAGTAAAATAAATAATTTTCAATGTCAGGAGGGCCAAGTTCGAATAATTCAGGAAAGTTCTGGAAGGAAAGGCTATAGAGTTGATTCTGGCCTTAAAAGGAAACGCTGCAGAAATCCTAGAAAGGGTGCCAATCACATGCAGAAATAATTATGATGACATTATGGTGGCACTGCAGCGAAAGTATGGTGGCGAACACTTAAAGGAAATATACAGAATGGAACTAAGAGGTAGGCTGCAGAAACCAAACGAATCGTTACAGGACTTTGCAAAAGAGGGAGGCTGCCGAAACCAAACGAATCGTTACAGGACTTTGCAAAAGAAATTGAACAGATGGTGCAGTTGACTTATCCAGGGGAAAATCATCCGCTCATAGATCAGTTTAAAATCGAAGCGTTTGTAAATGGAATTCGTGAACCTGATGTAAGACATGCGGTGTGAGCTACACAAAAATCGTCTATTGCAGAAACTGTGTCATTCGCGATGGCACAAGAGACCGCGAAGGTAATTTCAAAGCCGCAAATATTAGAGGTGCGTAACCTCGAAGTAACTGCACCAAGTTAACAGAGGCAGTTATGAAGGCATTAGGTGAAAAGCGAGGCAAACCGAAGGACACATGCTACAACTGCGGTAAAGTGGTCCCACTTCCAGCAAAACTGCAAAGCACCAAGGAAGAGCCTCCGGGCCGATCACCAATCAACACAGGAGTCACCTTTAAACTAGAAAGAGATAGCACTACGGGGCGCGAGCTAGCTCCCACAACCGATGACCACACAGTAGCACAGCAGGGAAAAAGCAATATTACTGCTTATGGGTACATCAACGGTCAAAAGCACATTTTTACCATAGATACGAGAGGATCACAGTCCATCATCAGGCCCGACAAAATTAGAAAGCCAGTTGAACCATTGCACGAGGTAAGTCTGCGAACACCTACTGGAGAGCAGGCTTCTGCCTATGGTAAGGTAAATGCCAACATAAGCGTCAATCACGTATTTATTGTTGCCGATATTGTGGGCGAAGTAATCATTGGTGCAGATTTTATGATTAGGCACGGCATTAACCTGCATATGGTACAAAAAGTTACGATTTGACAGAATGTTAAAATACCCCTTTGTGTTGGATATGAGCGCGAGGGTCAGGTAAGAAAGCTAGTTACTATCCAGCACGGGCAGAAGCTTTAGTATGGGATGAGAGATTGTGAGGACAGCAGCTTGTGGCTGGTAGAAACATCAGAAATAAAACGTGACCTAATAACAGCGAAAGCCATCGTGAAAACCAGCAAAGACAAAAGAGTTCCTGTAAGAGTACTGAACCTATCAAATTGTGAAATAGTTGTCAGAGCGAACTCTGAAATAGCCAAATGTACTGCGCCAAAAGCAATAACCAGTTGCGAAAGAACTTGGATACTTCTGTCCGTTGAAGATCGAAAGATGCTGGCACAATATGTGGAAAAATGGGTAAAAGAACTGACGCCGCCTGATAGAAATAAAGCCAAACAGTTAATCAGGAAATACGGCTCTGTTTTCGCCATGAAAAACCAAAATCAAGGAAGAACGGCGATTGTAAACCACCGAATAAATACTGGTGAAGCGAGGCCAATAAAGCATTCGCCCAAAAGTATTCCTAACGAAATGAAGTAAAGGAGTTAGTCAACGAAATGAAGCGTAGTGGAGTAATCGTATCATCTTCTAGGCCATGGAGCTCGCCTATAGTTTTAGTTAAAACAAGTAAAAAGGGCTAAATTCGGCTGTGCCGAATCTTTGAATACCCTCCACCAATATCCTAAAACGATGTTCTCTTCGGTTTTTGATACAAATAATATAAAAAAAAACGTTTGAAGTAAAATTATGTAGGTGAAAAAATTTTTTGAGGTGAAAAATTTTTTTAGATGTGAAAAAATTTTTTGTGGTTAAAAAATGTTTGAGGTGAATACAAATAATAAAAAAATATGAGAAAATATGATATGTATCAATCGCTACTATGAAATTGTACTAAATTTGTATGGGCAATTTAGAGGCACCTTTACATTTTCACTAGTTTTTTTTAACATGGACTGCACAAACAACACAATTTAAAGCATAGTTTTTGTCAAATACTGAATTTTGTTCCGGCTAATGGGGACTAGCTCTGCATCTGAATATGCCTAATGGAGAGAATGGACTTTCTGATGCGCCACGTATTGATAAATAGTTGCAACGAATGTTCTTTCTTTAAAAAATTGAAGTGTGTCTGTCTAATAGAGAGAATACAGCAAATAAATTAATATATTAAAGAAAGAACATGAGTTGAAACTATTGGTCAATAGATGGCCCATCAGATGGTGCATTCTCCATTAGGAATATTTTGCTGCAGAGCTAGTCTCCATTAGCCATATTGTGCTACAATATGCAGTAGAGTATTATTGATTTTCTATTTTCTTCGTAACATAAATGAATATTTGCCAAAAACTATTAAAAATATATGTTTTATGTTCAAATTATACCTTAATTTTTTAAATAAATATTCATTTAGATGTTTAAGAGCACAATATTGACTTTTAAATTATGTAATAAGTCTACTAGCAACATCTGAATGCATTATAATTTAAAGTATGCAGTTAATTTAATATTTTTGGTAAATAAATTAATTGAAAGCCTTATCCAAGGCTATATCGCTATGGGCCAGGATATAGTTTTAATGTGATTCTGCGCCACCTATTCAAAAGTAGCGGCACTTAAGCAATTATGCATTTTGCTCTTTCCCTATATATAAATTTATTTGGACCTTGTTATGGAGCAGGGTATTGTTTTAGTTAATTCAGCGCCACCTATTGAAAAGTAGCGGCACTAAAGCAATTATGTATTTTTCTACTAGCAGACTTATTACATAATACTAACGTCAATATTTGAAATTTTCGACGTGGTAAAAGAATTTGTTTTACATTTTTATTTTAAAAACAAATTTTCATAGTTCAAAATTATATTTTTTCGGTGATTTATAAAATTTTAAAGTATTGAGGCAATGGAAAATGCATATTTATGTTAAATCTTTCTTTCAAAATAAATATATGCACATACGATAAACTGCAATACTGTGCTCTCAAACATCTAAATGAATATTGATTTAGAAAATTTAAGTATAATATACACATAAAAGAAATAATAAATAATCATTATTATTATTTTTTATAAAAGGATCTTGAACTCGATTTTAAGTAATAATATATACACATAAAACGTATATTTTTGCATAGTTTTTGGCAAACATTCTTTTATGTTACAAACAAAATAGAAAATCAATAATACCCTCTTGCATATTGTAGCAGAATATGCCTAATAGGGAGAATTAATTTTCAGATGCGCCACCTATTGGGAAATAGTTTCAACTAATGTTCTTTCTTTAACAAATTAATGTCTTTGATTTATGTAACAGAACTTTTGTTATTTAGTTTTAGTAATGTTATTTACAGATACAGAAAAATTGTACCAATTTGTATGGAAAATTTAGAGGTATCTTCACATTTTCACTCATAACTTTTGAACTGCTTGACCGATTTTGCTCATTTTAAATTCCAAACTGCTCGGGAGGATGTTTAATAATCTGGGTAAAAATAGGTAACCCCGCTTGCGTCTTCGCGTCGTGATCGCCATTTCAACAGACAGACAGACGGACATCGCTAAATCGACTTAAAATTGCATAAGGATCACGAATATATATACTATATGGGGTCTTAAACCTATATTTCGACATATTACAAACGGAATGACAAACTGATATATACCCTCACCATATATGGTGGAGGGTATAAAAAGATGACAGCACCCGATTATGTGTTTATTACAGAAAACTAAAGGACATCACCAAAAAGCACAGCTATACACTGCCGAGAATTGACTACACTCCATACACGCTAGCAGGAACCAAATGGTTCTCCACATTGGACTTGCAAAGTGGTTATTGGCAAGTATAAATTTGTGACCAAGGAGAAAACTGCCTTTAGCACAGGTGACGGATTATACCAGTGTTGCCTTTTGGACTCTGCAATGCTCCAGGAACATTCGAGCGTTTAATGGAAAATGTACTGAAAGGACTCCACTGGAAAACTTGCCTAGTGTACCTTGACGACATAATTGTCATGGGGAAAACTTTCGATTAATACCTGAAGAACTTAGCAGAAGTCTTAAGGCGAATATCTGCGGCTGGAGTCAAGCTTAGCGCAATGAAATGTACACTGTTCCAGAGGAAAGTCAAGTACTTAGGGCACCATGTAACTGCAGAGGGTATATCAACCGATGAAGATAAGATTTTGGCTGTAAAATATTGGCCTCTCCCGAAAAATCTGCGACCATTTTATTGGGGTGAAGCCCAAGAACAAGCATTCCTAAGGCTCAAGGAGTAATTATGTACGGCACCGATTCTTGGATATCCTGTGGCCGGTGATCACTGGAACCGAAAAAGTCATAGGCTATTACAGTCGAGTACTTTCGAAGTTTGAAAGGAACTACTGCGTAACGCGACGGGAACTCTTGGCGGCGATATAATGTGTAAAGCACTACCACAAGTATATATACAGTCAGCACTTTCAACTAAAAACCGACCATTCTGCACTCAAGTGGCTGATACAATTTAAACAACCAAAAGGGGAGCTAGCTCGTTGGATTGAACGGCTTCAAAGCTATGATTTCAAGACGCCCCTGTAACTTAGAGTGTAAACATTGTTCGAGGGCTGAAGAAAAAAGAGTGCATCGTTGATATAAGACTAACGCATATTGAGTCAAGTGAAGCCTGGTCAACGGCATAACAGAATGACCCCATACTGTGGAAAATTATGTCATGGCAGAGGACAGGAGGGCTACCCGTGACAAATATCACCTGAAAGTCCGCTAATTAAGACGTATTGGTCCCAGTGGAACAGTCTACGGGTAATAAATCTCTGCTTTTACCGCATATGGGAAACTGCGGACGGCAAAACTGAGACAAAGCTAATTGTGGTGCCGTCAAGCAAAATATACGAAGTATTAAAAGAGTTCCATGACGGTCCCAGTGGTGGTCATCTCGGTGACATGAAAACCCTAGAGAAGTTAAAACAACGATTCTACTAACTCGGCTGCCATCAAGCTGTAAGCGATTGGATAGCAAATTGCGCTTAATGCATCGCAGCTAAAGGACCAGTAAGAAGAAGTCGTTGGCAACTTCAACAATACAACGGATAGCAATAGATGTAGCAGGCCCGTTCCCTGTCAGTGATTCCGGAAACTGTTACCTTCTTGTGGTGATCGACTATTTCAGTAAATGGCCTGAGGTATGCGCTATACCGAACCAGG
The DNA here is from genome assembly GCA_949748255.1 of Eustalomyia histrio. Taxonomy (NCBI): domain Eukaryota; kingdom Metazoa; phylum Arthropoda; class Insecta; order Diptera; family Anthomyiidae; genus Eustalomyia; species Eustalomyia histrio. Next base: position 102,959,501 of record OX456526.1, read on the forward strand.
AACCCAGAACGGTAATAAGCGCATTTGTGAACAACTGGATGTGCCGCTGCGGTGTTCCATTAGAATTACACTCTGACTTGGGAAGGAATTTTGAATCTGCTATCTTCAAGGAAATGTGTGAGTTGTATGGAATCGGAAAAACATGAACCACCCCGCTGCATCCACAATCTGATGGTATGGTCGAAAGATTCAATCGCACCTTAGAGGAATACTTAAGAAAAGTGGTCAGTACACATCAGAAGGACTTGGACGAACACATCCCTAAATTTCTGCTGGCATACAGATCGGCTGTTCACGATTCCACCTTCCAGACACCTGCAAAAATTATTTTCGAAACGGAACTTAAATTTCCGGCCGCTATAGATAAAGACAACGACAACGCTTCCTAGGAGGAAGAAGACCTTAACGAGCTTCATGAGTTTGTGCGCAATCAAATTAAAATAGTCAGCGATAAGAGTAAGACGAGGTATGATAGTGCAGCAAATTCTGAAGGAAAAATCAAGTGAAGTAATAGCTGGAAATAACTAGAATACCTGACTACTCATATAAATACGGTTCCTTGGCAATGCAGCAAGACAGTTTTAAATAAAACGCTGAAGTTTTAAGAAAGTGTGGCTAACGTTTAATCTATTAACATCGTGTTCAAAGTGTTTTTCAGTAATTTTAGTGCCTGTTATAAATAAATAGTGCTATAAGTAATTTCAAACTGTGTTTATTATTTGCAATATAGAAAGTACTCTATTTATTTGATTAGGCTTATATACAAAATAATGCAAATATTAACAAATTTTATTTTTGAAATACAAATGGAGTTTTACCCTATTTCGGATTTAACAAATACAATCGAAACAAATTGAGAAAAAAAGGTTTACCATCCATTTAAAAAGACTAGCTACTACTGCACATGCAGTGAATTGTGTATATTTTTGACTTTTTACTTAATGAAATTCGCGGCTATTAAAATACAAAAACTTTTCTAATCAATTATTTTCTTTACAGATTAGGCGTAAATGCTCAGCGCGATGCAATTGATTCTAAGCTGGCCATATTAATGGGACAAGGACAAACATTTTTATCTCGTCAACGTCAATCTGGAACAAGAAAAACCATATCAACAATAAAAGGAAAATAATATTAAGCAATTATATATAATTTTATTGAAAATATTGTACATTTCAATATTTCTTCTATTCCCTAAAAAGTCAGCCAAAATCTGAGCACTTACCTTTAACATTTCTTTATATATTACATACTCAAGTCAAAAAGTTTTGATATCTTATGTTTTTTAATTAAATTGTGTATAGGTTATTGGGTATACAAGGTAATAATGTCGATTTTTTTGCTTGAAAAATGCATTTATTATAATAACAAAATGAATTTATACATTATTCAAAGTATTGTCCATCGTTAGCCACTACTTTTTCCCATCTTTCTGGTAGCATATGGATTCCGCGCCAAAAGAACTGCTCCGGTTTTGAGGTAAAGAATGAATCAAGCCAATTTCTGATACCCTGTTCTAAAGTGAAGCGTATTCCAGTAAGGGCGTTCTGCATCGATCAAAACAAATAATAGTCAGAAGAGGCAAGGTCTGGACTGTAAGGCTGGTGAGCCAAAACCGGTTTTGCAACATGTGGCGGAGAGTTGTCTTTTCGTTGATTGCTCTCTTCAAACGAATCAATTGTGTTCCCTGTGATCGTCTGACCCGATTCCAACAGCTCATAATACAAAACACCCTTCTGATCCCACCAAATACAGAACATTACCTTGGCGCCATGGAAATTCGGCTTCGGACGGGCTTTACATATGACTGTGCTTGGGGTTATCGTAATGTATCCATTTTTCATCACCAGTAACAATACAATGCAAAAATTACTTCCTTTTGTAGCGTTGAATCAGCTTTTCCGACATGCAAAATCTCAATTCATATGGGACCTAATTTCCTTGCTTTTAAATGAAGCCTAATGCTTTTAAACGTAGGGAAATGGCTTGTTGTGTTACTCACAATGATAATGCAAGTTCTTCTTGCGTTTGACAACAATTTTCGTCGAGTAATGCTTCCAATTCCTCATCTTTAAAATTTTTCGGCTGACCAGGCCTCTCCTTGTCTTCTGTGTCGAAATTAAAAAATCGCGCAAACTATCGTTCACCAATTTTTTGAGTTGACCGTAAGCTTCTACCAACAATCGATAACTTTCAGCAGCCCTTTTCTTCAAATGAAAGAAGGTTATCAGACCTCCTCGCAAAACAGAAAAGACACAAAATTAGACATTATTATAGCGATTGAAAAAAGTGTGTGTTTACATTTTGGCGTCTATCGAATACTGAATTATAATAACAAATGTTTACCCTCCAAAATACCTTATTTTTTTATTATTAACACAAACCATATTTGATAGTTATGCCATCTGTTGTTCAAATCGACATGATTAACTTTTATACCCATACATATATATTGTTTATTAATGTAAAAGGTCCTTGTTGACTTTTACCTTTAGTTCCGGAAAATTATCCCCAGATGTCCTAATATAATTTATGTGCACAGGCTGAATGTTGTGAAAATGAAAAGTTAGCGGAATAACTTTCCATCTCTTTTCTACATTAAAGCCTAAAACAAATGTCAAATCCTTAAAATGTCATATATATTTATTTTCGCTAACCGTCTCTTGTCAATTTAGCAGTCATTCTTGTAAGATCGTTTCCATAAAATTTATTTAATAAATGAAATAGTCCAATCCCTAATTTTGTTTGTTTACCTTTTATTTATTTTGGCATTTTGAAATTTTTCACTTTAAGAAACAAAATCACCATTTGATTTTGTTTATTGGCTCAGAAGTTTCGATTCTTCAGGTTCTCCTTTCCACATAGCACTAAAGTGTATTTCCACATGAACATTTGGATTAGACGCTCTGAGAGTTCATAATTGCCTAGGAGATCTTACTAGCAACGACAACATTATCATCATAATCAAAAATAACAAGTTCGTTTAATTTATGCTAATTCCCTTTAATCATTGCGTTTGATAGTGCAAGACTGATTTAAACAACAACGCTTCTTATATTTCTTATTTTTTTAAATAATTAAGGAATTAAATGTAATTAAAACAAAGCACGAAAAACATACAGTGAAGGACATAACTTCTGGTGCAATAATATTTGGAATTAATTTCTCTGTTTCGGAAAATTTGAAAATCGTATTTAATCAAGTCTGCCATTTTATTGATATTCTTCCCCCTCCAATACGTGACATTTTCCGTGTGCCGTGTAAAAATTCGGAAAATAAAAACACCGCTGTTATTGTGAAGTTTTATACTCCTTTTGACAGGAATCGATGCCTAAAAGCTTTTTCTGAGTATCGAAGAAACTCCAAAACTACAGTCTCAATGCGTTCGGCTGGATTCAGTGCTGATACTATTTTTCGCATATATGAAAGCTTAGACGTTTCAACGAGAAAATTGCTACAAATAGCTGTCAAATATAAACTTGACGGCAAATTATCGAGTGTGTTCTCTGTTAGGGGAAATATATACAATCCTAATTAACTATTTAGCCTGAAACCATTTTTCGCAGATTTTAACAATCATATCATAAATTATGATTTTTATGTTACCTGTGGTGATTTTAATGTAAATTTACTTATTGATGATAGATACTCTGAGGATATGCGTGACTTTGTTAGCTCTGTTGGTCTGGAGATTGTGAACCAACAAGTGCCTACACGGTTCTCTCCAGATAAAAACCCAAGCCTGCTTGATTTATTTTTACTTTCAGACTCCGAAATTTTGCTACTGTTTGACCAGATTTCTTTTGTTTCTGATCATGATCTCCTTTTTTGCTCCCTAAATATCAGCCTCGTAAGGGATGTAAGCTCGAGACTTATCACTTATAAAGATTTTAGTTCAATTAATGTATTCTCCTTATACTCCAAATTAACAACTTTGAACTGGAATGAATGCTGGTATTCGCCATCAGTTGATGGTAAGATGGATTCTTTTTTTATCAATATTGCAGAATCTTTATAATAGACATGTTTCTACGCGTAGTGTTCTAATAAAAAATTCTTCTTGTCCTTGGTACAATACTTCTGTGAAACAATCTATTTGTGATCGTAATCGATTATATAATGATTGGAAACATAACCGCACATTTTTAAACAGAGTGCTGTGTACTAGAGCTAGAAATAAGACTAATCTGCTGGTTAGGCAGGCCAAGAAATTGTATTTTTCTAAGAAATTAAATATTTCCTTACCCACTAGCCAACTATGGAAGAATATTAAAATGTTAGGTATCCATTCTCAAACTTTATCTGACTGTACGTTAGATCCAGATGACCTCAATAATTTTTTTTGGTGAAAATGTGATAACTGACCATCGTAATAACAGTATTCTACCAAATCTCCTCTGTTCAAGCTCTTTTGAATTCTCTTCTGTATCGGAGTCTGATATTTATTAGATGGTAATGAATTTAAGGTCCAATGCTATCGGAGAAGATGGTGTATCTATAAGGTTTGTAAAGATGATTTTGCCGTATGTTGTGGGATCCCTAGCTTGTGAAAAATTGGACGAATTACTCCTGTGCCGAAAATACTATCGGCTCGAACTCCTAGTGATTATAGACCAATAACAATACTTCCATTTTTCGCAAAAGTCTTCGAATCCCTCATGTCGAACCAAATTTCTGAGTATCTAAACTCATATGAACTCTTATCTCCCCTTCAGTCAGGCTTTCGTGCTGGTCATAGCTGTACAACAGCAGCACTCAAAGTACTTGAAGACATCAGACCTGAATATGATAAAGGGAATTCTTTTATGTGCTTGTTAGACTTCTCTAAAGCATTTGATAAAGTAGATCATTCCATTTTCTCTAAAAAGCTTGAACATTTTTTTGGCTTATCTGATAGTGCGCTATTACTGATAGAAAATTATTTATCAGGAAGATCTCAAAAAGTTGTTGTTGGGGGAAGGGAGTCGGATCCCTTATTGTTCAGCATCTTTGTTAATGACGTATTAAGTGTGGTAAAACATGCTCATATTCATGCCTATGCAGATGACAAACAATTATATATATCTAATCGTATTGGTATGTCAGAGGATTTATGTTTTAGACTCTATGATGATCTTGACGCGATCGGCCGAGAATAACAATTTGATGCTTAAATCACTGGTTTTACCAATCAGCAGAGACAAGCTAAACTTTTCTGATTTTCCCGCTCTATTTCTCAATAATACTGCACTTGAGTATGTCAATAGTGTAAAATACCTAGGTTTTCATATTAATTCCACTCTGTCATGCAGTGATCATGTGAATAATACTATTCGCAATGTGTTTCTAAGCCTTCGAAATTTGCGAATATTATCTTACTTTACACCCACTGAAATAAAGAAAAAGCTTGTAGTTCAGTTAATACTTCCGCTGACTACGTATTCAGCAGAGGTTTATAGTAAATTAGATTCACATTCACTACACAAACTTCAAGTATCTTTTAATAATGCGACACGGTATGTACAGGTTGGTTGAAAAGTTCCTGCGCTCACCAAGAGATGGCACTGCTAGCTCCAAACTTTTTTTTTCTCAAGTTGGTATAATTGTCCTGAGAACACATGCAAAGTTGCAAGTGATTCTGTCAATTCTTTCTTTGTTTACAAGCCATTTGAAGTTGACGTGTAATTGATTTTTTTTTTTAATATGGAAAAAATTGAATATCGTGCAGTCATTAGATTCTTTGTTTGAAGGGTTTAAAAGCAAAGGAAATTTATGAATAATTGTTAGAAGTTTATAAGGAGTCCTCACCTTCAAAACGCACCGTTGAATTTTGGGCTGGTGAATTTAAACGTGGTCGTACCATCCTTAAAGACGATCCATGCGATGGACAAAAACTGCAACCACAGCAGAAATCATTGAGCAGGTACATAATATGGTTAGTGCAGATCCAAGTTTGACTAAGCGTGAAATTGCTAATGCCATAGGCATCTCAGACGAACATGTACCCCATATTTTACATGAAGAATTACGTATGAAAAAACTGTTTGGAAAGTTAGTGCCGCACACATTAACAATTTAACAAAAACTGGATCGAAAACAAATTTCTCAGCGTAATTTGGAACGTTTTAAGCCAAATAAAACCGACTTCTTGTGTCGTTTTATAACTATAGATGAGACTTGGATCTACCACCATGATCCTAAATTAAAACAAGAACGTTTACAGTGGACTGAAGGTGGTTGTTCAGCTCCAAAGCAGGTGAAGTCACAACGATCAGCAAAGAAGGTTATGGCATCAGTTTTTTGGGATGCAAAAGGAATTTTGTTGATTGATTATCTTCAGAAAGGTAAAACAATCAACTCTCAATATTATTACAGCCTTTTGGATCAGCTGGATGAAAAAATTCGTGAGAAAAGACCTGGTTTAAAGAAGAAAAAAATCATTTTTCATCAAGACAATGCACCTGCTCACAAAAGTGTTTTGACGATGGCTAAATTCAAAGAATTAAAGTACGAATTGCTTGAACATCTACCGTATTTACCAGATTTTGCTCCCAGTGACTACTATCTCTTCAGAAATCTCAAACAATTCCTTCGTGGAAAGCATTTTTCGTCGAATGAAGAGGCCATAGCAGCCGTATACGGTTATTTTGCAGAGCTTCCGGAAAACCATTATAAGGATGGGATAAAATTATTGGAAGATCATTGGAACAAGTGTATTGAGCTTCTAGGAGTTTATATTGAATAAAAAAATATATTTCGTAACAAAAGCAGTATTCTTTCATTTCGAGCGCAGGAACTTTTCAACCAACCTGTATGTATATGGGTTAAATCGATTTAATAGTGTATCATCATGGCGAAAAATGATTCTTGGGTGCGATTTGGTTGATTACTTGCTTATGCGAAACATAATATTCTTGCATAAACTTCTGAATCAGAAAACCCCATCTTATCTTTATAATAAACTAACATTTGGTAGATCTGACAGATTTTTTTATCAACGCCATTAAAATATGGAATACTTTGTCTGCTTATATTAAACTAATTCAAAGAAAAAACGGATTCAGGAAAGCACTATTTGAATTTGTATCCTTAAATAACTAGTTATTCTCATTTTCTACTTAATCTTAATTTTTATCAATCCTTTAATCTTTTTATCATCAAACTAGATAGCCAAATTTAAACTTAATATGTTGATTTTGTTTGCGAACTTAGGATATATTTTTTATATTATTATTGACCTTCATATTAAAAATAAAATAATGACCTTTTTTTATGATATACCAATTGAACCTTAAAAGAATTCAATTCTTACGGTTCTAATATTGAAAATAAATAAATAAATAACTGCGGCAATGGAAGATTTCGGTTCATCACCGGTTCATCCTAGGTAAAAGGGATTCATCAATACAATTGGATTATATGTTCGGTGAGTCAAAGGGAATATCTTCATTATAAGTGTGTACCATACACACTGGAATTACTTCTATAGGTCGGAAGTATAACGTGTTATTAACGTCATTTTTTTTATTTATTTATTTATTTAGTCATATGCGCATACATTTTTTTGTTATTAGCGCAGGCAAACTGGTGAGTGTATAACACTTTTCCTCTTTTTATGTTTTGTTACAGGACCACCGACCTTTATATACATAATTTTGTTTCTCAAACCTCTTTCACTAATTCAACTATCATCTCCTTTTTCTTAGACTTCCCCTTAATTTGTTTGCATGTAACATTCCGTGACGAATCAGCTTATTTGTGTTTTGTCTTCGTTAGTTTGTATGTAACGTAATGTTGTGTTCTGGACCAGCCTATTAAAAACAGAATTTTCTGTACTGCGTTAAGTGACAGCTAAGAACAGCTGATTTCACTTACAGTATACTATTTCATTTTTATGAGCGTTCTTTCTACTACAATTTATTGCCTTTAGTAATCAGAGACACCAGAAAAAAATAGAATTGGAATAAGATTAATACTTAGAAAGCTAAATGTTTTGTGGAAAAAATATTTTATAATATTTTTATTTACTTAAACTTTGAATTCGAATATTCGAATTTGACAATTGAACTTGTTTGTTCACGAACGACACCAATTTAGGTAACAAAAAACCACACAATCTTTTTTTAATTTTAAAAAATAATTTTTAAAATTTACAAAGAACAAAAAAGATTTTGTGCCGGATGACGATTACTTAATAATTTTAGTTCCTGGAAATTACTTTATTTACAAATAATTAAACAATGACTAGAAACATTTCATGGAAAGACTAACTACACAAAAACCTCATCCGGTACGGCAAGTTACAGAAATATCACGGAACGGAAAGAGTAATGAATCCTTTAAAGCCACATCCAATTATTCAAACTTTATATACATTCAGTGTTTTGCTCAAATAATATTCCCCAAAAATTGAGAAAATAAGAAATGCGGGTTAGAAAAACGTTATAAAATTAAATTTAATTTATTTACAAAAATAATCTTGTAAATAAATGCAAGATGTATTAAAATGTTAGCTTAATGAAACAAATCTCTAAGGCTACGAGTAAATGCCAAGATCATGAGAAAATAAGTTTCATTTTGCTAACAATACGTGCGTTCAGCAGTTTATACGTAAACATCCCGCCCCCTTTGCACGGGTGAGGAGCTAAAGAGTAAGAGCGAGGTATGTTATTGAAATGAGTATTTAATTCAATTCAAAAAAACTTAAAACTAAATAACAATTAATTTTTTCAAAATTTAGTTCATTTTTAAAAATTCAAAGAAAATTTAATTAGAAACGGTAAAAACAACAAAATATACTAAAAATTAATTTAAAATCTAAAAAACTAATTCAATATAAAAAATTAATTAAAAATTGAAAAATATGGGTATTTTTATTTGTTTTTTAATAAAAAAAAACTAAAAATTTTGGCCGCAGTGGACTAATTACGGGTAAAATACAGGTGTCACACTGACATTGTGGTGGTTGATGCTAATGTTGTTGTTGGTGATGTTGTTTTTGTTGTTGACGTTTCCTCTTTTTAGTCCCATTGGCCTGATTTTTAGGGAGTTGTCGGTGCACCGATCCCGACTATCGCAGCAAATGAGATGTCGCCAGACAGTTAAAACAATAATTCAACCGTTTTACCGTTGGTCTACCGATATACGCTTAAAACGAAAACATTTGCGCAGGGGATGGTCCATTTTGCAAAGCTTGCAAGCAGGACCCCGCTCTGCAGACCCAGCGGTAGCATTTTCGGAATTTTGGCCACCCTCTGGTTGATGGACTTCAAGGCGGGGACGGACTGACGACACTTTTAAACCCATGGGAAGAAAAGAGATGCGGGTAGAAGAACGAGCTTAACAATTGGCCGAGTAAAAACGCTTGAAGCCGTTCTCACATCGCAGACGCGTATTTTGTCATCGGGACCTGTAAAAACTTTTTCTACACGCCCTAGCCTCCACTCGTGAGGGGATAAATTATCCTGACGTATAACAATAATATCCCATACCTGAAATTCTCTCCTAGGACATTTCCACTTCACACGTCTGCAGAGTTCCTTCAGATACTATTCCTTCCATCGAAGAGCAAATTGATGGTGAAGAATTTTTAGCTTCCGGCACCTATTAGCGTGACTAAGTGAAAGATCGGATAAATTGTGTTCAGGAGATAATAACGGTGCACCAGACACAATTTTGTGTGGACTTTAATTTTATTGGAGATAAGGACCGTGAATTTAGGCAAACTTCTATTCAATTAAACATAGGGAAAAACTCTTGATACGTGAATTTTTGAGCGTTCGAGATCTTTTTTAAGTTAGTTTTAAAAGCTGCCATAATTTGTTGTCCCGATTTATTTTGATGTAATACACAAATAGTGCAATTACGAATTCAATTTTTCAGATTCGGGACCCAAAACTGCATTCGTACGGTGCGGAGCAACAACGACAGCCCACAATGAATGGTAACTTATGTACATGTTTTAAGAGCAAACCCGCAAAATTCGCTGAATAGGGACAAATTCTAGGGTATCTTTCGCCATATGTCAACTCGGGGGTATTAACAAGCCGACCGTTCATTCTGACAAATCCATTCGGGTCAATAAAAGGATTTAAAGACAGTATATGGCTTTTAGAGGGGAGAGAAAGTTCTTTTGATAAGATCGAAATTTCGGGAAGGTAAATTTGCTGACATATCGACTAGAATCAGATGATCTTTTACGAATCTCATTTCCGCATGAGTAATATCGGGGGTGTCGTATAAACGTTTACGTGTTCGAAAAAATCGAAGACACCGAAACCAATATGCAAAAATGTTCATTGTTCGGGGTAAATTAGAAAATAGGTCGAGATTTTCAATTATTTCCTTCGGGGACTTAAGAAAAGCAACCCATTCCAAATGAGAATAAATATTTGTCGATTTTTGTGAGATATCCATGCTATCATAATAAAGGGTTTTCAATTAAATCACGAGCAAGAGATCCACGACTTGCCAAATCGGCGTGCTTATCTTTGAAAACAACGTGAGAACAGTTCTCATATCCAACTTTTCTTGCAATTAGTGCAACTCTATTCGCTGCAAAAGTTGGCAAATGGCACGGGGGTTTCTGAAGCCAATTTAAAACAATGGTTGAATCTCTCGAAAGGTAAATCTTTTCTTTAGAAATATTTAACTGCCGCACAATAATTCAACCATGTTTGCCATTAATGCCGCTCCACAGAGCTCTAAACGGGGTAACGTCTCATACTTTAATGGAGCTACTTTTGTTTTGGATGCAAGCAAATGCGATTGTATCTCAAACTATGAAGAGGTGGTGCAAATATAGCATCACACACAAAATCCATGGATCTCAAAATCGTTATCAGTGTGAAAATTAACCCATCGGGGTATTTTAATCTCTCAATGTACGGGTAATCATCGACAAAAGAGTGCCATTGAATCAACATGGAAGCATTCAAGCACTCATTCCAATCTGTCTTGCCTTTCCATATTTGTTGCATTATTATTTGAGCAACTATGATTTTCGGGGATATCCAACCGGCGGGATCAAATAATTTAGCAATTTCAGACAAGACTGCAAGTTTGGTGACCACATTTCTATCTGGCTGCGAAACGAGTTTAAAATAGAAGATGTCTTTTGCAGCATTTCACCGCAAGGCTAGGTTTTAAGTAGTGCTCGCATCAGAAATTTTTAAGAAATCTGTACCAAGCAGATTCTTGTCGGGTATATCTTCTAGAGAATTAATCCAGCCGATTCAAGAACTTTAATTAGTTCATTACGTCTCTTACAATCATCTGCTAACTCACGCGAGCAGCTAGTATGTCGTCAACATACATTTGCTTTTCAAAATTTCAGATGCAGTAGGACATTGAGCTTCACAATCACGGGCCATTTAAAGTAGTGTCCATATAGCGAGATAAGGGGCACAATTTACTCCAAAAGTTACAGTTTTTAGCTCAAAGTCGTTAATATTTTCATTAGGATTACGACGGAAAATAATCCTTTGAAATGTGGTCTGATTGGGGTGTACAAGTATTTGACGGTACATCTTTTCAATGCTCTCATTAAAAACGAAGCGATAAAATCGCCAACGGGGAATTAAGACTGTGAGGTCAGCCTGTAGAATAGAACCGGGGTAAAGAATATTATTCAAACTAACGCCATTTGACGACGAATTTGATGCGTTAAAAGCTACTCGAAGCTTCGTAGTAACGCTATCGGGTTTTAGAACCGCATGGTGAGGCATATAAAAGATTGACGATTCTTTAATCGGGGGATTTACTTCGCGGCTATGCCCCAAAATCATTCGCTAATTACCTCATCATATTGTGATTTTAATTCAGGGTTTTTCTGAAGCCTTGTTTCATTTCTCATAAATTATGAAATCGGGTAGAAATGGTAAAGAAACTACATATCGACCATCAACATTCAACATGGTTAAAAAATGAAGTGACCGATTGTAGGGGTTAAGGCTGACCTACTTTACCAGTTACAATCCAATCGAAAGAAAACATCTTTTTAATGAAGTGGCGGAAACGGTCTCGCGAATACCGGAAATTTCAGCCAATGGAGTTGAAAAAGTAGGGATACAAAGTTTCTTTTGCAACCGTTTCGTAATAAAAGTTGCTTGAGAACAGTGGTCAATTAATGCTCGGGTTGAACTTGGAAAATCTTTTGTGCCGACCTCACAAATTATATTACTTGAGCCGTGTTAGTTTGATAAGGCCTAATGTCTGTGGAAGTAGACGGTCTATCAGCGGGGTTTAAAGAAATTTGATTTGAATTCTGGCGAGAAACATTCGAGTTTCTAGTAGTATCAGAAGTGTCATGCAGGATATTTTGGTGGGAAACACTACCAGAAGTTGACCTTATGGGTTGATTACTTCTGTGAATAAGCGAGTGATGCTTCTGTTTACACAAAAGGCAAACGTGAATGCTTTTACAAGCCTTAAATTCATGGCAAGGCAATTGGTACAACACTCTTTTCACTGTTGGTAATCCCTCATTGCGAACGGTTGAACTTTTAGTTGTGCTCTTGTTAAAAATATAAAAACCTTGTTTAAACCAAATTCAAGTGTTCAAAAAATTCAAAAAAATATATATATTTATACCGCAAAAAATTCTGAATATTGTGAATAAAAAATCATAATTCCAAAAATAATTTTTGTAATTTAAAAAAAGAAAACAAAATTATTCTATTTTTTTTCATATAAAAAAAAATTAAAGCAAAGTTCATATACATAAAATAGAATATAACATAAAAAGAAATATAAAAAATGAGTGTGTGCCAGTCTTGCAATAAACAAATAACAACAACAAACGTTAAATGTCATGGCTGCAACTCCAGTTACCATTTCCTACCTTGCTGCACCTTATCCGAAAGTTCATATAATGGCATGAGCTCTAAAATTAAGAAAGAGTGGAGATGTCATACATGCAAACCACGGAGAGGATCAAATAACGCATATCTAGTAGTAGTTGATGGAAAATCTCAACAAAAACAAAGACGAGATGAGGATAATGATCACAATGATAATGATGATGCTAAACGCTTTAGAGACCCTTTGTCCCTAACTGACGTGAATAACAGTCTTGGTACTTTAAAATCTGATGTTATGTTACTTAAAATTGATGTAACAACAATCAAAACAGATATTAACGACATCAAAACATCAATGCAACAATTAGCCATAAACATAAATCAAAATAATAACCAAATCAACACAAACATACAAACGGCTCTCACAACAATTACAAGCACCCTCGCAACTTTAACAACTCAGGTCAACGAACTGTGTGAAAAAAACAAAGAAAGGGAAAAACAAATGCAAGACATGGATAATCGCATTAACAGCATTGAACAACAAATCATAACAAAAAACATTAAAATAAAAAACATTAACAATCAAGAGATTTCAGTAAATGATGTTGTCAAAAAAATTGGCTCTTCTGTAAATGTGGAAATAAGCGATGCTGATATTAGTAATGCGTACAGAGTGAAAAAAACAGACAAAGTAATTGTGGAGTTTTGTTCTCTTAATAAGAAAAGAGAATTATTAAGTAAAATCAGTCGTCATAGAGTTAACAAAAATATAATTAATGTAAACAATAATGAAAACAGCCGTAACAACAACAGTAGTAATGATTATATTTACAATAATGATCAATTAACTGCTTATAATCGCCGACTTCTTTGGCTTGCAAAAACACAAGCCAAAGAGTCTAACTGGAAATTTGTTTGGGTTCGTAATGGATCCATATTTGCAAAAAAGAATGAACTATCAAACCCAATTCTTATTCACAATTCAGCCGATATTAATCTAATAACACTCACCATTTAATCTTGCTAAATATATCGTTACTTGTTTTATTGAAATCACCAAATTTAATATTTTCTTTTCAAAAATCTTTTACACTTTTTTATATAAAAAATGAATCCAATCATGAATCAATCGATTGAAAATTTTAAACAAATTGATAAAAACATTATAAGTTATCCTTTAGCAATCATATATATGAACATTAGATCACTTCGATTAAATTTCACACCATTTTTAACGAGCATAAACCAAATAATAACCAATATTGATATAATTGTTCTGCTCGAAACAAACATAACAGACGACATCAATATCTTTAATTCTGCTTTTTTCAACCGAGATGGTAAAGGAGGAGGAATAGCTGTGTTTATAATAGATAATTTAACATATTCAACTCTTTCATTGCACATAACTTCTTTTGAAGCACTACAAATTGATATAAACACCAAAAACAAAACAACCCTTATTTCAGTGTATCGCCCCCCTCATCTAAATGTAAACAAATTTATATTAGAACTTGATAAAACGCTAAATGAAATAAAAAACAAACAAGATCTAATTCTTATAGGGGATATAAATATATATATACTAACACAAAACGCAACAACAACTAAATATTTAGAAATGATATTGTCTAATGGGCTACAATGCACCGTAAATGAGAGCACAAGAGAGGACATAAATAAAGAAACAAGTACATGCATTGACCATTTGCATGTTAGAAACAGCAAAACAACTACAAAAACATATGCTGCTATTGTTAAAACAACCATCTCTGACCACTACTCAATTTTTTGTTGTGTTTATGAAGATAACAAAAAAGAAAACCCAGGAAGGGAAAACCTAGTATTACCGTGTGCCAAGTTAGATAGTGTGAAAATTAATAAAAAAAAAAATAAAGGAAGTGAACTGGAGTGCTTTAATAAGTCAGAATCTAAACACAAATGACTTCTTTAATGAAATTTATAAAATTTTTACTGATGTATACGAAAGTTCAAAAAAACAAATAAAACGAAATAAAACAAGAAACTCAAATCCGTGGATAAGTGATGATCTTGTAAAATGTTGTGATATTCGGGATAAACTTTTTAATAAATGGCGCAATAACAAAAACAATAAACAATATGAATACGAATATAAAAAGTTTCGAAACAAACTTAATAAAAAATTAAATTTTTCAAAAAATAATTATTATAAAAATAAATTTTATGAAAATAGAAGTAATATTAGAGTTACATGGCAATTAATAAATGAAATAACGGGCAAAAAAACTACTAATATTGATGACACGATAATAAGAAACTTTAAAAACGAAAATATTTCAAATATTTCACAAAACTTTGCTATAAATTTTTAAAAATAATGTTCAAAACATTATCCATAACTGTGATATTAAAACCCTAAGCAATCCTACTTCATTAATACAAAACTCCATGTACATATCACCAACAAATGAAAGAGAAGTATATACGATATTAAATAACTTAAATACTAAAAAAGGTGCCGGTATAGATGGAATTCGGCCAAAAGATCTTAAAATCAATGCTAGCTTTATTACGCCAGTAATAACAGCCCTTGTAAACTCAAGCATTAAAAGCGCTATAATTCCAAATTTATTAAAAACATCGATCTTACGACCAACATACAAAAATGGCACAAAAAATTACTACAACAACTACAGACCCATAGCGATATTATCTGCTATCGAGAAAGTCTTAGAAGAAATCATTGTAAGAAGACTTCGAGCTTTCTTAAAAAGTATAAAATCATAAACCCTAACCAATATGGTTTCCAAAAGGGAAAAAACATTAATAAGCTATTGGGAAATTTTACAAATTATATAAATGGTTGCCTAAATAAAAAAAATCAATGTTTAGTGCTGTTTATTGATGTCAGTAAGGCCTTCGATACCTTATTTCATAACAATCTTTTGAACATTTTACATAGAAACGAAATTCGAGGTGACTGTTTGAATTGGTTCAAAAATTATTTGGAACTCCGAACATATCGCGTGAAAATACAAAATACATTAAGCGCCGAAACCACATCTTGCTATGGAGTACCCCAAGGATCGAAACTGGGTCCAATTCTCTACCTATTTTACGCTAATGAAATGATAAACATGCTAGATAATAGTACTACATTTGCATATGCAGATGACACAGCAGTCATTGTTGCACACGAAAATCTAAGCACGGCTTCTGTAGTAATGCAAAATGAACTCAATAAAATAACAAAATGGTGTCATGATAATGGTCTTGTTATAAACGCAACAAAAACAAAATTAATGCACATCAAGCCATCCCATATTAAGCATACCAATATCAGCCTAAAATTCCACGATACCCAGTGCCTTCATAAAACAATCAACAGTAATATAGCCCTATACATACAGACACATGCACGACATTTATTGAAGGCGTAGACACTTACAAATATCTGGGAATCTACGTTGACCACAATTTTAAATGGCTAGACCATATTCAACATCTTCGTAAAAAACTACGGAAAACAGCATACAGTCTGTATCATTTAAGTAACTGTGCGTCTTTTAAAGTGCTTAAACAGGCCTATTTTTCATTAGCAGAGTCCTACATTAGACATGGCATAACGGCATGGGGAAGCGCTACATACTGTAAATCACTGCAACAAACACAAAACCAAATATTGAAGATACTACTAAAAAATAAAAGACACAACAATATGATAAATTAATCTATGATTTACATAAACACTCCAAACAACACTCCAAACAACACACCCAGCAACAACAACATACCCGGCAACAACAACGTACCCGGCAACAACAACGTTCCCTGCAACAACAACGTTCCCTGCAACAACAACGTACCTGGAAACAACAACGTACCCGGCAACAACAACGTACCTAGCAACAACAACGTACCCGGCAACAACAACGTACCCGGCAACAACAACGTACCCAGCAACAACATACCTAGCAACAACAACGTACCCGGCAACAACAACGTACCCGGCAACAACAACATACCCGGAAACAACAACGTACCCGACCTAATATATTTAACAAATTGCCTTTAGATTTATTAGATATTTCAAATATCAACAAAAGAAAAAGAAAACTAAAAGAATATTTTATAAGTTCGCAATGAAAATGAATTAATTGAAAAATAATTATGTATTTAAATGAACTCAAATTATTTAACAACTTTAAACAAATATCTTACATCCTACAGACAAGCCAAATGGCTTCGTGGGATTAGAAATAATTTAAACTTGTATTAAATGGTTTTAATAAAAGTTGTAGAAAAAAAAAAAATATTTTGTCCTAAAAATGTAGAACATAATCTAAGGGAATGGTGTTCTTAACAAAGATCACATCTATTCACGGGTTGAGTTGTGTTCGTCTTTGTCGCAAAAATATTTATTATTTTTGAATCATTAAAAGATTTCTTCGAGTTAGCGGGAGTCGCATATCGAGACTGATTTTGAGTGGGATTTAGTCGTGAACTTCTTTTATCAGTAACGGATTCAAGGGTTTGATACCGGGCGGATATAAATTTAACCATTTCATCCCATTCGGGTAAATCGGGGTTACGTTTCTCATATTCGTCCCAAAGACTTAAAGTGTGTTCAGGCAATTTAATTGAACAAACATACACGAAAATAGCGTCGAATAACATTTCCGGTGTAATTAGCAACAGAGAAAGATTTGAGATTATATGGTTTATAGTGCGTTGTAATTTTTTAATATTAGGGCCAGTTTCGCGCTCTATCAAAGGAATACCTAAAATAATTCTCATTTAAGCATTTATGAGACTCTTTTTGTTTTCATATCTAAACTACGAAGATTAAGTAACTTTTCAACTAGGCTTATTCGGGTATAAACGTAGGCCAACTTATACATATAAGTGCCATCAAAATAATCGATTTTACACGGCGGAAGATTAATGGTAGAAGGGGAGAGTGGGTTAAACTCTCTGGCCTTTTCTGTTTTTAAATGCTCTAAAATTTCGGTTAAAAAGAAAACGCTGCGAGTATACATAGGTAGTTTACGAAGACACATACCTATGTTTTATTTCCTTGAGCATCCTTTTATTCTGTTCAGAATCAAGTTGTAGAGAATCATAAGATTTCCGAACTGATTCCCATAAACGGTTTTATTATTTTTCATGTGCGCTTAGTGAACCAATTTTACGACCCACCGGAGGGAGAGCGGTTATAAATGATTTAAATTCACTTAAGCGGTCGGAAGTTTTAACTAATTCGTTATTATCATACATTTTCATAAATCGCGATTTAAAAATTCAACGCGAGATGGTAAAAACACGAGTTATTTGATTCAATTAAACTTATTTTTGCGAGTAACATAATAATAAATTAATAACTTTATTTCAGTTTGTCCGTCCGTTTGGTTATTAGAAAAACAACGAATTAAAGTTGATTTATATTCTCTTTAATTCTTTTTTTTTTAAATGTATGGAGTTGCGGGAGAGAATTAAAGAGAAATAAATAAACGCAAAACAAACAAAATTAGTTAAGGGTTTTTTCTGTTTTCTATTTTCTGTAAATAAAAGAAGCACAAAAACATATAAACAAACTTAAAGCGGATTTTTTATACACTTGATGTGTTGGTAGATTTTATTTTGCTTTAACGTGAGCTAACATCCCTTATTTTTAATCAACAAAGATAGTAATAGAATATACCCAGGTGAAAATGTTCATATATGGTCATATATGGCTACATATATGGGTTCATATATTATTCAATGTATGCTCGTATCCGAAATTTGAGGGTATATGGCCGTATATGGACATATATGGACATATATGAGTGTTCATATATGATCATATATAAGTACTTTTTCTATATGCCGGTATATTAAAAATGTTTTTTTTTTATTTTTAAACAAAAATATTGCTTTTTTATTAAAATTAAATGAAGTAAAATTAAATTTAAGGGAAAAAGGAATATTTACATGCAATAAATTTCGGCTGTGCCGAATCTTTGAGGAATATTTACATGCAATAAATTTAAGGTAAAAACAAGTAAAAAAGGCTTAAATTCGGCTGTGCCGAATCTTTGAATACCCTCCATACCCTCAATATGTTTTCTACTGTTTTTGATACAAATAATGTAAAAAACTTTTGAAGTAAAATTATGGAGGTGAAAAAAATTTTTTGAGGTGAAAAACTTTTTTGGATGCGAAAACGAATTTTTTGGTGTAAAAAAAATTTTGAGGTGAAAAAAATTGTTTGAGGTGAAAAATTTTGTGTGGTGAAAAAAAGTTTCGTGCTTTAAACATTTTTTGAGGTGAAAAATATTTGAGGTGAATACAAAATATTATTAATATCTAAGCGACTGGTCAAAAAATATGAGAAAATATATTATATATTATACACCAATTTGTATGGAAAATTTAGAGGTATCTTCACATTTTCACTCACAACAAAGTTTGAATTGTTACATTAAATGAAGAGTTGTTGTACTATAATCTAAAAGTAATATTAATATTATTAATAATATTAATAACACTAATTTACACCGTAAATGTACATTTGATCAGAGGTGATTTTCCTTATGTATTTTCTGCCGCTGAATTCGTCGTTCTTTGTCCCAAAGAACGTTCTTTGTACCCAAATGCAAGGTATTGAGATGACGAACAAATATGTATAATCGGATCTATCGGTAACATTAGGGCACATTTTCAAAAAAATCATATTTTACAGTAACAATTTTCCGACGGAAAATTACAAATCGTTAAAAAAAACGTCTGGTTTCTCTTCATGTGCGTAAACCTGATACTTTTACGTAAGAACTAAGACAAACCAGAAGAAGATCGACCGAAAAATAACAAAGTTATAAGCAATTGAGTGAATAAATCCAAATCTCATATTTTAAGAATAATTTATTTTTTTTGACAATATATTGTTTTTAAACTCTTGCAATACATTCTTGACATTTTTGTGTGTTAGAAATAGTTGTGGCCCTTGCTTTGTCTCCGGTTGCTTTTGGGATCCGTTTCTCTAGTGAGAAACCATACATAGTCTCCCAACATTGCTTCATCCCAAAATCCTTGATAGCGCCGCTCAATGGTCTTAATTTGTTGGTGAAATCTCTCGCCGTGTTCGTCACTTACGTCACCAAGATTGTCCGGAAAGAAATTCAAATACGAATGCAAGAAATGGATTTTTAGAGACATATTTACACCTGTAAGAAATAAATAAAATGGTAAAAACAATACAATAGAAAACAACCAGAAATGAAATAAAATAATGGCATTCCGTACCCATCTTTTTGTAGTTCTTCAGCAAATCGGTAATAATTCCCTCGTGTAATAATACCAATTGGTAGTTTTTTCCCAACATTTATGTGTGTTTTTTATTTTTTTACTTTAAATTTGTTGCATGTAAACATCCCTTGTTTCGCTCATAACTGTATGTTTAAAATAGTATACAGATATAAAAAGGAACATTAAGAGTGGTGGCGGTTTTGGAGCCATAAAATAATTCATTAAAATAAAACTAAATGTATTGTTTAAAATGTATACAGTTATGTGTGAAAAAAGAGACACTTGCATGCAACAAAATTAAAATAAAGACATACATTTTGGGAAAAAACTACCAATATTATTTTTAGATTATAGTACAACAACTCTTCATTTTATGTAAACTTTGTTGCTGTTATTTAAAAAAACATTATTAAATTCAATACCTAGTATAAGTCATTTAATCTAATTACGTTTCTGCCTTTATGTTCACTTAAGAATTCAAACTGTACTGAACTGTTTAAATTTTCCTCATATATGGCAATATCTGATAAAAATTTAAATATATTACCCCATATATGGAATAATATATGTACTCATATATGCACATATATAGCGTATATGAACCAACATATGCAATATATTACCATATATTGACATATATTGATTCATATATTACCATATATGAACTTCATCTTTTAATGTATTGGCCCATATATGCGTCCATACATGACATATATAGTCATATATAAAAACATATACGATCATATATGAAGCCATATATGATGATATATGAACATTTTCACCTGGGTAATAACAAATCCATAAAAACAAATATAACTATGCTAAGCTAGAAATAAGACAAATATCATAAACACAACAAAAGTAATAAAATAATACCAGGACATTCAATAATGACCATTGCTATCACATTAACGATAATAAACATATTTACCTTTTTTAAAAATAATATAAAAATAAATAATAGACAAAGAAAACTTAAAACATGATTTTACTGATCAAAAAAAGTTGTATATTTTTTTTTTGATTCATTCCTTAACCAAGGAATTTATTGGGGGCTCAAGCCGGTCTAACTCTTGACCACGGCCAAATATTTTTGAAATTCAAGATATTTAAAATAAAATTCCATGGCTTTAAAGAAAAGCAAATCAATCTCTGAAAAAGTGAGAAATTATCACGCTGGATCAACACCAGATACTTCGAAAAATATTCAATTCCTTCGAAGCCATACCATGCTTCAGTGGGGATAAAAACCAATACAGATCCTGGCGGAAAAGGGCATGTTCATTCATGAAAAATATCAAACAATTTTCCAACCACCCAAACTACTACACAGCATTCGCCATCCTGCATTCAAAAATTATCGGAGAAGCAGCAGACATCCTTATCAACCACAATACTAAGATGAACTTTTACTCTATAATTAATAGACTGGATTGCAATTACGCAGATCATCGACCTCTAAATGTGCTTCTTGAGGAAATGAAGAAACTTAAACAGGGAAGACAAACGCTCTCCGAATTTCACAGCAAAGCACTGAACCTCGCACTTTCAAAGATAGAGATGTCAGGGGATCAGGGATCTGCATCCATGGTGGAATATTCAAATCAGAAAGCAGTCCGTACATTCATCACAGGACTCAACACCAAATATACAAGCGGCACATTATATAGTCATCAGCCAAATGACCTAGAAACTGCATTCGCAATTTCAAGCACAATATATCATCACAACGCAAACATGCAGTTCGATACACCGGCTTCACCGCAACAATACAACCAAAGACTACACCTTGAACCACAACGATACGAAGATAGAAGGAGGTACAATCCCAATGTACAAGCTCAATTTAGTCATTAGCCAGGACAGGAACCAATGGAAGTGGATGATTCGCAACAATTCAGGCGTCCAACACAATATTCTCCACAGCAGCAATACAACCCATTCAGAAGGGAGCAACAATTAACAAAAAGGGATAGAATTCCCTCATCAAAAAATTGTAATCCGAAAAATTACGCTATTGGGTAATAATTTATTATTTTTCGAAACTGAAGCCTTAGAGGAGTTCGACATGCTTCTTGGGGAGCATGGCCTTAGAGTAATAAAAGCAGCAATTAAGTTATTTGAGTATAAAATCACATATAAATATAAGAAAAAAGAAGAACGTAGCGAACAAAAAGTGAATTACACAATCAATAATGATAAATATAAAACTGAAATTGAAAATATAATGAGTGTAAATGACAAAACCAACAAAATTCTGCCCTTTACAACCACTGTACAAGCTACAATTAGGACAAAATCAGAAGATCCTATTTGGGTGAAACAGTACCCGTATCCAATAGCAGATAGTGAATTCATAAATAAAGAAATTAAAAAATTATTAAATAACCAAATAATGCAACCTAGCAGAAGTCCATACAACTCCTCAATATGGACTGTCGCGAAAAAGGCACAGATGAGGAGGGGAAACCAAAAAAACGTATGGTCGTAGATTTTCAGATACTCAGACTATAACCGACAGGTACCCCATCCCAGATGTAGCAATGACCATTCAAAATTTAGGTAAAGCAAAAGTCTTTACAACACTAGACTTAGAGTCAGGATTGCACCAAATCTTGATCAAAAAATCAGACAGAGAAAAGACTCCATTCAGCGTTAATGGAGCCAAATACGAATTTCTTAGAATGCCGTTCGGCTTAAAGAACGCACCCTCTATATTCCAGCGATGCATAGACGATATTCTACGTCCATATATTAGTAAGTTCGCTTAGATTTATATCGACGATCTGCTTATATATTTCTCTTCGCCTGAAGAAGACATTCGAATAATAATAAAAACACTACATAATGCAAATATGAAAATTTCTGATGAGAAATCGCATTTTTCCAGGACTCAGTAGGATATCTTGGTCACATAATGAAACACAATAAAATAACTGTAGATCCTAGTAAGATCCAAACAATAAAGGATTATCCAATACCTAAAAATTTAGAAGAATTGAGGTCATTTTTAGTTATTATAGGAAATTTGTACAACATTTCGCTTCAATAGTGAAACCTTTTACTACATTCTTACTCGGAGATAATGGCAGTGTAAACAAAAGGCAAAACACAAAAGTATTAATTTATCTAGATGAACCAGCAATCGAAGCGATCAAGAAAATTACAGATATGTTTAAAGCACAAGTCGAATTGTTTCAACTAGATTTCAACAAACCTTTCGAACTAACGACAGATGCAAGCACCTTTGCAACAGGAGCTGTGCTGCCTTAAAGTAAGAAACCTATTTCATTTATATCTAGAACTCTTAGCCAAACCGAACAAAACTAAAGCACAAACGAAAAGGAGCTTCTCGCGATCGTTTGGTCACTTCAAAAATTAAGAATTAAGCAGACCTAATCTTTTACACAGACCACCAGTCACTTATTTTTTCCATATCAGATAAAAACCCAAACACAAAATTGAAACGATGGAACAATTTCATCGAAGAATATGGCGCTAAATTGGTATATAAGCCAGGAAATCAAAACGTCGTCGCCGACGCATTATCACGCCATCAAATCAATAATACTTCGAGTTGTTCACAACACTCAGCACAAAGTTCGCGAATCGAGAAATTGAAACGCGTAAAAAAGCCATTAAATGCGTTTAAGAATCAAAAAATTATTCACTTAAGTACAGATAATTTAGTGCAAATGTCTTCACAAAATATTTTCTCATATGCACGACACATACTTTTCTATTCAACCAAAGGCAAATTATTAGACAGATTAAAACAAATAATAAACCTAAAAGTAACAAATGCTATAAAAATGGAAGAACCGACTCTATTCCACATCGAAGATGATATCATTTCTGCTTTCCCAAATGTACCAATTGTCGTAGCTCAAAAAATGACAGAAGATATAGAAGACATAGATAGACAAAAGGAAATTGTAATACAAACACACATACAAGCACATAGGAATTACAAAAACAACGCTCAGCAAATACTGAGAACATATTTTTGGCCAACTGTACGCCCTATGTGTAAAACAGAAGCACAAGACTGTGAAATCTGCCTTACAAACAAAAACGAAAGAAGACCAAATAAACAACCAATTGGTGCAGCGCCGACTCCAAATCACGTGGGAGTCACATACACTTAGACTTATTTTACATGAACGGAAACACATACATCACCACAACTGATAAGTACTCAAAATATTGTTATATACGAGAAATTCCAAATAAGGAAAACATGCACAAGTACATCGATGAAATAATATCGCAAATCTATCCAAATGCTAAGTTCATAATGACTGATAACGAAGCAGCATTATCAAGTATGTGTAAAACAGGTTTATGAAGAACTACATATTGAACATACGCTAACGCCAACATTCCATTCAACAACAAACGGTCAAGTAGAACGCACTCATAGCACGCTGATCGAACTCACTAGAGTCCTAGCTCAAAAACACAATTCTTTACCAAGAGACGAAATCAATAACGCCGTTCGACATTACAACAAAACAATACACTCAGTCACTGGAGAGAAACCCGAGGACGTGTTTTTCAATCGGGAAGCGCATCCTGATATTAAGGAAAAAATTAAAATAAACCAACAGAAAGTACTTTTATATCACAACAAAAATCGTAAGAAATTGTAAATTGTAAAAACTATCTCGGAAACTTTATATGTAGAATTAAGAATTCGGTAAACTGTACTATTAACGTATAAGAAAACAGGCCAACCAAATGCGAAGTGATACACGAAAATAACGCACCACTTCAGGTAGTCGAAGGTGGAAAGATCATTACAGATTACGAACACACCTGGAATAATGTAAAAATAAATACAATTCAATTACTCAATAACTCTAGATGGAAAACAATACTACAACCACCACAAGAACTCAAAGATGCCATACATAACCAACACGACGAACAATTAGAAATAATGCGCATCTTAGAATCCAATGGTAAATATAAATTTAACAATATCCAAGAAGTGTCAACCTTCCTAATACCAATCGAAGAACATCCGGTCCAATACACATTTTATTTCATCCTGGGCTATGCACACCAGCATTACTCACTTATGGTATGACTAAAATCTGTGAATGCTACAAGGTAAAGAAAATAGAAACACGAAGAAAAAGAATTGATGAAATATATGAAACAGAACTTCTTAAGCTCCGACAGAGACAAAATACAGTTTAAAGCGAGGACGCTTTTTTAAGAAGGATGAGAGTTAACATCCCTTATTTTAAATCAACAAAGATTGTAATAAAAGATAATAACATATCCATAAAAACAAATATAACTATGCTAAGCTAGAGATAAGACAAACATAAACACAACATAAGTAATAAAAGAATACCAAGGTCATACAATAATGACCATTGCTATCACATTAACGATAGTAAAAATATTTACCTTTTTTAAAAATAATATAAAAATAACTGATAGACAAAAAAAACTCAAATCATGTTTTTACTGATTAAAAAGGTACTTGCTACCTAAACAAGGAAAACCATATTTTGAGATAAAACAAAGATACAAAGAAACAGTAAACAAAATTCATGATGATAGATGTTAAGAAAGTTATTGTAAGTAGTCTTAAGAATATTACGAATAAAGAAGCTTACATTTCGGTGCAGCTAAAAAAGTTGTATATTTTTTTGATTCATTCCTTAACCAAGGAAGTAACTCGCGGGATCACTCTGTATATACACTCATGAGAAAAAGTTAGTAGAAAAATTTGTAAATGGTATTCAATCCCACTACTATCTTTGTACTAATTTTAAGTAAAAAAATTATTAAGTAAATTGTTTTGCTACTTACATTTTACAAACTACAGGACTTTTACAGAATAATTACAAATTTTTGTTGCTAACTTCAGAAATCACAACTTTTTGAAAACCGATTTGCTAAAATTAGCAAGCAAATTTACTAATTTTAAAAAAGTGGATATTGAAGGAAATGTTATTTCTAATAATTAAAACTTATACATACAAACTTATATTGCCTTAAAATGTTACATAGGATGAGAAAAGGGATCCGAAGTGATGATACTTTTCACAACCGATTCATGTCCAAAAATAGGACGTCCACTTAAAATATAACTAAAAACTTTTTTAGTTCTAAAAATCAGCCCTTAAACAATTGAAATTTGACCTTAATTAAAATCCAAAAATTTACTCAAAATATTTTTCAAAACAAAAATTAGCTAATTAAAACAAAATGAGAAATTCGTTTGTTTTATTTGTTAAGCCTTTGAATTTTTTTTAAATATTTGTTGAAAAAAACAAATAAAAAAATGTTCGATAAAAAATATTTAAATTTGTATATTTTAATTCGTAAGGCAATTTCAAAAGAAATCAGCATCTTCAAAGTGTAACCAGTATATCTAAAACTAATTGAGTTAATTTTATTAATATTTTTTTTTTATAAATTAAAATTTTGATGTATTTTACAATTCATTGAGTTTACAGCAATTTACTAAAATTTAGTAGCGTTTACTAATTTTTTATACAAACCTATTTTAAATTCCACTTTACAAAAGGTTTACTAAAATTTAGTATCAGATACTATTTTTTTCTGCTAATTTCATTGTACTACACATCAGCAGACATGTGTTGCTATGATTAGCAAAATATAAAAAATTCCCATAATTTCAGTTGTCATTACAGACTTTTTTTTGGTGAGTGTATATTTTCACTTTTAAAATAACTTTAATTTATTTATAAAAATAACTTAAATCGGGTGGTTTAATCAATTGACAATGTACCTTAGTTGTTGTTGGATACAAGAGTATTAAAATGTTAGCTTAACGAAACAGAGTAAATGCCAAGAGCATGAGAAAATAAGTTTCGTTATGCTAAGAATAGGTGCGTTTAGCACTTTACGCGTAAACACATAGTATATAATAGGGACACTTTGATGTTTTCCAAAAACCATAAAAGGCCGCATCATATTTGTAAAAAATAAAATGCATATCGTCATGGAAGCTATAATGAAAGCTGACTTACCTTTTTTAATTTTGTATAAACTTAGTGAAAATTTTTGAATTTGGTTACTATAATATCTCCAAGAAGGAAAAAAAATCGACCAAATAAAGTTTCTTGGTTGAACGAACAACTTACTATGCTTTAGCGGAAAATCTAGCTACATTTTGTAAAGCGGTCTTCTTGTTTTTAAGTATTTTTATTTCTTTGGCAATATTGTTAAATTATTATTATCTTAAAATTTAACAATTTTTCGGAAAATTTTAAGTAAAAATTTTTTTCAACAGAAATTAATATACAGAAATTTATTGCCAAATTTTTAATACATTATTAAAAAATTTTCTAACAATTTTAGATATAACCATATTTTTGGCAACAGTGGAGCACGTCCAAACTAGTTTTAAGCAGCAACAAAAAATAAATAAACTCATTTTACGCAGTGAGAAAGTTTTTGTTCGTTAAATTGCTTATTTACACAATGATTAGTTAGAGACTTTGGCAGTATTTAAGTGCTGCTTGATTAATTAAAATGTCAACTTTTTTACATAATTCTAAAAATAAAAAAATAAAAACTTTAGTGCTATTGTAAAATTCAGTTGTTGTAATGGTTGTCTTTGCTTACTTTACCAGTAAAAAAAATAGTAATCTTTGAAAGAACAAAATAATTGTCATAAATTTAAAACAACTGCAGTAAAAAGTTTAAAAACTAGTATGTAAACAAACAAAAAGGAATATTATTGTGAAGAATAAATCTTGAAACTAAAAAATTTTATAAAAATATATTTCGAAAAATTTTACAAAGAAAAATTGTAAAAAATCTAATTAAAAGACGAAATTCAAATTTCTTCAAGGGCCGCACTAAAATCGACGAAGGGACGCACTTGTCCACCGGTGATATATAAGATCTGTTTTGTAGACTTATTGAAAGTGGATAATATACAATGCATTAATTAATTCTTAAAGATTCTATTTTCGAAAAGTACAAGCTGGAAAATATTTTTTACTATACACCATAGCTTGACTGTAATAATTGAAATAGCGCTTATAGATGCAATTTTTCGGATTTTTGATTATGATTATGCTTTCTTACATGTGACTTCGAGTATATGATATAATCAGTTTCGTTGTTTACTTTGTTGGTTTCTTTATAGAAAATATTTTTTTGTCGATTTAGTCTCTGGGAGAATAGAGCAAAAAGTTATTGTCTAAGAACAAACACGATGCGTTTTGTTTAGTGTTCAGTAGAAGACTAGTTTATTTAACAAACGAAATTCTTATAGCTAGTAATAGATGTTATATTAATTGTAAGTACCAATGAAAACAAGAGTACATCGAATGATTCTACCGTTACTTTTAATGTTTAGGAATGTTAGGAATTTACTAAGCAAGGAAACAAACAAAATTCAAATTCAATTACGAGGGTAAATTTAAAAGTGATTAGAAATAAAATACTAATGTAAAACACACTACAAAACTAATATTTTTCATAAACATTTCCGCCAGCCTTGAACTGCGTTCAACGATCCTTTGGCAATGGGCAAAGTTTAGCAATTATTCTCTTGAAAGTAGATTTGCCGGTCTTAATATTGGCGACTCTAACTAGGCCATCGGATCCAGCATGGGTTTCAATCACAGGGCCAATCTTCCAGCAAGCGGGTGGTAAATTGTCATCACGTAGCAAGACGATATCACCAACACTTATGTTGGGTTTCTCTTTCAACCATTTCGATCTTTGCTGGAGTGAGAGTATGTACTCAGTTGACCATCGAGACCAAAAATGTTGAGTAAGGTTTGTAACCACAGTCCATTTAGATAAAGAAGTACTTTTTAAATGAGTAACATTCGTTTCTGGCAAGGCATTTAGGGGTCTTCCAACTAGGAAGTGGCCAGGTGTTATATAGGGAATGTCATCAGAGTCAGCTTGTACTAACGGTCTAGAATTTAATATTGCTTCTATTCTAGCAAGGAGAGTTGATAGTTCTTCAAAGTTTAAAGTATCTTTACCCATAGTTCTACGTAGATGATACTTCATGGACTTGACTGTTGACTCCCATGCACCACCAAAATGCGGTGCGCCTGGTGGGATGAAGTGCCACTGTATACCTTTAGAAGACAAAAAATTCGAAATTTCATTATTAGATTTAAAAGAGGTTACCATTTGATGAATTTCATTGAGCTTCCGGGCAGCTCCTTGGAAATTAGTTCCATTATCGCTATGGATATGACCGCATAAACCACGTCTAGCTACGAAACGATCCAAGGCAGCTAAAAAAGCGTCAGTACTCAAATCGGATACCAGTGTACAGCTTTGGTTACTAGGCAGATGAAGACTGCTACATACGCTTTGACTATTGGGGCCTTTCGTCCACTGCGTTGCTTATACAAGATAGGGCCAGCATAGTCGCATCCTACTTCGTAAAAAGGAAATGCAGCGTTGACTCGGAATTTGGGCAAGTCACCCATAAGTTGTTCTTGAATTCGGGCACTGTAGCGAATACAAACTCCACACATACGAATTACAATTTTAACAATTTCACGGGTACCAATTATCCAATATTTTTGGCGCAGTGTAGCGACTAACAGTGTTATTCCGGCATGAAGATTTTTTAAATGCAAATCGTGTACAATTTTGCGGACAATAGGACTATCTTTATGAAGAATTATTTGATGCTGACTATCATAGGGTAAATCAGCATTAGTTAATCTACCGCCAACACGTAGCAACCCATCAGAATCTAAGAATGGCGAAAGTCTCTTTAGCTTTTTATTCGTTATGGTCGATCGACCCCTTTTTAGAGACTCAATAACCTCAGAAAAGTCACTGGATTGATAATACTTATAAACCTCGATTTCAGCAGCTTTGAGTTCTTCAACCTTTAGGGGTGAGTTGTCTCCACACTTAGATTTTAATATATTTTGAAATCTTGAGCAATAGGCAAGTACTCGCACTATCTTAGTCCAGCGGGAGACTCTTTCGTTTATTCTTTCAATGAGGCCTGGGTTGTATGGGGTTGAGGTTAAAGCTACTTGATTACCTGGACGAAGTTCCTCACTTGTAGTTATATCTTTAAAATTAGAGAGTGACCAATAGCTGCCGTCTTTAAGCAACCATGGTGGACCTTTAAACCACAAATCATCATCAATTAAGCTGCTGGACCTCACACCTCTACTAGCAGCATCGGCTGGATTCTGTTTACTCGGAACATATCGCCATTTGACACTTGGAAGGATTTCCAAAATATAAGATGTTCGATGACTTACAAAAGTCTTCCATTTTGTTGGATGTGAAGAAAGCCAGGCTAAGACTGTTTTGCTATCAGACCAGCATACAACTTCATTCAGATTTACGTTAATAGCAGATGCTAAATATTCAAATAGTTGAGTTAGCAAATACGCTGCACAAAGTTCCAGCCTAGGAATCGAAAGTGACGATATTGGAGCCACCTTTGTTTTGGAGATGACGATGTTAGTAGAAACTTGTCCGTCTGCTGATACTTTGCGACAATATATTACTGCTCCGTAAGCTGAGGAAGAAGCATCACAAAAACCGTGGAAGTTAATAACTTTTTCTGTAGAAAAAATGAGTCGGGGTATATTAATGTTATTAAGTAAATGAAATTCTGAAAATAGTAGTTTGACGTCATCTAAAATATTATTTGGTAACAGCTCGTCCCATTCAAGATTGGATAGCCATAATTTTTGTATAATAATTTTCACAGCTATAATTGCAGGTGATATCCAGCCAAGGGGGTCAAAAATCTTAGATATCTCGGAAAGTAGGTTCCTCTTAGTATCAAGACAATAGTTCTTTTCTTTTACTTTATATGAAAAACTGTCGTTAACAGGGTTCCAAATGACACCAAGTAGGCACACGGTTAAGTCTGAGGGAATATTGACTATGCTCTCGATTTTCTCACTATCTGGAATTTTAAGCAAAATATTGCTATCATTAGTAGCCCACTTTCTTAAGTGAAAGCCGCCAGCCGTAAGCAAGTTTTTTAATTGTTCGGCTAGCTCTTGAGCATCTTCTAGTGTGTTGGAGCCTGCCATACAGTCGTCGACATAAAATGAATTTTTGACAGCTTCACTGCCCAAGGGATATCGGGTTTTTTCGTCGTCACTCAGCTGAAGTAGAGTACGGATTGCAAGATAAGGTGCAGGTCTGGTGCCGTAAGTTACGGTAGTAAGCCGGTAGTGCTGAACGTTATCATCAGGATATTCGCGCCATAAGATGCGCTGATACTCCTGGTCACACTCTTGGATATCGATCATTCTAAACATCTGTTTAATATCTGCAGAAAAGCAGTACTTTTTACAACGATATCTTAAAATAACAGCCAACAAGTCTTGTTGAAGTATTGGGCCTTTAAGTAAATTATCATTAATTGATTTTCCATTAGAGGATTTGGCCGAACCATCAAACACCACCCGAAGTTTTGTGGTCAGACTATTTTCTTTAAGCACAGCATGGTGCGGCAAATAATATACATTTTTAGAAGCACAGTTTACTTCCTCCTGTGGAATAAGTTTCATATGGCCAAGCGACAAGTATTCATTCATAAATTCTGAATAGGCCAACTTTAAATCTGGATTTGATTTAAATTTTCTTTCCATAGACAACAGTCGTTTTAAAGCTCCAGTATAGGACTTACCGATATCAGGTTCTTGATAAAATGGAAGTCGCACCGAATATCTATCAGTTCGGATTGTAGTTGATTTATACCAGTCTTCAGCTTGCTGGTCTAAAGTAGTTAAGTTAGGTATTATTTCAGGGATACTTTCAATTTTCCAAAATAATTGAATTGTCTTATTTAAATCGATCTCAGCTGGAACTTGAGTCATCACATGACAGGCGCTCACATTGTTTTCAGTTATACAACCACCACATAAAACGTATCCAAACATTGTATTTTGAGCCAGCAATATACCATCTTTTACAACACGACCATCTCTTAAAAGAGTAAAGAAATAGTCATATCCTACAAGAATATCAATATCTTTTGGAGTATCAAATTTGGGGTCAGCAAGGGACAGACTTTTTACTTCATCCCAATAGTTAAAAGTAAGAGGAGAGCATGGTAATTGAGATGTAAGACTTTTAAAAATATGAGCTAGCATGACAATACTTTCACAATTATAAAAAGATTTTACCTGTAGCTCGACTATGCCTTTCGTTGCTCCAGCTTTGTTGTTACCCACCCCTCTTATGAATATTTTAGAAGGGGTTCGTTTCAATCCAAGTCTATTAGCACATCGCTCTGTGATCAATGTGTTTTGGCAGCCAGAATCCAATAGGATATTACAGCTATGGAGGTACCCCATGTTGTCTTTTATAAGAACCCTGGCAGTGGGCAGAAGCATATTAAAATTTCTTACCTCAGATAACGCAGCAAGGTTTATATACGTATCCGGTGTATGTACATCATCTTTAACAGCTTTGGCTACTCTAGGCACCTCACTTGATTTTTTGTCATCTTTAGGATCAGAATCCAACTTTTTAGCAATGGCGGCTGTTACCATTCTTGAAGTTCGCTCCAAATGAATGCATGAATGATGATGTGCTTTACAGGATTCACAAACGTGTTTAGAGGCACAATTTTGAACCATATGTCCCGGCTTCAAGCAATTAAAACACAATCTTTTCTCCTTAACAAACTCAATACGATTTGGCACGGTCATCATAGTAAATGTAGGACAATAAGCAAGATGGTGATTCTGAGAGCACGCAGCACAGGCCCTTTTCATTACACTAGTATACGCTCGGACCGGCCTGCTTCTGACCTGTGATCCAACAACACGTTGTTTTTCACTAGCAGTTGGTACACGTTCCAATGCATCACAGCGATCATTGATAAAAATTATAAAATTTTCCAGTGTTGGAAATGTAATTTTACTGCAGTGTTCGGCCCAGGACTTGTGAGTATCTCTATCCACCTTTTTAAGTAAAAGGTGTATCAGCCACGGATCACGCTTCTCGGCATCCGGACCCTGTGCTCGTAGACCACGTATAACTTCATCAGCAACATTGGACACATTTCTAAGGCCTTGTGGACCATCTGCTTTGGATATAAATAGAAATGTTTCAATTAAAGAATCAATTACCAGTGAAGGCTTGTCATAACGCTCTTTAAGTTTTTTAAGAGCTTCGGAATAATTTTGATCGGACACAGCTAGATGTCTTATAAGCGTAGCGGGGTCGCCCTTTAATAAGCCTTTCAGATATTGAAACTTCTGTGAAGCCGTCAACGAGCAGTTGTTATGTACGGAGCTGGAAAATAAATCAAAAAAGGATCTAAAATCAGAGTAGTTACCCTCAAATACAGGTATATTCAGCTTAGGTAGTCGCACATCAGCAGACTGGACAGAGGTGTTCGCAGTTTGTAATAAAGTAGAAGAACTAGATGTGGATGTTGTTTGTAGCGCTGACAATTTCTCCAAAAATATTGCTTGAGACTCCAAAAGCTTCGTCATGGCATCTTGTTGCATAGTTGTTGAATTAAGTTGATCAGTAACAAGATTTATAGGATGCTGCCTTGTATCAATGAGTTCGCAGAATTTAGTTTGCATCCGAAAATACCTGGCTTCAAACTCTTCTAATTCAGCTTCACGATCTGGAACAGCGGTATCATGAGCAGCCATTTCAATATCCAACGCTTGAAAACTGTCGAACGTAGTTTCTAATTTTTCAAGTCTAGCACGGATTTCGAAAAGCGAGGTTTCGCTTGTAACTTGGTTTAAAAAATTCTCCAATCGTGTTGCAGTACCCTTAAGTTGGAATCTTTTATTACGAAGACTATCAATAGTTGTCATCTTAATAGTTTTTAAATTTTATTACAAAATATAAAGGTGTACAGTTGTACTTAAAATGTTCATAAAAAATTGCACTTGCTTTGTTAGCAACAATAAAAGACACAGTTTCACGTTTTTAAAAAGTCTTAAAAATGTATTTTGTCTTTTGATATAAATTGCTGTACTTTCTCTATGCAGCTGGGCAAAGAATTTTTATGCTTTTTAACGCACCACAAAAAATATTTATATTTTTTTCACAGATGTATGTATGTATATTATTAGGCTTAGTAATAAACACACATTTCTTAAACACTGATTTTTGTTTTCTATTAAGCACAGTAATAGTAATTATATCAATATCACGTCAGGGTCACCAAAAAATGTCTAAGAACAAACACGATGCGTTTTGTTTAGTGTTCAGTAGAAGACTAGTTTATTTAACAAACGAAATTCTTATAGCTAGTAATAGATGTTATATTAATTGTAAGTACCAATGAAAACAAGAGTACATCGAATGATTCTACCGTTACTTTTAATGTTTAGGAATGTTAGGAATTTACTAAGCAAGGAAACGAACAAAATTCAAATTCAATTACGAGGGTAAATTTAAAAGTGATTAGAAATAAAATACTAATGTAAAACACACTACAAAACTAATATTTTTCATAAACAGTTATTTTCAGGTTTAAGCCCACTTGATAATTTCCCAGAAAATCTTCTAGTGTTCCAGGTTCCTCGACCTACTTTTGTTTCGGTTTTATTTACAGATACTTTAAGAGAAAAAAATACACATATATATCTGCATAACAGCTGATACACGATTTTCAGTGCCATAGGAAAATATTAAAAATTTCCGCTTTTGGAAAAATTATTTAATAAGTTTTCAGTTTCTTTTTTAAGTGACATTTTTTCTTAATGAAATATGTTTGAAAATTTCTGAATTTTCTAAGAATCCGAGCATTGACAGTCACATACATTTTTAATAATTTTCATATAGTTTAAATACAATACAATTTTTTTTTATAAATTTTACCAACTTTAATATAAAACTGCGTTTATGGTAGCTATGTTGCAATAATTTTTATGATTTTATTTAATAAGTCAGTCTTTAACCTCAAACAACAAATCTCAAAAAAAAAAAAGAAATTGAAAAACGAAAAAAATCCAAATCGTTATAAATTTTTATTTTAATTGATAGGCGATCAATACCGGTCACTCAGGAAGAAGGTAAAATATATTCTTTGATTCGATTATGACGATCTCATCTTTCTGTATCCACCCTGCTGTAAAAGGACCTATCCCAGGACACGTCACGTGACCGGTTCATTACGATAAGGACTGGTGACGGGGCCAATCTCATCTTACTGTATCCACCCTGCTGGAAAAGGACCTATCCCAGGGCACGTCACATGACCGGTTCATTACGATAGGGACTGGTCACGGGGCCGGTTACCGTCACATGGGGCTTGTCCTAGGAGGAGATCAATTGCTCTCTGTGGCATGTCTCAGGACTAAAAGAACATGTCATGACTTAAACCGGTCACGCGGTAGGTACTTTAGGAACCGGCACTATTTTCACCTATCTCGTGATATGTATTTTCGGAACGGGTCCAGTTTTCACTTTTCACGGGACAGTTCCGAATTCCCAACTGACCCCTTTTTCCTGCAGGGCAGTTAATCCAATTTAATGAAAGTGGTAACACTGATATTACCAACTATGTTTAGATGTTGATTCATATACTATTATATATAATTATTTTTAATTGGGTAACGACTTCCGAACTACTGTTCACAGTACAATAGTTTAATACTTAGGGAATTTGATCAAGTTGCCGAATATTTATGTTTTTGTTTTCAAACTCAAAAAGTTCTTATTGAAACCTTTAAAAGTTCGTCTACACGGTAGGTATCTATTGCTTAAAATTACGGGCATTAGCCCAACAAGCGTTTACTTTTTTTTTTGGTTCAACCCGACCTTTGGTTTGGTCCTTTGCAATATATTCACAATATCTTTAGAGCATTTTATTCGTTTGTCTGAAAGCCTAGTAGAATTTGAAGCTGATTTGAACGATAATAAGTATCCTGTCACCACTCTTCATGCCATCGAATTACACAGATCACAGGTATGGTCCACCTGGTCTCGTATAAAATCTGCATATGAACATATTGCAAAGACAGATGGCGAGAAGGATTCTGACAGGGATCCTATTAATATAGCATCATTCAAGGCCAAATATATAAGTAC
This sequence comes from Eustalomyia histrio, assembly GCA_949748255.1. NCBI lineage: Eukaryota > Metazoa > Arthropoda > Insecta > Diptera > Anthomyiidae > Eustalomyia > Eustalomyia histrio. Next base: position 102,995,578 of record OX456526.1, read on the forward strand.
TTATGACTGTAAGAGCTTGTTCGAACTGCCTGACTAGGCGAACTGAGTCAGCTCTTATAAGTGACCCTTTGAATAGAGCTGTCAATACTAGGTTCCTTACTCCTTTCCAGAATTCAAATTTAAATAATTTCCACTTACCTCCATTCGACTTAAACAATTTAATGGGGATTATTCGGCTTGGTCGACTTTCCTTGACCTGTTTGAGGCTGTGTACGTAAGAAATTAAAAACTTAGCCCTATAGAAAAACTCCTCCACTTGATAAGCAAACCTTCAGCAGAAGCTCGCGAAGTGATCGTAAAGGCGCCGCTACGTAATCAAGGTTTCGTCAAGACTTGAAAGTCTGTGTGCTCGTTTTGGTAATCAAAAGGAATTGATCAACCAACAAATTAGAACCCTTTTACACTTTCCAGTGATAGACGCTGAGTCGGGGATAAAAATCAGACAGATCCAACAGGACATATACGCTATTATTACCGCCCTTAGGTTATATAATATTGATGTTCTTATTTGTTATTACCGGCTACCATATGCCACCTTAATTCTCTGTGAGCAGAGCATACCTGATAAAACTAAGCTTCAGGAGGGGACCACCATGGACGCCTTTTTAACCGACATGCCAAAAACGTCACAATACGTTGCTCCATAAGGATAGCAGCTCCAATTTTTTCACCAAATCACCTAGTTTAAACACAACTCTTAAAATTTTCTAATATACAGTGCATTAAAAATTCGGGAGGTGGAATTGTCAAAGTTGTTTCACTTGTAACTCTAGGGGTGTTTTGCTAGGTACCGCTTTGGTTGATGTTTGGCATTTGGGTAAGAGATATCAGTCACGCCCTCTTATTGATCTGGTATCCGAAGGATCTTTTATTTCGGGGAATTTTTCAAAGTTTTTAAAGCTGTCGAAAATGCGCACAAAGCCATGGGACGTTTCGGGTCTTGGTGATTTTGTTTCTGCTTCTACACAGAGGGGGTGCTTCCTTATTCTGGGTCCGTCATGTGATGATAACGTTGAAACTTCAGTTGATGCATTAATTGTGCAAGTAACCTACAAACTTCCGTTGCAACCTATGTCAGTGTCATGTATCAGATCTTCTAAAAATTCAACTCGCTGATCCTCAGTTCTATAAAAATTTTAAATTAGACTTTATGCGTTCCGCTATCAAACATGAGGTTTGTTAATTCTTGATCGCACAGGAAACTATCTTCGGATGGATTCTAACTGGACCTGTTCCTCTTGATTATTCCAACTCAGTCTGACCCATCGTATCATTTATGTGTAAAATCTCTTTAGATAAAGAGATTTCACGCTTTTGGGACGTGGAGGATCTCCCACATAAGAACTTTGTATCCCCATTCCACAAACTTTGTGAAGATTTAAACCACGAAAAGAGATAAAAGTGGCAGATATATCACTTCGTAACCATTTAGAGAGGGTTATCCTCAAAAGCTAAAGTTGGGTCAGCCTAGAACTAATTTATTGGCACAGTTTTTTAAGAATGAGCCAAGTTACTTCATAATCCTACATTTAAAGTGGAGTATGATAAAGTATTTGAAAAGTATGTGCAGTTGGATCATATGTTCAAAGTTTTTCCTCCTGACACGCAAAAAAGTTTATGTGGTATCTAATGCCTTCTCGATCTTCCAATGGGTTAAGTCTTAATGATATTATTCATACTGGTCCCGTTCTTCAAAATGACTTAACTCTTCTTATACTTAAATGTCATTTTTCCCGATGTGTGTTCAGTTCTGACATCCAAAATGACAGAACACACTCCGTTTCAAAGAATTTTGTTTAAAAAAGACCAAAGTGAAATTTTGCAAGAGTATGTACTCAAAACATTCATCTTTGGAGTAAATTATCCAACTGGCTTATGATGTTCAGTCCACTTATACACTCGCCAGGATATTCTTCTTAATTCAATGTACGTTGACCATATTCTGGCAGATGGTCTTAAATTTGCTCCTGCATATATTACACAAAGGTTTTCTGGATTTCGATGGCAATAGCACAGAAAAAACATTTGGAATCCGCTGTAACGCGCGATCAAATTAATTTTATTTTGCAGCAAAACATTTTCCGGAATCATCCAAATTTACTAAACGAGAAATGTTGTCTTATGTAGATCACCCGATTGTTTGTTCTTGCCGGCTGGCTGTCTCCTTGCGTTATTCAAGCAAAAATCATCATGCAGAAAATATAGGTAGAAGCCACAGATTGGGATGATATCCTCGCTCCCGACACTCTCTTTCAATGAAAAACTCTCATAATTAAATTACTCATATCCTCGCTCCCGACACTCTCTCTCAATGAAAAACTCTCATAAATAAATTACTCATATAAAGGGTGGTCCAATCATTATGCACGATGTTAATTGTAAATAAAACAAAAAGTTTTCAGGGAATTATCTTTATATTTTTTATTAAGATAGAAGTACTTATGACAATTATGTGTGAAACAAAATATCGGCCAAATGCTCGCCACGGCTTCGGTGAATAACCTCTATCCGATGGTCCATATTTTCAATGACACTAATCAATTGTGAACATCTCAATGGTTGAATTTGTCAAACACTGAAACAAAGAAATGTCAAATTAAGTTGGGCAGAAAACTTGACGTTAAGGTGTTACTCACAATTAACATCGTGCGTTATGGTTGGACCACCCTTTATTAATGATATTCGTATACGTCTTTGATTGATTACTCTGTACGACGTTTTTCAATTTTTTTAATTGGGATAAAAAAAATATAAAAAATAGGTACATATTTACAAAGGTAATGTATATTTTTTTAAAATATTAAAACAATCGAACTACTCATACATTAATGATATTCGCATACCTCGCTAGATTGATTACACTGTACGACAACTTTGGCCTCACCCTTGATCAAACTGAATAGATTCTGAAAATATAGCTTAAAAATACACTTATACCCCAGTTTATCTATATCAGCTCATTTAGGTTTTTTATGACTTGGGGAAGTTACACCAGATGAAAGTTTTGATATTATCCTATTTTTGTAGTAATTTATCTTTGTAAAATATGTAGTCTTGCTATTACATAGTTGTATATTTTTTTTTTATATATTGATATTATTGTATGACACAAATTGATGTTATACGTAATTTTTCTGACAAAATTTGATGTAATTTTTTTACTTGGGATAATGAAAGAATAAGTACATAGTTACAAAGGTAATGTACATATATATATTTTTTTAAATATTAAAACAATTTAAAATTATCTTAATATTTTCAAGATAATTAACACTGATGATTTTTTTGTAATTTTAAAACAAAGTAGACCTGATTTCAAACTATATAGGCTTTCGGAAATATAATTTACAATTGTTTTCACATTGGAAAAATTTTGCCGACAAGTAAATTTGTTTTAAGAGTACCATACCGGACTTCAACGACTTGGTTCGCGATGCTAAAATGTCAAGAGAGTTGGCAGAACTAAAAGGTTCTCGTTTAAAGCAATGGAATTTAGCAGATGATGAATTTAAAATGAGATCTGCACGTAAGCGAGCTAATACGGAGCTATTTTATGAATACTTTGTTTTCCATTGGGATTGTGGAAAGCAGTTTTGCTATTGCAATGATATTGAAGCGTTGTTTAAAGAAATTGGTCATCCACATGTAGCAGAGGAATGTAGAATGCTTATCGGTTCTTCACTGACTGGCCTGAAGTTAGTATTGCTTCATATTGGAAATAAATATCTATCGATACCAATAGCTTACGCCACTTGTATGGATGAAACCTACGAAAGTATGAAGATAATTTTGGATGCAATAATCTACAGCAAACACACATGGTTGCTATCTTAAAGTTGTTTCTCTGCTAACCGGTGTAAAAAAGTATTTTCGAGGCACCAATGCTTTTTGTGCGTTTGGGAGGGACTCAGAAAATATGTTCACTATACCAATTTTGAATGGAAACCTAGTACAGTTGTTCAGTTGGGTCAATTTAGTATAGACAATATACCATTGGTTGAATCCAGCAAAGTAATTGTAGTGTATTTTTATATCGTAACGCAATCTATATTTAAATTGCATATTGTTCATTAATATTAATATTCCAAGTTGTTTATTATGCATATACAAGCATTTACTTGCTGGTAAAAATAAAATTAGGCCAGTGGCGCAAAACCCGGGTAGGAGTTTTTTTCACTTTTGAATTTGTTTTGATTAAAAAAAACATTATATGGCGATCCTGCCAACTATACAGAAAAGTTGTCTCATGTCCAAGGTAGAGGCAACACTAGGGTGAGTGGAAAAAAACTTACACCGGTCACCCCCTAGAATTAAAGATAATGGGAAGTCGATCTGAAAAAAAAATTTTTTGCCACGCCCCTTGACCCGGCGTTTTTAGTTTTTTGCTTCCTGTGCCTCTATTTATAGTCCGATCGTAACGTGTGATATATCATTGTGTTTAGAATGACAACAGCTACATTTTCTTCTTTGATCACTTTTAACTCCGACGTCAAGCTCTAAACGATTTTTTTCTAAACGATAAAAAAGTTTTTTAAATTCCATGAGTTTTTGTCTTTTACAATATTTATTTTTATTCATAAACAAAAGTTATTTTCCAAATATGGCACAATTCGATATTTTGTAGTGAATCGATAACCACTCACATCTCTAACCATTTTTATACTATAAATAATTTTTTTTAACATCCCATTTTATTTTCACCTGTCTTTATATGACAATTAGTAATTAGTTTTGAGGTTTGGGTATTAATTAACTTAAGATAACTTATATTTAGTGTAAGTAAACATTTATATTAAATTATATAAAATATATTTTGCCAAATTATCAATTATAAGAATCGGACAATTAGCTCCGATAGAGTGCATCGCTTAAGTCTTCTTGAACCTGTGAGCTCGTTATAGGGTAGTTGTCTAATTTCATTGTTAGAATGAGTTGTAAGTTTAAATGTATGTTTTAAGCTGGAATTCCTTATGACTTCTTGGACTGTGCTGACGTTAAGATCACGATGTATATTTTCATTGGATATGTACCATTCGGCGTTTATAATAGTTCTCAGTATTTTTGATTGAACTCGTTGGATGATTTTTATATTAGAGTTGTTTGCAGTACCCCAGAGCTCTGCGCCATATTTCCAAATAGGAACTATTATTGTTTTGTATATAAGCAATTTGTTTTGTAAGGATAAAGTTGAATCCTTTCCTAAGAGCCATGATATGATCTTTCCAGATTAATTTAGAGTCGATTATCATGCCAAGATATTTAGCTTTATTATCATTTTGAATCGGAGTGTTGTTTATCGTAATTGCTTGATGATCACTTATCTTCCTATTAGTGTAAGTCACTTGTACTGTTTTTTCACTATTTACTAAAATACCCCAGGTTTTAAACCAGTTTAGAGTATTGTCCAGCAATTGTTGAAGGTTTGATATGGCCAAAGTTATACCTTTATTTGATGACAAAAGGATAGTGTCGTCTGCAAATGTTGCAATCATATCTGTGTTTCTTGTTGGAGTAGGAATGTCTGCTGTGTACAGAAGGTATAGGATAGGGCCAAGGACACTACCTTGCGGAACTCCCGCTTCCATTTTAATTACGCTTGAGCATTCATCTTTACATTTAACATAAAAGTGCCTGTCAGTTAAATAACTTTGTAGAATAAGAAAAAAGTCCATTGGTAGATGTTTTTCCAATTTATAAAGTAGGCCAGCATGCCACGCACTGTCAAACGCTTTCTCTACATCAAGATATGTGGCCACGCAAAAATTTTTCTTATCAATTTCAGATGAGATTTTGTTAGTTACTCTATGTATTTGTTGGATCGTAGAGTGCATGGGTCTAAAACCAAACTGATGCGCTGGTATAAGATTTCTTTCTATAAGTATTGGTTCTAGTCGATCAAAAATAAGTTTTTCGAATAATTTAGATAAAAGTGGTAATAGACTTATTGGCCTGTATGAAGTAGCCCTTGTGGCGTCCTTGTTTGGCTTTGCAATAGCGATTATTTCTGAAACTTTCCATACTTTAGGAAAATATTTCATTGCTATTATAACGTTGAAGATATTTCTTATGTAGATAAGTCCGTTCATTGGTAGTTCTTTTAATAGTTTGCCCGTTACTCTGTCATAGCCAGGGGATTTTTTAGCATCAATTCTTGTTTTAATAGTAGTTTTACCTTCATGTAGAGAAACGTTTTTGATGTGGCAGTTTGTGGATGAAATGATATTTGGCAGAGTAATATTTTATTTGTCCATTTCATTAGAGAAAGTTCTGTAAAAATGATCAGCTAATACTTGAGCCTTTTCGTTATGATTTCTGGCCCACGTTAAGTCAGATTTTTGGATTGGCGGTTGATGAATAATAGCACTGTTAATTTTTCTTGTGGCTTTCCATAATAAGTAGTTTGTTGTCTTGATTGAATCAAGGTTTTCAGTTTATCCTGTTTGTACTTTTTCAAAAGATCCTTTAATTCCTTGGTTAGTTTGTTAAGGATTGTTTTATCAAAGGGTGATCTTGTTGATTGCCATTTTTTTCTTTGTTTTCTCTTTGCCTTAATCTTTTCTTTGATGAATGGTGATACACTATATTTGATTTATGAGTTATTATGGGTGTAGAATCAATTGCAGCATACAAAAGTGTGTCATTAAAATATGCTATTGAACTGTCCACTTCATCTTTGGTTTTTAGTGATATCTGTATATTAAGTTTATTTTCAACTATTTCTCTAAAGCACTCCTAGTCTGTTTTCTTGTTGTAAGAAAATTTGTTATGGGTCGCAAGAAGAACATTACTTTCGAATTTGAGTATTATGGGTGAGTGATCGGAGGATAGTTCGAAGCACGATTCTATCTTTAAATGTTCATGTTTTATATTTTTCTTATTGCTTCAAGTAAGTGTCGGCCCTTTGTAAGAGTTATTCTCGAGCCCCAGAAAGTGTTTTTGGAGTTAAAGTCTCCTCCAGCAATAAAACGATTACCAATTGACTTTAAGAAATTAATGTATTCAATTTTAGTGTTATTGTGTTTGGGAGGACAATACACAGCAGACAACACGAGTGGGCCGAACAAGTCTTCAATTAATATTGAGGTAGCTTGGAGGTAATCTTTTCTGAAACTTTCAAGTTCAGTACATTTAATTGAGTTTTTGATAATTATTGCTGTACCCCCATGGGCGGTATTGTCAGGATGATTTGTGTTAAATATTGTAAAGTTAGGTATACTTAAGTAACTTTTTTGTGTAAAGTGTGTCTCAGATATTAATAAGATATCTACAAAGTTCCTATATATAAAAGTTTTTAGTTTAGGACGTGTTGACCTAGCCCATTCAAATTCCAAAGGATAATCTTTAAATCATTTTGTCTGTCCGTCAATTTTTGATAGTAGAACTGTGATTATATTCATCATATTAGATACTTGTGTTATAAGCTGTTTCATCATATCTTTGATATCTTGCATATCATTATTTGATTGTTGAAATCTAGGGGTTAGTACGGAACTAGTTGTGGAGTTATCCGTTGTGTTTTTATTACAATTTAAGGTAGAACTTGTTGTGGAAATATTTTTTGTATTAGCTGTATTGTTAGCTTTTATTGCTTGGGCGTATGTTATAATATGGCCAGAATTATTTTCAGATCTTGCTTGTTCGTTATTATGTAGATTTGTTTGATGTGTTTCATTTCGTTTTTGAGCTTCACTAGTTCAAGGCTCATTTTCTTTCTTTCTAAGAGGGGGAAATTTTTTTACTCTTAGTTCTTTGTAAACCATACAACCTTTATAGATTGCTGTATGTTTTTCGCCACATAGGGCACATTTAATATGATCACTCCTTTGTTTTATTAGGCACTGACTAGTTTTATGACTTCCGGCACATTTGACGCAAACAGGACTTTTTGTGCAAAAGTTTTTTGTATGTCCATATTTCTGACAGTTTGTACATTGTGGTAAGGATCTTTTTTGGTGTGGAGGTTCAAAGTTTATTTTATAATGTAAAAGGTGAGTGATGGAATATATGTCTTTATTGTTTTTATTAGTTATGAGATCAATTGCGAACAATGATAAGGGTTTTTTTGTACCTGTTTGTAGTACATTTTGCACGTGTGTAACTTCGTGACCAAGTTCACAAAGTTCTTTTTTTATTTGCTCTTTGTCTGTTGAATAATGCATATTTCTTAGCATTACTTTAAATCCTTTTTGGTCTTGCGGTTTGTATGTATAGTATTGAGTTTCTTTGTTTTTTAAAAGTTTAACAATTTCTGTATAGTGAAAAGATTCTAGAGGTTGGATTTTGACTTCATTATCTTTAAGAACTTTTAGTTCGTAATTGCAGTTGGGTAGGGTGCTTAGTGCTTCGATCAGATTATCAATAAATAGAACGTTTTGTACATATATTGGTGGAGGCTTGCGATTTTTTGGCTTTGCTATTTGTGGATTTGGGGGTGCATTATGGTTTTCATGTTCATTTTCTACTTGCGATTTTTCATCATTTTCTATCTGGGACAGAATTTCAAATCTGTTTGCTGTTGAAGGTTGGTCTAACCAGTAAGATTTTAACCTTTTTTTGAGATTGCTCTTTAGTTTTTCAACTGCGCATGCGCCATGAGAGAATTTGTGTTATTATTTTTGGCGGGGGAAAGACTTGATCTTGATTCTATATCTTGTTCGTTTACACTTGCACTACTTATCTTATTTACTGTTTTAGGACAACTAGAGTTTAGTTTTTGCATATGGTTATGCGGGAGTGTATTCTCCTGAGGGGGGGAGTGCCCAACTGGCATTATTTTTATATTGTTGTTATGTATGTATGTTTTTTTATTTTGTTTATGAATTTCAAATGAAAACAAAAAGAAAACGGTCGCCCGTGAACATTTGTTTATTGTTGTTTGTTTAAAGTGTCTTTTCGCAATTTAATTATTTTTCGTATGCACTTTGATATATTAAAAAAGCTGGTAATTACGGAGCAAATATAAACACGTCCGCACATAGGGTTGACTTTTTGCTTATTCAACAGCTGATATCTAAACATGTTTACATTGTACACACGTTATTGTAAACAATAACAGCGGATCTAAATAAAAACAATAGATGTAAACAAAACAAAAACATAGAACGTAGAAAATAATTATAATTAAGTACCGTTATTTTAATTTATAAGCAGGGCGATTTTGTTAAATAAAGATAAGTTTGAAATCGAAACTCAGCCGAGTAAATTGGCTCCTTGTTTTTATTTAAACAAAAAAACACTAGCACTAATCTTTGCGCTTTGCCTTGGCGCTTTTTTAGTGCCGGCATAAATACTTCGAAGCCAGTGGCGTTCTTAAACGCCGGCTACAAAACCCTAGGTAGGGTAATTTATTATAAAAGGTGCGCAAGTTATTACATGGCGATCCTGCCCAATAAAAGAAAATTCAAATGTCAACAAAAAACGAAATACTCAAACAACATCCAAAAGCCATCACCATACAAAAATATTTGAAGCAGCAGCAGCGAAGGGCAAAAGAAATATTAACGGCTATACCGCCAACAAATAAGCCAAAGAGGAGATGAGCGGGCAGAGTAGTCAAACTGCGAAGGAAGTTAGCTGACTTGAAGAGGTGCGTGACGTCAGAAACTAAACCACCTTGGGAACAGGCGTGCGAAATGTGGCAACAAATTGACGCGATAACACAAAAACAAATAATAAATAAACAAAAAAAAAATTGAATATTAAATAATAATGAAAAAACAATGAATTGTAAATATATAACTTTTATTAAATATATTATTAAATTTTATTTTAATTTTTTTTATGTACAAACAACAAAAAAAAATTTGAACACAAAACCAACTTAAAATGAACTAGAACACTTAAATAAAAAAATATAAGAAAACCACAAAATATATATGTTTATTATTTTTTTTTTTATTATTATTTTGCAACCACAAAACTTAAAATTAAAAACTTGAAATCAAAAAAAAAAACATTAAAACTAAAACTTGAAATTAAAACACCTAAAACTAAAAATGAAATTAAAACACCACTATAGAAGAAAATGAAAAACAAAGCACATTAATTAATATTTAGCTAATCAGCTGCTAACAAAATGTTGTGTTATAGGGTTGTATTTTTATGAGTAACCGGTACCCACATGAATATATTGTAAGCACAGGGTGAACAGAAAATATTAAAATATTGAACCTATTTACATTTCTAGTAAAAAAAGAGAAATAGAAAGAAATAAATTAAAAATTAATGAATTTCGCGTTAAACAAAAACATTAAAAAAAAACAGTAAGAACTTGAATACTTTTGCTAACCATTTTTTGTTCTTGTTAAATAATTTTTTATTATTATCCTACATTTAAGTAAATGAATTCAATAACAATGTATTGAGGAGTTAAAACAGAGCTTATGAAGAGGAGTATAAAGTAAAGAAACTAGAAAGGCTAAGAATTTTGAAACAAAATGTAGAGAATCTTTGTGAGGATAATTACAAAGACGATAACAAAGCGTTAGAAGTAGAATTCCAAGATTTATATAAGGAACTTACAGAAATAATACAAGGTTTAAACGTAAAGACCAAAGTTATTAAACAAGATTGGCAAGAGGGTAGCTTACCAAAAATGGCTAGTTTTGATATTTCTATAGTGGATAAAAACCTACAAGTTTTTAAGGGCTTTTATAAATATTTAGAAGACTTTATTACACATTCAGAATTGTTACATGACCTGTGAAAAGAAGAAGATAGATCAATATTCATTAAATACGTCTATAATTTTAAATTAACGTCTCAAGTGCGTTATATTTTAGGTCGTTCCAATAGACCAACAACATTTATTAAATTAAAAGCAGCACTAGAGAATGCTTTCCCAAATCCAAAAACTCTACAACAGGTTCTGACAGAGTTGGGAACTTTCAAACCAATTGAGTAATTTTGAAATTAAAAATTTATCAAACCCCACTCAAGAAGCTAAAGATGCCATATACAAAATGGGTGACAGTGTTGTACTCAACGTGTTTATGAAAGGAGCAAATATTGAATACCAACCACTTATTTTATCAAATGTACCAAAAACGTTTAATGAGGCAGTAGAAAGGTGTATGACGGCAGAAAAAAATTTAGGATTTGATAATAAGAATCTATTTCACATCGGTAGCCGATTCGGAGACAATAATAATCCAAATCAACACAGAAACTACAATTCTAAAAACAACAATGGTACAAGCAACAATTACAGAAACAACAAATATTGTAACAACAATTATAGAAACAACAATGGTACAAACAACAATTATAGAAATAACAATGGTACAAACAACAATTATAGAAACAACAATAATAGTAACAATAATTATGGTAACAACAATTATAGAAATAACAATGGTACAAACAACAATTATAGAAGCAACAGTGGTTATAATTAATCTAGAAACAACACTTATAGAAGCAACAATGGAAATTCCAAAAATAATAATTACAACTCTAATGGTTGAGGACACAATAATTAGAGTAACAATAATTCATAAAGGTCCTACAATTATACAAACCGACGAGGGAAACTGAGTTGGCCGGGTGACAAAAGATGTTACCCAGAGAGGCCGAAACAGAAAGTGTATATCATATTAAATAACACAAACACATATAATTTTAAAATGCAAAAACATCAACGAGAATTTAAGATCCCTAATAGATACAGGAGCAGACATTTCAATATGTAAAATTAAAAATTTGTCGAATATTAAAACAACGGATACAGTTACATTAACGGGAATAGCAAATGAAGCTATGGATTGCATAGGTGCAACAAATTTAAATTTAATAATTGAAAATGAAACAATTCAACATAGTTTTCATATTGTCGAAAACGATTTTCCAATACAAACCGATGGAATAAAAGGACGAGATATTTTAACTAAATATATATGTAAAATAGATTTTGGAACATTCACAATAGCTTTCAACATAAATGAACAAGAAATTATCGTGCCTATAAATTCAAAACCAAAATCAGAGACAATTGTTCCTCTTGATTCGCAAGTAAACAAAGAAAGTATTGTATTGAGTAAAGAGATAACTGAAGGAGTATTTCTGGGTAACAGCTTAATACCTGCAAAATGGTAGCACACGTAAAAATATTGAATACCAATGAAAAGGAAATAGTCTTACAAAGTTTAGATTGCGATATACAGCCGTTAAGAAACTACAACATTTATTTTACAAAAAAAGAAATCCAGCAAAAAGATAGATTAAATACTCTTAAAAAACGTAGATATTGAAGGAAATGATTGATATGCGAAGAATTCGCTAATCGACATTTTTAAAGAATTTCAAGATGTTTTCCATCTTCCAGGAGAGGAACTAAGTGTAAAAAATTTCTATACTCAACAAATACAAACAACAATTTCAACACCTGTTTACATAAAGAATTACAGATTACCAGAATCACAAATGAAAAAAATAAATAAACAACTATACCAGTTATTAACAGATAACATAATAGAACTTTCGGTTAGCCCATATAACTCACCATTGCTAGTCGTACCAGATTACCATTTGGATTAAAAATATCATCGAACAGCTTTCAGAGAATGCTAACAATCGCACTAAGTGGTTTAGATGCTGAAGCTTTTCTTTATGTAGACGACATTATTGTTTTTGGGTGTAGCTTAAAGCATCACAATGAAAATTTAACTTAAGTATTCCAACGCTTAAGAAAGTTCAATCTAAAACTAAATGCAAGCAAATGAAATTAGAAATTGTGTATCTGGGACACCAAATAACCGATAAAGGCATAAGAACTGACCAAGCAAAGTACAATGTTATTAAATACTATCCAATTCCGACAAATGTAGATGAAGTAAGAAGATTTGTAGCTTTCTGCAATTACCATCTTCGATGCATACCTAAATTTGCTGATATAGCAATAAATTTAAATTCGTTATTAAAGAAAAACAAACATTTTCAATGGAATAATGCATGTCAAGACTCATTTGAAACACTAAAAGAAAAACTTATGAGTCCACCAATACTTCAATAACCAATATGCTCCTAGTGCAGTTTTATCGCAAGGTGAAATTGGCTCAGACTTACCAATTTTATATGCAAGCAAATCCTTATCTAAACATGACATAAACAAACCAACGATAGAGAAAGAGTTACTAGCTATTCTTTATTCACCCAAAGAAACCCATCGTCAAAAATGACACGTATTAGAATGGATTTATCCGATTACAATTTTGAAATAAAATACAGAAAAGGAAAAATTAATACGAATACCGACGCATTGTCAAGACAAGTTTTAAACACTGACACGTTGAGAGCAATGATACCAGATAGGGTTGAAACTGATAAAAGAATATTAGCAGTAACCAGAAATATGCGAAAACAATTGGAAAATACAAATAACCCTGACACAAGTGCACGTCCGAGCAAAGGCCTGATCAACTTTTTGTCTGGGACTGCACATTAGTAACAGAAAACTTAAGTTTGAAATACATAAAAATTTAAAAAATATATAAATTAATATATCGGAACATGAAATTATAGCAAGATGTAGTGATAATACATCGAGCACAACGTTGACTTATATCAAAAATGCATAATTTAGGAATAAAAGAGCTAGCTTTGAGCAAAAAAAGTGAAATATTTATTACTATGTCCATATAAAAATTTATACAACAGTTTACAATTAAAATCGAAAACTAATTTAAAAATATTACTATATAATAAACCAGAAAGAATATTCTGCAAAGAAACACAAATGAAACTAATTAATGAATATAATTCAACACACGGAGGACATTTAGGTGTCAGAAAACAGCTATGAAATTGAAACAGCGTTACATGTGGAAAAACACGAGCAAAATGATAAAACAATACGTATTAAACTGCGAGTCATGTAAAATAAACAAACTAAACATACGAAAGAGAAAATTATTTTAAAGGATACTGCAAAAACCAGTTTATAAGTAGTATCAGTCGATGCGGTAGGTCCTTTACGATTGTCAAACTATAACCGGTACATACTTACAATTCAATGCGAGTTAACAAAATACGTAGTGGCATGTCAAATGGAGACAAAAAAGGCGAAAACAGTGGCAAAAACATTGGTAGAACAGTTTATTTTGAAAAACGGTAACTTTAAAATCTTGAAATCAGATAATGGTACTGAGTTTAAAAACCAATTGATGTCAGAAATATGTAGACTTTTGGACATAAAACAAATTTTCAGCGCACCTTACCATCACGAGACCCTAGGCTCTATAGAAAGAAATCATAGATTACTTAATTAATTTTTATTAAATTTTTGTAAAGATAATGAATGGGACTATTGGATCCCTTATTTTACATTTGCATATAACACAACGCCACATGTAGATACAAATTACACACCATACGAATTAGTGTTTGGAAATTACCATACCTGTCAAACGATGAAGTAAAACGAGACAAACAATTTTATAACATGGAGAATTACGTAAATGAATTGAAACATCGACTAAAATTTTCTTTACAAAAGACAAAAGAATACTTAGAAATAGCTAAGGACAGTAGGGTACGAAGCAGAATAAAAATAAACCCACTCAATTTAAAATTAGGCGACCTTGTACTGTTAAGAACGGTGAATAGGAAGAAAAATCAGGCACCATATCATGGGCCATATAGGATAATAGACAGACAGGGAGTGAATTCTATATTAGATATAGGAGGTAATACCTAAAATTTCACAATAATATTGTTACGATTTTTACCCTTTATAAATCCAGTTCTTTATATATTGCAAATAACACTGCAGCAAATTTTGGGTCATCGAAAATTGCCTCTATGATTTGAACACAGGATGAAAGTAGTCCATTAGAAAGACAAAATTGCCAAGGGGTTTGTCAAAGTTGGTTCGAATAAAAAAAGTTATGGCTTCTTGAATTTGGTAATTTTTAGACCTTTTTTTCACCATGAGTTTATATTAAAATTTTTTTTTTGCTTCCATTGTTAAAAAATATATTTTTGTTTTTTTTACAAAATAACACAATTAAAACTTTTTTTTATTATACACTCAAAAAAAAATTATTAAAAATGTTAAAATTTTTATTTTTTTTCGTTATTATACAAAAACACGTTCTTTGATGAAAAACAAGAAAACTTGTGAAAAAAAGTTTGAAGTTTAAAGTTAAATTAAAATAAATACTTAAAGTTTTAGAGACAATTTTAAATTAGATTAATTTTATAATAATATTAAAGTTTAAGCACTTCTTAAGTTTTTAAGATTTGGATTCAATTGGGCTGAACATTTGTTGTTGACATATTGTTAAAAAAAAATAAAATAAGAAAAAATTAAAATTGAAATTCTTATTTTTCTACACTTTTTTAAAAGTCAAATAGACAAATAAAATAGCACTCGATCACTAAGATACCCAGTCACATATAAAACACATATGTTTTATATAACCAGCTTGCAAACCGCGAAGAATTGCCATTACTTTCAGATCACAACATATTTCCCATGTATGTTTGTTATACTCCACGTTTCTAAGAATAGTTTTTAAAACATCATAGTTTTCTTTTGTTTCAATACTGTAGGCTATAGGAATCAATGGTTTTAAATTATCTTGATGAAGCAATACAGCTTTTAAACTTGTTTTAGAGCTGTCAATAAAAAGTCTCCACTCAACTGCTCTGTATTGTATGCCCATTTTTTCATAAGTTTCTCGATATCCTTACAGTATGAAGAGGTCTTCTCTTCATTCACCACCAGAAAACTGAGAAACTGAGCTAGAATTTCTGACTTGCGTTGAGAAAGTTATAATTTTGCAACACCAAATTCATATAAAGAAGAGTTTCCAGAGTTATACCCGATGAGACATCCGGACTCGGAGGTCTTGGTATTGGGGTATTTTCGGAGTGGAGTAGTGGAGTTTGAGCACTTGTTACACTCAACAACCCTTTTTTCTTCGATTTTAGTCTGTTAATACCTTTGAAAGAATTCACACACGCATAACAATTTGTTTTTTCATGGATAATAGGAGCTTTCCAGATCATTGGTATGCCGAAAGGCATACATCTTACTCTTTTATTAATCCAGTTAAAGAGAGTACAGTAACAGATTTAACAAACCACGTTTGGTGACAAAGCCACATTGGTAATAACTGGATGGTTGAAATATTTTTCGTATGCGTCCCTAAATTCGTTAGTAAAATAACCATGTTTTAAATTTTTTGGTGTAAAATTACCACAAACATAACAAAAATTGTTTAGATTGCAATCCATTTTAGATTTATAAAAATTTTACTATCATTTAAAACTTTTTTTATTAAAAAAGACACTTTTTATTTAAATAAGAATTCACTTAAACTAAAATTTCGCAATGTAACTTGTAATTTCCAAAAACTAATTTAAATGCTTTAAATAGCATTTTTTTTTACTTTTATCTCTTTTTTAAAGGGGAGCCTTAACAAGATTTTTTTTTATATAAATCGATATTAATATTCACAAAAATATGTATTTACCAATGTAGATGCACTTTGGTTTGTGTTTCTAATTTAAACTTCATGGAAATTAAGTTTTAAGACATTTTTATCGTCGTATATAAATCGTTCAATGTTTTCACAATTGCAGGTAGTGAATTTCATAATTAATGCTATTGATTTTTTATACTAAAACCAAAGGTATTTGTGACAAAATAATGATAATAAATTTTATTTAATAAACTAGCAACTGTACTCTGAATTAAGTAAAAAAATTTGCCTATTAACCCTGAAATTTTACTAAAATTAATGAATTAATTAATGCATTAATTTTTTTTAAAGAAACAAAAGGTTGGCGTTAATTTTATAAAAAATAAAATATTCAGATGGTCTATGAATGATTTCTTTATAAAAATTTGCTTAAAAACTTTAAAAATTGCTCTAAAATATACCTACATACAAATAATCACTTAAGTAGAAACAATTTTACACTCAAAATAACGATACAACGTGTTTTTTTGGAAGTCGAAAAGTGCTGTGGTGGTTTGTTTAAATTAAAGTGTTAAAAGGACTTGAAAATCACAAAAGCTTACTTTAAACTAAATCTGATTTTGCCATGTTTAATTGTGTATTGTTACATTGACTCTATTTTATGTAATTACTGTTTTATTAATAATATAAAATTTGTAAAAGCAAATATAATAAGAATGTAAAAAATACATAAAAACAAAGAAAATAAAAATTTTAATTTTTTTCCTATTTTTTTTTTTTTTTTGTTTAGTGTATAACTAAAAAAAATATATTAATAGTGCTACAAATTAAAAAAGAGATCAATAAAGAAAAAATTAATTTTTTAATATACTCATTTTAAATAACTCATACAAAAAATGGTAAAAAATGACAAACTCCAAGTAGCCATAACTTTGTTTTTCGAACCAACTTTACCAAAGCCCTTGAGGATTTTGTTCTTCTAATGGTATACTTTCATACTGCGTTCACACCATTGAGGCAATTTTTTCTTGTTGCACTGTGCTATTATAAGTCGTGAAGGTGACATCAGACCATATATGGATGTCAACGTTGACGGTTTCAAACTTAAAGGCCTTTTAGACAGTGGCTGCCTTGGCTGAAATTGTTTATATAATATAAAGAAAATGAATAGCAAAATCTTAGATTATAAATCTTCTTTGGCAACGGCTGATGGAAAAAAGCATTCAATTATCGGCAAAAAATCAAAACCGACGTTGAATATGGTGATATGTCTGTACAAATAATTTTACATTTAGTTCCAAATTTAAGGTAGGGGTTGCATTTGGGCTACGACTTTTTTGAAAAGATAGGTCTCAAAATTTTTTTGCAAAATAATTCAAACAATGAAATTTCACTGGCGGAAAACGAAGATTCAAAAACACATGAGTTATCGGCTGAACAGCAATTTATCTTAGAGAACGTAAAACTTTCTTTCAGATATGGGCTCGGCAAAACCCAGTTGGAAACACACAACATTGATACTGGAGATGCGCCAGCAAAAAAGATGTGACATTATCCAGTAAGCCCAGCAGTTCAAAAACTAATCTTCGCAGAAATCGACAGAATGCTGCAGCTAGATACAATTGAAGTGGCAACTGGAGCCAAGTGGAATATTCGTACCACCCAATAAAAATCGCCTATGTCTAGACGCCAGGGAGCTTAATAAAGTTACAAAGAAGAATGCATATCCACTCCCAAACATCGTTGGTTAACTCGAAAGACTAGGTGATACAAATTTTATTTAGGCTATAGATTTGAAGGATGGGTTCTGGTAAATTACATTGGCCGCACTTATTATAATAAGTGCGGACAAAGGAAATACAACAGTAGCATTGGAAAAACAGGAATACGATATGAAAATGAGAAGAATGTTACAAGATATTTGCACATATCGTCGTCTTAATAGAGATCCGACATCAACATTACAAACCAAAAATAACATGCTAGTAGATAAATTATTATCTTCGATAAACTCCCCGTCATATGGTCTTTGCAAATACGTGGTAAATATATTGAAGAATCTGACGAGTAACTCGGAATATAATATAAAAGACGCCTTGGATTTTAAGTCAAAAAT
Source organism: Eustalomyia histrio (assembly GCA_949748255.1). NCBI lineage: Eukaryota > Metazoa > Arthropoda > Insecta > Diptera > Anthomyiidae > Eustalomyia > Eustalomyia histrio. The sequence continues at coordinate 103,014,118 of OX456526.1, forward strand.
CAACAACACATATATAAAGTGGTCTCACTTTTTCCCAGCATACCGATAAATCTAGCTTTAAGGACTATTAAAGAAAAATGGGACATTATGAAGGAGCATACAAAATACCCAAGAGTTTGCTTATGGAGGTATTGACATTTTGTATAAAGGGCAGCAGATATTTTAAGTATGAAGACACGATTTTCGAACAGAGAAAAGGCATACCGATGTGTTCCCCGGTTTTACCTGTCATATCGGATATTGTTATGGAACAACTTTTAAATACGTCGTTTAGTAAGATGAATGTTAAACCTTGAATATTGACGAAATATGTAGACGACCTGTTCGCGATTATAAAACGGAATTCTAAAAATGACATCCTCAATACATTGAACTCAAATAACAGTTGACCGCGGAAGAATAACATAACAACCAAAACACCCTATTTGAATTCAGAGGTAATACAAGGAAACCTTCTAAAACTAAAGTGGTACCAAAAATCAACGGCATCTGGACGAATAATCAATTTTTATTCTAAACATCCTAGGGGAATAATCATGCATACCACGACGAATTTTATTAACGGGGTATTTAATATAAGTGATAAAGAATTTCATTGCTTCAACATAAAGAAAATAACAGATATACTAATAATTGACGACTTTCTGCTAGAAACAATAAATGATTCGATAACACAAACAACTTTAAGGATCAACATGGAAAAACCGGCGAAAATATACAAGGGCCTAACTTATGTTCCAAAATTCTCAGAGAGGTTGCGACACTCTGACATATATGACAAAGAAAAATTTGAGTTAGCATTCAAGACGAACAACACGGCATACGAATAACTGGTAACTATAAACCAACTTTAAATCCTAGAACCATAATATATGAACTTCCTATACCTAAAGCGGAAATGATTTTAAATAAAATGAATAATGTAGTTATTTTGCCATTTAGATATTACAGACGCATACTCCCATCTTCCCACAGATGATGAATTCGCGTACTTTTTTTGATGACATTTTGGTTCATGCAGCGAATTTCGATGAAATGCTTTCCACTTTTCAAACTACATTAAAGCGCTTAAGATCTCATGGCCTCAAATTAAACAGATCAAAATGTGTATTCGCAGCCCCTGCAGTAGAATTTTTAGGCCACAAAATAGATGAAAGTGGAATCCATAAGTCAGGTAAATATATAGCGGCTATACGTGATGCTCCAAAACCAACCACGCTCGAAGAGCTATAACTATTCTTAGGAAATGAATCATATAACAGCAATTTTATTTCAAATCTGTCAACAAGAAATAGACCTCTCCGTGAGATACTGTTACAAGAAAAATTTCAATGGACTCCAGAAGATAAGCAAGCCTATGATGATAAAAAAATACATTAATATAACCAGAAATTTTAATGCCATATGACCCAGCTTTGCCGTTGCTTCTTGCTACCGATGCTAGCAAGGTAGGTCTTGGAGCAGTTTTGTCGCACCGGTTGGAGAATGGGCTTGAACGCCCTATTGCCGTACTTTGACACCTACGGAGAGAAAGTACCCACAAATGGATAGAGAGGCTTTGGCAATAATTTGGGCCGTACAAAAGTTTTTCCTTTATCTATATGCACGTCATTGGACTTTGATTACGGACCACAAACCATTGTCTCAAATTTTGCAGCCTAATAAATCATTACCAGCACTATGTATAAGCCGAATGGCCAACTATGCAGATTATCTCGGAAATTTTGATTTTGACGTTGTTTTTAAGCCAACAAAATCAAATATAAACGCAGATTTCTGTTCCCGAATGATTAAAATGGATTCGGTTAGTCAAGTGGAGTTGTGGGAAGGGGACGGCTTTGACAACTTCATTATTAAACAACTTCAACAAATGCCCCTAAGAGCTTATCAAATAGCCCGTGAGTGCAGAAAAGACGATAAGTTGGGTGTGATTGTCAGACATCTTGAGTCGGGTAAGTGTCTAAAGAAGCTGGGCTACAAGTCCCCAGCAATAAATTACAAACTGACTGATGGTTGTTTGGTACTTGATCACCGCGTCGTCATACCTCCATCTCTGCGAAGGAGAATACTACATGACTTACATTCAGCGGATCTAGGAATGGTTAAGATGAGGGTAGTAGCTCGATCTTTTGTGTATTGGCCGGGGTTGGATACGGACATTGAGCGAGTTGCTAAGAGTTGCGGTGACTGTGCCAGGTATGCAAACAATCCTTCCAAGTTTAGGGAACATCATTGGGAGTATCCCAAGGGTCCGTGAAAGCGTATACACATGGACAACCCTGGCCCTTTTCTGGGAACCATGTTTTAAATTGTCACAGATGTGTTTAGTAAGTGGACTGAAGTGAAGATGACAAATACTATTACTGCTGGTGCCTCAATTTAAATTTTAGACGATCTGTTCTCGACATATGATGTTCTGTTGACCATAGTATCCGATAATGGAACTTACTTTACGTATATTGAATTTAAAAACTATTTGCAAAACATGGGAGTTAAATACCACAAATTGACTGCGCCATATCATGTCTACCAATGGCCAAGCTGAACGGTCGGCGCAAACGTTCAAAAACGCTCTTACTATGGGCACGAAAGAGATAAAAAGAGATCTAAACGAATTTTTGCGTCAATACAGATATGCTCCACATTTGAACACGGGCCAATCCCCAGCGCAATTGTTCCTCGGAAGATCTATTTGATCTCGTCTAAATTTGATTTTTCCAGACGATGTTCCTACCACGGTTACAGAAAAGCAATACATTATATTCGACACAAATTTTCGAACCTTCAATCTGCAGCAGATTGACGCTTAGGTGATTTACATTATAACATTGCGTACAATGGAAAGATTTACAAACGACATATCGACCAAAAAAAAAACCGGGCACAAGAGGGAAGTGCTGCAATTGAGCGAGAAAACTTAGGACGTCAAAGTGGTAAGCGATATAGGTGCAACGAAGAAAATAGCGATAGAGGCGGTGTAGTGGATGCCCGGAAAATTATGATACAAATTTAGATCATTCTACACAAAGCCCGATCCAGCGTGATATAGAAACTGGCCATAATCATACACCAATTTCATATGCATCAGACAATGTGCATGTAGCTGATTTTTTAACTTCTCATACAACATTAGGGAATCCAGCCGATGGACCTAACAGTGAAGGAGTCTACTACTGAGAATCCAACACTTCGAAGAACAACAAAAGTAAGAAAACCTCGTCTAATATATTCTCTCTAAACAGCCATGGAGAAGGAGGAAGAAATGTTGTCCTATAAATCTGGCAAATCTTATTAGTTTATCTTAGTCGTAGCTTTTGTATGCAAATTGACAACACTGTTTTATTTCTTCTTCTTCTAGACCTGAACTTTAGTAGTCGTGTATTATATTCATTATAAAATTTAATAAATGAAGAAAAATAATAAAATATTAAAATAATCAAAAGAAGAGCAGTTATTTAGTGAGGACATAAAAGGTTTCCTTTCTTTTGCTAGTGGTTGAAAACGTTCATCATCTAAAACTTCTATAACCATAGTAGATTCCTAAAAAGTTTTAAAAATGCATAATGATTATTAAAAGTAAAAGTTATAGGCGGACGTGCCTATGGTGGAGGCTATAAAAAGTTATATTACATCAAGGAATTCTTCCAACATCACTCCGGACTCGGGACTACAAGAATCTCCATCAACTGCATCCACCATTATAATCTTCAGTATTGCTTCCTCAAAAGCATTTACATTACGTGGTAAATCGCTGAAGCTATCACCACCAGTTCTGTTCATTATACTTCTTCATTAATTTACTTGCTTCTTAACTACACGTTTCAAATCCAGCCAACACTAAGACAATAAAAAACATTTTGGAACAGCTCGTCAATAAAAACAAGAAATAAAAATATCTTTTTCCATTAATCAACTGTCTTGTCGCTGCCTTCCATATAATTCAATGTGTTGTTGAGAGCTTCCCACTCTTCCTTACAATTTGAATTCGAGTTGGGGTCAGCAAACTGTCCTCTAGCAAATTCCAAATGTGATGACATGTAGTCAACAAATTTTTGTGTTTTGGAAACTCTTTCGTTTCTTTAAAATAATGAGCAAATCAAGATTTATAAATTTAAAAAATTTAAAAATTACACAACTCTTTACCTTTTCTGCACTATTTGAAGCCATTAAATCAAATAAATGAAAAGAGTCCCACATTGATTTAAATTGTGAGTAAATTTGACAGATAAATTTTAAAACTTATCACAAAAAAAATTGTAGAAACACTTTTTGTCACATTCCAATAAGGGGAGAAAAAAACGTTACGTGACAGATAGTGACAGCTAGTTTTCACAAAATAAAGTTACAAAACTAGTTGATTGTGAAAAACAGATTTTGTTGTCAATTCATAGCGTTTTTGTTCCAATTCACATGTTTCATGTGAAAACTAACCTTCAAAAGACACGTGTATAAATTTGACAGCTGTCGGATCATTTGTTTGTGAATTATAGCATTTTGAGTGAAGCAACTTTTGTTTTTGTGAAAAAAATGGATAAAAAGGAATTTCGCGTGTTGATAAAATATTGCTATTTGAAGGGAAAAAATACAGTTGAAGCAAAAACTTGTTACGGCCGAAAACATCAAAAAATCCACAAAATGATTTCGAATGACCGTAAATTGAAATTGAATGAAATATCAGGTACTCTAAAAATATCAACTGAACGTGAACATAATTTCATTCACGAATATTTGGGTATAAGAAAGCTCTGTGCAAATGGGTGCCGCGCGAACTCACTTTTGACCAAAAACAAGTCAGTGAAAACGAAGCCGAAAATCCATGATTTGGCTTTCGAATTGCTTCCGCATCCACCGTATTCTCCAGATATGGCCCCCAGCGACTACTTCCTGTTCCCAGATCTCAAAATAATGCTCGCTGGGAAGAAATTTTCGTCGAATAAAGAGGTGATCGCCGAAATTGAGGCCTATTTTGAAGCAAGGACAAATCGTACTATAAAAATGGTATCGAAAAGTTGGAGGGTCGCTATAATCAGTGTATCACCCTTGAAGGGAACTATGTTGAATAAAAATAACGAATTTTGCCAAAAAAAATGTGTTTTAGTATGGTAGGCCGGGGACTTTTCAATTGACCTGTTGGCTTAGTGATTAAACAGAAATATAAAATTTTAAAATATAGCGAAGAAGAGAGAGAAAATTTGATAGAAAAAATGGAGAAACTTTTAACGGAAGATGAGGCAAGGGAACTATGGACCTGTGAAGATAATTATTAACGAACAACCACATTAAGGAAAGACTAAGGGGAAAATTTGAGAAGCTCAGAGATATTCAGAAACAAAAATTTAGCATAAAACTCAATGAGGGATGGTTCGTAAATAAGACGATTGATGTCCAGTGGATTCTATCACTTGGAAAAAACATGCTGTACCAGTTAATAAGGAAAAATTCCCTATGTTTAAATACATTGGTCCAGACGACAATACATTGGTACAGGGACAAGTAATGCACGTACGAAACTTCCAACTATAATAGACGACCACGTAAATGCATACACTCAGAAAAAAAAGTTTATAGAAAAAATTGTAAATGGTTTTCAAACCTACTTTACAATTTTTGTACTGATTTTTAGTAAAAAAATTATTATTAAGAAATCTTTTTGCTATTTACATTTTAGAAATTACAGAATATTTACAAATTTTTGTTGCTTATTTCAGAAATCATTTTACAAATTTTTGAAAACCGATTTGCTAAAATTAGCAAAAAAAATACTAATTTTAATAAAGTGGATATTGAAGGAAATGTTATTTCTAATTAAAACTTACACCTACAAACTTAATTTGCCTTAAAATGTCATGTCTAATAATTAAAATAGCACTAAAAAGTTTTTTTTGGTTCTAAAAATCAGCCCTAGAAACAATTACAATTTGACCTTAAAAGTAAAAAAAATACTAAAATATTTTTCAAAAAAGAAATTAAAACAAAATGATAAAATCATTTGTTTTTACAATTTTTAAGTCTTTGATTTTTTTTTTATTTTTGTCTAAAATATTTTTTTTGAAAATAATAAATAAAATAAAATAATTTTGATGTTTGATAAAAAAAATAAATTTGAAATTTTGTACTAATAATAATAATAATAGTATATTTTTTTTTTTTGCTGATTTAAGCAAACAGATTTTAAATTCCACTTTACAAAAAGTTTACTAAAATTTAGTAGCGGCAGCTAATTTTTCTACAAATTGCATTGCACTACACGTCAGCAGACATATGTTGCTAAGATTAGCAAAAAATACCGCTGGGCTCAAATTAGCAAAATTTCCCGTTGCCATTACAGACTTTTTTTGGTGAGTGTATGAACAATAGAGATACATTTATGTTAAAAACAGTTGAACGATTTTACCCCTTATAAAATCGTTGATTTATTTACCTTTTAAATAAATCGAGTTCTTTCTATATTGCAAATAATAAACACTGCTTGAAATTATTTATAGCTCTATTTATTTATAACAGTCAAAATCCCTGTGAAGAAATTTCTAGTTGTAGAAATTCCTTGTAACACTGCCGCCCACTTAAGCCTGTTCGTCCCGAACAGACATAGCTATTCCTTTTCCATAGTTGGCTAGTCGTTCTAGATGAACAACCTTCATTTTGGACCTTGGGCTCTGATCTTTCTGTATTCTGTATACCACATCATTTAACCTTTTAATTACTCTATGGGGTCCGTCCCAATACGTCTGTAGTTTGGGAGATAACCCTTTCTTTCGTTGCGGGTTAAACAGCAAAACCAACTCGCCCTCATTAAATCCTTCAGAATTCGCTGCTCGATCGTACCTCGCCTTCATCTTATCGCTGCCTATTTTAATTCGATTGCGCACAAACTCATGAAGCTCGTTAAGGACTTCTTGTTCCTGGGAAGCGTTATCGTTGTCTTTATCTATAGCGGCGGGCTTAACACCAAATTCTAAATCGCCAGGTAATTTAACTTCTGTTCCAAAAATAACTTTTGCAGTCGTCCGGGAGGTGGAATCGTGAACAGCCGATCTGTATGCCAGCAGAAATTTAGGGATGTGTTCATCCCAGTCCTTCTGATTTGCACTGACCACTTTTCTTAAGTATTCCTCTAAAGTGCGATTGAATCTTTCGACCATACCATCAGATTGCGGATGCAGCGGGGTGGTTCTTGTTTTTCTTATTCAATACAATGAAGATAGCAGATTCAAAATTCCTTCCCTGGTCAGAGTGTAATTCTAATGGAACACCGTAGCGGCACACCCAGTTGTTCACAAATGTGCTTATTACCGTTCTGGCTTCCTGGTTCGGTATAGCGTATACCTCAGGCCATTTACTGAAATAGTCGATCACCACAAGAAGGTAACGGTTTCCGGAATCACTGACAGGGAAAGGGCCTGCTACTTCCATTGCTATCCGCTCAAATGGGGCACCCGAGTTGGAGTTGCCCACGACCTCTCCTTACTGGTCCTTTAGCTGCGATGTATTGCGCGCAATTTGCTATCCAGTCGCTTACAGCTTGCTGGCAGCCGACCCAGTAGAATCGTTGTTTTAACTTCGAGATGACCACCACTGGGACCGTCATGGAACTCTTTTAACACTTCGTCTATTTTGCTTGACGGCACCACAATTACCTTTGTCTCAGTTTTGCCGTTCGCACTTTCCCATATACGGTATAAGCAGTGATTAATTACCCGTAGACTGTTCCACTGGGCCCAATACGCCTTCCTTAGCGGACTTTCAGCTGATATTTGTTCACGGGTAGGCCTCCTGTCCTCTGCTTTGGCTGACAAAATTTTTGACAAAATGGGGTCATTCTGTTGCGCCGCTGACCAGGCTTCACTTGACTCAATATGCGTTAGTCTTATATCAATGATGCACTCTTTTCCTTCAGCCCTCGAGCAATGTTTGCGCTCTAAATTACAGGGCCGTCTTGAAAGGGCGTCCGCATTGCAATGCTTTATACCTCTCCTGTGCTCGATGCTGAAATCATAGCTTTGAAGTCGTTCAATTCAACGAGCTAGCTGCCCTTCTGGTTGTTTAAATTGCAGCAGCCACCTAAGTGCAGAATGGTCGGTTTAAGTTGAAAGTGCTGACCGTACAGATACTTGTGGTAGTGCTTTACGCATTCTACCGCCGCCAAGAGTTCGCGTCGCGTTACGCAGTAGTTTGTTTCAGGCTTCGAAAGTACTCGACTGTAATAGCCTATGACTTTTTCGGTTCCATTGATCACCTTCGAAAGCACACCTCCTATTCCGTATCCGCTTGCATCGCTATCCAGCACAAATTTTTCCCCGGCCACAGGATATCCAAGAATCGGTGCCGTACATAATAAATCCTTGAGCCTTAGGAATGCTTGTTCTTGGGCTTCACCCCAATGAAATGGGGTGTAGACTTGCAGCCACACTGGCAAAATTTGGTACACATCGTCGGTAGTATGTGCAGAGACCTAGAAAGCTGCGCAACTCGTGCAGATTTTTCGGGCGAGCCCAAATATTATTTTTATCGGTTGATATACCCTCTGCAGTTACGCGGAGCCCCAAATACTTGACTTCCCTCTGAAATAGTGTACATTTCTTTGCGCTAAGCTTGAGTCCAGCCGCAGAAAGTCGCTTTAAGACTTCTGCTAAGTTCTTCAGGTGTTCATCGAAAGCTTTTCCCATGACAATTATGTCGTTTTCCAGTGGAATCCTTTCAGCACATTTTCCATTAACCGCTCGAATGATGCTGGAGCATTGCAGAGTCCAAAGGGCATCACATTAAACTGCCATAATCCGTCACCTGTGATAAAGGCAGTTTCTCCTTGTCTTGGTCACAAATTTCTACTTGCCAATAACCACTTTGCAAGTCCAATGTGGAGAACCATTTGGTTCCTGCTAGCGTGTCGTCAATTCTCGGTAGTGGATAGCTGTCAACACAGAATCGGGTGCTGCCATCTTCTTTCTTAACTAAAACTATATAGGCGAGCTCCATGGGCTAGAAGATGGTTCGATTACTCCACTACGCTCCATTTCGTTGACTAACCCCTTTACTTAATTTCGTTTTGCTAGAGGAATACTTCTGGGCGCCTGCTTTATTGGCCTCTCTTCACCAGTATTTATTCGGTGTTTAACAATCGCCGTTCTTCCTTGACTTTGGGTTTTCATGGCGAAGACCGAGCCGTATTTCCTGATTAGCTGTTTGTCTTTATTTCTACACATATTCTGCCAGCATCTCTTGATCTTCAACGGACGCACTGGAAGGTTCCAAGTTCTTTTGCAACTGATTATTGCTTCTGGCGCAGTGCATTTGGCTATTTCAGAGTTCGCTTTGACAACTTTTTCACAATTTGATAGGTTCAGTACTCTTACAGGAACTCTTTTGTCTTTGCTGGTTTTCACGAGGGCTTTTGCTGTTATTAAGTCACTTTTTATTTCTGATGGTTCTACCACTCACAAGCTGCTGTCCTCACAATCTCCCTCCATACGCACCCATACCAAAGTTTCTGCCCGTGCTGGTAGTTTTTGGTGGCTGATGGTAACTAGCTTTCTTACCTGATCCTCGCGTTCATATCCAACACAAAGGGGTATTTCAACATTCTGCCAAATCATAACTTTTTGCCCCATATGCAGGTTAATGCCGTGCCTAATCATAAAATCTGCACCAATAATTACTTCGTCCACAATATCGGCAACAATAAATACGTGACTGACGCTTATGTTGGCAATTGTTAGTTTCACATTAACCTTACCATAGACAGAAGCCTGCTCTCCAGTAGCTGTTCGCAAACTTACCCCGTGCAATGGTTCAACTGGCTTTCTAATTATATCGGGTCTGATGATGGACTGTGATGCTCCTGTATCTATGGTTAAAATGTGCTTTTCTCCGTTGATGCACCCGTAAGCAGTAAGATTGCTTTTCCTCTGCTGTGCTATTGATATGGAGATTGTGGGGCCATCGGTTATGGGAGCTAGCTCATGCCCCGTAGTGCTAGCTCTTTTTAGTTTAACGGTGACTCTTGAGGTGATTGCTGATCAACCCGGAGGCTTTTTCTTGGTGCTTTGCAGTTTGGCTAAAAGTGTCCCACTTTACCGCAGTTGTAGCATTTTTTCTTTCGGAGACAGTTTCAGCACACACCGCATGTCTCACATCAGAAGCCCGAACTCCATTCACAAATGCTTCAATTTTGAACTGATCTAAGAATGGATGATTTTCACCTGGATAAGTCAGCTGCACCAACCGCTCAATCTCTGTCGCAAAATCTTTCAATGACTCATTTGCTTTCTGCAGTCTACCTCTTCGTTCCATTCTGTATATTTTGTTTTTGTGTTCGCCACCATACTTCCGCTGCAGTGCCACCATTATGTCGTCATAATTTTTTCTGCAGGTGATTGGCAGAATTTCTTTAAGGCCAGAATCAACTCTATAGCTTTTTCTTCGATGTTCCACATATTTCTGGTGGCAACTGTGTCGAACTGGAACTTAACAACATTAAACGGTATGCTGCCATCAAAAGTAGGGGCCTTTGCTCTACCAGACTTTCCTGAATAATTCGTACTGGACCCTCTTGACATTGGAGATTATTTACTTTATTTTCTAGATCTTGTAGTTTTCTTTCAACATCTTTGGTTTGTACCACGAATTTTTCTACGCCGTTCTATAGGTCGGAAAGTCATTTGGAGACCTCAGAGATTTGCTCATTAGTGGCTCTAGAAGTTTCTTGAAGTTTTTCTTCCACCTTAGCTTACAATTTCTCGTTGTCTGCTCTCGATGTTTCTAGCAGTTCCGTTTTCAACTTAGCTAACAGTTTTTCGTTGTCTGTTCTCGAAGCTTCTAACATTTTAATGTTGTCTGCTCTAGAAGCTTCTAATATTTTCATGTTGTCTGCCCTAGAAGTTTCCTGAAGTTTAACTAACAAATTCTCGTTGTCTACTCTCGAAGCCTCTAACATTTTTGTGTTATCTGCTCTGGAAGCTTCAAACATTTTTATGTTATCTGCTCTGGAAGCTTCTAACATTTTTATCTTGTCTGCTCTAGAAGTTTCTAGCTTTTCCATCATAGCATTCAAAATTGTGCTTAACTCTATGTTAGCTTCTGTTTTACGGGTACTAACCTCCATTACTTCTTTTTCATCAAATTCGTAAGTCGCAACGTCAATATTACGCCGCTCAAATTCCTCTATGAGCCTCTTTTGTAATTCGACCTTTTTTCCTGCTGTCGGTAGCGCCAACTTGCTCAATTCCTTCTTGAGCTGTTCCACCTTAAGCTCCTCCAATTTCATGACTGCTTATTATTTTGCAATCCCACTTCTGACACCAATTGTTATGATTTTACCCTTTATAAAATCGTTGATTTATTTACCTTTTAAATAAATCGAGTTCTTTCTATATTGCAAATAATAAATACTGTTTGAAATTATTTATAGCTCTATTTATTTATAACAGTCACTAAAAATTACAGAAAAAAACACTTAAATAACACACTTTATTTACACGGCGTATATAGACTAAACGTTAGCCACACTTTAGTTCTTCACACTCTGCGTTTTACTTATGAATTGAACTACTGCGTCACCAAGTACCAGTATTTATATGAGTATTCTAGTTATTTCCAGTTTATTACGACACTAGATTTTTCCAGCTGTCGAAATCCGTGTGAAGAAATTCCTAGTTGTAGAAATTTCTTGTAACAATATTTTGATTTTAAACGTGGACAAAGGCAATGTGACGGTGGTCATGGAGAGGATGGAATATAACACAATGATGAATAACATAATAGGTGACATAATGATGTATCAAAGGTTAAGTAAGGGCCCGAATAAAAAATGCACCTTCTAGTCAACTCTGTAAATATAGTACAAGCATTCTTCAAAGAATTGCGGAGAACTCAAAATATAACATTAGGAATTCGGTGCAATTTAGAAATAGAATTAAAACTTTACCATAATTGACGATAGAAGTTTGATATCGTTTGATGTTGTGTCGTTATTCCCTAGTATACCAGTGTAGTTGGCAATGAGCTACGGCATCACCGATCGTAGCCGATATTGTGATGGAGAGGTTATTGGAAACGTGAATGGAAAAATTGAAGAGGAAGAAAAAGATATTGACAAAATATGTTGACGATTTGTTTAGTGTAGTTCCCGAAAGTGCAATAGAGGAAATCATGTATAATTTGAACAATTGTGATAGAAATATTAAGTTTACAATTCCAGTTTTTCAAATCTGGATACAGTTGTCATACGGGATAGCAATAAAATAAAAATGAATTGGTACCAAAGCCCCACTACCCCAGGTAGAGTTATAAACTTCTTCTCGAAGCATACGAAACAGGTTATTATTAACACTGCAAACAATCCAATTGGAAGAGTTTTAACCACAAGTGACGTAAAATTTCATAGGACAAATTTGGATATAAATTGGGAAAATATTGTGTAATAACAACTTTTCGATAGAATTGACGAACCTATTGATACATTATTAAGGAAAAGCGGAAATTTCTAACCACATAATCTAACTCACATATGTATCCGAGAGAATATTGATATCAAAAATAATTGACGCAGATAAATATAGAACAGCTTATAAAACAGAAAATAATTTATGCATATTATTCAGTAAAACGATGGAGAAAATACAAGATTTGGAAAAATTGAATGCCATAGACAAAAACCGTGCAACGGGAATGAAAAAGAAAAATGTAAAAAAGTTTGTTGGCACAACAAAAAATAAAATAAAATCTAGACTTGCAGCCCATAAATCTGATCAAAGATTACGAGGCGAAAATTTGACATCAAAAACAGCACCTACGGCCCACTGAGCACAAACAAACCATTACCCAGCCTATAATAATACAGTACAACTTTTTCATCTCATTGATTTGGGACTCAATTCTGAGAATTGCACGTGAAAGTATCCCCAAAAATAAGAACCTTTGCATCATTCGTTTTGTCAAGTTGGCTGCATAAATAATATAATGGCCATGCGAATTTTTTTGCTCAAGGTGGATTTTTATCACGCAGGTTGTTCATATTCATGTTCTGAGTCTGCATCATCATCCGAGTTAATATTCAAGGGCATGTTTTCTTCAGTGTGTTCACCAATTTTAGTGTCATCTTCATCTTTGTTGCTTTCATCTTCAAACTGCATAATTTTAGAACTCCACCAACAAACCTCCGCAAACAATGAATCTAAATTGTTGCCTTTGAATCGCTTTTCCATTGGTATGGTCACCTTATGAAACCTCTCTCCTCTTCCTGAGGTAAATGTGCCAAAAAGATATCAAGGTGGAAATGCATGAAATGTAATTTTTTTAGCTTCACTGAGTTTTGGAAAGATGGATTTTAAACAGTCATAGGCGTACTCTATATCTTTGACTTCCACCTCAACGAATTTCCCAGCTATTCCTAATTTCATGTGGAGCGATGGCAACAAAATATCATCTACATCCTTTATCAAAGTTTCGTTGCGTAATTTTAATTGTTTCTCGAGCTCGGGAGTTCTTGCTTTAAAATCTTTACATTTATATTGATTCCCTGTGTATTGCGAATCCCAATTACAAAGGAAGCAGAAGTATTTTGGAAAACCGCCCTTTAATATAATGCCTTATATTATGTTGATTACCTTTAGATCACGACAAATCTTCCATTTGTGTACATTGTATTTGATTTTTTCCAAAATTTCGCTCAATGTTTCATACGTTTCCTTCATAGTAGTTCTGAATCCCAATGGAATGGACGGTTTTTTGCTTGTTTTGTGCAACAGCACAGCCTTCAAACTGAACCGTCGATAAATAAACGCAAGTCGCCAGCGATATAATCCATTCCCATTTTTTTTCACTAAACCTGGGATGGCAGTAAGTGAACGTATTTGCTTCGTCAACGGAATAAAATTTCTGAAAATCAGCTTGGCGTTTTCGGTATGATGTTGCGCTGACATTTTGCTCTGTAAGTTATTTACGCTTCAAAAATAATGTCAATGTAATCCATTTCGATTTGTGCTAGTGGTTGTGGTGCATTATTTTCAATATCGGGTGTCCAATCTCCATCATTCACATCGGTCGGATTGGTGAAACGGTTTCGATTTGCAGGGACACAGTATCCAGACTCGGAGGTTTAGGTGGATCGGTAACAGCAGCGCGTTGTACTGGAAGTGTCGCAGTAAAAGCGGGAATGTATACTTTTGTTTTAAATTGTTTTCTGTTCAATCCATAACCGGAATTTATGCATGCGTAGCATCTAGATTCATCATGTCCAGTAGGGTCTTGCACCCAAATTAATGGCTTCATAATAGAAAACTGTACACCTTTTCCATGTATCCACATTATAAGGGTATTATAACAACTTTGGCACACTGTGTTCGGCATAAAATTTCCACCACTTAAATTTGTTTCATCAAAATAATGACAATACGCTGTTTTGAATTCCTCAGTGAACAAGTTTTTTCGATCCTGTTTGCCTATTTTTGGGACGATATGACCACAAACGTAACAAAAATCATCCAATTTTGGGCACTTGTTATTTTCCATATTGAAATATTCAATGTTCTTCAGGTTTTAAAATGTAATTCACTCTAAGCAAAATGGTTGTTTATTCCACAGCTTTTAAAAACCGAATGAACAAAAAAAGGCACTAACAAAATACGTATGTATGTAACGGAGGCAGTAGCGCGTGAGAGTTAAGCGAAGTATACAGTATGCAGTAGCGTACAATGTTTGGTATACATATATACAAAATAGCTTGTATTTTTTTTGTTTCAAATTGATGTTCTTTGCAAGACGAATTATTTTTTTTTTGCAAGTCCAATTGGGTTTTACCAGATTTTGTTGAAATTTGTGCAGAAATGAGAAAAATTTGCTTTGAAATCAGGGAAATTTTCTCAATTTCCTCTCAGTTACCGAAACTTGTAATATGTACAAAGTTTTATTTGGCCGCTTGTTTCAATGAAATCTCTATACTAAGTAGAGTATTCAAAAACCGAAACCGGTCAACCGGTTTCTTTTTTTTTTTGTAAATTCGAAGAAAACCTAAAACCGGTCTTTTTTGTTCGGTTAACCGATTTTTTTAATTACATCACCAACTGGGTTACTTGGTCTCTTTTATTTTTTCCGAACACTTGATTATGAAGATTTAGATGTAAATCTGATAGATTCCGATGAAGACTTAACTTTGGATATTCCAAATTCAAATAGTTTAATTTCTGATCTAAATAACACAATAAGCAGTATTCAAAATCCTAAAAAAGAGACTGTACAAAATCATTCATCATTATATGTGACCTTTTCCGAAAAAAGGGACCTAGTGTGTGAAAATGAAGTTTTGAGAAAAACGCATTTAAAGTTTCATAACGCATTATCACTGTGAACACAGTTGGGAGATGCGATTTGGTATGGTTAGTTATGATTGGGTGCCGACTTTAGTGACGTCATGACTATGTGGTGACGTATTTTTTTTTCGCTTTTAGAGTGACAATTTAAAACTAAAAAAAGTAAATTTTAATGTTTTTCTCATTTTTATCGTTTTGTACGTTTTTATGGGGTAAATAAATTTTTATCAGAAATCTAATTCATTTTATCTTATTCTACACCCTATTAGGTACCAGAATCCCTAAAGTCCAAACCTGTTTTTTGAAACACCCTTTTCTCGGAGAAGGTCACATATGATGATTTCATATATCTTGATAAATGCGACGAAAGAACTGAAAAGTTGGACAATTTATATAATTGTCTTTTGACTATTTGTCCAACGTCTACTATATATTAGTGAAAGAGTATTTTCCACTTCTAACTTTGTCGAAAGCAAACAAAAAAATCGTCTTAAAACGAAACATTTAAATTGCATATTATTTCTAAAATATTATTTTAAAAGTGAAAAATAGATTTTCTTTTTACATATTTAAAATGTAATATTAAAAAAACTTATTAAATGCCAAACGTTCAAATTACCCAATTTACAAACTTAATCTCTATTCATTTGATATGAATATAGTTTTTTTAAATTAATTTTTAAAATATTATATTAAAAAATATTAAAACAAATAAATAAAATGTTGAAATGAATACAATAAAAAAATATTATAAAATAATTTTTTTTCAAAGAATGTATTTTTTTTATTTTTATTACTTTATATATTAAATATTAAAACAATTAACGAATTATATAAGCCTTTTATTCAAATTAAAAAAAAAAACAAAAAAACCGGTTGACCGGTTTTTTCTGCAAAAACCGAAACCGGTTTTTTTAAAATTCGATTTTCCGAAGAAAACCGAAACCGGTTTTTCCAAAAGGCCGGTTTTTTGAATACACTAATACTTAGCATTCCTCTATAATTAATAATTCTTAGGCCCAATATTATAACTTGCCTTTAAGGTGCGTGTTAGTTAAAGGTAACTTTAGCTAAAGTGAGGAATAAAGTCCCCTTTAACTTTTTTTGGTTATTACAACTTCCTTATAAAATAAAATTAAGTTTTTTAAAAATATGGCATTACTAGAGCAAAAACCGATTACTTTTGACAAATTAAAATGGTTCTTTTATATACGTAGTGGCAACGACGTACTTTTATTTATTTATTTACTTACAACAAACAAAATATACAAACGAAAAAAAAATGTCTACGAATTGTGTAAAAGATCAAAATGTTTGTTATATAAAATTTACATTGTCGACGGTGAACACAGAAAAAAACCAAACAGCAAAAAACTACACGGCAACTACACTGCAGAGCAGAAAATGTGGCAACTTAAAATGCTTAAACCTTACGTTAAAAGTTAAAGGTAAGATGAACTTACCTTTAGCTTATCGGTCACTTTTAGGTTAAAGTATACTTATAATAACGAAAAACTAATAATCTGTCCGTTAACATCCTAACTTTAGCTATCGGCAAGTTATAATAATGGGCCTTAAACTCGTAATATTGTTTGGGTAAAAATAACCTTTTTTATTTAATGTAACGCCTTTTATCTTTTTTCGAACGTTTTCTAAAAATGGAGTAATTACTCAGTAATAACAAAATTACAATACAAAAACGATAGAAAAAAAATATATGTTAAATGATGTTGGTGTGAGCTGGCTAAATAATATCTAAACTAAATTCAGATTTCCAAATTTTTAAGAAATTTAAAAAATTGTTCAAATAAATTTTAAAATCTTTTGTTAATTTGTATTTAGCTTAGAATTTATTTAGCACAGGTTCTAAGTGGAATTATTTAATTTGTATATTTTCATTTAAAGCAAAAAAATTTGTGTTTCCAATTGAATTACTTTTTTTTTGATTAATCCCCAAAATTTCAGATTTATAAGTTTATTTTTATATCAAATTATTTGTATTTAAAATTGAAAAATTTAATTAACAACACTTATATACCTTTCAAAGTAGTTAAAAAGTAAGATTTCATAAAAATGCTGGCAATCTTGACAATTCTTAGCTTTTCTCTTTTTTAAATGTAAACAAAAATACTTGTCATAAAAAAATTTGAAATTTGATAAAATATTAAAAAAATAGTTACTTGATAAAATATTAAAAAATAAATACTTAAATAGATTAGTTAAGATATAATAAATGCAATTAAAAAAATTATTAAAATTCAACAAATATTTATTAAATTTGGTGTTTTTGAATTTCAATTAATACTTTATAAATTACATTTAGAGTCATTTCAAACGATTTTGAAACAATCAAATCGTTTTTGAATTGGCCTTTCAATTTGAGTAAAATATGAAATAAGAAATATGACCCCAATTCTAAAATTTAATTAAGCCCCATTTTTTGAGGCAAAATTTCATAATAAAAATTAACACCAAAAATATAATGAAAAATTACCCAACCAAATGAAAATTAGCCCGAAAATTAAGTTTGGGCATATTTTAATTTATTAGATAGAGGCTTTTATTTATTATGTAAAATAACACCAATTTGAAGAAATAAAAAAATTACCCCAAATATGATAAAAAGAAATGTATTTTATTGTATGGAATCACTCCTTATAAACATTAAAGTTACTTGGGCCAACCAAAATTGAAAAATTTTGAAGAATTAGAATAAAAATCATTTTATTCAAATACAATATTTTAGTGATGCGTAACCACTGCCTTTCAAAATAGTTGAAAAAAGTAAGTAAATTTCTACTCTCCGTCCATGAGTGTGCCAGTTTTAATTAAATTTGCTGGTAACAATGAAAGAGCCATCAATTTCCAATATGCGGTTTTTGCAGCATCCGACGATCTTATAAAATTTTATAACGAACGGTTTTCTATGACATTGCGTTTTAGAGCTTGGCAATTTTGAAACTTTCTAAGCATTATATTTGTTCTAAATGGATGACAAACAAAATTTTCACCTGCGGCGCCAACTTCTGAAACTGTTAATATAAATGAAAATTTTTTAACAAAAATCGCGAAATTTTTGGTCAAAATTTTCGCCAGACAAATAGATTTTGCGGTCACGATAATGTGGTTAGTAATTTATAATATATTACACCAAGCCGAGTCTTTGACGTTTCGTCATAATGAGTTTTTATCAAAATGATCTAAAAGCGGAAGGCGTGGCTCAAACGCCCTAAAGTTGCTAAAATATGTACAATTTGAAAAAAATTTGCAAAAATGTTTATTTTGAGCTACATTTATGCAACAAACGGATATATTTTAGGATGTATCATAATGTAGAATTTTTCACTGAATCAGAATCTGCCAGTTTAATTTTTATGACACTTCAACTTATGGTATTTGAAAAAAATTATTTTTGAAAACTTTTTAAAAAGTAAAAGGCAAAAAAAACAATGATTCTGCTGTATATAAGCATTAAAAATATGCACGTTTTTACAAACATAATACAAAATAATTTATACTAGAGTAAACCCTCTCATTACGAACACTTAAAAAATTACCTTCCTTCAAGAGTCGCTATCAGTTATTCAAGAGTCCCTATTAATTATTGAAATGTTTCACTTTATATCACTTTACACAAAAATTAATACGTTTATTTTTGACAAAAGGACTTCCTTGAATTCTAAAATTTTCATATAAAAATTAAAATTAGTTTCTACCAAATTAAATATTATTTTAAGGTTATTTATTACTTGTTTTATTATGTTGAACATTACGATTCTGATGTTTATTTCTTATTTTCAAGTCTATGTACATTAAATGTTCACTAATTTAAATAAGTGCTTAATATTTATATTTATGTATATCAATTTGAAAGACCTGATTTGGTTGTATTAGGATATTGTTTTCTATAATCTGCCACAATTTGCATTATCAATTGCTGCTTTAATGATTGCAAAAATTTGCGTAGTAATTCTCGACTTATATTTTCATCAACTGAATTGTAAGTAAAGGGTGTCCCAAGAAGAACGCAATTTTTAAATCTGGCAACATTCGAAGTGTCATTGTTTGACATTTGAACAATTGTTATTTTTTGCTAGTAGAAGGTACGAGGTTAGTAAAAATGGAGCGCTACACGAATGAACAACGCATTCTCATTGTGAAATTGTTTTACCAAAATGGTGAAAGTTTTGCGGCTACAGTTCGCAAATTGCGATCAATTTGGGGTCACAATAAGGCTCCAAAAGAGTCAACTGTAAAGAGATTAATGGATAAATTTGCCGAAACTGGGTCTGTTAGTGATGTAAAGACAACAACGCGCCATCGACCAGGTCGATCGACCGAAAATGTCGCAGCTGTACGTGATGATGTCGCTCAAACTCCATCCACCTCAATTCGACACCGAGCTCAGCAAATTGGTGTCTCCAAATCCACTTTGCAGCGAATTTTGACGAAAGATTTGCATCTTCATGCATACAAAGTTCAATTGACTCAGGAACTGAAGCCAGCTGACCATGGACAGCGAAGGGAGTTCGTTAATTGGGTATTGGAGAGACAACATGAAAATGCTGATTTTGCCGATAAAATCATCTTCAGTGACGAGGCCCATTTTCATCTTGATGGCTTCGTCAATAGGCAGAATTGTCGCATTTGAGGAGAGGAAAATCCTCGAGTGATTCACGAGAAGCAAATGCATCCTCAACGTGTCACTGTGTGGTGTGGTTTTTGGGCTGGAGGAATCATTGGACCTTTTTTTTATGAAAATGAGGCAGGTCAAGCGCAAACAGTCAATGGTGTTCGGTATCGTGAAATGATAACCAGTTTTTTCTTGCCTAGAATTGAAGAAATGAATCTGGAGGGCATGTGGTTCTAACAAGACGGCGCCACATGTCATACAGCCAGAGAAACAATTCAATTGCTGCATCAGTCATTTCCCGGTCGTGTTATTTCGCGTTTTGGGGATCAGAATTGGCCGCCTAGATCGTGCGATTTAACACCATTAGATTTTTTTCTTTGGGGTTTTTTGAAGTCGATGGTTTACGCGAATAAGCCGACGACGACTCAAGCCTTAAAAGAGGAAATTGGACGCTGCAGTAATGAAATACCGCAGCATTCATGCAAAACGGTCATTGAAAATTTCATTAAAAGATCGCGTGCATGCCAGCAAAGCCGCGGCGGCCATCTGCACGATATATTGTTCCATACATAACCTCATTCTGTCTACTTTACGATATAATAAAGTTTCACGATTTTTTTTTAAAATTTAAAAATTGTGTTCTTCTTGGGACACCTTTATATAATGTTTTTAATAAAGTTAAATCTTGATTAGGAGCTCTTGCAGCAACAGGAGCTTCTATCCAAACTTTTAAGTATATTTTTATTATAAAAATACGAATGTCTCTAATAACATTTTTCTCACAGTCAGTCAAAATGAAATCGTCCCGAAATATAAATATTTTCAAGGAATATATTGCCTTGGACATACATCGGGCAGGGTGAAAGGCTCCTAGCATCCGAAAAGTAAACTTTGGAACCGTTTCTCCAAGAAAAACTACTGCTAATTGGAGAAGTTTCTTGTAATCGTCCCGTGGTTGCTTATCTTTAAGACTTTTCTGCAAACTCCGTTATATCTGTTGTACACTCAGAAAAAAAAATTGCAGAAAAATTTGTAAACGGTTTCAATCCCACTTTACTTTTTTTGTACTGATTTTTAGTAAAAAAATATTATTTAGCAAATCTTTTTGCTATTTACATTTTACAAATTACAGAATTTTAACAGAATATTTACAAATTTTTTATACTAATTTCAGATATTATTTTACAAATTTTTGAAAATCGATTTGCTAAAACTAGCAAAAAAATTTACTAACTTTAAAAAGTGGATATTGAAGGAAATGTTATTTCTAATTAAAACTTACACCTACAAACTCAAATTGTCTTAAAATGTTACATAGATTAAAATAATGGATCGGAAATGAATATACCAACTCATGTCTAACAATAGGACATCCACTTAAAATAGCACTAAAAAGTTTTTTTAGTTCTAAAAATCAGCTTTTAAAACAATTAAAATTTTACTTTAAAGTAAAAAAAAATTTACCAAAATATTTTTCAAAACAGAAATTCAAACAAAATAATAAATTCGTTTATATTTTAAGCCTTTGTTTTTTTAATTTTGTCTAAAATATTTTTGGAACAGGTGTGGCCAATACACCTGCAACAGTTGCCGCTTCAAAAACTACAACTAAACTACAACGGCTGCAGGAACCAACACTTCAACCATCATCAACAACAAAACCAACTTTATAAATATTTTATGACAGGGCAAATAGACAATTTCTTTAATTGTTATCAAGAAAATAGTTTTTATAATTATTTAGAAAACTAAAATGTAAAACGAAGACAGGAAATTAAGAAATTTTGATTTGGTTGGAAACTATAAAAGCAAAAATTTGAGAACGTGAAAATATTATTTTGAATAAAAATAAGTTATAATTACAATATAGGATATATTTTAATAAAGGAAAAATTTTAATATAGTTAGCATGGGAAAGCCAGAATCCAAATTGGAAAAACCTAACGCGAACGTTATAACCAACGTTGAGGTTGTCGACCACACGAACCAAATCGATTCCTTGTGGTACCTCAGTTTGTGCTTGACTTTAATAAGTGGAGCTAATTTATTACTTAAGCTCTACTTACTGCACAAACGATCTCTTCGCAAGAGTATATGAGCAGAGGCGACAACCTTGATAAGGTTTAGTTACACTACAATTTTTAATTTTTTTGTTTTTTGCGTTTTTCTTTTATGCTAATGCGTAAATGGCATCAAGTGCCAGCCATATATTTTAGAATAAGGGCATTAAGTGCCAATTCTCTTGAGAATATTTTTTATTTAATTTTTTTCTGTAATTTTAATCATTATTATATTATTATTATATTAATTTCGCCACTTGTTGATATATTTTATTTCAGGTGCGCGAATGGCACGGAGATTTTTAATTCATTTATACGCGGTATATGCTAGTTTTTTTATTTTATAGCGCGGAGTTAATATTTTGACTAGCGTATTTTGAGTTTTTTACATGGACTGGAGACAGATCGTCACCAAGTTAAGGTTGATTAAAGAATACTTTGATAGGTCCTACAGGTGTCTGAACACTGATAGACCTTCCAAGGACGAGACGGTAGAAAAACACGTAGGTGTATTATTGGACCGTTTCGAGAAAATTAGGGTATTACTTAACGTACATTACCATCGGCTCACACCTTCTCATAAAGCAGCTGCCGAAAATTTCTTTACAGACGTTCGGGGTAAACTCGCCAACGTCTTGTCACGAAGGGGATTGGAAGTAAAACTCCCAAGCACTCTTCACGAGAAGCTAATATATAACACGGAAGGCTAAGGCGCGGAAACTTCAAGCTTGGCCCAGGCTCAAACTGAAAATCCTCCTGAAAACCCAATAATGGCTCAAACAGTGACCCAATTTCTTGATTTAGCCTCAAAAGTTCTACCTGAATTTGACGGCAAACCGGAAAATTTAGAAAGTTTTTTGGACGCGATTAGTCTAGTGGATTCCATTAAGGAAACCCACGAAGCAGTGGCTGTTAGTTTAGTGAAAACTAAATTAAAAGGTACTGCTAGGAAATTAATAAACTCCGAGACGACCCTGGCGGAGATAGCAGATAAATTAAAGGGTTCGGTAAAAGGAGAATCAGTTAATGTTTTATCGGCAAAACTTATGAACATACGGCAATCTGTCAAAAACGCTAATGCCTATGTTAAAGAAGTAGAAGACCTTACTAAGGCTTTGCAAATTGCCTACATTTCTGATGGTCTACCAGCAGAAGTTGCGGGCAAATATTCAACGCAACAGGTGAAGGCTATAGCCAAAACAGCCCACAATGAAAGGGTAAAACTGATAATAGAATCAGGCCAATTTGCTGACATGAATGAGCTTGTTTCAAAATTCATCAGCAGTTGCACCGAGGCGTCGGGCCAACCTAACTCGGTCATGTTTTACGGTTCCAATGGGCGTAATAATAACCGGTATCGGGGCAACGGTCGTGGTGGCGGAAACAGCCGTAATACTAATCGGAATAACGACAACAGACGTCACAATAATGGTAACGGATATCGTAATAGCAACGGTAATAATAACCGTAATAGAGGCCGTAACAATAACTCCAACAATAACTGGAGTAGAAATGGGAACATACGTCTGATAACCGACAATGAATCGGGAAACGGACAAGATCCCCTGAATACGCAGTAGATAGTACAATTTATCTGTAATTAAAATCGGTCAAGTTCTTAACAAACAAATAGATTAGAGTAAATGTACAAATATTAGCGGTATAGGCCAGGGATTATTGAATACCATAGGTAAAGTCGAAGCGGATTTGAAAATTGGAGATCTCCTTATTGGACATGAATTTCATGTTGTAGAGGATAACTTTCCGATTCCGTGTAATGGAATTATAGGTATGGATTTTATTAGGAAATATAGATGCATTTTGGATTATCAGAATGATGCTGATTTTATCATTTTGAGACCAGATAATTTCCCATATTACGTATCGATGGCATTGATGAATGCACCTAATATTAATTCCATATCACTTCCTTCTAGATCAGAAGTAATTATATTACTCGGTATTCAATTGACTGAGAAAGAGGTATTGATTCCTCATCAAACGCTACAAGATGGTGTTTATGTTGCTAATACGGTGACATTGGGATCAAGGCCTCTGGTTAAAATTGTCAATACAACGGACAAAGATTTAATTATTCCAAATGTTCAAATAAGAACAGAGAGTCTTAACGACTATAAATTTGTCCGACCAGGCCGTGAATCGCGAAATGATAGGGAAAAATTGTCTAAAAATTTTCCGGAATTTGTAGAAGGAAAGTTAAGGAAATTATGTTCCGAATACATAGACGTTTTTGCATTAGAAACTGAGAAAATCAGTCCTAATAATTTTTATAAGCAAAAACTGAGACTTATGGATAGACAACCGATATATATAAAAAATTATTGAATACCACACTCTCATAAAGAAGAGGTGAATAGGCAAGTGGATAAACTCATAAATGATGACATAGTCGAACCGTCAGTTTCCAAATATAATAGTCCAATTTTATTGGTACCGAAGAAACCGTTACCGGGTACAACTCAGAAACGATGGAGACTAGTGGTTGACTATAGAGGAATTAATAAAAAGCTTATCGCTGGTAAGTTTCCACTCCCTCGAATAGATGACATTTTAGATCAATTAGGTAGGGCAAAATTTTTTTCATGCTTGGATCTGATATCAGGTTTTCATCAGATAGAATTAGAAGAAGAATCTAGGGACATAACGTCATTTTCGACTGAGAAAGGTTCCTATAGATTCAAAAGATTACCGTATGGTATAAAAATCGCACCAAATTCATTCCAAAGAATGATGTCGTTAGCTTTTTCAGGGCTGTCACCAGCCCAAGCTTTCTTATACATGGACGATTTAGTCGTCATTGGTTGTTCTACTGACCACATGTTACAGAATTCAAGAGAAGTATTTGGCATGTGCCGAAAATACAATCTCAAATTACACCCGGATAAGTGTTCATTTTTCTGTCGTAAAGTGACATTCCTCGGACATAAATGTACCGACAAGGGAATTTTGCCAGATGATAGCAAATTTTCGATAATTGAAAATTATCCTACACCGAAGAACGGTGATGAAGCTAAATGCTTTATTGCATTTTGTAACTATTACAGACGGTTTATACCGAACTTTGCAGAATCATCTCGGCATATAACTACATTATCTAGGAAAAATTTCCCTTTTGAATTGACTTTGGAATGTGAAAATTCCTTTAGGTACCTTAAGAATCAATTATTGGATCCAAGGATTCTAAAATATCCGGATTTTGACAGAGAATTCTGTATAACAACAGATGCTAGCAAAAATGCATGTGGGGCTGTTCTGAGCCAGGATTATAAGGGCATTCAGTTACCAATTGCTTATGCATCCAGATCTTTCACCAAAGGTGAAAGCAATAACTCGACAACAGAGCAGGAATTGGCTGCTATTCTTTGGGCGATACAATATTTTAGACCATACGTTTATGGTAGAAAATTTCTGATAAAAAGTGATCATAGACCACTAACCTATCTATTCTCGATGAAAAATCCATCGTCAAAATTGACGCGTATGAGACTGGATTTGGAAGAATATGACTTCGTAGTCGAGTATATCAGGGGAAATGAAAATTACGCGGCAGACGCATTGTCGCGGGTAGAATTCACGGACATTAGAAACATAGGTGTTAACAACATACTGAAGGTTAAAACTAGACTTCAGGCTGCAAATGAGACAAAAGTGTGAATACCAGAATAACGGGCACACGTAACGAATCGATAAATGTAAGAGTATATGAGGCAATTAATGCCCAAGAGTACAGAACAATGCCACGATTGCATTTTTCAAAGGATAAATTTACTATCCAAAGAGGAAAGTATAAACTTTCCGAATATAAGTTACATGACTTAGTTACTAACGGATTCGTTGACTTAGGTCGACTCTTTCCAAAGCTTGAAAAAATAGCTGGTAACGTAGGTCTGACAACTTTGCAACTGTCACTAGATGACAGTTTGATCAGAACCCATGGGAAGAATGACTTTATAAATAAAGGAAATAAAATCTTGCAAGATTTAAAAATATTACTCACTCCAGCATTAATGAAAATCGAAAACGATTCGGATAAATTAAAAATCATGCAGAAATATCATGATGACCCACTATGTGGAGGTCATCCGGGCATAACTCGCATGTTGCGAAAAATCAGATTGAAATATCACTGGAAAGGCATGACGAGGGATATCACTCTTTATATTAGGAAATGTGATAAATGCCAACGAAATAAGTCTAGATTCAAAAACAGGGAACCCTTAGTTTTGACACCAACTCCGGCTAAACCATTTGACATAGTTCTTGTCGATACAATTGGACCATTACCCAGATCGAATAATGGTAACGAATACGCCGTGACGATAATTTGCGACCTTACTAAATATTTCGTCGCCATACCTGTACCGAATAAAAGTGCAGACGTAGTAGCTAAAGCTATTATATAACACTTTGTACTTACGTATGGCCCAATGGGTAAAATACTCACCGATATGGGTACTGAGTATATTAACCAGGTTCTCCAGGAACTCTGCGAAATTCTGAAAATTGACAAAGCCACATCTACTGCATACCACCATAAAACAATGGGAACCATTGAAAGATCACATAGGACTCTTAACGAGTATCTAAGATCATATATTTCAAATGATAGGTCTGACTGGGACGAGTGGATAAAATTTTTTGTATATTGTTACAATACATCACCGTCAACAGTTCATGAATACTGTCCTTTTGAACTAGTATATGGGAAGATCCCTACCGATTTTGAATTTTTGGGCAATGGTAACATTGACCCTCTATATAATATTGACGCGTACCCGAAGGAAGTGAAGTATAGATTACAAACGGCTCACAAGAGGGCCATAGAGCGGTTACGCAAAGTTGACACGGGGGGAACATTTTAAAAACAACTCCAATGAGATAAGCGTATCTATTGGTGACCACGTACTAGTAAATAACGAGACTGGACATAAGTTGGACAAATTGTATAATGGACCATTTGAGGTAATTGAAGTAGATACTAGGAATAACGTTAGTATTAAGGATGACAATAATAAGTCATTCTTGGTCCATAAGAATAGAATTAGAAAATATTACTTTTAATATAAATATATTATACTTTATACTTAATTATATAAAGAAAAAAAGAGAAAACAAAAAAAAAGGGGGAAGGGATGGAAGATCCCAAACCTTTATTGATTAAATACATTTTTTATAAAATTAAGATTTATTATTAAGAATGATCAACTAATTATTGATCATTCTATTTCTGTAAAAGGGAGTTGTAGTGTGTTTGAAAAGTCATTACTACCATACCTTCTGTATGGCAGCTTAAATGGTAACGTTATACCATTCACACTTAATGATATCCACACACACCGAACTCAACCGTGTGAATATGTCTACTTGCATATTCACAAATGTAATAAATGACTTTGGTGGAATATGCAAAGGTAAGCATATTCCCATAAGTAGTTTTTTAAGCACCTAGCTTTAGGTAGAATTTTAAGATAATAATAAATAAAACGTACACATGAACGGTCGCACAAGCGGCTGTTCCAATCAAATTATAAACCTTTGTTATT
This sequence comes from Eustalomyia histrio, assembly GCA_949748255.1. NCBI lineage: Eukaryota > Metazoa > Arthropoda > Insecta > Diptera > Anthomyiidae > Eustalomyia > Eustalomyia histrio. Next base: position 103,041,680 of record OX456526.1, read on the forward strand.
AATTAGACTACAGTATATAATAGATGTACCCATTTCTGTATCATATTTATGTTAATAAGTGTACCAAGTATAGAGCCAAGGGTGAAATAGGTAAGGAATAAAGAAAATCGGAACAGATTGCCATATGCATGGAATTTTAAAATTTTGTTTGTGCCAGACTAATTCGTTGGCATTTTTATCAATTCTAAGCCAAACAAAAGAAGACCTGAGGGTCAATTCTCGTTCTGTGATAATGTGAAGTGAAACTTTTCACTTTCGTTTTCATAAGCACTTTTCACTCGAACTTTTCACAAATACATAATTTGCGATTTTCGTATGTATTATGAAAAAAATGTTTCATTCGCACTGTACCCATGAAACTTTTGTAACTGTGTTATCCAAAATTTAAAGCAAATGTCAAAACAGAGAAAAACATAAACAAAAGTGAATTAAGTTCGTAAAATTTATTTTAAATAATTATATAAAAATGTCTGGATTAATTGTATTATTGGATATTACTCCAAGAATTCGGGATGAACAAAGCTAAGACAATGATGTTACAAGCATTGCATTGCAGTGAATAATTTAATAATTTATATAAATTTTTTGAAAGTGCTGAGACGCATACTTCGTGATGGCCAAAATCCATTCTAGATGACAACCGACAAGCACTTCATGGATTTATATCGGCTTGCTTAAGTGAAGTCTAATATAACTTAAAGAAAAAAAAAACATTTCATAAAGAATATAAATAAACTATAAATAAATAAACCTTAAGTCGCTCCAATTCTTTTTCCATTTTTCACCGTCCTTTTGGGTCCCACTAAAACTGTTAAGGCTTGCCGCTAATTCGTTACACTTTTCGTCTCTAAGTTTGGCACCATCTGCAGTTACAAATCTGTAAATATGGGGTTAATAAAAGTGTGCTTATGGTAATTAAACTACGTAATTATCGTTTGCAATGTCCACATGCTTTTCTAAATAATTAATTAAATACTCCTTTTGGCTTTCGCTGGCACGCTTTCCTCTTACAACCTTCTCCATGTTTATTTCACTTATAAATAGTCTGTGTAAACAATTTTTTCATATGAAAATATTTTGACAGTTGTTTGCACTATTACACAAAACAAGAATCGTTAGTGCTGTGCAATCGTGAACAAAATCTTGTTTCGTTCCACTTTTTTTCATATGAAAACGTTTTGATATTTCTTTAGACTTTTTCACAGAACGCGAATCAAAAGTACTATGAAAACGTGAAAAAACTTTTCATTTCACCGTTTCACAAAACGAGAATTGACCCTCTGATCAATATTAAGTCCTTAGAAAGCTGATTTCCTATCGAAAATCGGAAATTATTCATAAATTTTAAAGAGCATCGAAAGTTAAATTTTGTTTTTTGTGGGTTTTAAATTAACATTGCAATATTTAGTTGATAGTTTTTAAAAGTAGACATGTATAGCTACATAATGACGTTAAGAGATTCATTCTACGATTTGTAATTTTTAATTTTAAGGCCAAGTAAATTATAAGTACAGTTTTACTATATTCCAAGTCGAAGCAATTGGATTATAAATGACACAATTATAGCGGAAACGATCAAATAACTCTTGCTTGATAATTTTATTATGAAATAAGTAAAGAGCTAACTATATTATACTTTTGGTAGCTTAAGCAAATGTGCGAATACATGTAATCAAATGTGTATGACTATATTGTACTTAACAAACTTTTCGTTAAGTTTCGTCAAGTGTCATTTGCTTAAGCAAACAGCGAAACTGAGCGCACTTTACTTAATGAATCATGTGTTTTTAGAAAAACTGTTTATCAAAAAAAAAAAAAAAACAAATTGCAATGTACGCGGAAAATATTTTTATAGAAAATTTAATTGAAAAGGTTAAAAAACAAACGTGCATGTATAACAAAAGGGGTAGGTTTTGTATTTATTTTTCGATTGAGATGCAAGCACTGTTGCATTTTTTAGTACTTTTTTATTTATGTTTTCATTTGTTTTTTTTTTTTAATTATTAAAAATTAATACAGATTTACTTGTTAATTGTAAAATATTTTTAACTTGTACACATAAAATAATATTTTTCGAAAAGATACATATATTTTGGAAACATAAGAAGAAAACAGATTTTGCAAAAGTACAAATGTTTGCAACCAAGTGTAGTAAGTATTTAAGTTTAAAAAGTATATTGTAGCCACCCAAAAGACTTCAATAAGTTGATTAAGCATTTGACAGAATTTTCGTTAATTTTTGACAGTAGCTTAAGTTAGCAAAAGTATAATATAGTTAGCCATTAAGGCGTTTAAAATATTATAACATTATTTTGCATCATCATGATTTTTTTTTGTTATTTTTAAACTATTTTAAGAACTAAGTACAATTAAGAATACCAAAAAGTTTTTTAACGTCTGACAATTAAAAACTATAAATGTTAAAATTAAAACATTGATGCTTCAGTTAGCTAAACACGTCCACTTTTAAAACTATCAACTAATTATTGCAATGTGAATTGAAAAACCCCAAAAATCTAAATTTAACTTTCGATGCTCTTTAAAATTTGTAAATAACTTCCGACTTTTTATAGGAAATCAGCATTCTAAGGACTTAATAGTGATCAGGTCGTCTTTTGTTTGGCTTAGAATTGATAAACAATACCAACGAATTAGTCTGGCACAAACAAAATTATAAAATTCCATGCATATGGCAATCTGTTCCGATTTTCTTTATCCCATACCTATTTCACCCTTGGCTCCATACTTGGTACATTTATTTAAATAAATATAATACAGAAATGGGTAAATCTATTAAATACAATGACCACTATTTTATTAAAAAATATAAAATACTAACAGCGGTATTCATAAAAATTTTAAACAGCATTTCAAATCAATTTTAAGCAAAATTTGTATTCATAAACGAATTTTAGCTTAAAATACCTTTTTTAAACCTTGTGTAAATAAAAGAATTTTAAAATTGGTTCGACCATATCTTAAACCTATTTTAAAATGACATTTTTGCTTTGTGTTTATTATCATGTTAAAAATTTTTGCAAAAAATTGTCATTTAATCAAAAGAAGATATTTGTTTTTGTTTAATAAGTAATGGACATTCTATATTTGATCAAAATAGTTGGTAAGAACCATTTTTATTTGAAAAATGTGATATTTTTAATCGTATTTTGTTTATAATAGAAACTATTGCCCAAATTTAAAAAAATTGTCAGACGAAAGTAACAAGAGCAGCGACCCGTTTTCAACTTCAGATAAAGAATTTAAGCAGAAATAATAATATTTTTGATATTATTTATTGAAAGTAAACTAGTGGTGTGTTGTTTAATCAAAACAAAAAAAAATAAAACCGGTTATTTGAATACTTTTTTATCCACAATAAAATCATTTTCTATGTAGCACTTTAACTGGGCATTTTGTTTTGACTCTTTTTATACCCTCCACCATATATGGTGAGGGTATATATCAGTTTGTCATTCCGTTTGTAATATGTCGAAATATAGTTTAAAACCCCAAAAAGTATATATATTCGTGATCCTTATGCAATTTTAAGTCGATTTAGCGATGTCCGTCTGTCTGTCTGTTGAAATGGCGATCACGACGCGAAGACGCAAGCGGGGGTGCCAATTTATACCCAGATTATTGAACATCCTCCCGAGCAGTTTGGTATTTAAAATGAGCGTAATCGGTTTAGCGTTTCAAAAGTTATGAGTGAAAATGTGAAGGTACCTCTAAATTATCCATACAAATTTGTACAATTTTTCTGTATCTATTTTAATTTTCTGTTAAGTAAAAATGTTATTAAGTCTTCTTCTTGTTCGACTATATTTATTGTCTTTAATAATATGAGAGTAATAACATTCTTAGAGCTATATGTGTGTTACTGTAATAACTAAGTTAACGTAAAAAGCAACATTGTTAAAGTCGCTAACAGAGCAGACCTCTGTAAATAACATTACTTAAACTAAACAAATAACATTACTAAAACTAAATAACAAAAGTTCTGTTACATAAATTGACAAAACATATTCACCATATTCATCCAAAATTTAGTATATACGTATATCATATTCAGCCCCTATGATTGCTGGAGGCTGGGCTCATATAGAATGAGGTAAGGTCCAGAGGAGCTGGATTGTCGTTAATACGTCCATTGATGATGTTTTTCTCGTTTTCGTATATTTGGCTGACAAGCAAACTATCGTGTAGCTCAAGTTTCTCAACAAATCTGGCTTGAAACGACATGGCGTACATACAGAAGGGTAGAACATCGGCATTTTCATAGACGTAACTATTGAAAAATCGTATTATGAAATTTTCATAATTTTTCCCGATGCATTTTCTTAGGATTTTCCATTTAAAATATTTCCAATACTTTTGCTACTATAGGAGATATAGTAAACCTGATTGGGTTTTTCTATTAAGCTTTGTTGGTTTCTCGTTTTATTCCATAAAATGTATTTTTTGTTTTTGTTACCAAAGACATTTATATCTAAAGAAATAACAAAATACATAATTGCTTTAGTGCCGCTACTTTTGAATAGGTATCGCTAAATCAACTAAAACAATACCCTGCCCCATGGCTAGGTCCAAAGAAATTGATATATATAAAGAAAAAGCAAAATGCATAATTGCTTTAGTGCCGCTACTTTTGAATAGGTGGCACCCCATGGCGTTATAGCCTTGTGTTTGCCGTAAATGCGAAAGATATGGAAATAAAAATACAAAATTTGATTTGTTTTAAAGAGACAAGGGATCTCAATTTATTTGATAAATAATTACCTTTTAATAAAATTAGCACGTAATGCTGTGACGACAGTTGAAACGAATTAGAAAGCTTATACAAAAAAAATATAGCAAAGGCAGCAAACAATGCTTAAATGGACCGTTAACGGTTTTACTCGTTAGAATCTAGATAAATACTGCCACCTATGTTATAAAAGAGGGGAGTAAAAAGAAGATTCTACCGAATAGTTAACCCTACAAGGGGTAGGGGGTACCAAAAGGGCACATTAGATATAATTAAGCAAAAAAGTAAGGCTTAGGTTTAAACATTGCCGGCCACCTTGCAACATTAAGAAATGTTGCAACAAAATTATATTCATAAAAATTCTTATTAAGTACTATAAAGGTAAATAAATTTTAAATTATTTAGTTCAGATTTATTATTAATTTTTTTTTTTTTCAAAAAACACTTAAATCTAATCGGTCAAAGGGACGATCCAGTGTAGACTGGTTTTACGACGACCGGTAAAGTAACCGGGTGATCCAAGGGGACCGGATGGACACAATGGTGCCGGATGGTCTCAAAGGAGCCAGTTTAATTTTAAAATGATTTTTGGTTGGCCAGTAATAACCCAGCCAAAAATAGTATACTAAGCTAATGGAAGCCCCGGGCTCGAATGTATTTTTCCCTTCATTACTTGAGGGGTAACCTCTGGTCCTAAGACCAAAACGACGCGACCCGAACGGTTAAAATTGGGGTCGGCGAGCTGAAACCCAGCAAAGTTTTCCTTTATTGTGTCCGAAACGGACTCCGAAGGAGTGTTTACCCCCTTCATTTTCGTCACCTTGGCTGTCACAGTAATCGTCTGCGAGGCATCATAAGTCGAGCAGACTGTAAAACGGCAGTATTTACTGTAATCCATGCTGGATACAGAAAGTCCAAGTGGATGCACTAATGACTCACAGACGTAACTAATGCCACAGCAAGGGTCCAAAGCTGCTCGGACCAGAATAAAACGGTTCGGCGTTTGGAGCTTCAGTATAAGTGTCGGCGAAAAAGTGACAACATGACGAATTGGGAGGGGGCAAGCCTGTGCTACGGACAACGCCGAAGGGTTAGCGGACGTAGTTTTCCTCGCTAAGTGCCTTTTAGAGTACTGTGCCGATTGCTGAGCATGTCTCTTAGTGACCAAAAGATTGGGCCGATCACCATGGAAAAGGATGTGGTGATCTCCATTGCACCGACGGCATTTTAGCTTGCTCGGGCAATCTTTGGAAACGTGAGAAAATGCCAAGCAACGACAACAATAACCGTGTAAAAGCACCTGTCGAAGTTTTTTCTCCACTCTGAATTTGAGAAAAGTTTTACATGCCCGTAAAGGATGTTTTCCGTCGCAAATTTTACACATCCGAACTTCTAAATTTTTGTTGGGTTCAACAATCGAGCCTGCGGTTCCATTAGCTTCCGAAAAAGATTCGGAAACCGACGATGGTGGTGGTATTACGTCTGATTCGGGCGCAACCGTTGGAGGAGGTACAACAACAGGAGTAGCAGTTTCCACTATGGCAGGTGTTGGAGTGGGTGCAGCCGAAGGGACTGCGGCAGAAACAGGTGCAGCTATCTCCATTGTTTCGTCAAAGTCCTCCAAAATAGCATCATCAAAAAGGGGTAATGCGTCCATAGTGCTAGGGAAAGTTATAGATTAGCAAATAAGAAAAAGAAGTTTTGATTAGTTGGTCAGAATGACCAGTTTTGCGATATGTCGCCTTACAACTCCATTCGCAGTGCGTACATTAACGACCCTAACATGACCGTCACTACCCGGATATAATTTTACGACACGGCCTAATCTCCACGAAGTTGGAGGTAACTGTTCGTACCGAATGACAACCAAATCATTCTCTTTTAATTCGCGTTCCGGAACACACTGATTCCTGACTTTCTCTAAGAAAAATCTTAAAATCCCTCTCAAGTTCACGTGAAGCACCAACGAAGTTCGTGCCGTTATCAGAAAAGATAGTATTCGGGCAGCCTCTACGAGAAATAAATCGTTGAAATGCCGACAAAAAAGTAGCCGATGATAAATCAGAAGTTGCCTCCAAATGTATCGCTTTCGTAGAAAAGCATACAAAAATACACACATAACCCTTGGTTATTCGGCAAGCCCTACCAGTAAAGCTCTTGATCTCGAAAGGCCCTGCGAAATCCACACCAATTGTGGTAAGAGGCCTATCAAGAGAAGTTCTCTCAGGGGGTAAAGCGGCCATAATCTGACTGCAAGAGCGCTTCTTGTCAAGAATGCACCGTTTGCAGCGACCAATTACTCCCCGAATTTTCGACTTAAGCCTGGGGACCCAATATTCTATGCGAAGTATTCGCAACATCAATTGATTTCCACGGTGAATCGAAATCAAATGAACAAACTCCGTTAAAAGCAGCGTAAATCTACTAGAGTATGGTAAAATAATGGGATGAGTCTCAGAATAGGTGAGAGAAGGTGATCTGACTAACCGACCATTAAGTTTCATAATCCCATTTTCGTCAAGAAAAGGATTTAAAGACACGAGAGTGCACTTTGGAAGTTTGGATTCAAAGGTTCTCCGTCCAAAAGGCATTTTTATTCATCCGAAAAGTGAAGCTTTTGAGACACCCTAGCCAAATGCAATTTTGTCCTTTTTAACTCGAAAGAGTTTTATTGACACACAAACGAAGACCCGCTCTATGGGCTGGATGACTATTATAAAAGAATCGTAAAATATATGATATTACACGAAGGGCTCTATCAAGACGAGAAAAATCCTTAAGAATATCCTCATAAATATTCCCTCCGCTTGTGTCCGTAAAAAACGAAGTATAAACTTGAACCACTCGACATTCAATGTCAGTGTCAAGACGAGAGAGATCGGCAGAATACCATTCAGATTTATCTCGTTGAAGCCACTGTGGCCCATGCCACCAAAGTGAATTGTCAGCCAGCTCCGATGGAGCAATGCCACGGCTGCCCAAATCGGCAGGGTTATCCTCAGAGCGAACGTGATACCAATTATGATGATGAATTCGACAGACCCTATTAGCAACAAATGTGGTCCAAGAACAAGGGTCTTTTTTTAACCATGAAAGGACTATCGTAAAATCAGTCCAACAATAAATTTGGTGAAGTCGAATATCAATCTCGCTAAGTACAGTCTTCAAAAGCTCAGAGGCCAAAATTGCACCGCAAAGTTCAAGCCGCGGAATTGAAATTGTTTTTATAGGGGCCACTTTCGTTTTGCAAGACAACAAATGTGTATGAATTTCACCGCTGGTGGACACGATGCGAATATATATCACCCCCGCGTATGCCTTTTCCGAGGCATCAGAAAAAAATGTAATTCGACGAAAGATTCAGGAGTATAATGAACCCACCTAGGAATTCGAATATTATTGACTTCGTGATATGAAGTTACGAATTTCCGCCAATTTTCCTCCGTGGAGCGGGGAAGTGAATCGTCCCAGCCGATATTATCCAGCCACACCCTCTGCATTATTATCTTCGCCACAATCACCACTGGACCCAGCCAACCAACAGGATCAAACAATTTAGCAATAGTAGCCAAAACTTCCTGTTTAGTATGACTCGATTTCTGTGAAATAGTATTCACCTTAAAGTAAAATGAGTCTAATTGAGCATTCCATTGAATGCCCAAAGTTTTAGAACTACTTGACTCAACAAAAGTCAAAAGCTTAGCGTCGACCAAATGTTTCTAAGTTCAAATTTTGCAATTAATTACCAAAAGTAACCATTTGTAGCTCATAATCTTTAACGTTCTCCGTCGGAGTATCTCTAAACAAGATTCGTTGAAATGGAGTATGAGCTGGATCACCTCTAATCTGCCTATACATTTGCGTGATATCGCAATTAAAAACAAATTTAAAAAGTCGCCAACGCAAAATTAAAAGAACTAAATCGTATGTTGGACCAACATAAAGGCAGTCATGTTTGACTAATTCCGTTCGACGTTTTGTTCGAAGCGTTAAAAACCACACTCAATTTGGTAGTTTTCCGTTCAGGTTTAACTACTGGATGATGTGGTAAATAGCAGGAAAAGGTAGTAGCGAAAGAAGGATTTAACACGAGTTTCATGTGGTCTAGTTGCAAATATTCCTTAACGACATTATCGTACACTTCCTTAAGTTCAGGTCTTCGCAGAAGCGATGATTCTGTCCTAAGATATTGCTTCAGGACGTTCGACCTTGACACACCTAAAGTCACCTGCTGAGAAAATTCAGGCTTAAAAGGAAGTGTCACAATGTAGCGTCCATCAGAACCCCGACGTGTTGTGTTCCTATAATTTTCCTCACAAATCTTATCAAAAGTCGATAAGATTTTTCGTTTAGGAGTTTCCTCAAGTTCCCAAAATCTAAGAAGATTTCTATTAAGACAATCCTCCTCCGAAAATTCGACCCGAGTAGAAAAAACATGCACTTGAGGTTGCAAAATTGGACCAGTGATAATCCAACCAAAGACTGTATTTTGAGCTAGCAATGAACCCAAAACATCCACAGGAGCTTCCCTTAAACAAATTCTAGGATAAATCTCAACACCAAGCAAAATATCAACAGGTCTGCTGTCACAATAATTAGAATCCGCCAAAGGAAGATTTGGCAAAATTCTCCTCATATTAGAAGGCAATGAAAAAGAAGGTATGTTCCCAGAAACATTAGCCAATACAAGAGCTAAAGTTTTCGCAGAAAAAGATCAATCAAGAGGAGAGCCAATTGTAATGGAGCAAAGTTTCTTTGACGTAGTCAATACTTGTTCCACGCCAGATATTTGCGCATTAGTAGTATGCGTCAAAATTCCCAAGCGATTTCTAAAGCGTTCCGAAATAAAGGTACTCTCGGAGCAGGGGTCAATAAGAGCGCGGGCAGGGTACGTCATACCCTGGTGAACTACGTTGACCATAGCCGTCCGCAATAAAACGGTCCTATTCTGAGAGGTATGAAATACTTGTCTAGTGGTAGGCAATGTGGAATTGCTACCATTAGAAGTGGACTGTATGTTTGAATCAATATGTGCAGGGTTGGGAAGACGAGTAGCCGTACCCGAACCCGCAGTTATACCAGACGAAGTATTTCCTCTATTCGAACTTTCATTAGAAGGAAAATCACGATGCAATAAAGTGGGGTGATGTTTATTACATTTCGAACAACTATGGGTGCTATTACAATTCTTAGCCTCATGTGTCCTCGAAAGACAATTTACACAACAATGGAACTTTTTCACTGTTGAATACCGATCCGCTTCAGATAAACTTTTAAATCTAGGGCATGAGCGCAAAAAATGCACCTGATTTCTTTATAAAATGCACGAAGTGCCTGTAGAAGTAGAGGCCGCGGTATGGTGCGATTTCACCTTTAATTCTGCAGACCATTTTAAAACGTGTGAGCCACGAAGATCGCGAGAACACTCTAAAGTGTCGATCCTTTCCGTTAGAAAGCGATCCAAATCACTCCAGAGTGACAAAAGCCTTTTTATCCCTAACGGACTGTTCCCAAAGGTTGACAGTGGTAGCAGGTAACCGTTGGATACACATAAAAACGATTATATGTGAACTTAATTCCCCCGACGCGGAAATGTCCAAAGTAGACAGGGCCGAAAGACAACCATTTATACCGCGCTGTAAAGTTTTCAACCCCTCATCAGTCTCCTTATCAAGAAAAGGGAGATCAAAAAGCAAAATGAGTTGATGGTTTACCAACCGACGTAAATTTTCGTACTTATCGGTCAAACTTTTCCAAGCGATATCAAATCCCCGATTCGTAAGCGGCGTTTTTGAAACGATATCCCGTGCATCGCCACTTGTTTTCTCCAAAAGAGCAAATAATTGTACAATTGGACTAAGACGCGAGTTATTAATGTAAACCGCGGTAAAAAGATCGCGAAAAGTGGGCCAAGAAGTAACTTTACTGTCAGAGACAGGGATATTGCACGGCGGAATGTTGAAATTTTGACAAAAATCATCCGAGTTAGCCAATAAAACCGGAGACTGATCGTTGGTTTTTGTGGTATCTTTGTTCCGCGGTTCGAAATTATGCAATTTTTCCTTAATTGCTGCTAAACAGCTGACGTACGCATTAAAGCTCGCGTCATACTTAGCTTCAGCCGCATCTACATCAGCCGGTTCAGTCGTATCCGCATTTTCCAAAAAACTTAAACACGATTTATAAGACGTTTTAACATGTTCCCATAAATCGCTAAGTTCTTTTCCGCGTATTTCGAGAGTGAACACCGTATGAACATTTTCCCGAAGTTCATTAAACTTTGCTTCGAATTTAATAAGAGCATCGGACTCTCTTATAAAATTATCCATAGCGTTATCAGACATTTTGTTATTCAAAAAGTTTAAAAAATTTTAAAATATTCGAAATAAGACCGAATTTGTTAATAAATTTAACAAATATGTCGAAAAAATTTTATTTCCAAATATAAAAACACAAACTATATATGTCGCGACTATGACGGCCTGTAGGGTGACTTTTTTTTGTTTACAAAAAACCAAACAAAAAAAAACCGTATGTAGGTATGTATGTTTGTGTGTATATGTACGTATGTAAATCACAGCTTATAAACAGAGCACAAAGAAAATATAAAAACAACCACTTTTTAATTTAACAAATGTTTTTGTTGTTTAAAAAAAAAAAATTTAATAATAAAGAAAAGCTCACCGTTTAAATACTTTTAAAAACAAATGCCGAAAATTTTCATTATTTAATTTACTTTAATTTCTTTTAAATAAATCTTTTTAAAAATTATTTTAAAAGAATTAAACAAAAAAAAATTTAATAATTTTAAAATAAACCTAATAAATAACTTTTAATTTATTTTTAATTTGCACTATATTTTTTTTCTTTTTCTTTTATAACTTGCCAATATTTCCAATAGCACAACACCAAAAAATTATTAAAGTACGCACCTTTTTTTATTTTGTTTTTCCTGAAGAAAAATAAATTCCAATTTTTTTGTTGCGGATGATGTTACTGATACCACCAATTGTTTTATTTCCACTTGTTAGGGAGAAAATCCGGTTCGAATGGACCAAATGTTTGCCGTAAATGCGAAATATATGGAAATAAAAATACAAAATTTGATTTGTTTTAAAGAGACAAGGGATCTCAATTTATTTGATAAATAATTACCTTTTAATAAAATTAGCACGTAATGCTGTGACGACAGTTGAAACGAATTAGAAAGCTTATACAAAAAAAATATAGCAAAGGCAGCAAACAATGCTTAAATGGACCGTTAACGGTTTTACTCGTTAGAATCTAGATAAATACTGCCACCTATGTTATAAAAGAGGGGAGTAAAAAGAAGATTCTACCGAATAGTTAACCCTACAAGGGGTAGGGGGTACCAAAAGGGCACATTAGATATTAGATTAAGCAAAAAAGTAAGGCTTAGGTTTAAACACCTTGCATTAGGCTTTCAATTAATTTATTTACCAAAAATATTAAATTAACTACAAACGTCAAATTCTAATGCATTAAGATGTTACTGGTGGACTTATTACATAATTTCAAAGTCAAATTTTCAAATGTTTGACGAAATAAAATGGTATTTTTTTTTGTTCCATTTGTATTTTTGAGAGTTGAGGGATTGGTAAATGTATATTTATGTTAATGTTTTCTTTCATAAAAAAATACACATGAATAAAGTGCAATATTGTGCTCTTAAACATCTAAATGAAAAATGATTTAAAAAATTAAGGTATAATATGCACATAAAACATATATTTATCATAGTTTTTGGCAAATATTCATTTATGTTACGAAGAAAATAGAAAATCAATAATACTCTACTGCATATTGCAGCACAATATGGCTAATGGAGACTAGCTCTGCAGCAAAATATGCCTAATGGGGAGAATGCACCTTCTGATGGGCCATCTATTGACAAATAGTTACAACTCATGTTATTTCTTTAACAAATTAATTTCTTTGTTGTATTCTCTCCATTAAACAAACACACTTAAATTTATTAAAGAAAGAATATTCGTTGCAACTATTTATCAATGCGTGGCGCATCAGAAAGTACATTCTCTCCATTAGGCATATTCAGCTGCAGAGCTAGTCCCCATTAGCCGGAACAAAATTGAGTATTTGACAAAAACTATGCTTTAAAATGTTTTTTTTTTTTGTGCAGTCCATGGTTAAAAAAACTAGTGAAAGTGTAAAGGTGCCTCTAAGTTGCCCATACAAATTTAGTACAATTTCATAGTAGCGACTGGTACATAACATACATATTTTCTCATATTTTTTCCACCAGTCGCTTAGCAGTAAATATTTTGTATTCACCTCAAACATTTTTTCACCACTAAAATTTTTTTCCACAACAAAAAATTTTTTCACCTAAAAAAATTTTTTTCACCTCTAAATTTTTTTTTTCCAAAAAGTTCTTTTTACATCTAAAAAAGTTTTTCACCTCAAAAAATTTTTTCACCTACATAATTTTACTTCAAAAGTTTTCTTATATTATTTGTATCAAAAACAGTAGAGAACATCTTTTTAGGATATTGGTGGAGGGTATTCAAAGATTCGGCACAGCCGAATTTAGCCCTTTTTTACTTGTTTTAATTAATAAACAAGTTTTAATAAATTTTTCATTTTATAGAAACAATATTTTCCTGAAAAACGAAAAAAACATAGAAACGAGTACCGTATATTTTAGTAATCATTGATTTGCATCATTGCAATTAATGTGATAAAGAAAAAGATAGTGTTGCCATCCTCAACATTAAATCGTTTATTAGTTAAAATACGGATTATGAACACGAATTTTTAATAAAAATTTTTTAGGCTTAAAATGTTTTTAACTAATATGTATTTGAAACTTAAATTAAGATTTTTTTATGAATACCGCTGTAATAATATTTCAAACCATTATCTTACTGTCCCTATTTTTATTCACATGCGACTATTGGAAATGGAAAATGTAAACTAAACAAGGTTAAACCAGCCAACAAAGAAGAATTATTTTTAACACCAACACCTGTCAAACCTTTTGATATAGTTGTTATAGATACAATTGGTCAATTAGCAGAGTTTAATTATGGGGAAAATTACGCATTAATCCTTATTTCTAACATAACAAAATATTTAGTAACAATTGCGATACCAGATAAAAGCGGAAATACTGTTGCACGCGGATTTTTTGAAAATTTCATTTTTATTTATGGTTCTATGAATATGATAAAATCAGATTTAGAGACAGAATTTAAAAACGAAGTTTTAAACGAACTATGTAAACGAAACGTTGGGAACAGTAGAACGTAATCACAGAGTCTTCAATGAATACTTAAGAGCATATATTGACAAAAATATTTCTGATTGGTATACCTATCTGAAATATTTTACATTTTTTCATAACACTACTTCAAATACAGTTTATGATAACAAATTTTCCCCATGTTAAGTTTTTTTTGGGAAAAATGCAACCTTGCCTAATGAAGCACTCAAAAAAACGATTGATCCAATTTATAATATAGAAAATTATTCTAAAGAAGTTAAATATCGTTTGCAAAAAAAAAACACACAATTTGGCAAATGATTTAAAAAGAAAACATAAAATGAGAAATAAAAATATTTATGATAAATTTGCAAAGCCTCTGGAATTAGAAGTCAATGATAATGTATTAGTTCAAAAACAACCATATGATAAAAACAAAAGTGTTTACGATGGTCACTATATTGTTAAAAGAATTGATGGTTGTAATGTAACACTATATGATAAAATAACAAATAAAGAAAAACCATTCTAAGAAATAGACTTGGAAAATAATAACAAATAAAAATAATTTATCCTATTATTTTCAAAAAAAGGAAGAAAATAGTGAAATGAAAATATTTGAAAATTTCGAAAAAGAAGAATTAGCAATTAAAGAAATATACTAATTACTTATGTACACTGAAAATTATTTTAATCTCATACTTCGTTCAAAATATTTAATTCTAATAATATTTTTAAGTAAAAAAGCAAGAATTAAACAAGAATGGTTCCCCTTGTTTACTTCTTCCTTTTTTAATATTGTTACGATTTTACCCTTTATAAAATCGTTGATTTATTTACCATTGAAATAAATCGAGTCCTTTCTATATTGCAAATAATAAACACCGTTTGAAAATATTTATGGCACTATTTATTTGTAACAGGTACTAAAATTACAGAAAAACACTTTAATAGCTCACTTAATTCACACGATGTAAGAGACTAAACGTTAGATACACTTTAGTTTTTAACACTTTAGCGTTTTATTTATAACTGAACTGCAGCATCACCAAGTACCCGTATTTACATGAGTAGTCAGGTATTCTAGTTATTTCCAGTTATTACTACACTAGATTTTTCCAGTTATCAAAAAATTTGCGTGATGAAATTTCTAGTGTTACAGAAATTTCTGTAACACTGCCGGCTTCTTAAGGATGTTCGTTCCAAACATACATAGCAATTCCTTTTCCATAGTTGGCTAGTTGCTCTAGATGCACAACCTTCATTTTGGAACTTGGGCCCTGATCTTTCTGTATTCTGTATACCACATAATTCAACCTTTTAATTACTCTATAGGGGCCGTCCCAATGCGTTTGTAATTTGGGAGATAGTCATTTTTTTCGTTGCGGGTTAAATAGCAGAACCAGCTGACCCTCATTAAATCCTTCAGCATTTTCTGCCCTATCGTATCTCGCCTTCATCTTATCGCTGACTACAGGTTGGTTAAAAAGTTCCTGCGCTCGAAATGAAAGAATACTGTTTTTGTTACGAAATATATTTTTTTATTCAATATGATCTCCTAGAAGCTCAATACACTTGTTCCAATGATCTTCCAATAATTTTATCCCATCCCTATAATGGTTTTCCGGAAGCTCTGCAAAATAACCGTCTACGGCTGATATGGCCTCTTCATTCGACGAAAAATGCTTTCCACGAAGGAATTGTTTGAGATTTCTAAAGAGATAGTACTCACTGGGAGCCAAATCTAGTGAATATGGTGGATGTTCAAGCAATTCGTACTTTAATTCTTTGAATTTAGCCATCGTCAAAACACTTTTGTGAGCAGGTGCATTGTCTTGATGAAAAATTATTTTTTTCTTCTTTAAACCAGGTTTTCTCACGAATTTTTTTTATCCAGCTGATCCAAAAGGCTGCAATAATATTCAGAGTTGATTGCTTTACCTTTCTGAAGATAATCAATCAACAAAATTCCTTTTGCATCCCAAAAAACTGATGCCATAATCTTCTTTGTTGATCTTTGTGGCTTCACCTGCTTTGGAGCTGAACAACCAGTTTCAGTCCACTGTAAACGTTCTTGTTTCAATTTAGGATCATGGTGGTAGATCGAAGTCTCATCCATAGTTATAAAACGACGCAAAAAGTCGGTTTTATTCGGCTTAAAACGCTCCAAATAACGCTGAGAAATTTGTTTTCGATCCAGTTTTTGTTGAATTGTTAATGTGTGCGGCACTAACTTTCCAAACAGTTTTTTCATACGTAATTGTTCATGTAAAATATGGAGTACTCATTCGTCTGAGATGCCTATGGCTTTAGCAATTTGACGCTTAGTCAAACTTAGATCTTCACTTACCATATTATGTACCTGCGCAATGATTTCTGCTGTGGTTGCAGTTTTTGGTCGTCATTCGCGTGGATCGTCTTTAAGGCTGGTACGACCACGTTTAAATTCACCAGCCCGAAATTCAACGGTGTGTTTTGAATGTGAGGACTCCTTATACACTTCTAACAATTGTTCATAAATTTCCTTTGCTTTTAAACCCTTCAAAACAAAGAATCTAATGACTGCACGATATTCAATTTTTTCCATATTAAAAAAAATCAAAGACACGTCATCTTCAAATGGCTTGTAAACAAAGAAAGAAGTGACAGAATGACTTGCAACTTTGCATGTGTTCTCAGGACAGTTATACCAACTTGAGAAAAAAAAAGTTTGGAGCTAGAAGTGCCATCTCTTGGTGAGCGTACTAACTTTTCAACCAACCTGTATTTTATTTCGATTGCGAACAAACTCATGAAGCTCGTTAAGGTCTTCTTGCTGCTGGTAGCGTTGTCGTTGTCTTTATCTATAGAGGCGGGCTAAACACCAAATTTTAAATCGCCAGGCATATTAAGGTTCCGTTTCGAAAATGATTTTTGCAGGTGTCCGGGAGGTGGAATCGTGAACAGCCGATCTGTAAGTCAGCAGAAATTTTGTGGATGTGTTTGTCCCACTCCTTCTGATTTGTACTGACCACTTTTCTTAAGTATTCCTGTAAAGTGCGATTGAATCTTTCGACCATGCCATCAGATTGTGGATGCAGCGGGGTGGTTCTTGTTTTTCATATTCCATACAACTTACACATTTTTTTTAAGATAGAAGATTTAAAATTCCTTCCCTGGTCAGAGTGTTATTCTAGTGGAATACCGTAGCGGCACACCCAGTTGTTCACAAATGCGCTTATTACCGTTATGGGGTCCTGGTTCGGTATAGCGTATACCTCAGGCCATTTACTGAAATAGTCGATAGTAGTAGGGAATTGGGGACTCATATTGATATAATTGCTTTTTGATGTTGACACAAAATGCTTTAATTGCCTTCATTTTAGCTGAGGACTCATATTGATTTAATTGCCCTTCATTTTTGATGTTGACACAAAATGGTTTAATTGCCTTCATTTTAGCTGAGGACTCATATTGATTTAATTGCCTTCATTTTAGCTGAGGACTCATATTGATTTAATTGCCTTCTAGTGTGGCCGTCGGTTGTATGCTTATAATATAAAAGGGTTGTAATACAAAATTTTTATGATCAAGTGAAAGTCATTGATCTACATATTTGTTTTTGATCTTTTTGAAATTATGTGGTTAGTGTGGCCGTCGGTTAATTCTTTTTTATCTCTTGTTATACCCTCCACCATATATGGTGAGGGTATATATCAGTTTGTCATTCCGTTTGTAACATGTCGAAATATAGGTTTAAGACCCCATAAAGTATATATATTCGTGATCCTTATGCAATTTTAAGTCGATTTAGCGATGTCTGTCTGTCTGTCTGTCTGTCTGACGCGAAGACGCAAGCGGGGGTGCCTATTTTTACCCAGATTATTGAACATCCTCCCGAGCAGTTTGGTATTTAAATTACATAAATTGACAAAACATATTCATATTACAGTTCATGCAAAATTAAGTATATACATATATCATCTTCAGCCCCTATGGTGAAGGGTATTCAAAGATTCGGCACAGCCGAATTTAGCCCTTTTTTACTTGTGTTTTTTTTTCTATTCTTTGGTGGTATATACATTCTACATGTGGATGTTTGCTTATAATGTAAAAGTGGTGGTTATACAAAAATTGTCATGTGCATGATTGTCTAGGTGTTAAGTAACGAGGGTCTTTGTTGTTAGTGTTGTCGTCGGTCAATTCTTTTTATCTCTTGTGTGTTTTTTTTTCTATTCTTTGGTGGTCATTGATCTACATATTTGTTTTTGTATTAAGAGGAAATTTGCATTAAGTGAAAGTCATTGATCTACATATTTGTTTTTTGTATTAAGAGAAAATTTCCATTTTTTCTTTCTTGTGTTTATGTTCTATTTTTGTTTTTATTTTTTTTTGTGTTTGGTATATACATTCTACATATAAATGTACAAGTAGGGCATAAATTAATTATTTATTAATGTGACATTTTCATTAATCTACAAATTTTTATGTTTTAATGAAATTCGAATCTGTGTTTGTTTGTTCGGTTTTGTTTCTTGTAATAAAGCGGTAATTGGAATCTGTTAGTGTTTTGTTTGTTTGTTTAGTTGTGTATAATAAAAAACAATACTATAAATTAGTTTTACATGTATTTGGTTTTATTTTACTTTCTTTTAAATAATTCTTAAATTAAAATCTCATTAAATATTTCTTATAAATTTAAATACGTATAATATAATAATTTCGGTTATTTTTTTTTATTTAATTAAAAATTTAGATGTTTATGATAGAGATTTATAAGATCGTTGACTGAATTTTCTCTAAATTTATAGATGATGCAACTACATGTATCAGGTCCTTCAGTACATCTGTCGTCAGACCATATGCAATCCTCAAAATGCTCTCCATGCGCTGAATTAAGAATTCTTTTATTCTCATATAATTCGAAATAATCAGCGTTCTTTAAAAAGAAGTGTAAATCTTCTAGACATATAAACTCCTTATATTCATTAAGGAATTCTACAATTTGTTCCCGCATTGACATCTTAATCGTCTGAATCGTTCTTTCTTTCTGAATCCAGAAATTATTATTATTTATTATACCCTCCGCATTTATAATGTGAATATTTAAACTATTTGACAATACAATACTATGAAAACAAAGTGAGCAATTTATTGTAATATCTTTAGGATACATTTCACAATATTTTGAAATAAAGAGTGAAGAATTAATCCGTCTTTGAAAAAAAAAGAGAAAACTAATTTATTCCTCTTTTCATATTAGTCCATGCAATTTATTGTAGTAATTTTAATATATAACAAGAAGTTAATTTAAAATTTAATTCATGTGAAAGTTTTATTCTTAACAAAGTCTTCAAAGAAACAACAACCATGAGCGCTGTATCAAAATCATTAATAAACAAATTTGATGGCCTCAACAACTAACCAATTCTCCATATTAAAGATATGGAGGATCTTAAATTATACAAAATATTGAAAGCAATTAAAATGCAAACGAAATATGGGGAAAGTATCCAGATTGAGGGAGAAAATTGTGTCATCTTTCTGCCAAAAAGATTTAATGCTATAACTGATGATGAGATAAAGGAGTTATCATCTGGCAATTACTTCATCAAAAAATTACCTACAGTAGACGATAAACACTTCCGATTAGAGTTGGAGTTATTTGATATAAATGAATATATTGTTCCTGAAAGTGGCAAATATCCGCTTTGGAGATGAAATTGTAAATTTGTATTAAACAACGAGAAATAAAAATATTAAAATACATTGAAAACAAAAAGAAAAAAAAAATGCGTTTTTATTTATTAATAATTTCATACAAAAATTTCAGGCATAAGTGACCACAATTAAATGAATTATATTTTTGATGCCTTCTATAATAGTACACTATATTTGAGCCCAAATATGCTACTAATTCAAGTGGTGGCTGCAAATTTCCAAAACTATCAAAGTACTCCTTATGATATTTATTTTTGTAGTATGCTACCCAATGAGTGCCTGCTCCAATTGAGGAATCCAGATTAACAATGCCACATTCTATTCGTCGAGGATGTTTGGGGAGTGAATCTCTCATAAAAATACCTCTAAAGTGTGGAATATGTGTGGTAAACTTAATCAAATCGATATCAGTAAGTGGTCTTTTGGGGAGCATCTTAATTAGTTTTTTGACATTTTATCGAATACAAGACCATACCCCTTCTTATATGGTTTAAGATAAAGACCCTTTCCCATTGCTATAGCCTCCATTTTCTTATTATGTCTAGTAGACTCTTCGAGTTGTTTCTTAGCATCTTTTGCAGCATTAATAGCTTTAACAATAGCTCCTCCACCAGATGACAGACCACCTAAGGTCCCTAAAGCAGTTAGTATTGGCACTAATGGTAAGAACCCTCCAACTTTTCGTACATTGATAATGCGAGGTATAACAACTTTTGATTTTTTTCCTTTCAGCGATTTATTTAAAACTTTACGAGCAATTTTAATTGCGTCGTTTATATCTTTGGGTTTTTCTTTCTTTAAAGTTGCCGTAGCCATTCGTATTGCTGTGCCAAAAATTTTCTTTCCAAATTTATTTTTTGACTTTAGACCCATGCCGAGTTTGACTTTAGCCTTCATGGCGTTAGTTATAAAATATGAGTTTGTTTTTTCTCCAATACTGCTGTCTTTCGATAAAACTCGTTCCCAGGCTCGATTTACTGATTTCCTTATTTTGAGAGTAAGCAATATCGTGCTCTCTGCAAGCAGCATCCAACGGATTTATCCCCTTATCACCCCTCTTTAAACGTTTTTCTAGCTTAGTACCTGGTCCACAAAATTCATAACCCGGTAAATGAAGTTCAAATGGTAGAGAATTTATTACACTATCTACTAATCCACTCCCAGTGACAGAATGCATATGATTGATAATTCTATGATATTGTTAGACCTATTTATATAATCTGGAAACTAATTAAAAGGGAAATTTAAAACTTTGGTTTTAGTTGTTAAAATGCGGTTGACCAAACAACATAAAAATATAGTTGTTAGGAATGTTGATTCCTCAACAAGTACAGATATGAGAAGAAAACACAGTTCTCTATTGCCAAATTCTATAAGAGCACTTATAGTGGGACCTTCGAACTATGAAAAGACTAATGTAATGATTAGTTTGATTGAAAGTCCTAATGGATTAAAATTCGAAAACATCTATTTATATTCGAAATCATTATTTCAACCTAAATATGAGTACTTAAATAAACTCGTATCAACGATTAAAGGAATGGGTTATTTTACATTTTCTAACAATGAAAGTGTTATTCCACCAGATGAAGCCAAAAATAACTCAATAATTATATTTAAAGACGTTGCATGTGAAAATCAAAATAATATACGTGCATACTTTTGTATGGGTCGTCACAAAAATGTGGATTCATTTTACTTGTGTCAACCTTATACCCGAATACCTAAACATTTGATACGAGATAATGCCAATATGATTATAATGTTTAAGCAGGATGAAATGCATATGAAACACGTCTAGAGTGATCATGTTGGAATGGATATGTCCTTTGAACAATTTCGTAAAATATGTCAAGAATGTTGGAGAGAAAACTATGGATTTTTAACAATATGTAAAGATGATAACTTAAATGCTGGTCGATATAGAAAGACATTTAATGTTTTCATTGAAATATAAGGATGTTGGAATAATATGATGATATTAGTAAAGTTTGACCTCTTGAATCGATAGGATTAACAAATTAAAAACATTTAAATAATTACATCCTTTTATGAATTCAGCTGATTCCAAATAAGCTTGCTACATTTTATGGTCTGTTTCTGATCTATTCCTGGTCTGTTGCTGATCTATTCCTGGTCTGTTTCTGATCTATTCCTGG
This sequence comes from Eustalomyia histrio, assembly GCA_949748255.1. Classification (NCBI taxonomy): domain Eukaryota; kingdom Metazoa; phylum Arthropoda; class Insecta; order Diptera; family Anthomyiidae; genus Eustalomyia; species Eustalomyia histrio. The sequence continues at coordinate 103,063,530 of OX456526.1, forward strand.
TCTGTTGCTGATCTATTCCTGGTCTGTTTCTGATCTATTCCTGGTCTGTTTCTGATCTATTCCTGGTGTGTTTCTGATCTATTCCTGCTCTGTTGCTGATCTGTTCCTGGTGTGTTTATGATCTATTCCTGCTCTGTTGCTGATCTGTTCCTGGTCTGTTTCTGATCTATTCCATGTCTGATATGACTGAAGTGTTGAAGGAACTGGTCAAGGTAAGAAATGCTTTGAAATTTCGAAGCATAAAAATGGGTGAAGCTAATACTCATGAAAGACTACAAAAAACATTTAAGCCCATAACTAACCCGCTGAAAGAATTTATAAATAATTCTTCTAAAGAAAAGAGAATTTCTAAAGATGAAAAAGAAGAAATTTAAAAATGAAATAAAAAATGAAATAAAAAATGAGACGAGTTTATCGTTTAGAAAATTACCAATGAAACTGGGGACAAGTACCCCAAAGAAAGATTTTACGAGTGATGAATACAAAACAATTGATGAAAATGATGATGATGATATTTACTATCAAACTGAATCCCCCGTTGATGTTACAAACTATACAATAATAAACTCACTCGATTTATCGCATTTAGCTCGAAAAAATGAACTGGAAACGCTTTATGGTCCTCACAAAGATTCGAATGGTGAGTGGAAATTTGGGAATAGCTACATTAAGTTGAGTGATGATAAAATTATGCTAGGAAATCAAAATTGGTTGCTAACACCAGGTTTGGTTCAGTTAATGTTTTATAAAACTCCAAAAAATTATGATAAAACAGAATTGGAGATTTACAAAAAGATTTTAATGGAGACAAATGCTCACAAAAGAGACTATAAATCAGACCGACAAATTAAAGGGACAAGGGCCTACAAATATGTAAACATTATCAGCAAATTATTTAAAAATGACAAAACAGGAAGTGGTCTAATGAAATTAAATTCTAATAAACCTAATTATGTATATTGGAATGATCCGAATGAGTTAGTTGACCGCCTCAGATTATTAATCGCCTCTCAATCTGCTGGTCATAACAATCATAACAATGAAATTGTTTCTATTATCGAAGAACTGCAGGAAGCTGATATAATATTATAATATATATAAAGTTTTGTGAGTTAAGGATATATATTGAAAATGTCTTTCGACAAGTTCGGACACTATTACAATTCTAAGCTGAACTATAATAAGATAATAAGAAAGAATGATTCGAAAATATTTGGCCCCATTTTGGATAGCGATAAGAACTTTAATATCCAAAACAAAAGAATTAAAAATGTTGCGAGCCCTGTGGAAGAAAACGACGCCGTCACAAAAGACTTTCTACTCTTACAAGTCAACAAAATGCAGACAGACATACTTTTGAATATAGATAAAAATAATGATGTAGTATATAAGAAAATTTCTGATATAAATCATAATCAAAAATCGTACTTTGACAGAGAACTTGAGTTGTTGCGTCAACGAATTAAACTTTTGCAGAGTTTACTACTAAAATTGATGCCGAGGGAAGATGTGTTACATATGATGTCTAACACTGATAACATAATAAACTAATATATGTTGTCGATAATGAATACAAAGAGAATTCTGGTAAAAGAGTTGCATAAACAGGCTCGAAAAAATTTTAAGCGTTGGAGAGTTGTAATGAAAGTCATTGATGATTTATGGCAAGCAGATCTAGTTGAAATGGGTAATTATTCATCGGATAACAAGGACTATCGTTATCTGCTAACGGTCATTGATACGTTTTCAAAATATGCTTGGGCAGCACCTCTCAAATCTAAAAGTTCATCGGATGTTTGCAAAGCAATGGAAAATATATTGAATTTGGGTCGTGTGCCAAAAAATTTACATACTGATGATGGCAAGGAATTCTTTAATAAAAACTTTAGTAAATTGATGAAAAAGCATAATATTAATCACTACTCAACGTATAGTGTAATGAAAGCGTCTATTGTTGAACGATTCAATAGAACTCTTAAAGGTATGATGTGGAAGGAATTTAGCTACAACGGATCATATCATTGGATTGATTTATATAAAGATTTAATTGATGAGTACAATCACAAGATTCATCGTACCATAAAAATGGCACCCATTAATGTTAATTCTACGAATGAGAAAATGTTACTAGACACAGTGTATAATCACTTGAAAATGTGCAAAATTTCATGTTGGAGATTCGGTACGCATCAGCAAATATAAGCATATTTTTGTAAAGGGATACACACCTTACTGGACAACAGAAATTTTTAAAATCAAATCTATAAACAACACTTATCCAGCAACAAATATTTTGGTGGATTACGAGGGAAATAGAATTAAAGGTGCCTTCTATGATGAAGAACTCTCAAAAACTCGACTGCCTAATAAATATCTTGTTGAAGAAGTTATTAAAACTAAAGATAATAAAGTATTCGTGAAATGGTTGGGTTTTTCAAATCAACATAATTCTTGGATAAATAAAAATGATATTTTGTAATGTGTGTGTGTGATTACTTTTACGACTATAAAATTAAGTATAAAAGGATTAAATGTTTTCTCCACTATTTTAGTTGAATAAAAAACTTTAGCTTGATAATACATTATATTTATATATTAGCAGGAGGAGAATGGATAAGATTTTTAAGAGCTCTGAGATTAAATATGAAAAACTAAAGTATTGTAATTATTGTGGTAGTAATGATCACAATGAAAATAAATGTAATCAGAAGAAAGATGATAATAAAGTTAATAAATGAGAATCTTCTGGAAAGAATGTTAAAATTGATATATATATAGGTATATACTACATGTACTTTAAGTATTGATATAAAATTATCTAAAATAAAGAAAAAAGCAACCCTTTAAAAAAACAATATTTTGTTTTATTTCCTACATTAGCCATTTGGTAAGCAAAATGTCAATTACACTAACATTGAGCGGAAACTCCTCAAATTTATCAGCAAATTACTTTCCTCCAATAAATTTAAACGGCGATTACGAGTGTGCTCTCGTAGATTTTCACACATACAACAGCATACCAAATGTGGACAAATACAATAATTTGTTTCACATTGGTAGTAAAATTATTACAATACCTATTGGATCCTATGAGCTGAATGATATTGTTGATTTCATAAAGGGGGAATATGAGAAAGATGGGTTGGGGAAGAAGAAAATTATTATAGAAGCTAATAACAATACAATGCAAGTCAAATTGTATAGTTCCGAAGATTCGATATACTTTAACAAGAAGAATTCGATAGGAAAATTGTTTGGTTTCAATAAGCATGTCCTCTCTCCTAATGTCCCCCATTTCTCAGATCTACCAGTAAATATTTTTAAGGTAAATCTCTTGCGGATAGAATGTAATATTGTGGTAAACACATATATAAACAATTCTCATGCACATACATTACACGAATTTGCAATAAATGTTCCACCTGGCTATAAAATGGATGAAATACCTACAAATCTCATCTATTTGCCAGTGAATTCCAAAGAAGTAAGTTCACTAACACTACGGATAGTTGATCAAGACGGTGATTTAATTAATTTTCGAGGAGAAGAAATTACTATTCGATTACATTTAAGGCCAAGAAAATAATGATAATTTACAACAAAGAAATTCTCTCAAATAGCATTCCTGTTCTGCATTCCGAATCTGTTTGTTTGTTTGTTCGGTTTTGTTTCTTGTAATAAAGCGGTAATTGGAATCTGTTAGTGTTTTGTTTGTTTGTTTAGTTGTGTATAATAAAAAACAATACTATAAATTAGTTTTATGTATTTGGTTTTATTTTACTTTCTTTTAAATAATTCTTAAATTAAAATCTCATTAAATATTTCTTATAAATTTAAATACGTATAATATAATAATTTCGGTTATTTTTTTTTTTTTATTTAATTAAAAATTTAGATGTTTATGATAGAGATTTATAAGATCGTTAACTGAATTTTCTCTAAATTTATAGATGATGCAACTACATGTATCAGGTCCTTCAGTACATCTGTCGTCAGACCATATGCAATCCTCAAAATGCTCTTTTACAACAAAAATTTTTAAACTTTAAAATAAATGAAGGCAATTTTCCATTTTTATTATCTTTATTAAATATTTAGAAAATACACACTTAAAAACAATGTCTTAAAATTATAAATAAAAATATGTATTCTTAAAATAGAAAACTAAAATACCAGTGTTTTATTTTGCTTAATAATCAAAAAATTTTAAGAGAAAAATACAAAATATTTATTTTTCAAGAATCTCTTTTAATCTTAAAATTATTAAATTATATTACAAAATATACATCAAATTTAATTTAAAGCTATTAAAATACAATGTTTTATTCCCTAATAATTGATGCTATTAAATATTTTATCCTCAGAATCATTCTGGAATTGTACTAAGTCAATATTTACTCCCATAATAGTATTATTTCCATCTTCATCAAAAATATAATTCCTATTGCTACATTTTAGACATTCATTGTCAGGGGTTTTATTATACTGATCATATTCACAATGCCCCCTAGCGACTGTTTGAACCTGATTGTTCATAATTATTCGTTTTTCATCCTTATAACTTAAAACGATTTTATATAAATTTATTGTAAAAACATTATGCAATCTAGATGCAAATAAACACATATTATCGCTTAAGATTTTACGATTAAATAAGGCAGTTTTATAATCAAACATACAATATTTATTTAAAGCAGACTTCTTAACCCCCTTTGCCTTTTTAATTTCCTTGTTGTCAATAGTTTTAATGGAATACATTTTCGATCTAAGACCAACAAATTCAGTCATAATAGTACCATTATTCTCATCTTTCATTTTACCCAAAACTTTTTTATTCATTAACGGTATGTCGTAAGGATTATTAACGGGGTAATCTGAGGTATCAAATTCAGACAACAAATCATCAAGTATATCTTTGTAAAAATCTTCAGTTTTTATTGAATATATAAATGAATCGGTGTCCATATAATTGAGAATTATATTTTGACCATATTTTGACTTCATTATCCTATAATGAAAATCATACATTTTCCATTTAGATAATTCTATGTATATGGGCTTATCGTATAATATATCAACTTTACCCATCTGAACTGCAAATAAGTCTTCAGAAAACTTTGAAATGCTTTTAAAATTGGGGCGAGAAACAAAATATCTTGCACCTCTACGATTTCTATTTTCACTCTCCCAGTTTCTTGTGATTTTGACATCCACCCTTTTCTCAACATTTTCCATGGTCTTCCCATAAACAGCGTTATTTAAAAGTTTGAAAAAGTCTTTTTCAAATGTATTTTGAGCCTCTGCTCTATGTTGTGTATTTAAGTTTATATATTTCTGAAGCCATGGTGATTGATTGAATTTTATTCCCCTATGATATTTTGTACAAATTAAACCATTTGCAAGGCATTGTTTAAGGTTTCGATAATGAATCTGATATTTTGTTTTATTAGTCAAATCTGCAATAAGTTTTTTGCATTTTGAGTTTCCAACTACTTTATTTTCAGGAGCAAAAGGAAGATCATTATGCAGTTTATGAAGAGAGTGTGGATATTTTAAATCAACTTCTAAAATGTAACCGACAGGAGAAGTATCAGATATTTTATTTGGATTAAATTTCTTTAAATCGTCCTCGCCAAGCCACTCAAATCCCCCAGCTGGAAGATACTGTGACATTGCCCATCCATATAAATTATTTGCATCTAAGTAAGCTAAATATTCAGATGGTTTACTACTATCATAATCATCTAAATATATATTATTGGCTTTGGCATGTCTCTGTGAACATTGTACGAGACCACCCCTTATTCCCTTTTGTATAAACAGATGCATATCTTTATCTGTGAATAATTCTAATTCCTTCTTTGTCGTTTTAAGCATTGCATCCCATGAAAGACCTGGGGCGGTATAATAATGATTTGGATCTAACTTATATATGGATTTGCAAATTTTTCTAAAGTTTTGAAATATATCTGCCAATAAAAGCACATCCGTTTTTAAATACAATTTTGTATAATCTAACATATTTTTACATCTAAAAGTATTCCAAACATTTTTCGCGTGTTCATAATCTTCTTCAGAACATTCTGCGTCAATTAAAACATTAAAAAACTTATCTCGACTGGGGAGCTCAGTTTCATTGAATCTTTCCACAGAATCCATATAAGAGTATGGAAAAACACCTTTTCTCCTAATTAGATTAAAATGATTTTCATCAGAGAAATTTTTGCGGACAATATTTAAATCCTCAACACGTAAATTTTTTGCTAGGGAATCTAAACTTGAAGCCATAAATCTGAACGAATCCAGAAATCTTATTTCGAATTTTTCCTTAGTCGAGTTTTCTTGAAAAGGTAGATATATAGATAAAGATATATATAATTCCTTGTTGAGAGGAACTACACGTATATCACTATCTGGAATACTATTTAAATATTTAAAGAACATATGACAATCATATGAAGAAAAGTTGTGAAAAAATACTGGAATAAATTTAGGTTTTCTATATTTTAAATTACAATCATTGTGAGCAGGGCCTCTAAACTTGCCAGTAAAATGACAGTGATCTTTAACTTTGGATAAATATATCACCTTTTCACAAATATGACAAATATTAGATGAATTATGAAAAATTATATCATCTTCAGTCATTATTATTTCAACTTCTTTGTAAATATAATTTTTATAAATGTCTTTTAAGTCCTCAACTAAATCTTTAACAAAAACATTAGGTGCGTCATCTCCAAAATAAATTTTAAACTTGTCTAAATTATCATTAAAGCTACATTTTATAAAATAACTAAAAGCACATGGAATATATCGTTGTATTTTTGTAGTTTTAGTACTAACCTCTTCACTTATGCTACTTAAAATCGATTCAAAGTCTGCATAGACTGTAAACGGAACATCTAGTTCCTTATGAGCATTCGAATATTTTAGAACAGCATCAGCTCCTTCTGGCATCCTTGTGCAAACTTTATTGCAAGTTTGTTTATGAAGTGATAAATCTCGTTGACTATATTTGTAAGTAAGGCATGCATTACATACAAATATTTTTCCTCTGTGTCCAGTCAAACTGCTTCGAATAAACCTTTTATTTAATAAAAAAGAACAAACAAATTTGAAATATTTCTTTTTTATAAAGTGTTACTTGTATTTTTGCTACTAACCTTGAAATATCACTTATAACGATGTAATGCGACCTTTCTTCCTCTATGAGAAGCAGGAGGTTTATATGATATTTCTTCTCCTCCTTCGTTAGATAGTAGGGTCCGACTATATTTTTCTCTTCATATCCGAAGACGTTGACACTTATATCTACATTTTGCCTTTCAAAGTCTTTAAGCTTTTTAGACTTAATGGAAAGGTGAGGTTTGAAAAGTTTAATTGCAAATTGTTTACAATTATTATGTCGGCAGAAATACTTTTTATGTTGTAGGATGAACATTCCGTTTGTTGACAACGAGACAATTCTTTTTCACAGTACAATGAAGCAATTAAACACCATTTGAAGCAGTAGACATCATCATTCTGGATATTTATAAATGCCCGCTTTCTGACTAATTCTTTTGGCAGAGGTATATATTGTGATCCTCTTATAATATTAACTTCATTCACATTAATATTTAAAAATTTTATGGTAACCAGAGACCATCCACTATCCCTTTCTTGGAACTCAGACATTTTATTTCTAATTTCATCAATTTTCGAGTCATAGATATTATTCAAGTCATCGCTTAAAGTGACCATTGCCATTTTTGTTGAGTGAGTCATTGTAGCTGCAACCATTTCTTGCTCGCTTATTTTGATATAATCACACACAAGCTCCATATTGAATTTAAAGGATATGTGTTTAGCTTGACAATCCTTTAGGAGTTCTATTAAAATAGATTCCTCTTTTTTGAAAAATTCCTCGGGCATGAGAATTTCATCTTTTTCATTTACTAGCATATAAATTGCTATTCGTTCACTATAATCACTGCTCCTTACAGTGAGTCTAGGGTTAATTGTCTTCATCCCACAATTGCTGCGATGTTGTAGTGTTCGCAAGTGTTGGCTATAGAGCAATTCCATATGAAAACGATCAAAATTGGCAAATTTTTGGACGACCCCTCTCCGATTTTAAAATAAATAGTCTCAATCGATTGCCCAGCAAAAAATAATGTACCTACATATTTTTTTTTTTTTTATAGTGACTGGTTTAGTGGTGGTGTACACCACTGTCATGTGACAAAATTGAAGAATTCTTCATAAGGGACCTCATTGAAAGTTGTTTAAAAAAAAACTACTAAAGCGATCGCAACGACTGATAGCTCGTTGGAAAGGTATTGAATCAGGCTTTAATTGAAAAATAAAATTTTCCTAATTTTTCTCAGAAATTTACCTTTTTTCCCATGAAAATTAAATTTTCCGATTTTCCACAGAAGCTCCTAAATTTTCCGGCTAATTTTATTTTTTTTGGATTCCTCATAATTTTTGCTTTAAGAATCAGCAATAAAAAAATGGGCCCCGACTCCTTGTTTGGACAGGAGAAGAGCATTTAAGAGACCACCTTGTTCTCATTGTTTTTATATTTTTTATAATTGAATTATTTTTAATTATTTAACATTATTTTATTTTATTATTAAAAATACATTTTAAAAATTATTTTACAGTTAAAAATACATTTATGAAGAAAAAATCTTTCTTATTTTGCTGCTTATACTTAATTACAATATTTATTAAAAATTTCAATTGTCTTGGCATCATTATAAAATTAAAGTAACTTTAAATTTAGCACGTCGGCAGACGAAGAGTACCGCTTTACATTAATTGACATATCAGAAATATTTGGTATGAAGCAATGAAACTTTTGCGTTCCAGTTATAGTTTTGACATTATTATATCTGTTTTAAGGTCGTCGCTCCATGGCATCGTGTTCTTTTTGAGTGCATAAAACTGTGTTAATGGCAATTTCCTTGCTTTGAATCCACGAAAACAAATGTTGTACATTTAAGATCTGGTCAGTATATGGCCTTTGCAAACTTGCCTTAGTCGCCATGCGTTTTAGGGTTCCCCCTAACGCATCGCATGGGCCCTTACCGTGGGACGTCGCAAAAAAGTGCCACTCGACCTTGCAGTTTTGTTCTTCTTCAATTATGCAAAGATTGTACAAATTTTTTTTATTCTTGTACTGAGAAAAACGTTACTTTGTCGATTGTATCGAATTTTGATCTTAAGAATTCAAACAGTTTCATTTGAAATAAATAAACGGACACATAATTATGAGCTAAACTCTTCGCGACAACAACAAGGCTTACGGTCTGTAGTTCGTTATCTTCGTTTTTGAAATAAATGCAAAAAGGATGCACCGTGCACTGGTCTTTTGCCCAGTGATAAGCCTGAATTTCATCCTGAACGAGAAAAGTGTAATTCTCGGAAAAGTCGCTTATCACAATGAATTCATTTTGGGCTAATTTCTCCTTACTTTCCTTTAGAAATTTCGATTGCATCTCGGATATGAAATGGTGCGCCTTCAGTTCATTCAACTTGAATCCGAATTCCTCGATGAATTCCGGAATCTGCTTTACCACGGTCTCAAGGGAACATCTGCCGCTGCTAATTATCCACTGTTTGAAATGCACCTCCTTAATTAACAGCTGTTCAAACTTTTCCGCCAAATATTGCTCTAGCTCGTCAATCTTCGGACAATTGTCGCATTTGGACAGATGACAATTTTCCGTGGGGTATGCGCACAACGACTTCGACAGGAGGTCCCTATATGTTTCAATTTCACCGTGAAATACTTTCAATTTCTTGCATGGAAAGAACATTAATTTGATGTTTTGATGAAACATGCAAACGCAGACTGAATGCGTTCCGTGCCTGTCTAATGCCAGCACGCATTCTTTTGGTCGTAGGATGGCAAACTTAGAAAATCCCACTTTTTCTGCTGGGTATTTCTCTTTGAACTGATGGTATGCTTCGGATAGATTACATAATAATAATCTGCGCTGCTTGTGTACTTTTTCTCCATCTTCACGTGTGATAACATAGTCACGTGTACCTGGGCAGGCGCGGCTGTTGTCATCATTGCAGTAAAAATCTTGAATCAATTTCACCGTTGCTTCGCTGAGGGTCCTTGAGCCAAATTTCTTAGTGGGAGTCGCCAATATGCCCTTCTGTCGAACTAATTCTTTGCTTCTTCTCGCGATGTAAAAAGATGTTTGAAACTGTTCAGAAATCTTGCGTATAGACCATGATTGAGGCAGCACAGATAAAATGAGATATTTCTCCGGAAAAGTGGTCGCTAAATTGAATTTTCTTTTCAACTGCTCAATCATTTGTTTGCCGTCATCAACGTCATCTGCTTGACTGCATTCGTTATCAGAGCCTTCATCAAATATTGTCGCGATTGCACTCATAACCTTGCCTTTTTTATCTTTCCTGTATTTTTCACTTCGCAACTTTCTTTTTCTAATAGGCGTTTCACCTAAAGTGGTAATAGCCTCATTCAAAGGACTCAAAGACATATTGACCATCGGAATGTCTGCCTCACTATCAGATGAAACATTTTGTTCAATTGTCATTTCACTCTCGGATTGTGGCTGCATTTGTTTCAATGCATTTGCTTGTTGAAACAAATCGATTTTACACTTGGGGCAAATGAATTCTGCTTCTTCACCGTATTGTATATTTAATTCATTCATGTATCGCTTCGAAACACCAGTTAATTTTAATACTTTTATCTTTTTCGAACGATGTCCACTCTTGTTAAACGGATTGCAGCAAAATTTATTCATTTTACTTTAAATTGTCTTTACAGCTTCACTCTTTACTTTACAAAAAAAACACTTTAACACTTTTACGTTTAGTATTCAACTGAAATTTGACTCAGAGTGTGTGAAGTATTTATATTTATTTTTTGGTAAAAAATAGGTAAAAAAAATAAGCGATATTTGCTTTTCTTTAATAGGAAAATTTGCGTGAACTACTGGTCATAAAATGTTTTTTAAAGAGGGACTTAATTGGTTACTGCCAATAAGCCGACCACAGGTCATAAAATGTTTTGTAAATTTTTTAAATTACCAGGTATTAAATATTTCGCCATATTTATGGAAAATCCGTGTTTTATGACTTGTTTCTGCACGTGTCATTTTAGGCGAAATATTTATTACCTGGTAATTTAAAAAATTTACAAAACATTTTATGACCTGTAGCCTCAGTCGGGTTTGGTGTGCCATTACATGCCACTGCTGCTATTATCCATGGATTTATGGCCGATCTTGTGAAGGCAGGCAGACCATATTCACTACACACTCAACTTGGGGCTCTTAAAAAAAATTTATTTTTTCTTCATAAATGTATTTTTAACTGTAAAATAATTTTTAAAATGTATTTTTAATAATAAAATAAAATAATGTTAAATAATTAAAAATAATTCAATTATAAAAAATATAAAAACAATGAGAACAAGGTGGTCTCTTAAATGCTCTTCGCCTGTCCACACCATGACGATGCCGCTCACGTAGTAAAAAACGTTCTCTTGGTTTTATATGGGCAAATTACAAAGGTTCAGCATCTTTTCAAATTGGTTTTTTTGCAATTCCAATTGAATATCTTTGCAAATCCAATTAGTTTTTAGCAGATTTCCCAATTGGATTTAAAAAAAAGGTTTAAAAACAGGGAAATTTACTCAAATTTTTGCAGAAATCAGGAAAATTTGCTCAATTTTCCCCTGTTTTCTCAAAGTTTCCGAACCTTTGTATTCTGTATAAAATTTTATTTGGCTGCTGACGGCGTTGCAATCTCTATTCTTATTATTCCTCTATGTCCTGTCCAAACAAGGAGTCGGGCCCATTTTTTTATTGCTGATTCTTAAAGCAAAAATTATGAGGAATTCAAAAAAAATAAAATTAGCCGGAAAATTTAGGAGCTTCTGTGGAAAATCGGAAAATTTAATTTTCATGGAAAAATTTAATTTTCATGGTAAAAAAGGTAAATTTCTGAGAAAAATTAGGAAAATTTTATTTTTCAATTAAAGCCTGATTCAATACCTTTCCAACGAGCTATCAGTCGTTGCGATCGCTTTAGTAGTTTTTTTAAAACAACTTTCAATGAGGTCCCTTATGAAGAATTCTTCAATTTTGTCACATGACAGTGGTGTACACCATCACTAAACCAGTCACTATAAAAAAAAAAAAAAATATGTAGGTACATTATTTTTTGCTGGGCAATCGATTGAGACTATTTATTTTAAAATCGGAGAGGGGTCGTCCAAAAGGTGATCGCTTTCATATGGAATTGTTCTATAGTTTAAGCTACTAACTGCTTCATTGCAAGGAATGCAAAATTTTGATGAGGTGGTTGCATGGGTCCTTTCATGCTCCTTCATTGTGGAGCGCTTAAGGAAAAACTTTCCACACTCAACACAATGTTTATTTTTATGTTGAAGCATGTTGTGTTTGGTGTTGAAAGCAGCTTGGCATATCACGCAGAAAAACATTTTGATCTAGTTTTTTATTTTTTTATTAAAAAAAATTTCACACAGTAAAAATAACTTCACACAGAAAAAATAAGTGGATAAAGTTCTCAGAGATTTTTTTTTTATTAAAAATTTGTTTTAACAAAAATTTTTTTAAAAACTTCAACAAACAGGAAAAACCGGATGATGAAGTAAGAGATATATTTGTTTTTTCTTTTTTATTTAAAATTTATTTTACAGACAAAAAAAGTTCAACAAACACAAAAAACCGGATAAAGTAATCTACTTATGTGATGAAGTAAAGGATACTGAACTTAATTTTCTGATGGGATTTTCGTCCAACCATGATTCTACATCTTTATTATTCGTCTCGCTGCCTGCGTCTCATTCGCTAGTGGCAGAGAAAGATATACTGAAGGACCTGATACATGTAGTTGCATCATCTATAAATTTAGAGAAAATTCAGTCAACGATCTTATAAATCTCTATCATAAACATCTAAATTTTTAATTAAATAAAAAAAAATAACCGAAATTATTATATTATACGTATTTAAATTTATAAGAAATATTTAATGAGATTTTAATTAAAGAATTAATTAAAAGAAAGTAAAATAAAACCAAATACATGTAAAACTAATGTATAGTATTGTTTTTTATTATACACAACTAAACAAACAAACAAAACACGTAACAGATTCCAATTACCGCTTTATTACAAGAAACAAAACCGAACAAACAAACAAACAGATTCGAATTTCATTAAAACATAAAAATTTGTAGATTAATGAAAATGTCACATTGATAAATAATTAATTTATGACCTACTTGTACATTTATATGTAGAATGTATATACCAAACACAAAAAAAATAAAAACAAAAATAGAACATAAACACAAGAAAGAAAAAATGGAAATTTTCTCTTAATACAAAAAACAAATACGTAGATCAATGACTTTCACTTAATGCAAATTTCCTCTTAATACAAAAACCAATATGTAGATCAATGACCACCAAAGAATAGAAAAAAAAAAACACAAGAGATAAAAAGAATTGACCGACGGTAACGCTACCCTATATAATTTCAAAAAAGATCCTTGTCACATAACACCTAGCCAATCACGAACAAGAAAAATTTTGTATAACCACCACTTTTACATTACAAGCAAAGAACCGACGGTAGAATGTATATGCCACCAAAGAATAGAAAAAAAACACACAAGAGATAAAAAGAATTGACCGACGACAACACTAACAACAAAGACCCTCGTTACTTAACACCTAGACAATCATGCACATGACAATTTTTGTATAACCACCACTTTTACATTATAAGCAAACATCCACATGTAGAATGTATACCACCAAAGAATAGAAAAAAAAACACAAGTAAAAAAGGGCTAAATTCGGCTGTGCCGAATCTTTGAATACCCTCCACCATAGGGGCTGAAGATGATATACGTATATACTTAATTTTGCATGAACTGTAATATGAATATGTTTTGTCAATTTATGTAATTTAAATACCAAACTGCTCGGGAGGATGTTCAATAATCTGGGTAAAAATAGGCACCCCCGCTTGCGTCTTCGCGTCGTGATCGCCATTTCAACAGACAGACAGACGGACATACATACATACAGACAGACAGACAGACAGACAGACAGACAGACATCGCTAAATCGACTTAAAATTGCATAAGGATCACGAATATATATACTTTATGGGGTCTTAAACATATATTTCGACATGTTACAAACGGAATGACAAACTGATATAAACCCTCACCATATATGGTGGAGGGTATAACAAGAGATAAAAAAGAATTAACCGACGGCCACACTAACCACATAATTTCAAAAAGACCAAAAACAAATATGTAGATCAATGACTTTCACTTTATCATAAAAATTTTGTATTACAACCCTTTTATATTATAAGCATACAACCGACGGCCACACTAGAAGGCAATTAAATCAATATGAGTCCTCAGCTAAAATGAAGGCAATTAAATCAATATGAGTCCTCAGCTAAAATGAAGGCAATTAAACCATTTTGTGTCAACATCAAAAATGAAGGGCAATTAAATCAATATGAGTCCTCAGCTAAAAGGAAGGCAATTAAAGCATTTTGTGTCAACATCAAAAAGCAATTAAATCAATATGAGTTTTTTTCTATTGAAATGTTATTTAGAAATAATGAATAAAATACATTTCATTTTATTACACCTAGTATTAAACTAACAAGTAATATTTTTCTGTTGTATAAAAATTTAAGTAATGGCAGCCACGAAATCCTGTAGGTTGGTTCTCTGCAGTCTTCTTGAGTAGATTTTGTCATCATGTAGAATGTAAGCTTCTGGGTTTATGTGACATTGTAGTCTCCCCGCATGATAAGTTGCAAATAGTTTTATTACTTCAGCGACTTTCATTATATCAAAATCTCTATGTTGGTCGTCAATTCTAACTTAGTAAGGAGCATTTACGATATTTTTTAGTATTTTATTTTGTATGCGTTGAATAATTTCAATTTGATTATTAGCTGCACATCCCCACATCTGAATTCCATATGTCCAAACTGGTTTCAGTATTTAATTGTAAATAAGCAGTTTGTTTTCAACTGATACCATAGAATTTCTTCCAATGAGCCATTTACGTTTATTGAATTTTAAATTGAGTTCAGTTTCTTTCATTTTGATATGCTCCGACCATTTAAGTTTCGCATCAAGCGTCATTCGCAGATATTTAGTATTTAGCATATGGTACTGTAGATGTACAGGTACGTTAACGGGACAGACTGTAGCGGTAGCATGCTGTAATTCCGGCTTCTGGCTCGTCGGCCAATGGGGGAGTTCGGTGCTACGTCCTCGTGAAAATTAATGGCAAAACTACAGAGTTTATTATTTAAACTTTGCATACTGTAATATTTAGAAAGAGATAGACAGAGATATAATGGAAACGGAAATAACGGAAGACAAAGAATTCTTATGGAATTCGGAAGTTAAAGTTGTTGACTGTATGCGTGTCTAGATGTTTACACGGCTTTATCCCCACCCAACCATGATCATGCTGTGAAAGGCGATAACTTTATGCATGATCCTATAGGTGAACTTAACTATCCGATCAGCTAGACAGAAATCATAACAAACGTTTTAGAATTTCATTTTCAAAAACTCAATGCTTTTATTTAACAAAAAAAATTCATGCGGAATAAAAAGAAAGGGGTATATTAACTAACAGTAGAAATATAAATTGAATTGAAAATTATATAGATATTTATAATTTTAAAGAATTAAATTAATGTAAGAAAAATTTAACGCGAGGGTGCAAAAATCAATAAAAAAAATGATGAAAAAAAATTAAATCCAATTCGGATATTTAAAATCTATAAAAAAATATCCCGTTCGGATATGATAAATATGAATACAAATATATATAAAAGTTAATATGTTGACTAAAAATGTGCAATATTACTTCTTTAAAAAAAAAATTGGTACAAAAAAAATTATAAAAAAACTTTTGTTGGTGGGTGTATATTTTTAAATAAAAAAAATGTTTATTTAATTAAAATAAAAAAATAATTGCTCTTAAATCTACGGTATAAAGTGAACTGCATTATCACTGAGTTATAATTTTTAAAGAGAAAGCAATTGTGATAGTTAACAGAAAACTAATATTTGAAAATTATTTAATTGAAAATGTTATGCTACAAGCGCCCCTACATAACCCCCACCCCCCCCCCCCTGCCGAAATCATGTTTGGGGCTACTAAACTATCAAAACTGATACCGCTTGTAGCTTAAAGGAAATCTGAAAATAAAAAATAAAAACTTCAAAAAAAATCGAAAATACTTTGGATTATAAGATTAAATTATCGTCGGATGTTCTTGGCGTGGTATATCCCTACTGTTTTTCCTTTCAAATCCTCCAATTCGTAATAAGAGTTACCAGTCTTCTTGCGAATTCGAGCTTTCACAAAAGGCGGAGCAAGTTTAGAATTAAACCTATTTTCAAAACTTCTTTGATGGAAATTTTGCCTGAAGACCTCTTGATCTATCACATAGTTAACCTCTCGAGAACACAGATTATAAGATTTCTCATTCCTATCGTGTTGTCGACTCATATTCTTCGCAGCCCGGTTCCTAATTACATCAAGTGAATCCTCTCTATTAAATCTGACGGCCCTATCGTCAAGCATCCCCGAATTCCGCAAGAGTGCATATGAATTACCGTTGGTAATCATATGTTGTTCGAACGCCATGTAATAAGGAGAAGTGCCTATTGAAGCATGCACAGATGATCGTAGAGAACAACTTATGCTGCTGAGGTACTCATCCCAATTACTTTGGTCGTGTTTAATATAAGCCCTTATTGCAGATAGAACTAAACGATTGACGCGTTCAGATGTATTTGCTTGGGGCGAATAAACTGCTGTATATACGTGATTAATGCCATAATTTTGCAAAAGCTTATTGAACTAAGACGATTTGAATTGAGAACCGTTATCTGAAACTATAGATTCCGGTGTGCCGAAGGTATGACATAATTCCTCCTCAAGGTGTTTAATGACAATATCTGCTGTGAATTTCTTAATTACTTTCAGAAAACAAAACTTTGAAAAATATTCGAGTACAACAAAAATTCCAATATGACCTGATTTCGAACGAGGATAGGGTCCAAGAAAATCCACATAAAGTTTCTGAAAAAATCTAGACGTGGTAGACGTTTTCCCCATCGGTGGTCGCGTAACGTAGTTAGGTTGTTTAGTTACCTTACAAATGTCGCAGGAATTGACATAATCTTTGACATCATCTACCAAATTTGGCCAGAAATAAAATCGACGTATGCGCTCCAATGTTTAAGTGATGCCACCGTGGGATGACAAGTGGTTGTCGTGAGCCTTTTCCAAAACCTCCCTGATCATATCCTTAGGTATCCAAAGCTTCCAGGCAAGATCGTCATGCAATTGTTCACCTACACAATGTTCCGTTCGTCTGTATAGAAAACCGTCCATGATTTTAAGGACTGGAGTTTTACCAAGATTCTGCCTAACTTTATCCAACAGTTGTAAGTAGTCGGTACTTTTGAATTTTTCGGATTGTAAGTCCACGAAGACCCCAGGATCATCTAAAACGGACAAATTTAACCCATGGATTTCGGATAGATCTTCAGTGTTAGTACGCGAAAGCGCATCAGGAACTACATTTTTGCTGCCTTTTCTATGCTCGATTTTAAAATTAAAGCCCTGAAGTTTTAAAGCCCATCTTGCCAACCGCGAATTGAGGTCCGTTTGGGACATAAGCCACTTAAGTGACGCATGATCTGTTTTCACTGTAAACTCATGACCCTTGACATACGCCCGGAACTTTTTGATGCTTAAAATTGCTGCCAAACATTCTTGTACGGTAACCGAATAATTACGTTGGGCTTGGTTTAGTTTCTTCGACATAAATGCGATGGGAAACTCTTCGCCCTCCGCAGTTTTTGTACCAATACACTTCCTATACCAGTGTTACTAGCATCACAGTGTATATAGAAAGGCTGTGAAAAATCAGGACTGTGCAACACTGGGGCGGTAGTCAAAATGGATTTTAATTCCTCAAATGCTTTTTGAGCATCATCGCTCCAAACAAATCTCCTACTGGTCTTTATGCATGACTTTGAAATGTTACAAGGGTCGGCCGGGAACAGTTAATGCCGTCTTCTCTCTTGACGACCTGTCAAGAGGGATTTGCCCAAAAGCATCCTTTAAGTCCAGACTAGTTATGAACTCTGCCTTCGGTAACCGACTAAGGATACCATCAATATTGGGCAGTGGATATGCATCCTTGACGGTTACAGAATGGACTTTTCGGCACAATTAACAAATCGTCCAGATAAATAAACACTTCTGTTCGCAAATTCGCCGGTATTACCTTGTCCATTAGCCTCGACATAGTTTGGGGCGCATTGCAGAGGCCGAATGGCATGACTTTAAAATGGAATACAGAATTGACTTTCAGCTATCAAGAGATAAACGTACTTTACCTGGTTTAAGGAGAGGACATCCGGTCAAGCTCTGCATAAATCAGTTTCTCCATTGCCGGATACACCGGAAAATGACGTTGTTTTATAGGCCCAACGTCTATAACGTGAGATATAATTTTCGTCCGACCTAGACCTTCCTCAGCAAATTATGGGAACGATTTTATTACGACCTGAAGTTGTGGTTTCTGCAAAGCTGAGAGTGGACGCTGATCTAAGATTTCAGATATTTCCCCGTGAAATAAATTCAAATTAATTTCAGACAACAACCCGGGAGGTAACAAGTTAAACCACTTCCAAAGGTCTATACCCAAGTACAAATTCTGGGATAAATTCGGCACTATATATAGTTTTATTGGCTTAGTTACTCCTCTAAAAGTTACATCAGTTTTAATGAACCCTAACACGTTTTGTGATTTTCCATCCGCAGTTTTAACAAAAGAACGAATTTTTTTAAAGTTGTCATTCGAGTCCAGAAAATCCGTAGCTGCCTGGGATCCTAAACAACTTACTGAGGCACCAGTATCCAGTAAGCCACTAACATTCTTATCAAAAATCACTACTTTCACTTCTGTGAGCTATTGAAGAGTACAGACGTGTTTATTTAAACTTCGCTACTAAATATATGGTACTATTTTTTAATAGGTTAGCTAAATATATACATAGCAATATACATATATTTTTTAATAGGGGAACTTTTGTAACAAACTTTGCTTAGTAATTTAAATTAAAATTTGCTTAGTAATTTAAATTATCTACGCAAAAGATTTGTAATAGGTAAAAAAAAAAGAAAAGGAGAGAAAAAAAAAATTATTTGTAATAGGTAAAAAGCAAAACACAATAAATAGAAAAAAAATTATTTTTAATAGGTACAAAAAAAAAAGTGCATGAGTGGCTCTCACTCAGAAAATCATAGGCTTTCTTCAAATGGTAGAAATGCTTACATTTCAATAAACCAGTCGAGTGAAAATAAAAACCTCTATGACAAAGAGTACAATAAAAACTATCTTTCAATAAAACCAATTGAGAGAGCACGATCTCTTTCCCCCTCGTTAAACTCAGTTGAGGTCACATTTGCGCAAAAACAAACATATGTAAACACTTGTGCAGAGAACTTAACAAAGGAAAATATCAATAATCAAACTGTTAACTCAGCAAGTGAAGACAAATTAGACGCACGCATGCGGTCTGTAAATTCAATGGTTGTTAAAAATAAAAATTGCAATGAAAATAATAATAATGATAATATTAATACTGATAATTCGATTAATAATTCTTTAGTTATCAATAATAAAGTGCAAACAGGTATTGACCGTTATTTTTCCATTGCAAAGCGTAAGTCGAGCCCTACGACTTTACGCCAAGAGCCTTTCCGCAAGCAGCCAAAGAACAATAGTAGTTCAAAAATAGAAACAATGTCGGTAAGTCAAAACCGATTTCAATTACTCGCTAGCACTGAAAGCGATGATCGGGCTAGTGGCCCAGTGAAGGGATATAAACCGCCACCAATATTTCTACGAGAACAGACAAACAACGCCTTAGTAAACAGTCTGACTCAGTTAATTGACAAGGACAGTTTCCATGTTGTATCTATTCGTAGGGGAAATGTATCCGAAACAAAAATCCAAATCTACTTGGAAAAAAATTACAGAAATGTGATTCAAAAGTTTGACTCGTGTAAAAAGAATTATTACACATATTGTTGACGAGGATTTTAAAAGTAGAACTTAATTTATTTAAATTGTTAAATAAATACATGTTTTCTTATATTTTAATCCCTAATAATTTGTATATAAATGCCACCCTATTTTGTCTTTAAATTTCTTATTTTTCAATATTGTATGTTTAAGCAAAATTTAACCGTTAGATCACACCATACATACTGCAACCTGTTTTTTTTTTTGTTATGTATTACTTCTATTCATTGTAACACTCTCTTGAGTGACATTCCTTTGTTATTATTATTATTTTGAGACGTACATTTGTTTTAACAACTTCTTAATAAATCAGTGTGACATTGACCACAAACAGATTAACTGCTTAATCTTTTATTTATTCGCGTACATTTTTTGGTGACCCTGACGTGATCTAAATCGCTTACCTACTTATACAAATATAGTTGTGTACGGTGGTAGAGTTTAATATATCGTTTGTGAAGTACGTGCCTATAGCCGCAAAAGAAAATTAAGTTGTTTTTCGTTGGTGGGGTGGTTTGACTTTGCTTCAAAGCAAAAAAAAAGGAACATTTAAACTATTCTAAAAAAAAAAACTTTTGTGAAAATTAGATCTGACTTTGCTTCAAAAATAAATAAACTATGAGTAGCGTGGAAATTTTAAAAAATAAACGGGCGCATATAAAGCGTACTACGACTCGTATGGAAAACTTCATCAGTCAAGTTAACGATCAAACCTCGCTGTTTGATCTACGTGCCCGACTGGAAAAATTAGAGGGTCTTTATGAACAATTCCATGCTTTGGACATCCAGATGTCGGCTTAAAGTGACCAGTTTCCCGATTGTGAAGCTGAATGTGAAGAATTTGAGACCAAATATTTTCGAATCAAAAGTCAATATTGTGAACTAATTGACGCCAGGCTGCGTTTAAATAATATAGACCCACTAAATTCCACCACAATGCAGCAAGATGCCATGAACAAGTTTTTTGAAACTCAGACTGCACTGTTAGAGAAATTATCTTGCATCCAATTGTCAGCACCATCAGCACCACAGGCCACGCTGTCGCAGACAATGAATACTTCTGCTAATGTGGCTGATGTGGTTGAACGTTCCTCTATTTAATGGCAAGTACGCAGAATTTAAGTCGTTCTTTGATCTTTTTAATAGCTTCATCCATAACAATCACTATTTGTCTGCTGCCCAAAAATTCCAATATTTGAAGGGACTATTGACGGATGATCCAGCAAATCTTATTCGCCATTTGCCAGTGTCAGATCAGAATTATGACGAGGCACTGAAAAAATTACAAGAACGAAATGACAAACCCTCGCTGGTTGTGGATTCACTGATTGAAACTTTTCTTCAAATCTCCAAAGCTGATGATTCACAGGAATTACGTAAATAATCCAACGTAGCTGATGAGGTAATTCGTGGCCTTCGTGCTCAAGGTCCGGACGCAGATAAAAGAGATCCATGGCTGATACACTTGCTATGCAAGAAATTAGACAGAAGTACCCTACAAGCTTGGGCTGAGTATAGTGGTAAGATATCTTTTCCTTCACTGGACATCTTTTTTACTTTCATCAACGAACGCTGTGACGCATTGGAGCGTTTACCATCATCGTGTGAGAAATCAACTAAGAATATTTCAAAAGGTCTACGCCAGGCTCGTGCCTACACTAGTACTATGAAAAAAGCATGTGCTGCATGTGAACAAAACCATCATCTAGCGTATTGTCCCATATTGAATAAGTTAGATGTTCCTAAACGCGTCGAATTTTTAAAGCAAAAGTATCATTGCTTTAATTGTATGAAGCCAAACCATGGTGTACAGAATTGCCCTTCTAAACACGTTTGCGAAACCTGTAAAGGCAAACATCATTCGCTGATTCATATTGACCGAAAGCCGTCAACATCTGTAAATAAGATGCCTACATCGTCTAAACCAAGCCAACCGGTTGCTCGCTCAACTTCTTCCCCAGCTCTTAATGAAACATTTTTGGTGGCTGCCGATACAAAGGTAAATGTAGCAGATTCTTCAGAGGTAAATTATTTTAATATGCTATTACCAACCGCCAGGGTATTAGTAAAAGATAATATGGATATTATCAAACCTGTCACATTCTTTTAGACTCTGGTTGTCAAAACACTCTCATTTCAGAAAAATGTGTACGAAAGCCGACAAAAATCTTTGTTAGTGGACTGGGCAACAATAAAGCTGGCGCAACTCGTGGGAGTGTCCAATTGGAAATAAAATCTATTTACGGAAATGAAGCGATAATCCATATACTTGCTCATATATTTACAATATTAACATCAAAATTACCCTGTATAAATTTAAATATTAATTGCTGGGACGAGATTAAAGACCTCCCCCTAGCGGATAATAAATTTTTTATTCCCAAAGATATTGATATTTTAATTGGGTTTGACTATTTCTTTTCATTAATTAGAGAAGGTAGGATTTTAAAGGACGGCAACTTACTAGCACAGAACACTGCCTTTGGTTGGGTTATCTGCAGTGGTTGTACTATGGATGAATCAGTTATGGTATGCAACATAACGAGTCAAATTAGTGATGAAGAAGACCTTAATAAAACCTTACGACTATTTTGGGAAATCGAGACTCTTAACAATATAAAAAAGCCATCTTTAACTGTGGAAGATCAAAAGGCAGAAAATTTATATTGTTCTACAACAACCCGATCGGAAAGATATGCCGTAAGATTGCCCTTTAAGCAAATCCCTGAGCTGGGTAAATCCTATACTGGAGCCCTGAGAAGACTGAATGCTATGGAACGTAAGTTTAAATTAAATACTAATTTAAAAAATGCATATTCTGAATTTATGAATGAATACATTTCGTTGGGCCATATGAAACTCGTGCCTAAAAATGAAATTCATCGCCCCGCTGCTAACGTGTACTATTTACCACACCACGCTGTGGTAAAAGATACAAGTCTTACAACAAAACTACGTGTTGTATTTGATGGCTCTAGCAATTCATCAAACGGACAATCTTTGGACGATTACCTGTTAAAAGGTCCGGTGTTACAGCAAGATTTAGTAGCTGTTATATTACAATATAGGTGTAAGAAATTCTGCTTTTCTGCAGATATAAAGCAAATGTTCCGTATGATTGAGATACAGGAATGTGATCGTGATTTTCAGAGAGTTTTATGGAGAGAAAATCCTAGTGATGAAATAAGGCACTATAGACTCACTACAGTGACTTACGGCACCACCTCTGCCCCCTACTTAGAAATACGTACACTTTTACAACTGAGTGAAGATGAGAGTAAGCGCTTTCCACTAGCATGTGAGACACTAAAAACCTGTTTTTACGTTGATGATTGTATGGCTGGCTCCAACACTATAAGAGAAGCTCAACAATTAGCAGAAGACTTAAACCAGCTGCTCACGGCTGGCGGCTTTCGGTTAAGAAAATGGGCAACTAATGACAGTAAAATTCTATCTAAAATACCTGAAGGCGATAAAATTGAAAGTATTGTACACATACCTACAGACGTTACTATATGCCTACTTGGAGTCATATGGAACCCTACTGAAGACTGTTTTTCTTATAAAGTAAAGGAAAAGGATCACAACATTGATACCAAAAGAATGCTTCTATCAGAAATCTCTAAAATCTTTGACCCTCTAGGGTGGATTTCACCAGCAATAATCGCCGTTAAAATACTTATGCAAAAACTATGGTTAATCAGTGTAGATTGGGACGATCAGCTTCCTGGCGAAATTAAAACTAGAGCCGAAGAGTTATTTTCTGAATTTTATTTATTGAATAGTATTAATATTCCTAGAATTATTTTCTCTACAGAAACCAATGTTGCTTATGACGGATTTTGTGATGCGTCCAGTGCAGCTTATGCAGCAGTGGTGTATTGTTGCAAATCATCAACAGGTGGCCAGGTATCCACCAACATAGTAATGGCTAAAACAAAGGTGGCGCCGATAACCATGGTGTCAATTCCCCGGCTGGAACTGTGTGCTGCGTATCTTTTAGCGCAACTTTTGGAGTACTCGATGCCCTTGCTGCATATAGAAAAGAAAAACATTGTATGCTGGTCAGATAGCAAAACTGTTTTGGCGTGGCTATCAGCACATCCCACAAAATGGAAAGTGTTTGTCGGACATCGAACTGGGTATATTCTTGACACCCTTCCTAATGTACAGTGGAGGTATGTTCCAACTAAATTAAATCCAGCTGATTGTGCTAGTAGAGGTGTTAAATCCAGCAATCTAGTTAATAATCCAATGTGGTTTCAAGGGCCCCCCTTTTTACTAAAGGACCCCACTGAGTGGCCAAATCCTATTAAAGAATTTAAAACTAATGAAGAGTTACGTTTAGAGGAACAAGTTGTTTTAACCACAACAACTTCTATCAACATTATTGAAAGATTGAATAATCGGATGTCGCGGTTCCCTCGTATGGTCCGTGCACTTGCTTACTACTATAGAGCATACAACAATTTTCGATTTAAATCTAAAAATAAATTGCCACTTCAGGTGAATGAAATAAGAGATGCAGAAAATGAATTCCTCAAATATTATTAAGACTCTGATTTCGCTGATGTCAAATTATCAATTCTGAAAAAGGCCCCTATAACGAGTAAAAAACTAAAACGTTTATCCCCCTTTATAGATGACCATGGGATTTTACGAGTGGGTGGTAGACTTAATAAAGCTGATTTGCCGTATGATTGTCAGCACCAAATTATACTGCACAAAGATTGCCCTATTGCTCATAAAATCATTTACGACTGTCATCTTAAAAATGTACATGCCGGAATTACTTTACTCATCGCAACACTGCGGCAAAGGTATTGGATTGTGGGTGCACGCGAACTGGCTAAACGAGTTTGTGATAAATGCCCTGTTTGTCATCGCTACAACGCCAAGACCAACGATCAACTTATGGGCGATCTTCCCCAATTTAGGGTCAATGCTGCCTACCCATTTTATGAAGTCGGTTGTGACTACGCAGGGCCAATATTATATAAACAGCATAATGGCCGGAAATCTCCGATTGCGAAAGCACATCGCTGTGTTAATTTGCCTGGTCACGAAAGCCGTGCATCTAGAACTTGTCACGGACTTAAGTTCTGATGCCTTTCTAGCTGCTCTAGACAGATTCGTATCCCGAAGAGGACTTTGTGGTCACATACACAGTGACAATGGTACCAACTTTCAAGGCGCTGCCAAGAAACTTGGAGAAATCCACAAAGCGGTAACAAATTTTGAATTTAATAATAATATTTCAAATTTTCTATCCAATAAAGGCATTCAATGGCACTTCATCCCACCTGCTTCACCACACTTTGGAGGTGTATGGGAATCCGCAGTGAAAAGTATAAAATATCACCTACGGAGAACTGTTGGCCAAGCTACCCTTAAATATGAAGAACTAACTACACTGTTAACAAGAATTGAAGCTATTCTGAACTCACGACCATTGGTCCAAGCTGACTCAGATGACCTGCCATATATTAGCCCAGGCCATTTTCTAATCGGCAGACCCCTAAATGCTCTGCCTGAGGTTGATGTGACCCATTTAAAGACGTCTGCTATTTCCAAGTGGAGACTTATTCAACAGTTGTCACAATACTTTTGGTCCCGGTGGTCAAATGATTATCTTCTGTCTCTTCAACCTAAGGCGAAATGGTTAAATGCAAACCCAAATCTACAAAAAGATGACGTAGTCCTTCTCCGAGAAGATAAAGTACCTCCCACTTACTGGAAACTGGGTCGTGTGATAGAAACCCATGCTGGTTCAGATGATCTAGTTAGAGTGGCTACTATAGAAACATCAACATCAACGTTCCGAAGACCCGTGACTAAATTGTATCCCTTACCGAAAGATGATTGAACTTCATAAATGCCGTTCCAGGCTGGCGGAATGTTGACGAGGATTTTAAAAGTAGAACTTAATTTATTTAAATTGTTAAATAAATACATGTTTTCTTATATTTTAATCCCTAATAATTTGTATATAAATGCCACCCTATTTTGTCTTTAAATTTCTTATTTTTCAATATTGTATGTTTAAGCAAAATTTAACCGTTAGATCACACCATACATACTGCAACCTGTTTTTTTTTGTTATGTATTACTTCTATTCATTGTAACACTCTCTTGAGTGACATTCCTTTGTTATTGTAACTGTTATTATGTACCAGTTATTTTGAGACGTACATTTGTTTTAACAACTTCTTAATAAATCAGTGTGACATTGACCACAAACAGATTAACTGCTTAATCTTTTATTTATTCGCGTACACATATCAATTAAAAAGTGCTAAAGGCTTAATTGTAGTTATTAAAGGTATTGACAGCTCCGTACCTATTGATGAAATAAAAAGCGCTCTTGAACTAGATGGCTATGAAGTGAAGTCTATTCACAATATTCTTAATAAGAATAAAGTTCCCCAACCTCTTTTTCGCGTAGAAATATCCTTCAATTCTTCCCAGTTGAAAAAAGGTCAGTCTCACCCGATCTATAATCTAAGATATTTGCTCCATCGCAAAATAACAGTAGAAGAGCCTATTAAGCGCAAGAATCCTCCACAATGCTTAAATTGTCAGGAATTTGGACATACCAAATCCTACTGTAAGTTACCGACGGTATGCGTTATATGCGGTGACGTTCACAATAGCAAAGAGTGTCCCAACTCTAAAACAGATTCAATTGTTAAAAAGTGCAGTAACTGTGGTCAGAATCACACTGCCAACTATCGTGGCTGTCCAGTGTTTTTACGACTTAAACAAGTAGCTTCATCACGCGGATCTTCTCCTGCTCAATACCAACATTCTTACTTTCCAGCCCTTCCAACAGCTAATTCTGATCGCACGGGAGCCAGAACACAACAAAATATTCCTCCTCCACAGAATATTTCATATGCTCATATGCTTAAAGAAAGCCCGCCAGCCCAATCGAATGATTCTCAAAACTCAATTGAGAACCTCATTAGAACAATGAATAACTTTATGTCTAACATGCAAAATATGTTCCAGGAGATGATGAGGAACCAAAGCATGCTCATGCAAATTTTGTTGGATAGAAAATGAATCTATTGAAAATATGTTTCTGGAACGCAAACGGCCTTAGCCAACATAGAAAGGAAGTAGAACATTTCCTGCAAGAGCAGGAAATTGATGTACTCTTAGTTTCTGAGACCCACTTTACACAGAAAAATTGTTTTAGAGTAAATGGGTATTTAATATATGATACTAAACACCCAAGTGGTAGAGCATGTGGTGGTACAGCAGTAATTGTGCACAATAAAATTAGGCATTTCCCAATGCCAGAATTCGGAAAAGATTATATTCAGGCAACATCTATTAATCTTACCGATTTTAGGGTCACATTGTCTTCTATATATTGTCCTCCGAGACATAACATTAACCGAGATCAGTTTATCGATTTCTTTGCTACACTTGGTTCAAAATTTATAGCAGCCGGTGACTTTAATGCTAAACATACTTTTTGGGGATCACGCCTTATCACACCCAGGGGCAGACAATTATTAAGTGCTATTTCTTCACACAGTCTAGATGCTTTATCCAGCGGTCACCCAACATACTGGCCATCCGACTTGAATAAGATTTCTGATCTTATAGACTTTGCCGTCACAAAAAATATAAAAAGAGAGCAAATATCCGTGAGCTCATCACTGGATTTATCTTCTGATAATTCACCATCAATCATATGGTTGAACGACATTCCCACTAGAGTTCAGGAAAGGCGTCATTTCTATCCAACTAGAAACACAAACTGGTTAAAATATAAAATGTATGTGAGTTCTCATCTTCCATACAATATCCCACTTAGAAATTCATCAGATATTCAATCTGCAGTGAACATATTTACTGACGTTCTAACTACTGCAGCCTCAGTCGCAACTCCTATCTTTACACCCAGAAGTAGGGTAGCTCAATTCACTCCAGGAAATATTCAGTTCCTTGTGAATGAAAAGAGAAAATTAAGAAGACAGTGGCAAGAAAGTCGATCTCCAGCTATAAAAAGCCGACTTAATCGTTGCCAAAGAGACCTCCAAGCCGCCTTAAAGAAAAACGAACAAAATCATCTTGCCAATTACCTAAGTGACCTTAACCCTTTTAAGGAAACAAATTATAGTCTGTGGAAAACTGTCAAACATATGCAATGCCCTATATCATATGAATCCCCAATACGACTCGAAAATGGCACTTGGGCTAAAAATGGATGCGAAAAAGTTAACGCTTTTGCTAATCACTTAGAAAGGGTGTTCACTCCAAATGATACGAGCTCTAATATAAGCCCTTATATTATAGATGATGTTGTCCCTTCGCCCTTAAAATTCCGTTTTCCATTAATAATGTCAAGTATTCAAAAACTTGATCCAAAAAAATCCCCAGGTATAGACAGAATTTCATCGTCTATGATTACTAACTTGCCTATCTCAGCTCTTAAATTACACGGTGTTACAAAAAAGAATGAAGTCGAAATCCCTGGGATATCATATTATTTTCTGGTAGGTATTGTCGAGTAGAACAAGAATCTGTATTTGAAATTTTCCAGGCACGACAGAATTTTGAGATACAGGTAATAACCGGTTTTTCGGACCTCTGTGCACTTAATAACGGGTAACTCAGTTGGTTCTCAACCGATTTTAATTTTATTGGATAGAAGAGACTTATACCTTTAAAATGATATATATGATTATATGTTTTGATCCAAAAATATGTGTGTATTTCTGCACCAAAGTCATTTTTTTGCCACTTTTTTCGACATTTTTTAACATTGGCGATATTTTTACGCACTTTTTTTATATAGGAACCGTACAGCTTTATAAATTATGTTAGTAGCATATTTAGTTAGGAGTAAAATGCAATTTACGGTTTTAAAATCCGTTAAAAAATGACTAAGTTATTAAATATTGTATCAAACCAAAATTCTTGCAAAATACAAATTTCTTAATATGATGTTCCTACGCATTATTTTATACAGAAATTTTACTGAGTAAAATTCAACTTTGTTTTAAAAAATCCGTTAGAAATAAAGAGAGTTATTAATTTTGTGTTTAAACCTAAATTTTTGCATAATTGCTTGCACATTATTTTTCTAGTTTTTTTTTGCTCTCTGTCTAGTGATGTTTTGCTAGAAGTTAGCAGGTAAAATTTTGTAAATGCAATGTGGAGCAAATTGGGACAACAGAGTTTGCCAAACTTTTTTTGCTTGGAGTCAGATTGTTATTTGTACAAAACTTTACATTCCGAAAACTGAAAATGTTAAAACCTATAGTTAAAACCTAATAGTTAAAACCTTTAAATCGGCGATAATTTTCCATTTATGAGCGGTATAGTTGATATTTCTAAGTATTTTTGTCATCACTTCGTAGGTTTCTTTAGTGTTTGTAGCATACGCGATTGGAACAGATGGTAACTTATTCTGGTTATGTAATAAAACTGCTTTCAAGCCTAGAGATAACAAATCAGATTTTATAAAACAGAAATAAAAAATTTTTTTGGATTAAACATACTTTTACATGAGCCATCAATGAAGAGTCGCCATTCGTATGCCTTATAGTTTTGATTTAGTGCCGAAAATAATTTGGGTACATCTCCGCAATAAACAAGATTACAATCATTTTCATCCGTCTTAAAACTTTCTTCAATTGACACTGTATGGTCACTCCTTCTACAAGTTGTTACACGAAAATCTTGATCCACCAAATTCCACTGTTTTAATCGTGACCCGAGAATTTCACATTGTCGTTTTGACAAATGTAAATCACGAATAATATCGCTGAAATTAGATGCTGTTCCATTGAAGAATACTTAGGTGGAAGGTACTCTTCATCTTTCAAATCTTTTTCAATTTCAATAGCAGATTTGCTAGTTGTGGGAACTTCATCACTTACATATATCGGTTTTGTTACAGTTAAAACATTTGCGTATTTGACACTTTTGCGCGTTTTAAAAGAGTAACCTTTTGTATTGGTTTGACAAAAATAGCAATCATCTGGTTTATGGTAGAGCTGATGATGCCAAATCATAGGTGTCGAAAAGTGTAAAGTAACTGACGGTTCTTTTAATGTTCTACAGCAATAATCACAAATAAATTCAGGTTCATACCAGCGACTAAATTTATAAGAGCGATTGAAGAGTTTGTTATATATTTCCACCACTCCACCATTGTTTCTAAAATCACGTCTATGATCGATATCTACCAGTAAACCACAAATATAACAAAATTTATTACATCTGTCGCACATTTTCTATTTTTAATAAAATTTATTTATCGGGATAAATTCAAATTTAATTTTAATTGCACTTCACTATTATCAAATGGCTAACTTTTTTATTTATTTAAGTAAACAAAAGTGATAAACAAAGCAAATTAAAAAACAATACTTTTACATGATTTAAGCTCTCATTGCTAATTGTTGTTGTAATTCTAATTTGAGTTTAATATAACACTGATTTACAATTTATAGTCCTCAGAGTATATCAATCACATTTATTATAGTTAGTATATATCAAAAAATATACAGTGCAAATAAAATACCACTTATGTTTAAATTCATTATTTTATATTAACTAAGAAAACCCCTCCAAAATCTTTTTTAAGAAACATTTTCAGTTTTCGGAATGTAAAATTCTGTACAAATAACAATCTGACTCCAAGCAAAAAAAGTTTGGCAAACTCTGTTGTCCCAATTTGCTCCACATTGCATTTACAAAATTTTACCTGCTAACTTCTAGCAAAACATCACTAGACAGAGAGCAAAAAAAAACTAGAAAAATAATGTGCAAGCAATTATGCAAAAATTTAGGTTTAAAAACAAAATTAATAACTCTCTTAATTTCTAACGGATTTTTTAAAACAAAGTTGAATTTTACTCAGTAAAATTTCTGAGTAGGAACATCATATTAAGAAATTTGTATTTTGCAAGAATTTTGGTTTGATACAATATTTAATAACTTAGTCATTTTTTAACGGATTTTAAAACCGTAAATTGCATTTTACTCCTAACTAAATATGCTACTAATATAAATTATAAAGCTGTACGGTTCCTATATAAAAAAAGTGCGTAAAAATATCGCCAAAGTTAAAAAATGTCGAAAAAAGTGGTAAAAAATGACTTTGGTGCAGAAATACACACATATTTTTGGATCAAAACATATAATCATATATATCATTTTAAAGGTATAAGTCTCTTCTATCCAAATCCGGTTGAGAACCAACTGAGTTACCCGTTATTAAGTGCATAGAGGTCCGAAAAACCGGTTTTTTTACCCGTATCTCAAAATTCTGACGTGCCTGGAAAATTTCAAATACAGATTTTTGTTCTACTCGACAATACCTATCAGAAAATTAATATAATATCCCAGGGATTTTTTTGTAACACCGTGTTATTGATGTACATTTACAACGCCATTCTTCGTTTGGGATATTTCCCATCGTCTTGGAAAGAATCGGAAATTGTTATGATTCCTAAACCAGGTAAAGATGTTAGCCAAGTTACATCTTATAGACCTATAAGTTTACTATCAATCCTCTCGAAATTGTTTGAAAAACTACTTATTAGTAACCTTAGTACATATTTAAACTCAGGGCATATTATTCCCGATCATCAGTTCGGATTCCGTGAAGGCCATGGCACAGTTGAGCAAGTTCACAGAATAATAACGCTTATTAGGAAGGCATTCGAGAATAAGCAATATTGCTCTGCTTTATTTATCGATATCTCACAGGCATTTGACAAAGTCTGGCATGAAGGTCTTATATTCAAGATTACAAACCTGCTCCCTACAAGTACACATAAACTTTTCAAAAGTTATTTATCTTATAGAAGCTTTCGAGTACGGTCGAAAGATGAACTTTCTTCTTCCAGAAAAATTTCTGCTGGAGTCCCACAAGGTAGTATACTAGGTCCCTTGCTATATATTATCTTCACAGCAGATATGCCAACCAATGCTCTTACTTACACATCTACTTTCGCAGATGACACAGATTTCATGAGCATTAACTCTGATTGTAAGGTTGCTTCCGCGCTGCTGCAGACTCATGTTCATGAGCTTGAAAAATGGCTAGACAAATGGAAAATTAAAGTTAATCCGACTAAGTGTGTTCACGTAACTTTTGCCCTAAGAATTAATAATTAAAATAAACAACATAAACATCCCTGAAAGTAGTCACGTCAAATATCTTGGTGTTCATTTAGATCGACGCCTTACATGGTCCCATCATATTGATTGTAAGGTAACCCAGATTAAATTGAAATCTGCTGAACTTAACTGGCTCATTGGGCCCAATTCTGCTTTAGAATTAGATTACAAAGTCCTTTTGTACATATCGTTAATCAAGCCCATATGGACTTATGGTATTCAATTATGGGGAACGGCTTCGGCTTCGAATGTTGCTAAATTACAGAGAAGACAATCGAAACTTTTACGATTGATAACTGCCGCTCCTTGGTTTGTCAGAAATGACAATATTCATAGGGATTTAAATATTTCCTCAGTACAAGAAGAAATCAAGCGGTTCTGTTCAAAATACATCACCAAGCTTCAAGTTCACCCAAATCATCTTGCAAGACAACTCCTGCTCTTTGAAGGAGATCAGCGATTAAGAAGGATGGATACTCTGGATCTGGGCAGCTAGGCCCTTTTCTATCTTCCTGTGCTGTGCTTCACACATTGCTCAATTATCTAAGTATTAAGATTTGAATAATTAAGAATGGAATTGCAATGGCAACTTCCATTAAATGTATTTAGTTTAAGATTTGATTACTTATTGTTATTTTCTTATGAGAAAGATTCAATAATTAAAGAAAAAAAAAATCACTACGTCAGCGTATGGACGAATATAATTTGGCCTATCGTAGATGGTACTTAATAGGCTGCGTCTCGTCTGATTAACTTCTCTCCAAAAGTTATGCAAACATTTCATAGACCTAGTATGTTTAACTCTCGGTATCTGCTCATTAAAAATCGTATCTCTATTAGCGTTATATTCCGCTAATCGAATATGAAATGGTTTTATATATGTCGGTGGGTGAGACCTATGAAAATTTTCAGATGACAAACACGGTAAAGAGTTATTTTGATTGGCAATAGTTCCGTTCTCCGAAGAACGGAGAGAACTATTATAATCGGCATTAAAATTTGGGAAATTTGAGTTCTGTGTCGACCCACATGAAATGGTATGGTAGTTACTCGTTTGCGAAGTACCTTCGAAAGACTTTTCATGGTTTAAAATTACATCAGGTTAAGAATTAGTTAGAAGATTTTGTGAAAAATTATTATGAGTTTCGAAATTAGGTGTAAGTTTGGGCTTCGACGATGATTCGAGAATCAATCGGTATTCGTGCTGGTCGAATTTGTCTGTTTGCGTGCACTTTTCAGCGCACTCGATCGAGAGTTTTTTGAAACATTGCAATTTGCACAATTCGGCTTATAAATATTAGGAACACCACAACCATAACAGAACACACGTCTTTCCTCAAGGCAGTCCTGATACCTGTGTCCAACTTGCTGACAATTCCAACAGGTTAGGGTAATGCCCGAAATAACCTCAATATCAGATTCTACCCCATCCTCAACTATTTCTTGCACCTTTCTACGAGGTACAAATGGTTTGAAAAGCGGTTGTCTTCTTCCAACATCCTGCATAAAAAAATCACGTCGACGGCAGATATCACGTAATTTTGAAACAGAAGTAGTCGGTATGTTCAAAATTTCGTGTTGAATTTCGGGTAATAAATTCCGACGCAGAATTTCGACGAGGACTTCATCCTGCAGAGGAGTTGATAATCGATCAGAAATGTTAGTGATTGCTTCATAAAATGCATCAAAATTTTCTCCAGGTTTTTGTTTCCGATCGCGAATCATTTCCCGGAAGTCGACGTCTGTCCGTGAATCTTTATGCTGCTCACGCATAGCCTTGCATAAATTTGGCAAATTTATATGTCTAACGGACCGATGGTAACTCCAAAAAAAATCGTTCACTTTGGCTTCAAAAAGGGTCGAAATGTGATCAGAAAGGATACTAAAGTTCCCATTTAAAGTTTGAGTTGTTAACGCCTCAACTCTATAAATAAAATTCTCTACAGACATTCCCCGAGGATCTCCTGTAAACCTTACTTTCCAATTATGTATTATATGCCCTATCTTATCAGGCGTAAAGTAAGAAAAAGAGTGGGAATTAGTACCTCTGCTTATCTCGAAGTTTGGATCCAAAGACCCTTGAGACAAGTCCGGATGTTGAATAGAATTTGTCGGAAGACCTAATAATTGGTCTAACGTCTGTTACTTAACTGCTGCCAAAGAACGCATTGGAGGAGGAATAGGATTAGAAAAATTATCTTCTACTCTTGTGGAGTTAGCGTGTGCTCTTGACGAGTCAGCGCCTTCTAATAGAGGCGAATGACTAACTTGAGTAACTTGAGGTTGAGCATTCAAACTCATACGACGAAAACCAGCTTCAATGGTTGTTTCAACCAATTTGGTCAGATGTTGGCTAGGATTAGTTAACATTTCAGCTTCCTGTGCACTTACAGCAGCTATTACCTCGCTACGTATGTATTCACGCTGTTCTTGTGGTGAATTGATTGACAAAAGAGGTGTGAGATATAATGTCTTAAGGAGGAACTACTAAAGTATCCAATAACTCCTGAACAAAAAAAAATTTAACAGTTTGTTATTTCCAAAGAAAAAAAAACCGTAACTTAAAAAAAATTTATTTAAAAAAAAAAACTATTCACAAAAAATATTGAAAACAAAAATTTCATTTAAAATTCTGAAGAAAAAAATATTTGTTTCTATTATTATATATATTTAAAAAAAATGCTTTCAAAAACTTTCCGAAGCACAGTGTTACTTTTAAAAAATTGATTTAAAAAAAAAATAGAAAAAGATTTACAAACTTTATTCTGACAAACTATTAGAAATAAAAATTATTCTCACAATCTTTTAGTAGAAAAAAAATGTTCTCTTCTTTCAACCAAATAATAAAATTCTTTCAAAACTTTTCCGACAAATAAAATGTTATTTTGAAAATCTATTCTCAAAACTAATACAATTATTTCGAAAAATTATACAGAAAAAGTAACACAGCTTCTAATCACAAATGCTTTTGAAAAATTATATTAAAAAAAGTATTTTCAACAAGAAAATTAAAAAAAAATCCAAATATTTTATTTAATCTTTAAATTTACCAAAAATATTCTGATCGCAAGTTACTATTTCCAAAGAAAAAAATTTACGAAAATTTAAGCAAATAAAAAAAAACTGCTAATATACGGCAATTTATAATAAAAAAAAATCAACATGGATTCTCTTAAAACTCTCCGCAATGGAATTCTATATACAAAAAAAAATTGACTTTTTAAATGTCTTTCAGATACCAGAGAGACAACATAGAGAAATAAAAATAGAAATTAAACTTCGATTTAAGCTTTAGTTTTAGCGAGATAAATCATGTAAATGTTTGATTTCTGTACTAGACTGACAAATAGTTTAAACTTAAAGTCAACAAAATTAATCCAGAATGAATAAAAAACTTGAGAAAACTTTAGAGCAAAAAAACAGATTCTAGTTAAACTAAGAGAGGGTACTTGTTAATACGAAAAGTGCTTAACTACTTTTCTTATTACCCCGTCATTGCAATCCCAATCTCCCAAAATCAGGCATATTAAAATGCTGAATGTTGTGAATATTTTACGATCCAAATTGCTTAATTATCTTGATTCTGCTTAATTTTCTAATGTCAAAATTAAACCTGTCATATATACTATTTCCGGGTTTTAGTTTAAGTTTTATTCCATCTTATTATTTCAACATCCATCAGGGTAAGATTGTTCTCGATTTTGTTTTCATAAATAAATTGTCCATTTTTTCCGAACATTAATTAATTTGTTTCCAATTCTTTTTTTCGATTCATTTCATATTGGGGCTTTTTATTTAAACCTTCTGAGCAATAAAATCACCATTTGATTTTATTCCTACTCAGAGCAGTTTGGTAAATCCAGTTTCCATCAGGTTCAGATTCCATTCCCCTTACATCGCAAAAATCTTAACATTTTGGTCCTTCGAGCCGGATCATTTCTGTGGAAAAATTTCCAACAACATTTCTCTGAGATTGCTACTCACATTTTTTGGAAATAATTGGAGCAACATATTTACACACATATATTACGCACATCAAAAACAGGTTCGTTTGTTTTCTTTTTGCTTATTTTTTGAGTGTTTGATATAGTGCAATAGGAAAAAGAATTTATTTGAATTTTGCCTTTACTGCTACCATACACGCAGCCTGCATAAAATTATTTAGAGAATTAAATTCAATTTAAAATTGAAAAGTAAATATTGAAATTAAAATAAAAAAAGATCCCAGTGACAATAGATAGATAGATTTCAATATAAAATTTAAAAGAAATTTACTAAAAATAAATTATAAAAATAAAAAGGCCGTAAATTGCAATGCAAGCCTGCCAAGAAATTGTGGAGTGGAAGGTATCATCGGGATTATTTGTGTCTCAGCATATTCCGAGTTAGTGAGCCATATATTTTTCTCGGTGAGTCTACAAAAATTTATTTTAAATAGAGGCGCATTTTTAAATTGTACATACATTTGAAAAAAAATAATAAAGTTTTTTCGTCATATAGGGTTATTTATAGTGGCATATACCTAGTATATTTTCGAAGAATATACGTGTATCGAACATGTTTGATTGAATTCCCGCGTTTTTTCTTTTATGCCATGATTCTACATGTATACATTTTCCCTCTTTTTTACAGCTTTTTAAAATCTCCACAAACTAGTTTAAATTCTCATCCTTTACCTATTTACATACCAAACATACGCTATCACTTTCCCCTTTATTCAAAACTAATCTACAAAATACTCTTAACTTAGTCAATTTCCCTTAATGAAATTTCTCTTCCCAGATTTACATTCACTCAATCTCTTTTCTATTTCTCCTCCTACGTATTGATCATACATTACAAATGGTCCACTCTTAACAAACATTTTTTGAATTCACTGTGGGCTCATTTTCTCAATTCCAATAATAATAATAATAAAAAAAAGAGAGTTTCAATCGTCTCACTTTTTTTGCAGTATTATTCCAATAATACATCAATTGACAATTTCGCATAAACTAGAAAAAACTAGTTTATTAGTGAAACATTTAAAATTGGTTTTGCAAATTATACAAAGGTTTTATACAACTTAATTTCAATTTTCCATTGAAATAACAAAATGCAATCTACTTCTCAACTCAAAACAAAATTTCAAAAATAATTAAATTAAATTCAACTTCTTTTATAAATAAAAAATAAAAATATTTATTTCGAGTTAAACGCCTAATTCAACATCGGGTTATCATACATTGTCCATAATAAAAGGCAAAAATTAAACCGACTGATGATATTATAGAAAAATTGTACACAAAATTATTTTTGGTTTGACACGTAACTGTCTCTTTTTGCAAGTTGGGTAACAAGAGCCTACACACAAACGCCTAACGTTACACATTGTCAGCATTCTTCTTGTACAATAAGTTTTTCTGCATAGCCTTTAACATTACAAGAACATAATGCGTTCATCAAAATAAAGCTTTTTGTTATCTTCTTTTTTTTTTGCATTATTGTTTTTACATTTATTGGTCGCAGAGAAATTGTAATAATTATTTTCTTACAAGAGTTAAACGACAACAAAATACGAAATCATTTCCAAAACAAATATTCCAATAAATGAGGGTCATTGAACTTTGATATCCACGTACCTGAGAAATAAATATTTTAACATATACATATTGCAATTGTATCTCGTAAATACAATTTTATAAAATTCCAGCATTTCGTTTCATATTTGCAATTTTTTGTAATTTTTTAAATTCCAACGTAGTAAATACGATAAATTGGATGATTCTATTCAATTGTCTATCCAATATTTTTTAAATTCTTGATATAAGTATATATAATTTTTTATATTATATATATAATATTATTTTTTTTGTTGAAAATATAGAACAAATTATTTAAAAATTAACAAAATATTTAAAATATTTGAATTTTTTTTTATCTCAATTGCAATTTTTTCTATTTAAAGCAACAACAATCAGTGTCATTGTACGCCCCTAAGCACAGGTGCAGCAACATTTGTGTTTAAATCTGATATTATACAATTTCGTAAAACTTTTGACTGAAACGTCGAATTTCTATAAAAAGTTTTTAAAAAAAATCTTTCAAATTTAAAGCTAGTCGCGTTGAGTTTATCAAAGTAAGCAGACGTATTTTGTGTAACTTATTTTGTTATTTTTGTTTTCTAACAATAAAAAAAAACTAAACAAACAAGTGGATTAGTGTTGCTTAATCCTATACACTTAATATAGGGATTAACGGTATACGCAATGACTACAGAAAGTGAAGAGGATGGTAGTTCAAGTGATGATAATTTACTTAACTGGCAGAATGTAACATCAAAACGTAAAAAAATTATAAAAACAACTAACGTTCAAAAAAAACAAAAACATTCAGTTGAGCCAAGTTGTTCTAATATTAATAAATTTACTCCACTTGCCAAAGACCTTAATGATGATGATAATGATGATAATGATGCTGTTGCTGACGAAGTAGCCGAAACTAATTCTAAGCCGCCACCAATTTTTATTAATAATGTTACTAACATTAACAAAATGATTTAATGTGTAAGTAGTGTGATTGCCAATAATGAATTTAACTATAAAGGTTTAATTGACGGCCAAGTTAAACTAAATATAAAAACAGTTGATTCTTATCGCGCATTAACTAAATATCTTAATAATAATAATTTTAGTTATCACACGTATCAGTTAAAAAGTGAGCGCGCATTTAGGTTCGTAATTAAAGGTCTACATCATTCTACCAAAGAATCAGATATTAAAGCAGATCTTATCTCTAAAGGTCATCTAGTTAGGTATATTACAAATGTGAAAAGTAGATTTACCAAAAGTCCATTACCAATGTTTTATGTTGATATTGATCCGAGCCCGAACAATAAAAAAGTATTTGAAATACGCGAAATAGACCATTGTATCGTTCAAATAGAAGCCCATAAGAGTACAGACGATATTGTTCAATGTCACCGCTGCCAGCAATACGGCCACACCAAGACTTATTGTAAGAGACCATTTGTGTGCGTTAAATGTGGACTTGGTCATCCAACCCCTAAATGCCCAAAATTAATTGAAACTCCTCCCAAGTGCGTACATTGCTTAAAACAACATACCGCCAGTTATAGAGGATGTGAAGTTTACCAAACTCTTTTAAGGAAGAAATTAGCTGAAAGACGACCATTCACTCAAAATCAATTTTCAATGAACAGAAATGATTTTCCTTATTTGAATTCTAATTTTAATCATAACCACAATAATATAAATACTGGTTTCAATAACGCTAATACTGGTGAAACTTATGCCAGTGTTGGAAATCAAAATGTTAATAATGATATTATGAAAAATATTGAAAATCTTCTACATAAGCAAATTGAATTAACTAATACACTTATGAATATGATGTCACTTCTTATAAACAAATTATGCAAGTAAATCTAAGATTAGCAATATGGAACGCGAACGGACTAACGAACAAATTAAACGAAATTGAATATTTTATGAAAGCTAAACACATTGACATTTTTCTTATTTCTGAAACGCATTTAACTACTAAGTCTTATGTAAAAATAAAAGGATACGATTTTATATTCACCAACCATCCTGATGAAAGGGCTCACGCTGGAGCTGGTTTATTCATTAAATCTGCAATTCGATATGAAATTGCAGAAGAAGTTCGAAAAGATTACATACAAGCAGCTGGTGTAAAATTGGTCTGCAATAACAGGCCCATTAATATTTATGCAATATATTTTCCCCCAAAACACAGTGTCAACTGTGGAGATTATGAAAACTTTTTTAAAGGATTAGGTTCTCGTTTCATTGTCGGAGGGGACTATAACGCAAAACACACTTGGTGGGGTTCCAGGTTAATAAATCCTAAGGGTACAAATTTATATAAGTGTATATCACGGAATAACTTTAGCACTTTATCAGGAGGTCGACCAACATATTGGCCTTCTGACCCTAATAAAATACCGGATCTTCTCGATTTTGTTGTTTATGGTGGTATTTCTAGATACTCTCTTGACATTGCTAATGATGATAATTTAAGTTCTGATCATACACCGCTGCTTGTCAACTATAATGTTTTTGTAGAGCTCACACCTAAGAAAGTAAAATTAATAAGGCGTAATACAAACTTGAGTGTCTTTAGTGAAAGGATAGAAAACAATTTAAACCTGAATATGGCAATTAAAACAGGAGATGACTTGGACGATGCTGTCGAATCATTTACCTCATTGATTCACGAAGCCGCTGTGTTATCTACCCCAGTTACGGAACCAACTCGCAACGTAGGTCTAAAAGTCCAAACTTCAGCAACAGCAAGGGAAATGATTCGACAATCCAGAAGGCTAAGGAGAATATGGCATCGTACAAGGAATCCTAGAGACAAATCCAACTGGAATCTTGCTATCAAACTTTGCTCAGAGTTCTTGGCGAAGGAAAGAAACGAAAATACTAGCAGGTACCTTATGAAATTAAAGCCTCAAAATAAATCAAAGGAACACGAGTTATACAACGCCACGAAATACTTTAAACGCCCTGCTAAAACAAACGTTCCTATAAAAAATGCTGACGGCTTATGGTGTAGAACTGATGCTCAAAAATCCACCGCTTTTGCCAAACACTTGGAAGAAACTTTTAAACCCCAATGCATCAATGAAAATGACTCTGATATTTTGAATTTCTTAGATGTTGCCTGTCAAATGGATTTGCCTATGAAAAGTTTTTCGCCAAATGAAACAAAAACGGAAATAAATAAGTTAAATAATAAAAAATCATCTGGATATGATAAATTAAATGCGATAGTCATCAAATCATTACCATTAAAGGGAATTATCTTTCTAACCCTTATTTATAATTCAATTTTGCATCTTCAACACTTTCCCACGCAATGGAAGTGCGCTGAGATAATTATGATCTTAAAGCCATCTAAACCAAGTAATGTCGTGTCTTCCTATAGACCAATTAGTTTATTGCCTATTTTCTCGAAAATATTTGAAAGACTTCTGCTTAAGCGTTTATTACCTTTTCTCGATAAAAATAGTATCATTCCTGACTATCAATTCGGCTTTCGTCAAAAACATGGAACGCCGGAACAGTGTCACCGAATATGCAAAACAATTATTGATTCGTTCGAAAATAAGAAATATTGTTCTGCCGTGTTTCTGGATATACAACAGGCGTTTGATAAAGTTTGGCACAGTGGTTTGCTATATAAACTAAAAACTATCTTTCCACCTCAATTTTACACGTTTTTCTTGTCGTATTTAAGTAATAGATGTTTCTATGTCAGAACCAATGACGATATTTCCAACATTCACCAAATAAAAGCTGGTATACCTCAGGGTAGCGTACTCGGTCCAGTATTGTATACAATATTCACATACGATATGCCTACTAGATATGACGTTACTGTCGCAACTTACGCAGATGATACGGCTTTTATATCTTCTCATGAATCGCCATCTGAAGCCTCCAGGATATTGCAATTGCAACTCGACAGTCTTCAACACTGGCTTACTAAATGGAATATTATTGTCAATACGCAAAAATCAAACCACATTACCTTTACTTTACGGAGAGAAAAATGCCCACCTGTGTTCTTATATGACACTGCGATTCCCAGCAAAGATGATATAAAATACCTGGGTCTTCATCTAGACCGGCGACTTACTTGGAAAACGCATATAAAAGCCAAGAGAAAACAACTTGACATTCAATTTAAACGAATGTACTGGCTACTAGGACCCAAATCTCAACTCTCTCTCGAAAATAAAGTTCTGCTATTAAAAACAATATTAAAACCAATCTGGACCTATGGCATAGAGTTATGGGGGACCGCCAGTAATTCAAATGTAGAAATTTTACAAAGATTCCAGTCCAAGGCCTTAAGAACCATTACAAATGCTCCTTTTTATGTTACAAATATGGCACTACATAATGATCTCAAAATACCCTTCATTAAATCTGAAATAAGAAAATTTAGCTGTAACTATTTACATAGACTCAGCAATCACCCGAACATATTGGCAATCACACTATTAGATGAGACTGATGAAGTCAGAAGACTTAAAAGAAACCATATTTTAGATCTCCCCTTTATATAAATAGTATTTTAATTATGTAATTAACGAATATTATATAGTATATACATTATTACATATTATATAATAACATTTCATTTTTGTATATATGCATTACTTATTCATTAATAACGTATTAATCAACATTATTTATCAAGACTGATAAATATCTTATATTGTTGTTTCCGATGGGATTCAACAAGACATTTTAATATAAATATATTATTCAAATTTGCTTATTATTGTAAAATAGATTGCAAATAAAATTTGAAGAAAAAAAAAAAATTTAAAGCTCAAAGATTTTGTCCACATTTTGATTAAAGTTTCTAAAAATTAATAGGCACCTTTTGTAGTTTCGTTTTTTTTGGAATCGCTAAATTAATTCCCTTCCCTATTCTTGTTTACACCTTTATTGAACTCAAATTAAGAATGTCGCTTGACCATTTTATCCGTCTAGCTGATAGCATAGTGGAATTTGATGCCGATTTAACGGATAATCGGTATCCAGTCTCTTCAATTCACGCAATTGAGTTACATAGATCCGAGATAAGGACCACGAACAAAATAGTGACCCTGTAGACATAGAGTCATTCAAGATAAAGTTCAAAAGTACGTACATTACTTACTGTAATTGTCTTGCAAAGTTATCTGAACTTTATGACACTAAACTTTCTGAAACACTTCCTAAACCAATTTGTCCAGCTCCACCCCTCACTTCCCCTGCTTCCTTCGGAGGTCCTAGTGGTGGTTAAATTTATACAGTTTCACCTTCCACCATGTGAAATAGATGTCTTCTATGGAGATTATATGGGTTGGCCTACATTCCGTGACATGTTCGCTGCCATCTATATAAAAAATTCCAAACTAAGTCCGGTAGAGAAACTGTTCCACTTAACTAATAAAACCAAGGGTGAAGCGCGAGAAATAGTCAAAAAGAGTCCACTTACTAATCAGGGTTTTGACTTAGCATGGACAAATCTTTGCACTCGTTTTTAAAATCGGAGGGTTCTGGTCAATGGTCAACTCAAGACTCTCTTTCATCTTCCGAACATAAATTTCGAATCTGGGCAAGCGATAAAAGAGCTTCAACGGGACATAAACTCCTGTATTTCTACACTTCTCTATGCCCTAAAGAACTCCATACAATTCGAAAGTGTCCCGTTTTCTTAAATGAACTACACTCAGAGATTCAATGAGATAAAAAAGCAAAACTTATGCTTGAATTGTTTTTCAAAAACTCATTCAGTCAAAAATTGTAACAGCAAACATAGTTGTTATCAATGTCGTAAACGCCACAATACTTTACTCCATAGAGATTGGTATGACTCGAGCTTGAATCCAACTATGCCTAGCACAAACTCCAATTCTCATTTATATCCAAACTCAGCTCCTTTTTCAAATAATTCGACTTCTAGATCAATACAGTCCACTTCTAGTTCTGGAGCTGAGATCGTACAATCCTGTTTCGCTACTAATTCTAAGGGAGTTCTGCTAGGTACAGCAATAGTCCATGTATGTTATTTAAATATGAAATACCAAGCTCGGGTGCTTATAGATTTCGGGTTCGAAGAGACCTTTATTTTCGAACGTTTATTAAATCTCTTAAAACTACCTTTTAAACGAACAAATGCTCAGGTTTCCGGATTAAACAATACCATTTCAGCCACTGTGCAACGAGAGTGCTCCTTTGTACTCTCTCCATTCGACGACAATGTTGGAATTTCTGCAAATGCACTAGTTGTTCCAAATTTAGTAGGTAATCTGCCATCCCAATCTATCGAATCAGCAGCATTTTGCAACCTTCCTCAAATTCAGCTAGCTGATCCAAACTTTTATAAAAGTTCAAATATTGATATATTGATTGGTGGTGACCTTTTTCCATCCATCATGCGTTTTGGTCTTAAGCATGAAGTTTGTGGTTCCTTAATGGCACAGGAAACCATCTTCGGATTTATTCTTACTGGTCCGGTTTCACTTAATTCTAATAAATCCAATTCCAGACTGGCTTCCTATATGTGTGAAATCTCTTTGGCTAAAGAGATTTCACGGTTTTGGGAGGTGGAGAATCTTCCACGGAAGAACTTTCAGTCCCCCTCCGACAAATTTTGCGAAGATCTTTACATCAGAACCACAAAAAGAAATGAATATTGTCGATATGTTGTGTCTCTTCCATTTAAAGAAGGTTTTCCTGAAAGGCTAAATGTCGGACAGTCTAGAATCAGCGCTATGGCACAATTTTATAGAAACGAAGCTAGATTGCTTCGAACTCCAACGTTCAAAAAAGAATATGATGAAGTTGTTGAAGAATATATTCAACTAAATCATATGTTTGAAGTAACTGCTCCTGAATTTGTCAAAACGCCAGCGCACTTCTACTTACCTCACCATGCGGTAATAAAACCTGAGAGTACAACCACAAAGGTTCGAGTGGTTTTCAATGCATCTTCCAATTC
Source organism: Eustalomyia histrio (assembly GCA_949748255.1). Lineage (NCBI taxonomy): Eukaryota > Metazoa > Arthropoda > Insecta > Diptera > Anthomyiidae > Eustalomyia > Eustalomyia histrio. The sequence continues at coordinate 103,108,388 of OX456526.1, forward strand.
ATTAAGTTTAAATGACATTCTTCACAGAGGTCCAATTCTTCAAACAGACCTAACACTGTTGATCCTAAAATGGCGTTTCTTTCGATATGTGTTCAATGCGGACATCCATAAGATGTACCGACAAATTTTGGTAAGTCCAGAACACAGTCCTTATCAAAGAATTTTATTCAGAAAAGATCCGAACGGTATTGTCCAAGATTATGAGTTAAGAACCGTAACCTTTGGAGTCAATTGCGCTCCGTATTTAGCTATTCGAACTATTCTCCAACTAGCTGACGATGTAGATTCCATTTATCCAATGGCTAGTAATATTCTCCGGAACTACATGTATGTCGATGATGCCCTTGCTGGTGCTCATTCGATTTCCAAAGCAATCAAAGCTAAAAATGAGTTAGTTCTTGCTCCCAAGTCAGCGGGTTTAGTTGAATCCTCATCATTCACTAAGCGAGAAGTCTTATCACAGATCGCAAAACTATTTGATCCTGCCGGATGGTTATCTCCTTGCATTGTTATTGCCAAAATCATTATGCAGAAAATATGGATTGAGGGCACAGACTGGGATAAATCCCTTTCCCCAGAGTCCCTTTCTCAATGGAAAATGTTCCAATCCAATTATCCAGCCATTAATCAAATCCAAATTCCTCTATGGATTGATTTTACTCCGAATGCTGAAATCCAGTTCCATGGGTACTGTGATGCATCCGAAAAGGCATACGCAGCAACATTACATATTCGAATAGCTAATGGAAATTTTATTTCCACTCACTTGGTATCCTCTAAAACCAAGGTAGCTCCTGTCAAAACTCTTTCTATTCCCAGATTAGAGCTTTGTGGAGCTGTTCTTTTGGCCGAAATGATAGATAATCTTATTCCAAGATTAGATATAGAAAAGTACACAATTTTTTGCTGGACTGACTCCACAATAGTACTCTCATGGCTCGCTAAGCCCCCGTGTTTCTGGTCAACCTTTGTCGCAAACAGAGTCTCTAAAATAATTCAGATTATAGATCCACAAGTTTGTTCTAAAGATAATCCTGCAGACTTAGCTAGTCGAGGAGTTTGCCCTCAGGAAGTTATCGGTAATAACCTCTGGTGGCATGGACCAAAATGGCTCAAAGACTCTGATAATCCTTGGTTTAGTAATGAATCTAAAATTCCTTCAGAAACCGAACTAGAAAAGAAATCTGTTAAAGTTCAGTTTTCATATTATCAAAAATTTGAAGATATTTTGGAACGGCTTTCTTCATACCAAAGAGCAATGCAAGTCATGGCATATGTGTACCGATTCTATTACCGAACTCATCCAAAATTTCGTTAAAATTGTCATAAACCATCGACCTTAGTTACAAGCTCAGAACTTGTAGCAGTTCGTGATAAACTCATTTCGATGTGACAAAAAGCCTATTATCCAAATGAATATAAAGCCTTATCCTGCAGGCAGCCGATAGCTTCTTCTAGTCCGATCCTAAGTCTAACTCCATTTCTCGATCCTGAAGGGTTAATTCGCTCCTGTGGCAGACTCGAATCCGCTCCTGGACTATCTTACGATAAAAAACGTCCAATAATTATTCCTTACAATTGTCAGTTTTCTCGTCTTTTGGTTAAATTTGTGCACGCTATAACACTTCATGGAGGTAATCAACTCGTCGTCCGATCAATTAGATCACAGTTTTGGATTCCAAAAGTTAAAAATTTAATAAAAACGACAATTGGTAAATGTAAGCCTTGTATTTTGTATAGGAAAAAAGTGTCAAAAACAGATAATGGCTGCATTGCCACCGGAAAGAGCTGAATAACGCGTCCCTTTACCCACACTGGCTTAGACTTTGCAGGCCCTTTCGATATGAAAAGCTATTAAGGTAGAGCTTGTCGCATAACGAAGTGATATGTCTGTGTATTCGTTTGCTTTTCCACAAAAGCAATACATCTTGAAGCTACGACTGATCTGTCCACCTCTAGATTCTTAGCTGCTTTCAATCGCTTTGCTTCTCGTCGAGGGTGTCCCTTACACTTAGATTCAGATAATGGTACCACTTTTGTCGGTGCATCCAAGGTCCCATTAAGCCATCACTGCAAACTACGGGCACCAAAATATCACTTGGCATTTCATCCCTCCTGGCGCTCCACATATCAACCTTACAATCCAAGATTGAAGCATGTTTAAATTCGCGACCTCTATCTCCTATGTCACAGGATACTACGGATTTATCTGCTTTAACGCCAGGTCACTTCCTCATCGGCACTCCAATTTTAGCCCCCATAGATCCGACCGTCAGTGACACGCCAGCATCAATAATCAACCGTTGGCAACGGTTAAAACTTGTCCATCAACAATTTTGTACTCGTTGGAAAAACGAGTATCTAAAAGAATTACAGAAACGTGTCAAGTGGCAACAACCGGAAGATAACCTAAAGGAAAATACTCTAGTGGCGATAAAGATGAAAACCTCTCTCCCAATTCATGGCGTCTTGGTAGAATTGAAAAAATATACTTCGGATCCGATAATCGTGTTCGTGTTGCCGACGTATTTACACAAAAAGGAAAGATAACAAGGCCCATTACAAAGTTGGTAGTCATATGGACTGACTACTACCGAGTGTCTTTGTTCACGATCGTCAAGTTTTTCTCATATGTTTTTTCTATCATTTTTGCAGCACAATATTCCTAAAACCTCGATTCGTAAAACCCATAATAATCAGCAACGTCGCCGAACTTATCCTAATTCAAAGCTTCCCTCAGGATATAATTCATACTTGTGCAGAATCTGTAAGCGACCACATCCTCTAAAACCTTGTAAAAAATTTCTATCCATGAATATCACCGATCGTATCCGAGCTGTCCGAACACACAAATATTGCTTAAATTGCCTTGCTCATGATCATTCACAAGGAACCTGCTTCACTAAACATGGCTGCAAGCACTGCAAGAAATTTCATCATACTCTTCTCCACATTGATCCACGACTTGTTAAAGAATTCATGCCTTCACCTTCACGATAACGTTCAACATCTCCAGGTAGTTCTGGAACCTCACCGCATCCCACTCCATCTACGTCAAAATCACCATCACTCACAGCTATCTTACGTCAAAATAGCTTAATCCTTCTTCCGACGGTACTAGTCAAACTCGACACCAAAACCGCACACGCACGTTGTCTCCTTGATTCATGCTCTCCGATTAGCCGAATTTCTAAGAAGTTCGTCGAAAACATGATCTCACGACATTAACACTCCAAGATAAGACCATTTGTCCCTTGACTTTGAAATCGAGGTTCGATTCTGCTTCAAAAATCGACGGAACCTTTCGTGTTGATCATCGTCTCACTATTCAAACTCCGGCTCAATTGTTGCCCGAAACTTTCAAAAAAAACTTTCGTGACCTCTTTCTCGCTGACCCAAAGTTTTACGAGACTACAGGAATTGACGAGATCATAGGTGTTGATCTCTATCCTAGGGTGATTTGCGAAGGGGTCATTTCCAAAAGTGGTGTTCCTACAGCACTGAGTACAATGTTTGGCTGGACTATTTATGGCTCGTGCTCCGTTTAAATATTATTTTCCTAGTTTTCAGAATGCACTATCAAACATTTATATAAGCAAAGAACAAACGTTCTTGTAACTATTTATCATTTCCTTAAAATCTTATTAGTGAATACATATATACATTAAGTTTTCAATAGCCATTTTTATTGAAAAAAAGAAAACGATTTTTTTTTTTTATTTATATTCAATTGTATAGAATTTATCACATGAATTACTAATTAGATTAAATTCTTTATATAATTGTTATTCCATCCCTTTTTTAAACAACAAGAAAACGTATCTATGACATCGCTATATCCGAGTTTTATGACACAGTTTTATCCGACTTCTATTATTTTTTTTTTTTGCACATATACTGCAATAATGTTAATACGAAAAGTGCTAAGCTACTTTTATCATTACCCCGTCATTGCAATCCCACAACTCTCAAAATCAGGCATATTAAAATGCTGAATGTTGTGAATATTTTACGATCCAAATTGCTTAATTATCTTGATTCTGCTTAATTTTCTAATGTCAAAATTAAACCTGTCATAGATACTATTTCCGTTTTTTAGTTTAAGTTTTATTCCTTCTTATTATTTCAACATCCATCAGGGTAAGATTGTTCTCCATTTTGTTTTCATAAATAAATTATCCATTTTTTCCGAACATTGATTAATTTGTTTCAAATTCTTTTTTTTTTCGATTCATTTCATATTGGGGCTTTTTATTTAAACCTTCTGAGCAATAAAATCACCATTTGCTTTTATTGCTACTCAGAGCAGTTTGGTAAATCCAGTTTCCATCAGGTCCGGATTCCATTCCCCTTACATCGCAAAAATATTAACATTTTGTGGTCCTTCGAACCGGATTTTGGTGATTTTATTGCTACTCAGAGCAGTTTGGTAAATCCAGTTTCTATCAGGTCCAGATACCATTCCCTTTACATCGCAAAGGTCTTAACAGTACTAATTGGTACTAGTTTGAAAAGTTTCCAAAAAGTCAATTCCAATTAATCTGAAACACAAATGAGGGACTTATACCGAAGTTAATCATTAATAAAACGGTCTGTGTTTAGGCTTTTTCATCCAGACAACAGCATTTCCAGAATCATTAACAAAAAACCCGATAAAGCTACTAACAAAGTATCGGAGGCGTATGATAAATATATTTTCTTAGTTGGTTAACAGCAAACTCATAGCTACTTGTTAATTCCAAAGGTTAAAATAATCAAACGGAAAGAGGAAATAATGAAAATCTATATAATAGTTAAAGAATAATTAAACAAAGTAACGTAGGATTTGGATAGAAAAGATTTTAGGTAAAGAAGGAAATTTATTCGGGGCCACATAAAACTTGAATGAAAATTCAAAGAGATGTAAATAATGTGAAATATAACCAATCGGGCCCCACGTTGGGCACCAAAATAATATCTGTAGCATGTAACGTTTATAAAATATGACCACAGGTAGGTTAACCCGACAGACTGTAGCGGTAGCAGGCTGTAATTCCGACTTCTGGCTCGTCGGCCAATGGGGGAGTTCGGTGACACGTCCTCGTGAAAATTAATGGCAAAACTACAGAGTTTATTATTTAAATTTTGCATGCTGTAATATTTAGAAAGAGATAGGCAGAGAAATAATGGAAACGGAAATAACGGAAGACAAAGAATTCTTATGGAATTCGGAAGTTAAAGTTGTTGACTGTATGCGTGTCTAGATGTTTACACGGCTTTATCCCCACCCAACCATGATAATGCTGTGAAAGGCAATAACTGTATGCATGATCCCATAGGTAAACTAAACTATCCGATCAGCTAGACAGAAATCATAACAAACGTTTTAGAATTTAATTTTCAAAAACTCAATGCTTTTATTTAACAAAAAAAAAAATTCATGTGGAATAAAAAGAAAGGGGTATATTAACTAACAGTAGAAATATAAATTAAATTAGAAATTATATAGATATTTATAATTTTAAAGAATTAAATTAATGTAAGAAAAATTTAACGCGAGGGTGCAAAAATCAATAAAAAAAATGCTGAAAAAAAATTAAATCCAATTCGGATATTTAAAATCTATAAAAAAAAATGTTCCGTTCGTATATGATAAATATGAATACAAATATATATAAAAGTTAATATGTTGACTAAAATGTGCAATATTACTTTTTTAAAAAAAAAATAGGTACAAAAAAATTATAAAAAAACTTTTGTTGGCGGGTGTAAATTTTTAAATAAAAAAAATTTTTATTGAATTAAAATATAAAAAAAAATGCAAAAAAAATCTAGGCCGAGACTGGACTCGAACCCGGAATGCTTGGATCTCTAACCACACACCTTCGCTCTATGCTATGCTTGCACGTACGTTATAAGTCGCAATTTTTCAACAGGTACCACTAGCGAGGTTTACACAATGTAAACATGCGTAGCTATTATTAGAAGGATGTAAGTCACCAAACTCAAACAAATGTACAGTGAAGCTCGATTACAACGAACTCTAAAGATCAGAGCAACTTATTGGCAAAAAATAAATAAAATCATTTAAATTTCCGAATTTGTTTTCTTTACCTTCTCTGTTATTACTAAACTTTTAAGTCATTTTACTTAAAGAATTTTTTCCACGACTAGTGGTTTTAAAGAAAAATTCAGTAACAAACGTCAACTCCGGTGTTCGCTGTAAGCGGGCTTCACTGTAATACCGTATTATTATAATCAAAGGGAATTGCATTTTGCAATTTTGATACATATGCAAAACAAAAATAATTGCTCTTAAATCTACGGTATAAAGTGAACTGCATTATCACTGAGTTATAATTTTTAAAGGGAAAGCAATTGTGACAGTTAACAGAAAACTAATATTTGAAAATTATTTAATTGAAAATGTTATGCTACAAGCGCCCCTACATATCCCCCCTGCCAAAATCAGGTTTGGGGCTACTAAGCTATCAAAACTGATACCGCTTGTAGCTAAAACGAAATCTAAATATAAAAAATAAAAACTTCAAAAAAAAAATCGAAAATACTTTGGATTATAAGATTAAATTATCGTCGGATGTCCTTGGCGTGGTATATCCCTACTGTTTTTTCTTTCAAATCCTCCAATTCGTAATAACAGTTACCAGTCTTCTTGCTAATTCAAGCTTTCACAAAAGGCGGAGCAAGTTTAGAGTTAAACCCTTTTTCAAAACTACTTTGACAGAAATTTCGCCTGATTATAAGATATCTCGTTTCTATCCTGTTGTCAACTCATATTCTTCGCAGCCCGGTTCCTAATTACATCAAGCGAATCCTCTCTATTAAATCTGAGAGCCCTATCGTCAAGCATCCCCAAATTCCGCAAGAGTGCATATTAATAACCGTTGGAAATCATATGTTGTCCGAACGCCATGTAATAAGGAGAAGTGCCTATTGAAGCATGCACAGATGATCGTAGAGAACAACTTATGCTGTTGAGGTACTCATCCCAATTACTTTGGTCGTGTTTAATATAAGCCCTTATTGCAGATATAACTGAACATTTGCTTGGGGCGAATAAACTTCTGTATATACGTGATTAATGCCATAATTTTGCAAAAGTTAATTGAACTGAGACGATTTGAATTGAGAACCGTTATCTGAAACTATAGATTCCGGTGTGCCGAAGGTATGAAATAATTCCTCATCAAGGTATTTAATGACAATATCTGCAGTGAATTTCTTAATTGCTTTCAGAAAGCAGAACTTTGAAAAATGGTCGAGTACAACAAAAATTCCAATATGACCTGATTTCGAACGAGGATAGGGTCCAAGAAAATCCACATAAAGTTTCTGGAAAAATCTAGACGTGGTAGACGTTTTCCCCATCGGTGGTCGCGTAACGTAGTTAGGGTGTTTAGTTCCCTTACAAATGTCGCAGGAATTGACATAATCTTTGACATCATTTACCAAATTTGGCCAGAAATAAAAACGACGTATGCGCTCCAATGTTTTAGTGATGCCACCGTGGGATGACAAGTGGTTGTCGTGAGCCTTTTCCAAAACCTCCCTGATCATATCCTTAGGTATCCAAAGCTTCCAGGCAAGATCGTCATGCAATTGTTCACCTACACAAAGTTCCGTTCGTCTGTATAGAAAACCGTCCACGATTTTAAGGTCTGGAGTTTTACCAAGATTCTGCCTAACTCTATCCAACAGTTGTAAATAGTCGGTACTTTTGAATTTTTCGGATTGTAAATCCACGAAGACCCCAGGATCATCTAAAACGGACAATTTAACCCATGGATTTCGGACAGATCCTCAGTGTTAGTACGCGAAAGCGCATCAGGAACTAGATTTTCGATCCCTTTTCTATGCTCGATTTTAAAATTAAAGCCCTGAAGTTTTAAAGCCCATCTTGCCAACCGCGAATTGAGGTCCGTTTGGGACATAAGCCACTTAAGTGACGCATGATCTGTTTTCACAGTAAACTCATGACCTTTAATGGGATGCGATGGGAAACTCTTCGCCCTCCGCAGTTTTTGTACCAATACACTTCCTATACCAGTGTAACTAGCATCACAGTGTATATAGAAAGGCTGTGAAAAATCAGGACTGTGCAACACTGGGGCGGTAGTCAAGATGGATTTTAATTCCTCAAATGCTTTTTGAGCATCATCGCTCCAAACAAATCTCCTACTGGTTATTAACAAGTCTGTTAAAGGCGAAGTCACAGCGGCGTGATTCCTAATGAACTTCCGATACCAACCTGACATACCCAGGAACCGTCGAAGTTATTTTACAGACCTCGGTGTCAGGAATTCCACAATGGCCGATATTTTATCCGGGTCTGTTTGAATCACCCCATTCCCCACTAAATGGCCAAGATATCGGACTTCCTGTACGCAAACGTTAATGGTCAGTCTCAACGTTAATGGTCAGTCCTGCAGAACGAAATTGCCTAGCTACTTCCCGAAGAACCTCCAAATGTCTCTGAAATGAATCCGACACAATTAACAAATCGTCCAGATAAATAAACACTTCTGTTCGCAAATTCGCCGGTATTACCTTGTCCATTAGCCTCGAAATAGTTTGGGGCGCATTGCAGAGGCCGAATGGCATGACTTTGAAATGGTACAAGGGTCGGCCGGGAACAGTAAATGCCGTCTTCTCTCTTGACGACCTGTCAAGAGGAATTTGCCAAAAAGCATCCTTAAAGTCCAGACTAGTTATGAACTCTGCCTTCGGTAACCAACTAAGGATACCATCAATATTGGGCAGTGGATATGCATCCTTGACGGTTACAGAATTGACTTTTCGGCTATCAAGACATAAACGTACTTTGCCTGGTTTACGAACGAGAACAATCGGAGAGGACCAGGGACTATCGGACTCCTCTATCACATCATTTGCTAACATCAGGTCAAGCTCTGCATAAATCAGTTTCCCCATTGCCGGAGACACCGGCAAATGACGTTGTTTTATAGGCGTGGTGGATCCAACGTCTATAACGTGAGATATAATATTCGTCCGACCTAGACCTTCCACGACCTGAAGTTGTGGTTTCTGCAAAGCTGAGAGTGGACGATGATCTGAGATTTCAAATATTTTCCCGTGAAATAAATTCAAATTAAATTCAGACAACAACCCGGGAGGTAACAAGTTAAACGATTTCCAAAAGTCTATACCCAAGTACAAATTCTGGGATAAATTCGGCACTATATAGAGCAATTCCATATGAAAACGATCAAAATTGGCAAATTTTTGGACGACCCCTCTCCGATTTTAAAATAAATAGTCTCAATCGATTGCCCAGCAAAAAATAATGTACCTACATATTTTTTTTTTTTTTTTATAGTGACTGGTTTAGTGGTGGTGTACACCACTGTCATGTGACAAAATTGAAGAATTCTTCATAAGGGACCTCATTGAAAGTTGTTTTAAATGTATTGAATCAGGCTTTAATTGAAAAATAAAATTTTCCTAATTTTTCTCAGAAATTTACCTTTTTTCCCATGAAAATTAAATTTTCCCATGAAAATTAAATTTTCCGATTTTCCACAGAAGCTCCTAAATTTTCCGGCTAATTTTATTTTTTTTTGGATTCCTCATAATTTTTGCTTTAAGAATCAGCAATAAAAAAATGGGCCCCGACTCCTTGTTTGGACAGGAGAAGAGCATTTAAGAGACCACCTTGTTCTCATTGTTTTTATATTTTTTATAATTGAATTATTTTTAATTATTTAACATTATTTTATTTTATTATTAAAAATACATTTTAAAAATTATTTTACAGTTAAAAATACATTTATGAAGAAAAAATCAATTTTTTTTAAGAGCCCCAAGTTGAGTGTGTAGTGAATATGGTCTGCCTGCCTTCACAAGATCGGCCATAAATCCATGGATAATAGCAGCAGTGGCATGTAATGGCACACCAAACCCGACTGAGGCTACAGGTCATAAAATGTTTTGTAAATTTTTTAAATTACCAGGTAATAAATATTTCGCCTAAAATGACACGTGCAGAAACAAGTCATAAAACACGGATTTTCCATAAATATGGCGAAATATTTATTACCCGGTAATTTAAAAAATTTACAAAACATTTTATGACCTGTGGTCGGCTTATTGGCAGTAACCAATTAAGTCCCTCTTTAAAAAACATTTTATGACCAGTAGTTCACGCAAATTTTCCTATTAAAGAAAAGCAAATATCGCTTATTTTTTTACCTATTTTTTACCAAAAAATAAATATAAATACTTCACACACTCTGAGTCAAATTTCAGTTGAATACTAAACGTGAAAGTGTTAAAGTGTTTTTTTTTTTTTGTAAAGTAAAGAGTGAAGCTGTAAAGACAATTTAAAGTAAAATGAATAAATTTTGCTGCAATCCGTTTAACAAGAGTGGACATCGTTTGAAAAAGATAAAAGTATTAAAATTAACTGGTGTTTCGAAGCGATACATGAATGAATTAAATATACAATACGGTGAAGAAGCACAATTCATTTGCCCCAAGTGTAAAATCGATTTGTCTCAACAAGCAAATGCATTGAAACAAATGCAACCACAATCCGAGAGTGAAATGACAATTGAACAAAATGTTTCATCTGATAGTGAGGCAGACATTCCGATGGTCAATATGTCTTTGAGTCCTTTGAATGAGGCTATTACCACTTTAGGTGAAACGCCTATTAGAAAAAGAAAGTTGCGAAGTGAAAAATACAGGAAAGATAAAAAAGGCAAGGTTATGAGTGCAATTGCGACAATATTTGATGAAGGTTCTGATAACGAATGCAGTCAAGCAGATGACGTTGATGACGGCAAACAAATGATTGAGCAGTTGAAAAGAAAATTCAATTTAGCGACCACTTTTCCGGAGAAATATCTCATTTTATCTGTGCTGCCTCAATCATGGTCTATACGCAAGATTTCTGAACAGTTTCAAACATCTTTTTACATCGCGAGAAGAAGCAAAGAATTAGTTCGACAGAAGGGCATATTGGCGACGGTGAAATAGATTCAAGATTTTTACTGCAATGATGACAACAGCCGCGCCTGCCCAGGTACACGTGACTATGTTATCACACGTGAAGATGGAGAAAAAGTACACAAGCAGCGCAGATTATTATTATGTAATCTATCCGAAGCATACCATCAGTTCAAAGAGAAATACCCAGCAGAAAAAGTGGGATTTTCTAAGTTTGCCATCCTACGACCAAAAGAATGCGTGCTGGCATTAGACAGGCACGGAACGCATTCAGTCTGCGTTTGCATGTTTCATCAAAACATCAAATTAATGTTCTTTCCATGCAAGAAATTGAAAGTATTTCACGGTGAAATTGAAACATATAGGGACCTCCTGTCGAAGTCGTTGTGCGCATACCCCACGGAAAATTGTCATCTGTCCAAATGCGACAATTGTCCGAAGATTGACGAGCTAGAGCAATATTTGGCGGAAAAGTTTGAACAGCTGTTAATTCAGGAGGTGCATTTCAAACAGTGGATAAGTAGCAGCGGCAGATGTTCCCTTGAGACCGTGGTAAAGCAGATTCCGGAATTCATCGAGGAATTCGGATTCAAGTTGAATGAACTGAAGGCGCACCATTTCATATCCGAGATGCAATCGAAATTTCTAAAGGAAAGTAAGGAGAAATTAGCCCAAAATGAATTCATTGTGATAAGCGACTTTGCCGAGAATTACACTTTTCTCGTTCAGGATGAAATTCAGGCTTATCACTGGGCAAAAGACCAGTGCACGGTGCATCCTTTTTGCATTTATTTCAAAAACGAAGATAACGAACTACAGACCGTAAGCCTTGTTGTTGTCGCGAAGAGTTTAGCTCATAATTATGTGTCCGTTTATTTATTTCAAATGAAACTGTTTGAATTCTTAAGATCAAAATTCGATGCAATCGACAAAGTAACGTTTTTCTCAGACGGCGCGGCTTCTCAGTACAAGAATAAAAAAAAATTTTACAATCTTTGCATAATTGAAGAAGAACAAAACTGCAAGGTCGAGTGGCACTTTTTTGCGACGTCCCACGGTAAGGGCCCATGCGATGCGTTAGGGGGAACCCTAAAACGCATGGCGACTAAGGCAAGTTTGCAAAGGCCATATACTGACCAGATCTTAAATGTACAACATTTGTTTTCGTGGATTCAAAGCAAGGAAATTGCCATTAACACAGTTTTATGCACTCAAAAAGAACACGATGCCATGGAGCGACGACTTCAAAACAGATATAATAATGTCAAAACTATAACTGGAACGCAAAAGTTTCATTGCTTCATACCAAATATTTCTGATATGTCAATTAATGTAAAGCGGTACTCTTCGTCTGCCGACGTGCTAAATTTAAAGTTACTTTAATTTTATAATGATGCCAAGACAATTGAAATTTTTAATAAATATTGTAATTAAGTATAAGCAGCAAAATAAGAAAGATTTTTTCTTCATAAATGTATTTTTAACTGTAAAATAATTTTTAAAATGTATTTTTAATAATAAAATAAAATAATGTTAAATAATTAAAAATAATTCAATTATAAAAAATATAAAAACAATGAGAACAAGGTGGTCTCTTAAATGCTCTTCTCCTGTCCAAACAAGGAGTCGGGGCCCATTTTTTTATTGCTGATTCTTAAAGCAAAAATTATGAGGAATCCAAAAAAAATAAAATTAGCCGGAAAATTTAGGAGCTTCTGTGGAAAATCGGAAAATTTAATTTTCATGGGAAAATTTAATTTTCATGGGAAAAAAGGTAAATTTCTGAGAAAAATTAGGAAAGTTTTATTTTTCAATTAAAGCCTGATTCAATACCTTTCCAACGAGCTAAACAACTTTCAATGAGGTCCCTTATGAAGAATTCTTCAATTTTGTCACATGACAGTGGTGTACACCACCACTAAACCAGTCACTATAAAAAAAAAATATGTAGGTACATTATTTTTTGCTGGGCAATCGATTGAGACTATTTATTTTAAAATCGGAGAGGGGTCGTCCAAAAGGTGATCGCTTTCATATGGAATTGCTCTATATAGTTTTATTGGCTTAGTTACTCCTCTAAAAGATACATCAGTTTTAATGAACGCTAGCACGTTTTGTGATTTTCCATCCGCAGTTTTAACCAAAGAACGAATTCTTTTAAAGTTGTCATTCGAGTCCAGAAAATCCGTAGCTGCCTGGGACCCTAAAGAACTTACTGAGGCACGAGTATCCAGTAATCCACTAACATTCTTATCAAAAATCACTACGTCAGCGTATGGACGAATATCATTTGGCCTATCGTATCCAAAAGTTATGCAAACGTTTCGTAGACCTAGTATGTTTAACTCTCGGTATCTGCTCATTAAAAATCGTATCTCTTTTAGCGTTATATTCCGCTAATCGAATATGAAAGGGATTTAAATATGTCGGTGGGTGAAACCTATGAAAATTTTCAGATGACAAACACGGTAAAGAGTTATTTTGATTGGCAATAGTTCCGTTCTCGGAAGAACAGAGAGAATTATTATAATCGGCATTAAAATTTGGGACATTTGAGTTCTGTGTCGACCCACATGAAATGGTATGGTAGTTACTCGTTTGCGAAGTACCTTCGAAAGACTTTTCATGGTTTAAAATTACATCAGGTTCAGAATTAGTTAAAAGATTTTATGAAAAATTATTATGAGTTTCGAAATTAGGTGTAATTTTGGGCTTCGACGATGATTCGAGAATCAATCGGTATTCGTGCTCGTCGAATTTGTCTGTTTGCGTGCACTTTTCAGCGCACTCGATCGAGAGTTTTTTGAGACATTGCAATTTGCACAATTCGGCTTATAAATATTAGGAACACCACAACCATAACAGAACACACGTCTTTCCTCACGGCAGTCCTGATACCTGTGTCCAACTTGCTGACAATTCCAACAGGTTAGGGTAATGCCCGAAATAACCTCAATATCAGATTCTTCCTCATCCTCAACTATTTCTTGCACCTGTCTACGAGGTACAAATGGTTTAAAAAGCGGTTGTCTTCTTCCAACATCCTGCATAAAAAATTCACGTCGACGGCAGATATCACGTAATTTTGAAACAGAAGTAGTCAGCATGTTCAAAATTTCGTGTTGAATTTCGGGTAATAAATTCCGACGCAGAATTTCGACGAGGACTTTATCCTGCAGAGGAGTTGATAATCGATCAGAAATGTAAGTGATTGCTTCACAAAATGCATCAAAATTTTCTCCAGGTTTTTGTTTCCGATCGCGAATCATCTCCCGGAAGTCGACGTCTGTCCGTGAATCTTTATACTGATCACGCAGAGCCTTGCATAAATTTAGACATATAAATTTATTGCCAATTTATATGTCTAACGGACCGATGGTAACTCCAGAAAAATCGTTCGCTTTGGCTTCAAAAAGGGTCGAAATATGATCACAAAGGATATTAAAGTTCCCATTTAAAGTTTGAGTTGTTAACGCCTCAACTCTATAAATAAAATTCTCTACAGACATACCCCGAGGATCTCCTGTAAACCCTACTTTCCAATTATGTATTATATGCCCTATCTTATCAGGCGTAAAGTAAGAAAAAGAGAGGGAATTATTACCTCTGCTTATCTCGAAGTTTGGATCCAAAGACCCTTGAGACAAGTCCGGATCTTGAATAGAATTTGTCGGAAGACCTAATAATTGGTCTAACGTCTGTTACTCAACTGCTGCCAAAGAACGCATTGGAGGAGGAATAGGATTAGAAAAATTATCTTCTACTCTTGTGAAGTTAGCGTGTGCTCTTGACGAGCCAGCGCCTTCTAATAGAGGCGAATGACTAACTTGAGTAACTTGAGGTTGAGCATTCAAACTCATACGACGAAAACCAGCTTCAATGGTTGTTTCAACCAATTTGGTCAGATGTTAGCTAAGATTAGTTAACATTTCAGCATCCTGTGCACTTACAGCAGATATTACCTCGCGCTATTCACGCTGTTCTTGCGGTGAATTGATTGACAAAAGAGGTGTTAGTACGTTAGTATATGCTCTCGTCATCTTAAAAGGAGGTGGGAGAGACGAACCTGACATAGAAGAAGGTACCACGAGTCTGCCATTGCAGAAAGTACATATTCGCTTATCCTTCGGAATTCTATGTAAGCATGGGATGTGCAAGGGATGACCGCAAGCAGGAATATACAGGGAAGTCGAATCCTTAATAACTTTCTTGCAATAGACGCAATGGATATTTTTCTCAGCGCCAGCTAACTCTGCAGTGCTATTAACAACAGACATTATGAAGAGGAACTACTAAAGTATCCAATAACTCCTGAACAAAAAAAAATTTAACACTGTTATTTCCAAAGAAAAAAAACCATAACTTAAAAAAAATTTATTTAAAAAAAACTATTCACAAAAAAAATTGAAAACAAAAATTTCATTTAAAATTCTGAAGAAAAAAAATATTTGTTTCTATTATTATATATATTTAAAAAAAATGCTTTCAAAAACTTTCCGAAGCACAATGTTACTTTTAAAAAATTTATTTAAAAAAAATAGAAAAAGATTTACAAACTTTATTCTGACAAACTATTAGAAATAAAAGTTATTCTCACAATCTTTCAGTAGAAAAAAAATGTTCTCTTCTTTCAACCAAATAATAAAGTTCTTTCAAAACATTTCCGACAATCTATTCTCAAAACTAATACAATTATTTCCAAAAATTATAAAGAAAAAGTAACACAGCTTCTAATCCTTATAAACAATAAAAAAATATCATAATAATTTGTTTCACAAATGCTTTTGAAAAATTATATAAAAAAAGTATTTTCAACAAAAAAATTTAAAAAAAAATCCAAATATTTTATTTAAATTTTAAATTTACCAAAAATATTCTGATCGCAAGTTACTATTCCAAAGAAAAAAATTTACGAAAATTTAAGCAAATAAAAAAACTGCTAATATACGGCAATTTATAATAAAAAAAAAATCAACATGGATTCTCTTAAAACTCTCCGCAATGAAAATCTATATACAAAAAAAAAATTGACTTTTTTATGTCTTTCAGATACCAGAGAGACAACATAGAGAAAAAAATAGAAATTAAACTTCGATTTAAGCCTGAAAACTTAAATTCACAACAATATATGTTTTAGTTTTAGCGAGATAAATCATGTAAATGTTTGATTTTTGTAGACAAAATTAATCCAGAATGAATAAAAAACTTAAGAAAACTTTAGAGCAAAAAAACAGTCAATTCCAATTAATCTGAAATACAAATGAGGGACTTATACCGAAGTTAATCATTAATAAAACGGTCTGTGTTTAGGCTTTTTCATCCAGACAACAGCATTTCCAGAATCATTAACAAAAAACCGATAAAGCTACTAACAAAGTATCGGAGGCGTATGATAAATATATTTTCTTAGTTGGTTAACAGCAAACTCATAGCTACTTGTATTCCAAAGGTTGAAATAATAAAACGGAAAGAGGAAATAATGAAAATCTATATAATAGTTAAAGAATAATTAAACAAAGTCACGTAGGATTGGGATAGAAAAGATTTTAGGTAAAGAAGGAAATTTATTCGGGGCCACATAAAACTTGAATGAAAATTCAAAGAAATGTTAATAATGTGAAATATAACCAATCGGGCCCCACGTTGGGCGCCAAAAGAATATCTGTAGCATGTAACGTTTATAAAATATGACCACAGGTAGGTTACCGCGACAGACTGTAGCGGTAGCAGAGTTAAATATATATAAGTGAATATCCCCAATAATACTCCTCTTCTCCTACATTACATTCCTTATTTATTAATGTTATCTTATTCCTTATTTTATTTAGTTATTATCTTATTTCTTATTTATTTAGTTCTTAATTGTTATTGTTTTTTAGTTAGTATTATCAAGGTTACTTAGAATATTTAAAACAAGTCTTACAGTTATTTTTTTAGCCCTATAAAAGAGCTGAAGTTTGGTAAATCCAGGTCAGTTATTAAAAGTAAAATCTAATAAACACATCATTATTGTTTAAAGTATTAATAAAACAAAAATACAGTTTTTCACAAAAACACTCTTGTTTGATTTATGTTACTGGCGCAGTCGTGTTTTACGGACCATTTTTAATAATAAAAATTATTAAATTATATTGCGAAAGCAAGAAACAATTTTATTAGTGAAAAGTTTTAAATAATTTTTCCAAAAAAAAAATATATATATATATTAATAACTAAAAAAGAAAAACACAAAATCATTTGTGCTATAAATATATAGTTATCGACAAATTTTAAATCATTTGTCACAAAATTAAAAACATTTTGGCAAATCTAAAAGTATTTGTGTAAAAATTAAAACAAGAAGTGAGTGAAAAAAAATTCAATAAAAAAATCCTTCTGCTGAGCAGTGTAGCTCCCTTTCCAACTTTGTGGGTTTTGATGGAAAAAAAAGTCTTCTAATTTCTTAATCCAAGTAGAAAGCTTCTTGCTTTATTTAAGTCTTTTTCAATACTGTACTTCATTACAAAAAATTAAAGGTTTTTATTTACAACCAAAAGAGATATATATACAAGTACTAAAAATGGCGCTATTTCAAGGGGCCATCCTTAGTTCATGGAGAACAAAAAGGAAAACTCTTCATGAGTGTTGAAATAAAAAATGAGATCAAAAATATAAATTGAATTTTAAGAGAATGAAACAAAAGAAAAAAAACAGTTTTAAGATAAATGAAAAAAATAGTATAAAAAAAAGTTAATATATATATACAAAAATAACGTTGAACACGGTTCAACATTCTCCCGCGCCAACGGTTAGTGACAACGGCAGCCCTTCCAAACCCCAGAGATGACCCATCCAAAAAGGGATCGTTGAGCCTTTGCTAGTGTTTCCTCCGGCTGGATAACAGCATCTAACATAATCTTATTCAGCGTCCGACCAGCAATGACGCCATCGATAGTGCGGCAATTGGCGAACCCAGGGTGTGCTTGGGGCACCACTGATTTAAAATGAGCAACTAGTTGCCGCTCATAGGATGGGGCGGCTTGAAACACCCCGCACTCCTGGTCTCCGAAAACAGCTGGTGAAAACTCCGGAAACAGATATGCTACGCTCCGTAGCAAATAGGATTTTTCGCGTTGAGGATCTAGCAGAAACGTAACCCACATCGGGTCCCCTTTATGTATCAAGTTGACTCGGACGAGTGGTGGAATTGTACTCTTCCACTGAGGTGGGCGTACGGGCAACTCCATAAGTAGCAATTCGTACGATGTTGGTAGGATGGTTTGGCAACTTTCTTCCTGAGGCTCTTCGGTTTTTAACGGCTTGGGGATTTCCTCCTCGTAGCTCGAGGTCGTGACGTCATGGGGACGTTCCACGTGAGCCATCGAGTGATGCTTTGCTCCACATAATGCACAACGGTTTTCGGAGTGGCAAAGAGGGCGGGAATGGGTGTGTGCCATACAGTTAAGGCAGTAATTCCATCTCTTCAAATAGTTGCGTCTTTTTTCGATGGACATGGCCACAAAGACTTGGCAGTGACGGACGGCGTGGTTTTTCAGGCACAAATTGCACCGAGGCATGATAATAGCTATAGAGGATGAAAAGAAAGAATATATACTGTGTTATTAGAATTTTGGTTAAGCGACTATTTTTTCTCTTTTTGATCGTGTGGGTTTTTCTTTTTTTTTTTTAAATCGGGTGGATTAATTTGATTCTAATGGTTGTGGTATCGATTCAGGTGGACTATTTGATATAGGCAAAACACATAGTTTCACTATTGAACGTATAAGGGTGCCGTTTTGAGTTTTTACTTCAGCGACTCAAACTTTATTATCTTGACCACAAATAACTTTAGTAATGCGTCCCAGACGCCACTCAGTTGGAGGTAGCAGATCATCTTTGACTATTACAAAGTCGTTAACTTTTACATTTTGATGTTCAGTTTTCCACTTGAATCGTCGCTGGAGCTCGGTGATGTATTCATTCTTCCAACGGCGTGCAAATATATGTTGAAGAGCCTTTAACCGATCCCAGCGTTTGATGAAACTTAAGTTCTCTAAAAGTTGTTCTTCGGGAGGTTCGGGAGGGGCGACAAGTGGAGCTCCTCGCAGAAAATGACCTGGAGTCAAGGGAAGTAATTCGGAGGGGTTTTCGGTCAACGGTGACATTGGACGCGAATTTAATACCGCTTCAATTCTAATAAGCAAAGTAGCAAATTCTTCAAATGTAAACTTAAGATTGGCAGCTACTTTTTTCAAGTGAGATTTCATGCTTTTGACGGCGGTCTCCCAGAGGCCGCCCATGTGGGGCGCATAAGGCGGTATAAACGACCAGGTGAATCCGTGAACGCCGTATTTTTCGATTAGGGCTTTTTCGGTAGTTTTCAGAAATTCGTTGTGAGCTTTGAGCAGCGCTAAGCTGGCATCGAGGAAATTTCGACCATTATCTGAAAACATGGTTTTTGGTAGACCTCTACGTCCTGTGAATCTTGAAAAGCATGTAAGAAAAGCATCGGTAGAGAGCTCTGAACAGACCTCCAGGTGAACTGCTCTAGTAGAAAAGCACACAAATACAGCTGCATATCCTTTTAAAAGTTTAGAGTTCCTCAAATTAGACGCTTTAATGTTAAACGGACCGGCAAAATCCACACCGGTATAACTGAAAGGCAGCGAAAAGTTGACTCTTTCAGGGGGAAGTGCAGCCATTATTTGATTCTGAAATTTATGCTTGTAGATAGTACAGACCTTGCAGCTACGTATACATTTTCGTATTATGTTTTTAATTCAAGGTATATAAAACCCTTGCCTCAAAGCTCGTAGCATAATATGGTATTCCGAATGAAGTAGGATTTGATGAGTAAATTCTACAAAGAGCATTGCAAATCGAGATTTTTCAGGGATTATATCAGGATGGCGTTCTCCGTAGCTTAACCCTGAGTTATTTAGTCTACCACCTACTCGAAGGAAGGCATCTTTATCAATGAATGGGTTCAGGGTAAAAAGTGGGTTTTCTGGGCTATTGAAATAAGACGATTTCTGACAAAACGAATTTCGTCGGTCGTGATGAATGGTTCTGTGTTAAACGGACGCTTTAAAGCTCGGTTGATAAATCGGAACTGGTACCCAATGACTCTAAAAGCTCTTGCAAGAGACGAAAATTGTTCCAAGAAATCTTCCGATATGGTCTCTTCTTGAGAATTAGAATTCTTCTTAGGTTCGTTACCTATTTGAGTCACCAATAAATGTAAATTTGAAACCTTTTTCGTTTCCAAGTCGGTGGGATCAAAAACTCGAGGTTTTGGCCAGCGTTCAGTAGGCTGCTTAAGCCAGCAGGGCCCATGCCACCATAAATTACTCCCGACGAGTTCTTGAGCGGAGCAACCGCGGGATCCCAGATCCGCCGGGTTGTCGTCAGCTTTTACGTGCTTCCAGTGACTACTACTGAATATGCTCAGAATTTCAGTTACGCAATTTGCCACGAAAGTCTTTGGTGTTTGAGGTTCTTTCTGTAGCCACCCGAGGACTATCGACGAGTCTGTCCACAAAAACAGTTCATAGGCGAACTTGTAGTTTGCAACTAAGCTTTTTACTAATCTCGTGAGTAATAAAGCACCACACAATTCAAGTTTCGGGATGGTGGTCTTCTTTATAGGTGCAACCTTTGTTTTTGCCACCAGCAAATGGCTGTTAATTTTTACATCTGGAGTCGTTGCTCGCATGTAAATTGCTCCGCAATACGCCTTTTCCGACGCATCACAAAACCCGTGTATTTGTACCCGAGACGTTGGCAAAAAATGTTCCCATCTAGGAATTCAGGGTAGAAATCTCGGGGAGATTTTTAAGAAATGCATTCCATTTCACTAAAATACTCGGTGGGATACCCTCATCCCAGTCTAGCTTTCTTTCCCACAACTCTTGCATCAAAAGTTTGGCAACTACGACAATTGGACCTAACCATCCAAGAGGATCAAATAATTTTGCTATAACCGATAAAACACGCCTTTTTGTAGCGGTTGGTAAAATTTGTGTCGGTTCTACTACATAGTAAAAAGAGTCTGACATCGCATTCCAGCGAATTCCTAGAGTTTTTATTGTGCTAGAAGCGTCAAATTTTAAAAAATTTTCGTCTAGAAGATCTTCCCGGGCCAAGTGTTCCAATAAATACTGATTATTGGCCGTAATTTTTTTCATGGGGAAACCAGCTGAGTTTAAAGCTTTATTTAGCTGATTTTGCTTTAGTTTGGCCTCTTCAAGAGTATGTCCCCCTGACAAAATATCATCCACGTAAATTTCACTCTTTAAAATTTCGGATGCTTGTGGGTATACATTCTCACAGTCTTCACCTAATTGAAGGAGCGTGCGAATCGCTAAGAATGGAGCACAATTCACCCCGAAGGTCACCGTTTTCAATTGAAATGATTTTACAACACTGTCTATATTAACTCGAAACAAAATTCTTTGGTACGGACGATCTGCTTCATGCACTAATATTTGACGATACATTTTTTGAATATCGCCTGTAAACACGTACCTATAATTTCGCCACCTAAGCACTATTTGCATTAAGTCGGTTTGAAGAGTTGGGCCTTGATGAAGCACGTCATTCAAGGAGAATCCACTACTTGTTTTCTTCGAGGCATTAAAAACCACTCGTAGCTTCGTTGATTTACTTTCGGGACGAATAACAGCGTGATGAGGGAGAAAAAATGAGAGGTGTTTTTCAACGTTTACCTCACTATGGACTACTTGTTCCATATGATCCAAGTCTACATACTCCTGGAGAACCTGTCGATATTGTTCTTTCAAGTCTGGCGCTTTATCTAGCGTCTTTTCCAATCGGTGATATTGCGCTAGAGCCATGTTCCTTGAAGGACCCAAAAAAATCTCGCTAGGAAAATCTTCATTAAAGGGGAGTCGCACCACGTAGCGACCATCTGGTTGTCTAGTTGTAGACGTTTGGTAAAAATTTTCACAATATTTGTCAGCTTCGGTTGCCGGAATATCTCTTCCGACCTCCTCAAGTTCCCAGAACTTTTCCATCTGCTCATGAAGTAGAAAATCATATGAAGGAGAAACTGTTGTCGAAAAGACATTTATTTCGTTTGTTGGGGCTGGCCCTAATAAGTACCAGCCAAAATGGGACTCCCTGGCCTCAAATGTATTTAATACCCCAAACTGTACACCTTTGAGATTAATAGATGGCAAGTAATTGCTCCCAATTATCATATCTATTTCAGCTGGATTGTAGAAATTGGGATCTGCCAGAGTTAAGTTTCCGATTCCCTCAAGATTCGGAATTTTTAAAGGCCGTGAGGGCAGAAGATCAGTCAACTTTGGCACCACTATGGCGTTGACCTGAATTTTAAAATCTGATTTTCGAGATTTTAGTGTCACAAAACACCTGCCCTTGGCTTTCCCTACTCTTGTACCACCGAACCCAGAAAGTGTATAGCCCTTGCTATCCATTGGTAGAGAAAACCTTTGTTGAACATGTTTGGTGATGAAACTTTTTTCCGAGCCGGTATCCAGCATGGCCCGAATAGTAAATAATTCGCCAGCGTGTTCAATATATACCAACACGGTTGGCAACACTGTAGTCCCTTCGGTTTGAACCAAATTTGCCCGAACTCTTTCCTGAGAACCCTCACCTGAGGTGTATGCGCTCCTAATCTGGGGATTAAACGTGCGAACTTGTGGCCGAGTGCCCGAAAATGAAGGTTCTTCCTGATCTTCTACATTTGGCGGCGCTTGAGGCTTTGTATAATTTATGCCTTTTTTGTTCTCTTCCCTTTGGAGGTGCAACATTGTATGATGCTTTCGATTGCATATACTGCAAGCATGTGTACTCGGACACTCGGCCTTAAAGTGTGAATGCGATAGACAGTTGGCGCAATATTTATTGGCAAAAACGAACTTTAACCGATCATTTGGGGACAGCGATTTAAATTGCCTACAGATTCTAAGGGGATGATTTTGTTTGCACTTTTTGCAGCTATACTCCTGTTTATTCAAATCGGCCTGCGCATGAAAGGATTGCGATCGTGTAGTTTGATTTCCCTGCCTAAGGGCTTTCTTACTTCGGTCATTGTTTCCAAAAGTTCTATTCTAGATGAAAGAAATTCGTTAAGCCTACACCATGAAGGTAACTCCCTATGATTTTCAATTGTAGCTTCCCAGGCTCTTAAAGTTTCTTCAGGAAGTTTTGTAGTTATTAGATCAAGTAAAAATGGATCATCATCCGCTACTTCCACCTTGAAGGTTTTTAAAACCGATAAGCAATCGGTTACTGTATTCTTAACAAACCTTATAGATTTAAGAGATTCTGTCTGCGACGCCTGTATTGCGTGTACTTTTTTCATTTGATCGTTTACCAAAAGTCTTTTATTTTCAAACCTGTTTTTTAAGGCCTCCCAGGCTAAGTTAAAATTGTCATCTACAGAGTCATAATCTTTTATGACGTTAAAAGCCTCCCCTCTTAACTTAGTTTTTAAATAAGTAAGTTTCTGTGCTGGTGCTAAAGTTCTTTCCCTTAAAATAACGGCCTGAAACATGTCCCTAAAGGACGGCCAGTTTGCGTAACCCCCTTCAAAGGACTGTATGTCACAAGCTGGAAGCTTGAAAGACGATCTATGAACAACTGGTTCGTTCGTCTTAGGTTTAACTTCTTCTAAATTGTCCAAAATTTTCGCCTTCAATGCCTGGTATACTTCACTGGCCTCTTCATAACGTGGATACAATTCATCCTTAAAATCTTCAGCCCTTTCCTCTCCTAATACGTATTCTTCGTATGATTCAACTAGTCTGAGCCATCTTCTCCCTAATTCATCGCGTTTTACATTAAGAAACGCAGGTGTACAATCTCCTGGGATCATCTTTTCAAAGTTCGTGCAGAACACAGTTAGCTGTTGCAAGTCAAACTTACATCTCCTTTTGGATGCTGTCATTTTTGTACCTACCGAGACCGAAAAACAACCCTATTCACTAAATCAAATCCTGAGGAACTTTTTCTCTTCTCTTTTCCCTTTTATACAGAATTATTTAAAAATTTTTCCTCTATTCCGCTCCACCCTAGTGTGTGAAATTTTTTTTCAGAGAAAAATAAATTTAAGTTATACTTTTAAGAAAAAAGTTTGGTAACTCTTATTTTCTGCCGTATTTTATCACTCTACTGAAATGTTGTTACGATATTAATATCCTCTGTTAAACTGACAACTCGAATTAGATTTCATCCGGAAATTTATAAAATTCCATAAATCGCCCCACTCTAGTTAAATTTGTATAATTTTTTCCCTTTTAACAAGACCCGATCCACTCTAATTTGCAAAATGTATTCTACAAGAATTTTCTGATACTCGTAAAATCGCCCCACTCTAATTTGCAGAATGAAAAAAAACCTCCAATAATTTTTAAATTTTGTTGAATTTTATCACCATTGTTGAATTTCATCAAGAAATTTTAAATTTTGTTGAGTTTAACCACTATAATTAAATTTCATCAGAAAATTTTAAATTTTCATAAATCGCACCACTCTAGTTATTTTTCTCCAAGAAAATTTTTTTCAATAATCATCCACCAGATTTTATTATATTATGTAAATATTTAATTAACTAATTAAATTTACTCACCACTACTACACAATTTTCCCCGGTCTCTTATTGTTTGGCCGGTTGGGATACCCTTACTTTTTTTTGTGTGTTTAAAATGACGTCACACTACAATATTAGTTATTTCCTTCAGCCAACGGCACCTTCTTGTTGTTGTTTTGTATGAGACACTCGATTTAACTTTGTTGCACTCTTGTGGATTTATATTCTTGGTGAATTTGCTGTTGATTTTTTTGTTTAAATAAATGGGCAATCTTTTGGCTGAAAAGTACACCTTTTATTGTTGTCTTCACATAAACGTTAATTTGTTTCCACAACACTTTGAACCATTAGAATGATTGTTTCAATAAATTTTTTTTATTTTAATTATTATTATTATTTTTTTTATTCACTTTGCGTCTATGCCGTTCACTTGTTAACACCAGAATATTCTTTTTTGCTTTGTGTGACGTCGTATGTATTTTCCATTAGTTTTAAGGGGAACTAATGGAATTTAAACAAAGTGGTGTGTAGAAGTATGTTGCGATTGACAGTTAGAATTATTTGTTGTTGCGCTCGCGTGAATTATTTCTGTTATCTTCGTTTTTCTTTTCTTGTAGATTTATTACTTATGACAACTTTTTGTTTTTGGGATGCAACTTTAGTGGTTTTTTTTGATTGGGATGGCACTCATTAGTGGTATTTTAATTGGGATTATAACTTCCATGTATTCTGTCTACGATGACACTTTTTCGATGTTTTTAAACTAATTTTTTGTGAGGTTAAAGTTAATTTGCCTCCCTTTTTTTTTGTTTTTTGTTTTTATAGTTGAATTTTGTATATTATAATTAAATTTACTTCTTTTAATTTTTCTTCTTGAGAAATAATATAAATGTCGCACAAAAATCCTAATATAACACAATACATACCAATCTTTTCACTTTTCAAATTCTTGGTTGCTTTTCTTCCCTCATGGATAGTTTGCCTTGTATGCTCCGTTGAAGACCTATTATTTTACGTATATTTGCACACCAAATGCACTCTTCTTGGACTGGTTTCGATGACTACTTCACTTTTGCTGACATGCACGATGAAGTTCTGTTGTAATAAATACCTCTTATCTTGTTGTAGATGGAGTTGCTATTAGGGAAGACAACTGCCAATCTTGTAGAAAATTAGTGGACCTCTATGTCACTAATCCGTTCCAATCCTAGCCTATTCTAGGACTTTTTCGAAGGACCAAAATGCTGAGCAGTGTAGCTCCCTTTCCAACTTTGTGGGTTTTGATGGAAAAAAAAGTCTTCTAATTTCTTAATCCAAGTAGAAAGCTTCTTGCTTTATTTAAGTCTTTTTCAATACTGTACTTCATTACAAAAAATTAAAGGTTTTTATTTACAACCAAAAGAGATATATATACAAGTACTAAAAATGGCGCTATTTCAAGGGGCCATCCTTAGTTCATGGAGAACAAAAAGGAAAACTCTTCATGAGTGTTGAAATAAAAAATGAGATCAAAAATATAAATTGAATTTTAAGAGAATGAAACAAAAGAAAAAAAACAGTTTTAAGATAAATGAAAAAAATAGTATAAAAAAAAGTTAATATATATATATACAAAAATAACATTGAACACGGTTCAACACCTTCATATTGTTTAAAATAAAAAACGAAAAGAATTAAATTTTCAACAAGGAAAAAAACTAAATTTATAAAGAACCTGTGAAAAAAATAATGACTACATATTACATAAATTAAAAATTTTTTAAATTAAAATATAAACAAAAAATTGGAAAAGAACCGTTTTATTTTACATACAAACTAATAAATTATTTAAATAAAAGAAAAGTAAGAAAAACAATTGCCTTAAGGTGCAACAACAAATAAAAAATGGAAATTGACAAATTGACAAATTGCAATAACAAAAACCAGTTTTTCAAAATTAAGTAAAAAACCAACAACAAAAATCTTTAATTTAACACAACAACAATTTTTTGAAGCCCCAAGGTTTTACAAATACAACAACTACAACAACATATTTAAAACTAAAACAACAAAAATTACAACAGAAAATAATAAAATAAAGAACAATAAAAATAATTATAAATTCTCCAAATTTCAAAATAAGAACTACAAAAATGTTTAATATAAAATCCATAACAAACAACAACAAAATATAAAGCTCCACTAATAAAGAGACTAAGAAAAGGAATTACAGTCAGGTGATCAAAATTAATATCGAAAAACAACAAAACGCAACAGCAACTACATATATTGAAAATGGATGCATTTAATCTTTTATCAGGTGTTCCAGAATTTGACGGGAAAGCTGAGGAGTTACAAATGTTTATAAAACATGTGGAAGGAATTCGAATATACGTTGACGAAGCTCTTAGGGCGTTGTTCGATTTAAGAGTAAGAACAAAAATTGTTGGAAGAGCAAATATTACATTAATAAATAACAACAACCCTTGTACATGGGAAGAAATAAAGGTAATCTTAAAAATTAATTTTAACATATCAGATAGTGCAGAAAATATTGTAAATAAGATTAAAACTGCTGAAATTAGAACTAGTATAAATGATTTTTATGATTACATGCAAAAATTGTTAACTAAATTAAATTTAAAAACAAGTATTGATGTAGATAACCAACAATGGTATAGCTGTAGTAACAATGAAAAAATGGTTTTAAAAATTTTTATTGGCAAGTTACCAAATGAACCAAAGTTAATAATGAATTCTAAAAAACCTCACTCATTGTTAAAAGCAAAAGAGATTTTAGTCGAAACCGAATATTTTTATTCTAAAATAAAAAATTTACAATCTTTTTCATTTAATAATAACCAAAATCATAATTATCGTTATCAAAATTTTTCTAGTTCTCAAAATTATCCGAATTCAGGACAATATGGTCCGAATAGTTCAAGAGATTTTCATGACAATCAAAGAGGATATACAAATTCGGATAAATATGTACAGAATTTTAGAAATACTTACAGTAATCAAAAAAATTATCAGAATCCTAATCAGTATAAGCAAAACAATTCAGGAAATTTTCGCAATAACCCAAATAATTTTTCAAATTCTGGCCAAAATAATTATGATAATAATAGAAAAGATTCAGGAAATTTTAATACACAGAACTCCCAACAAACAAGTATAAATAAACCAGCTAATATGGAAATTGACGACATTCAAGTGTCAAATTTTCCATTAGTGGCCGAAGAACTCTACCCTGTATAGTTGTAAGAACTAAAACTGTTCCAATAAAATTACTTATGACACCGGATCAGGCACTACTCTCATAAGAAGAGGCTTGTTTCATAGCTCTTTCAAAACAGAACTTGAATGTCCAATAATTTAAAATACTCTTAGTTCAAAAACTATTGCTACTTCTAAAATTACTATTCCACTTTTTAAAGAATTTAATTCACCTAACTATAAAATAGAAATGTTAGAAACGAAAATATTTAATGATTTTGATGGTATAATTGGGTGTAATATATTAAAACCCATGGGTGCAAAAATTGATTTAAAGGAAAATTTATTAATAACTTCTAATGCTAAAATCCCACTAGTATTTGACAATGCTTCAAATAAATGTACCGATAAGGACGATTTATATTTAGATTCAATAATAATAGAAATAAACTTTAATGAACCAAAGATGGATTATTTAGTTGAGAAATTAAAAACTGAAAATTTAAATAATGAGGAAATTAAAGAATTAAAGAAAATAATTGAAAAGTTTAAAAACGTTTTTTATATTGAGGGTGAAAATTTATCTTCCGTTGGTAAATATAAACATAAAATACCTACAATAAATGACATTCCAGTTTATTCAAGAACATATCGTTTCCCAGAAATACATAAATTGGTAGTAGAAAAGCAGGTAAACGAAATGTTAAAATCAGGTATAATAACTAAATCGTGTAGTCCATATAATGCTCCTATTTGGGTTGTCCCCAAGAAAATTGATAATTCCGGAGTACGAAAATGGAGAGTAGTAGTTGACTACAGAAAACTCAATGACATGACAATTGAGGACAAGTTTCCGATATCTAATATGGAGGACATTTTTGCAAAGTTAGGAAATTCTCAATACTTTAGTACATTAGATTTGGCAAAAGGGTTTCATCAAATTCCAATTTTACCGGAAGACAGATATAAAACAGCGTTCTCCACATCAACAGGACATTATGAGTTTACGAGAATGCCTTTCGGTATAAAAAATGCCCCAGCCTCATTTCAAAGGATGATGAATGAAGTGTTACATGACTATATTAATAATATTTGTGTAGTCTACTTAGACGATATTTTAGTATTTTCCACTTCAGAGATAAGATCATTTTTAGGATTAACTGGTTTTTATCGAAAATTTATAAAAGATTATAGCCGAATAGCTTTGCTTATGATTTCATATTTAAAGAAGGGTTTGACTATTAACGTTAATGATCAAAGTTACATTAATTTTTTTAATAAATTAAAGAAAATTATATGTACATCCCCAGTTTTGACATATCCCCAGTTTGACAAATTATTTGTTTTAACAACTGATGCTAGCAACGAGGCATTAGGTGCAGTGTTGTCTCAAAATGGACATCCAATCGCTTATTCATCACGTACTTTAAACAAACATGAGATAAATTATAGTGCTATTGAAAAAGAGTTACTGGCAATTGTTTGGTCTGTAAAATATTTTAGGCCGTACTTATTTGGCAGGAAGTTTAAAATCCAAACTGATCACCGTCCACTAATATGGCTAAACTCATTAAAGGAACCAAATATGAAGTTGCAAAGATGGAAGATACAGCTCAATGAATACGATTTTGACATAGAGTATATTAAAGGGAAAACAAATCAAGTAGCGGACTATCTCAGTCGTCTTGATGTAAATACTTTTCAAGAGGAAGAACATACAATTCAATCTGATTTAGCTACAATTCACAGTGGTAAAGAGAACTTAAATGATCATATTTGTATATCAGAATCTCCAATAAATATATATAAAAATCAAATTATAATAACCTTAGGAAAAAATTATAAACATGAAAGAAAAATTTTATACGGAAAAAAGATCAGACATACAATTGTATTAAAGGAATATTTTGAGGAAAATGTGTTAGAATTTTTAAAACAAATTTTTCCTATCAAGGGGACAGTAACAATTTTTTGCGATTCTTTTGATATGTTTAAATATTTTCAAAAAACTTTTGTACAATATTTTTCAAATGTACCGGAAATGAAACTTGTAAAATGCTCCAAATTTTTAAAGGATATTTTTGACGAAGAAATTCTTCTGGAGATAATAGAGAAATATCACACTGATAAAAATCATAGAGGGATTGAGGAGACATTTTTAGAATTAAAAAATATAATTTATTATCCAAATTTAAAGAAGAGAATTCACAAATTTATAAA
Organism: Eustalomyia histrio; assembly: GCA_949748255.1. Lineage (NCBI taxonomy): Eukaryota > Metazoa > Arthropoda > Insecta > Diptera > Anthomyiidae > Eustalomyia > Eustalomyia histrio. The sequence continues at coordinate 103,138,335 of OX456526.1, forward strand.
TAATTGCGTTATATGTAATATGTGTAAGTTTGACAGAAGGCCTATAAAGACTAAGTTATGTGTAACTGAAACTCCTACAAAATCTAATGAAATAATTCATATTGATGCATGGTTTTTAAATAAGAATACAACTTTCTTAACTTGCATTGACAAACTTACAAAACATGTTTCGATTCATTATTTAAGTGATAAAAATTTATTAACTATCGTAGAAATGCTTAGAGAAAGGTTTGCTATTTTAGGAAGACCTAGTAAAATTATAGCCGATAATGAATTCAATACAGCTTTTATTAGAGATTTCCTTAATTCAGAAAAAATAAATTTTCATTTTACTTCTCCTAATACCTATACTGGCAATTCAGATATAGAGCGATTTCACTTAACATTAAATGAACATATAAGAATTTTTAAATTAGAGGAGCAAAATAAAGATTTTGATGATAAAACCCTTGTTTACAAGTCTGTTCAAATTTATAATGATACTATTCATAGTAACACAGGATACAAACCTAATGACCTGCTACATAATAAGGTAGATAAGTCCATTTGGCAAACATTACCCGATAAGATACATCATAACAAATTTGAAAAAATTAATAAAGTAAATCAGAATAGGGAAGATTGTCATGAGTTTAAGGAAAGAGAATTAGTACAGAATCTTGGTTTTCAAAATCTCAAACAAAAGCCTAAATATATTTTAAAACAAGTAAAAGAAAAAAACAAAACAAATTTTATAGATGAAAAAGATTGTAAACGTGATAGAAAAATAGTAAAAAGAATCTATAAATATCAAGAAGAATTACCAGACGTAAACTATGAAAGAAAAATCACTGGTAGAAATTATTCAAAACCAAAAAACAAACAAAAAATAAATATAAAAAAATTTTAAATCGACTAATAAAATGTTTTTTAAACTAGTAAAGAAAATAAATTAAAAAAAAAGTTATATGTATAAGATATTTAAAAAAAAAATATGATAAGTTATATATCTAAAAATAAAATAATTTTTGTTTCTTAAAATGCATAGAAGAATCATTTGTAATATTTTCTTTATATTTGTAGTAAAATTGTATTAATGAATTAAAAAAAAACAACTTTTTGTAATTAAAGTAATATTATTTTTTCTTTTCCCCATATAAAAATATTAAATAGCAATGTTTATATAAATAAATTAAATAGTATATAAATATTAAAACGTTGGTTAATACTTAAATTGAATTAAATATATAAAATAATGTATTCAGATTCCAGGCGCAATGTGTATTCAAAGGGTGGGGGAGTTAAATATATATAAGTGAATATCCCCAATAATACTCCTCTTCTCCTACATTACATTCCTTATTTATTAATGTTATCTTATTCCTTATTTTATTTAGTTATTATCTTATTTCTTATTTATTTAGTTCTTAATTGTTATTGTTTTTTAGTTAGTATTATCAAGGTTACTTAGAATATTTAAAACAAGTCTTACAGTTTTTTTTAGCCCTATAAAAGAGCTGAAGTTTGGTAAATCCAGGTCAGTTATTAAAAGTAAAATATAATAAACACATCATTATTGTTTAAAATATTAATAAAATAAAAATACAGTTTTTCACAAAAACACTCTTGTTTGATTTATGTTACTGCAGGCTGTAATTCCGACTTCTGGCTCGTCGGCCAATGGGGGAGTTCGGTGCTACGTCCTCGTGAAAATTAATGGCAAAACTACAGAGTTTATTATTTAAATTTTGCATGCTGTAATATTTAGAAAGAGATAGACAGAGAAATATTGGAAACGGAAATAACGGAAGACAAAGAATTCTTATGGAATTCGGAAGTTAAAGCTGTTGACTGTATGCGTGTCTAGATGTTTACACGGCTTTATCCCCACCCAACCATGATCATGCTGTGAAAGGCAAAACTTTATGCATGATCCCATAGGTAAACTAAACTATCCGATCAGTTAGACAGAAATCATAACAAACGTTTTAGAATTTAATTTTCAAAAACTCAATGCTTTTATTTAACAAAAAAAAAATTCATGCGGAATAAAAAGAAAGGGGTATATTAACTAACTAATTAAATTAGTAATTATATAGATATTTATAATTTTAAAGAATTAAATTAATGTAAGAAAAATTTAACGCGAGGGTGCAAAAATCAATAAAAAAAATGATGAAAAAAAATTAAATCCAATTCGGATATTTAAAATCTATAAAAAAATATCCCGTTCGTATATGATAAATATGAATACAAATATATATAAAAGTTAATATGTTGACTAAAAATGTGCAATATTACTTCTTTAAAAAAAAATAGGTACAAAAAAAATTATAAAAATCTTTTGTTGGTGGGTGTATATTTTTAAATAAAAAATGTTTATTAAATTAAAATATAAAAAAAAATGCAAAAAAAAATCTTGGCCGAGACTGGACTCGAACCCGGAATGCTTGGATCTCTAACCACACACTTTCGCTCTATGCTATGCTTGCACGTACGTTATAAGTCGCAATTTTTCAACAGGTACCACCAGCGAGGTTTACACAATGTAAACATGCGTAGCTATTATTAGAAGGATGTAAGTCACCAAACTCAAACAAATGTACAGTGAAACTCGATTACAACGAACTCGAAAGATCAGAGCAACTTATTGGCAAAAAATAAATAAAATCATTTACATTTCCGAATTTGTTTTCTTTACCTTCTCTGTTATTACTAAACTTTTAAGTCATTTTACCTAAAGAATTTTTTCCACGACTAGTGGTTTTTAAGAAAAATTCAATAACAAACGTCAACTCCGTTGTTCGCTTTAAGCGGGCTTCACTGTAATACCGTATTATTGTAATCAGAGGGAATTGCATTTTGCAATTTTGATACATATGCAAAAAAAAATAATTGCTCTCAAATCTACGGAATAAAGTGAACTGCATTATCACTGAGTTATAATTTTTAAAGGGAAAGCAATTGTGACAGTTAACAGAAAACTAATATTTGAAAATTATTTAATTGAAAATGTTATGTTACAAGCGCCCCTACATAACCCCCCGGCAAAATCAGGTTTGGGGCTACTAAGCTATCAAAACTGATACCGCTTGTAGCTAAAAGGAAATCTAAATATAAAAAATAAAAACTTCAAAAAAAATCGAAAATACTTTGGATTATAAGATTAAATTATCGTCGGATGTCCTTGGCGTGGTATATCCCTACTGTTTTTCCTTTCAAATCCTCCAATTCGTAATAACAGTTACCAGTCTTCTTGCAAATTCGAGCTTTCACAAAAGGCGGAGCAAGTTTAGAGTTAAACCCTTTTTCAAAACTACTTTGACGGAAATTTCGCCTGAAAACCTCTTGACCTACCAAATAGTTAACCTCTCGAGAACATATATTATAGGATATCTCGTTCCTATACTGTTGTCAACTCATATTCTTCGCAGCTCGGTTCCTAATTACATCAAGCGAATTCTCTCTTTTAAATCTGACAGCCCTATCGTCAAGCATCCCCAAATTCCGCAAGAGTGCATATGAATTACCGTTGGTAATCATATGTTGTCCGAACGCCATGTAATAAGGAGAAGTGCCTATTGAAGCATGCACAGATGATCGTAGAGAACAACTTATGCTGCTGAGGTACTCATCCCAATTACTTTGGTCGTGTTTAATATAAGCCCTTATTGCAGATATAACTGAACGATTGACGCGTTCAGATGAATTTGCTTGGGGCGAATAAACTTCTGTATATACGTGATTAATGCCATAATTTTGCAAAAGCTTATTGAACTGAGACGATTTGAATTGAGAACCGTTATCTGAAACTATAGATTCCGGTGTGCCAAAGGTATGAAATAATTCCTCCTCAAGGTATTTAATGACAATATCTGCAGTGGATTTCTTAATTGATTTCAGAAAGCAGAACTTTGAAAAATGGTCGAGTACAACAAAAATTCCAATATGACCTGATTTCGAACGAGGATAGGGTCCAAGAAAATCCACATAAAGTTTCTGGAAAAATCTAGACGTGGTAGACGTTTTCCCCATCGGTGGTCGCGTAACGTAGTTAGGGTGTTTAGTTCCCTTACAAATGTCGCAGGAATTGACAAAATCTTTGACATCATTTACCAAATTTGGCCAGAAATAAAAACGACGAATGCGCTCCAATGTTTTAGTGATGCCACCGTGGGATGACAAGTGGTTGTCGTGAGCCTTTTCCAAAACCTCTCTGATCATATCCTTAGGTATCCAAAGCTTCCAGGCAAGATCGTCATGCAATTGTTCACCTACATAATGTTCCGTTCGTCTGTATAGAAAACTGTCCACGATTTTAAGGTCTGGAGTTTTACCAAGATTCTGCCTAACTCTATCCAACAGTTGTAAATAGTCGGTACTTTTGAAATTTTCGGATTGTAAATCCACGAAGACCCCAGGATCATCTAAAACGGACAAATTTAACCCATGGATTTCGGACAGATCTTCAGTGTTAGTACGCGAAAGCGCATCAGGAACTACATTTTTGCTGCCTTTTCTATGCTCGATTTTAAAATTAAAGCCCTGAAGTTTTAAAGCCCATCTTGCCAACCGCGAATTGAGGTCTGTTTGGGACATAAGCCACTTAAGTGACGCATGATCTGTTTTCACTGTGAACTCATGACCCTTAACATACGCCCGGAACTTTTTGATGCTTAAAATTGCTGCCAAACATTCTTGTTCGGTTACCGAATAATTACGTTGGGCTTGGTTTAGTTTCTTCGACATAAATGCGATGGGAAACTCTTCGCCCTCCGCAGTTTTTTGTACCAATACACTTCCTATACCAGTGTTACTAGCATCACAGTGTATATAGAAAGGCTGTGAAAAATCAGGACTGTGCAACACTGGGGCGGTAGTCAAGATGGATTTTAATTCCTCAAATGCTTTTTGAGCATCATCGCTCCAAACAAATCTCCTACTGGTCTTTAACAAGTCTGTTAAAGGCAAAGTCACAGCGGCGTAATTCCTAATGAACTTCCGATACCAACCTGACATACCCAGGAACCGTCGAAGTTGTTTTACAGACCTCGGTGTCGGGAATTCCACAATGGCCGATATTTTATCCGGGTCTGTTTGAATCACCCCATTCCCCACTAAATGGCCAAGATATCGGACTTCCTGCACGCAAAATTTCGATTTCTCAACGTTAATGGTCAGTCCTGCAGAACGAAATTGCCTAGCTACTTCCCGAAGAACCTCCAAATGTCTCTGAAATGAATCCGACACAATTAACAAATCGTCCAGATAGATAAACACTTCTTTTCGCAAATTCGCCGGTATTACCTTGTCCATTAGCCTCGACATAGTTTGGGGCGCATTGCAGAGGCCGAATGGCATGACTTTGAAATGGTACAAGGGTCGGCCGGGAACAGTAAATGCCGTCTTCTCTCTTGACGACCTGTCAAGAGGGATTTGCCAAAAAGTATCCTTAAAGTCCAGACTAGTTATGAACTCTGCCTTCGGTAACCAACTAAGGATACCATCAATATTGGGCAGTGGATATGCATCCTTGACGGTTACAGAATTGACTTTTCGGCTATCAAGACATAAACGTACTTTGCCTGGTTCACATCATTTGCTAACATCCGGTCAAGCTCTGCATAAATCAGTTTCCCCCTTGCTGGAGACACCGGCAAATGACGTTGTTTTATAGGCGTGGTGGATCCAACGTCTATAACGTGAGATATAATATTCGTCCGACCTAGACCTTCGACGACCTGAAGTTGTGGTTTCTGCAAAGCTGAGAGTGGACGCTGATCTGAGATTTCAAATATTTTCCCGTGAAATAAATTCAAATTAAATTCAGACAACAACCCGGGAGGTAACAAGTTAAACGATTTCCAAAAGTCTATACCCAAGTACAAATTCTGGGATAAATTCGGCACTATATATAGTTTTATTGGCTTAGTTACTCCTCTAAAAGTTACATCAGTTTTAATGAACCCTAACACGTTTTGTGATTTTCCATCCGCAGTTTTAACCAAAGAACGAATTCTTTTAAAGTTGTCATTCGAGTCCAGAAAATCCGTAGCTGCCTGGGACCCTAAAGAACTTACTGAGGCACCAGTATCCAGTAATCCACTAACATTCTTATGAAAAATCACTACGTCAGCGTATGGACGAATATCATTTGGCCTATCGTAGATGGTACTCAATAGGCTGTGTCGCGTCTGATAAGCTTCTCTCCAAAAGTTATGCAAACGTTTCGTAGACCTAGTATGTTTAACTCTCGGTATCTTCTCATTAAAAATCGTATCTCTTTTAGAGTTATATTCCGCTAATCGAATATGAAATGCTTTTAAATATGTCGGTGGATGAGACCTACGAAAATTTTCAGATGACAAACACGGTAAAGAGTTATATTGATTGGCAATAGTTCCGTTCTCGGAAGAACAGAGAGAATTATTATAATCGGCATTAAAATTTAGGAAATTTGAGTTCTGTGACGACCCACATGAAATGGTATGGTAATTACTCGTTTGCGAAGTACCTTCGAAAGGCTTTTCATGGTTTAAAATTACATCATGTTCAGAATTAGTTAGAAGATTTTGTGAAAAATTATTATGAGTTTCGAAATTAGGTGTAAGTTTAGGCTTCGACGATGATTCGAGAATCAATCGGTATTCGTGCTGGTCGAATTTGTCTGTTTGCGTGCACTTTACAGCGCACTCGATCGAGAGTTTTTTGAAACATTGCAATTTGCACAATTCGGCTTATAAATATTAGGAACACCACAACCCTAACAGAACACACGCCTTTCCTCAAGGCAGTCCTGATACCTGTATCCAACTTGCTGACAATTCCAAACTCAATATCAGATTCTACCTCATCGTCAACTATTTCTTGCACCTGTCTACGAGGTACAAATGGTTTAAAAAGCGGTTGTCTTCTTCCAAAATCCTGCTTAAAAAAATCACGTCGACGGCAGATATCACGTAAAAGTCGGTATGTTCAAAATTTCGTGTTGAATTTCGGGTAATAAATTCCGACGCAGAATTTCGACAAGGACTTCATCCTGCAGAGGAGTTGACAATCGATCAGAAATGTTAGTGATTGCTTCATAAAATGCACCAAATTTTCTCCAGGTTTTTGTTTCCGATCGCGAATCATATCCCGGAAGTCGACGTCTGTCCGTGAATCTTTATACTGCTCACGCAGAGCCTTGCATAAATTTGGCCAATTTATATGTCTAACGGACCGATGGTAACTCCAGAAAAAACCGTTCGCTTTGGCCTCAAAAAGGGTCGAAATATGATCACAAAGGATATTAAAGTTCCCATTTAAAGTTTGAGTTGTTAACGCCTCAACTCTATAAATAAAATTCTCTACAGACATACCCCGAGGATCTCATGTAAACCTTACTTTCCGATTATAATACATGTCCTATCTTATCAGGCGTAAAGTAAGAAAAAGAGTGAGAATTATTACCTCTGCTTATCTCGAAGTTTGGATCCAAAGACCCTTGAGACAAGTCCGGATCTTGAATAGAATTTGTCGGAAGACATAATAATTGGTCTAACGTCTGTTACTCAACTGCTGCCAAAGAACGCATTGGAGGAGGAATAGGATTAGAAAAATTATCTTCTACTCTTGTGGAGTTAGCGTGTGCTCTTGACGAGCCAGCGCCTTCTAATAGAGGCGAATGACTAACTTGAGTAACTTGAGGTTGAGCATTCATACGACGAAATCCAGCTTCAATGGTTGTTTCAACCAATTTGGTCAGATGTTGGCTAAGATTAGTTAACATTTTAGCTTCCTGTGCACTTACAGCAGCTATTACCTTGCTACGTATGTATTCACGCTGTTCTTGCGGTGAATTGATTGACAAAAGAGGTGTTGGCGGTACGTTAGCCTGTATTGAACTCCACCGCTCGATTTGTATATGCTCTCGTCATCTTAAGAGGAGGTGGGAGAGACGAACCTGACATAGAAGAAGGTACCACGAGTCTGCCATTGCAGAAAGTACATACTCGCTTATCCTTAGGAATTCTATGTAATCCCATGCTTACATAAAATGACCGCAAGGAGGAATATTCAGGGAAGTCGAATCCTTAATAACTTTCTTGCAATAGACGCAATGGTTATTTTTCTCAGCGCCAGCTAACTCTTCAGTGCTATTAACAACAGACATTATGAAGAGGAACTACTAAAGTATCCAATAACTCCTGAACAAAAAAAAAACTAACAGTTTGTTATTTCCAAAGAAAAAAAAACCGTAACTTTCATTTAAAATTCTGAAGAAAAAAATATTATTATATATATTTAAAAAAAATGCTTTCAAAAACTTTCCGAAGCACAGTGTTACTTTTAAAAAATTTATTTAAAAAAAATAGAAAAAGATTTACAAACTTTATTCTGATAAACTATTAGAAATAAAAATTATTTTCACAATCTTTAAGTAGAAAAAAAATGTTCTCTTCTTTCAATCAAGTAATAAAATTCTTTCAAAACTTTTCCGACAAAAAAAAATGTTATTTTGAAAATCTATTCTCAAAACTAATACAATTATTTCCAAAAATTATAAAGAAAAAGTAACACAGCTTCTAATCCTTATAAACAATAAAAAAAATATCATAATAATATGTTTTACAAATGCTTTTGAAAAATTATATTAAAAAAAGTATTTTCAACAAAAAAATTAAAAAAAAAATCCAAATATTTTATTTAATTTTTAAATTTACCAAAAATATTATGATCGCAAGTTACTATTACCAAAGAAAAAAATTTACGAAAATTTAAGCAAATAAAAAAAACTGCTAATATACGGCAATTTATAATAAAAAAAAATCAACATGGATTCTCTTAAAACTCTCCGCAATGAAATTCTATATACAAAAAAAACTTTACTTTTTTATGTCTTTCAGATACCAGAGAGACAACATAGAGAAAAAAAATAGAAATTAAACTTCGATTTAAGCCTGAAACTTTAAATTCACAACAATATATGTTTTAGTTTTAGCGAGATAAATCATGTAAATGTTTGATTTTTGTACTAGACAAAATTAATCCAGAATGAATAAAAAACTTGAGAAAACTTTAGAGCAAAAAAACAGATTCTAGTTAAACTAAGAGAGGGTACTAATTGGTACTAGTTTGAAAAGTTTCCAAACAGTCAATTCCAATTAATCTGAAATACAAATGAGGGACTTATACCGAAGTTAATCATTAATAAAACGGTCTGTGTTTAGGCTTTTTCATCCAGACAACAGCATTTCCAGAATCATTAACAAAAAACCGATAAAGCTACTAACAAAGTATCGGAGGCGTATGATAAATATATTTTCTTAGTTGGTTAACAGCAAACTCATAGCTACTTGTATTCCAAAGGTTGAAATAATAAAACGGAAAGAGGAAATAATGAAAATCTATATAATAGTTAAAGAATAATTAAACAAAGTCACGTAGGATTGGGATAGAAAAGATTTTAGGTAAAGAAGGAAATTTATTCGGGGCCACATAAAACTTGAATGAAAATTCAAAGAAATGTTAATAATGTGAAATATAACCAATCGGGCCCCACGTTGGGCGCCAAAAGAATATCTGTAGCATGTAACGTTTATAAAATATGACCACAGGTAGGTTACCGCGACAGACTGTAGCGGTAGCAGGCTGTAATTGCGACGTCTGGCTCGTTGGCCAATGGGGGAGTTCGGTGCTATGTCCTCGCGAAAATTAATGGCAAAACTACAGAGTTTATTATTTAGATTTTGCATGCTGTAATATTTAGAAAGAGATAGACAGAGAAATAATAGAAACGGAAATAACGGAAGACAAAGAATTCTTGTGGAATTCGGAAGTTTAAGTTGTTGACTGTATGCGTGTCTAGATGTTTACACGGCCTTATCCCCACCCAACCATGATCATGCTGTGAAAGGCAATAACTTTATGCATGATCCCATAGGTAAACTAAACTATCCGATCAGCTAGACAGAAATCATAACAAACGTTTTAGAATTTAATTTTCAAAAACTCTTCTTAAATTAGAAATTACATAGATATTTATAATTTTAAAGAATTAAATTAATGTAAGAAAAATTTAACGCGAGGGTGCAAAAATCAATAAAAACAAGTAAAAAAGGGCTAAATTCGGCTGTGCCGAATCTTTGAATACCCTCCACCATTGGGGCTGAAGATGATATACGTATATACTAAATTTTGCATGAACTGTAATATGAGTATGTTTTGTCGATTTATGTAACGAACTTTTGTTATTTAGTTTTAGTAATGTTATTTATTTAGTTTTATCAATGTTATTTACAGAGGTCTGCTCTGTTAGCGACTTTAACATTGTTGATTTTTACGTTAACTTAGTTATCAGAGTAACACACATATAAGCTCTAAGAATGTTAATCGAACAATAAGAAGACTTATTAACATTTTTACTTACTTAACAGAAAAAAAAAATAGATACAGAAAAATTGTACAAATTTGTATGGAAAATTTAGAGGTACCTTCACATTTTCACTCATAACTTTTGAACCGCTTAACCGATTTTGCTCATTTTAAATACCAAACTGCTCGGGAGGATGTTCAATAATCTGGGTAAAAATAGGCACCCCCGCTTGCGTCTTCGCGTCGTGATCGCCATTTCAACAGACAGACAGACAGACGGACAGACAGACAGACAGACGGACATCGCTAAATCGACTTAAAATTGCATAAGGATCACGAATATATATACTTTATGGGGTCTTAAACCTATATTTCGACATGTTACAAACGGAATGACAAACTGATATATACCCTCACCATATATGGTGGAGGGTATAAAAATGCTGAAAAAAAATTAAATCCACTTCCGATATTTAAAATCTATAAAAAAATATCCCGTTCGGATATGATAAATATGAATACAAATATATATAAAAGTTAATATGTTGACTAAAAATGTGCAATATTACTTCTTTAAAAAAAATAGGTACAAAAAAAATTATAAAAAAAACTTTTGTTGGCGGGTGTATATTTTTAAATAAAAAAAAAAGGTTTATTGAATTAAAATATAAAAAAAAATGCAAAAAAAAATCTTGGCCGAGACTGGACTCGAACCCGGAATGCTTGGGATCTCTAACCACACACTTTCGCTCTATGCTATGCTTGCACGTACGTTATAAGTCGCAATTTTTCAACAGGTACCACTAGCGAGGTTTACACAATGTAAACATGCGTAGCTATTATTAGAAGGATGTAAGTCACCAAACTCAAACAAATAAGTACAGTGAAGCTCGATTACAACGAACTCGAAAGATCAGGGCAACTTGTTGGCAAAAAATAAATAAAATCATTTAAATTTCCGAATTTGTTTTCTTTACCTTCTCTGTTATTGAAATTACTAAACTTTTAAGTCATTTTACTTAAAGAATTTTTCCACGACTAGTGGTTTTTAAGAAAAATTCAGTAACAAACGTCAACTCCAGTGTTCGCTATAAGCGGGCTTCACTGTAATACCGTATTATTATAGTCAGAGGGAATTGCATATAAAGCTAAAAATAACCTTTCCTAAGTCTATGGTGATCTATGTTCACTCAAGGAATTATACCGGGCAATTTTAGTAAAAATTTATAGCAAAATAAAATTTAAAAAAATTTATAAGACGATTATAAAAAAAATAATATCATGTAAGTAATACTTTCAGTGTAGCAATAGATTAAAGTTAGTTTTAACTCTGATATTGGTTGCTTTCCTTATCCAATATATAACAAACCAACTCATTTGTACCAAAGGAAAAAAAAATAATTTTTATATAAAAAAATGTAAAAAGACACTCTTGAATTAAAAAAAAAAGTTGTAGCAAAAAAAAAGATATAAAAAAAATTTAATCTCCGTCACGGGGATTCGAACCCAAGGTCACCGGGTTACCAGGTGAGGATGTATGCACCGTGCCAATCAGCTATATAAAAAATGGTAACTATTACTGTCCTTGTTTGATATCGTTACTTAGATTTTACAACGTACAAGCAAAGCCTTTTATTTAAACGTTCTTTTATAAAATACCGACGGAATCACGCAAAATTGAATTAAAGAAAATCGCGTATAACTTGGATATTTTTTTAAGCCAGATATATAATCCTGGTATGAAATTTAATTCCTGATCGAAAGGTGCTATTATTTTCCCGGTATCACTAGTTAAAATTTAAAATATCATATGCTCATTAATTTCCTTCATTTAAGTTATCTTAATAACAATGCAGTGTTTTTGTTTTTTTTTTCTTTTTAACAAGATTTAATGACCATATGATATTTTAGTTTTATAAATACAAATAAAAACAATAAAAAAAATTTAACTTACAATGTTTTGGGTTCCCACGTCGAAATATCTTTCGCTGGACTCCTTTCTGATGGATGATGATGATCAGAAAAATAAAAATAAATTTTGCTTCTATTTGTAATTTTTTTCCGAAAGTTTTTTTTTCTACACTTAAGTCAATAATTTTCATATGACGATGTACCTTTAAATTTCTTTTGTAAAAAAAAACAATGCCATTTTATTGGATCTTGCACATTGTTGTTTTTTTTAGTGATTTTTGCACTGACAAAATGTTTACTTTAACATTAATATTGGTGGCACTTATATAAATAAAAGTTTTTTTTCCTATCCTTTTTACTATATTATTTTTATAATTTGGTTTTAATTAATATTTTTGTTTCTGAAAAGTTTTTTTTTTTATATATGTTTTAACCAAAAAAAACACCATGAAACACTTTTCACTTTTTGTTGAATGATGATGCGGAAAAGATGTCTGGTTTCCGTGATACAGACATCGACATAAGGGTTTCTGTTGAGACAAGCTTGCCCTTGGTCTTTGATTTGCTAGAATTCCTTCTTCTTCTGTATTAAGAGGAGGTAATTAGTTTTATGCATATTTTTTTTATAGGAGTGTGTATATCTTACCTTCTGTATTAGGGGCTACCTAATGTTTCTCTGCTCCTTTTTGTTTTATTGCTGCCTTCACCAAACCAACAAAAAATCTATTGGATTAATGTATATATAAATTTACTTGAAATAATTTCAATAAAAATTATATTGAAAAACTCACTTATTTGTGAATAAAAAAATCCAGACTTTTGCAAAAAAAAAATGATTTAAAATTAATTTTTAATCTTAGCAGCATTATGGCAGCAGAGAACAAATGGCCGATCTATAGGCATGAATTAGTATTTATAACTAATTTAGAACGCCAAAATTTTTGGAAAATAAACGCTAATTCAGCCTCAGTTCAGTTACCACTAATACTTAAGTCGCATACACACCATTCAATTTTGATACATATGCAAAAAAAAATAATTGCTCTCAAATCAACGGTATAAAGTGAACTGCATTATTACTGAGTTATAATTCTCAAAGGGAAAGCAATTGTGACAGTTAACAGAAAACTAATATTTGAAAATTATTTAATTGAAAATGTTATGCTACAAGCGCCCCTACATAGAGTTTGAAATTTTTATTGATTCATGTGAAATATATTTAAAGGTGAAATCTACATTAGTTGATTTATTTTCATTTAATTTTATTCTCCATGTGTCTGTCCATTCAACTACTTTATCTAACGATGCTTGTAATTTAGAAGAAGATTCCATTACGTTATTACCAATTGATAGGATGCAGGTATCATCCGCCAAAGTTGCTATTTTGCTGTTGTTTGGTAAAGGTGGTATATCTGATGTATATAAAAGGTATAACATAGGGCCAAGAATACTACCTTGCGGCACTCCAGCTCCAATTGTTTTTATTTCTGAGAATTCTTGATTATGTTTGACTCTGAAGTGCCTATCATTCATATAGGACTCTAACATAGAAGTATATTGTATTGGTAGTTGTCTTTTAAGCTTATGATTTAGGCCTTTGTGCCAAACTTTATCGAAGGCTTGAGCCACGTCTAAAAAGATAGCTGAACATACTTTATTTTGTTCCAAAGCTTCTTCAATCGTATGAGCTATTCGGTGAACTTGGTCAATTGTAGAATGTTTTTCTCTAAAGCCAAACTGATAAGAAGGTAAAAGTTGTTTAGTTGAAATTATTTATTTTAGTCTTTTTGAAAACAGTTTTTCGAATAGTTTTCTTATCACGGGTAGTAAAGATATCGGGCGATACGAGGAAATTTCATTGGCATTTTTACCAGGTTTTTGTATCATTATAACATCGGACACTTTCCAGATTAAAGGAAAGTATTAAAGGTTTAAACAAGCATTCATAATGGCATTAAGATTGATAATGACTTTGTGAGGAAGGTTTTTGAGAACTTCAGCAGTTATTAGGTCGAAACCAGAACTTTTTTTAGGCTTCAGATTTGCTATTTCTTCAACGGTTTCTGGTATTGTAAAGGGTTGAATTTCCACAGATTCTTGTACAGTACTAGGTATATTTAGGTCTCCTATTGTGTCATAGGGTTGGAAGGTTTTAAATAAATGTTGAGCAAATACTTCTGCCTTTTCAGCTAAATCTGATAGCCCATTGACCGTTTTGCTTTTTGATTGGTGGATTCGAAAGAGTTGGACGTTTTAGATATGCTGTTGTTTTCCATAAAGAATAGTCATTTATTTTCTTTGATGACAAATTTTGCATTTTGTCACAAAAGTTTTTGTTTTTATATTCTATTATTTTTTCTTGTAGAAGTTTTGTTAAATAATTTAGTTGTGTTTTTAGAGGTGGGAATCTAGTAGTTTGCCATTTTTTTCTAATTTTTCTTTTCTTCTTAATAAGCTTGATTAATATCGCTTTCAAGTTAAAATCTAAAATACTTCCAATCTGTTAATTTATTTGAAAGATACAAATTTTCTTCCAGTTTTTTTTTGGTTTACCATCAATGTATAAATAAAAAGGTGAATGATCAGAATTCAAATCTTCACTGTCTGTAACGTTCATAATATTTTTTGGCATATGTTCGTTATAAAAAAGTCAATGAGATCTGGAACCTTATTGGTGTCGGTTGGCCAGTATGTTGGTTTACCTGTTGACAAGATTTTGCATCCCAATTGCTTTGCCGCTTTCCACAATTTACGTCCTTTCGTTGTGCTTAAACGTGAACCCCAATTTACATTTTTTGCGTTTAAGTCTCCTCCAATGATAAATCTACCTTTATGTTTGTTTAACAACTCCAAATAATACTTTTCTGTAATTGTGTGTCTTGGTGGGCTATATAATGCGGTTATCGATAATTCTGAACCATTTAGTTTTGTGGGTACTGTAGTTGTATGGAATTCTTCGCAGCATATTTTTTCATTTTCATAATGCTCAATTGATTGTTTTATTATAACTGCACTACTTCCCCTAGCATTATTTAAAGGATGATTTGTGCAATATAAATTGTAGTGTTTAAAGGAAGTAAACATATTGTTGGTAAGATGGGTTTCAGATATCAAGCATATATCAATTTTGTTTCTATATAGGATTACTTCCAGCTCATTTTTATGATTTAGTAAACCATTAGCATTCCAAGCCATTATTCTGAGACTGTTTCTAGACATATTTATTTTGTTATAACTTTTCTAATCTAAGCATAATCTGTTGATTAAGAGCTATCTGTTCATTAAGTTTATTTAGGATTTGTGACAGTTTATCATCATTAATTGGGTCATGGTTTTTGGATGGATTAATACCTTCTGCAGCTACACTAGCATAAGTTTCGACATTCCTTACTCTTCTGACATTTTGTCTATTTGTTAGTATATTGCGGCTAGATATACTTTTGTTTCGAAGTTTCTGTAGCTTTTTGACAACGGAACACACTCTATAACTTGCTGGATGATTTCCTACACAGTTGCAGCATTTTGGCAATTATTACATTCAACGGTAGCATGATTTCTTGCGCATTTTACACACCTCGGTGGCTTACAACAATAATTTTTTGTATGTTGAAATCCTTGGCAGGATTTACATTGAGGTATTTGTTTGGATGGTTTAATGGGCTCTATTTTTACAGTTTTTAGTATTTGTGTTATTTCGTATAACCTTTTAATATCTTCAGTATAATCAAAACCAACTATGAACATATTTAATGGTTCCTTAGTCTTCCATTTTAATTTATTGGATGCGCTTATAGCTTTATAACCTTGCTGAATAAGATCTGCAACAATATCGTTAGGATCGCATGAGCAATGTAGATCTTTGACCATTACTTTTATTTGCCTCGTTTGCTTATTTTCGTATGAGTGCCAATCAGATTGAGATTTATTTAGAATATTTGTTATAGTTCTATAGTCTATGCTGTTAAAGAGATTTATTTTATAAGAATCTTTGCCTATCAATTTCAACAAGAAATCTTGCTTTACATTTTCTTTTAGCATTGAGAGAATGTTTTGATATTTTTTCCAACAACTGATAAATTGTTCAACTACATCAAATTCCTCTTTTGAGGTAGCAGTCTTAGTTTCAGGTGAGAATTGAATTTTCCTCTTTTTATTTTTTCTTTTGGCTCCTTGTGACAACCATTCGGTTTCTTTTACTAATTCATCTTCATCAGTTATGTATTGGATATTTGATAAATCCTCATTTTCTTTATTAATAAAAGGTACATTTTTTAAAACCGCAACTTCTTGCTTAAGTGATTAATTTTCGTTTCTCAAAGTAAAACAGAATATCTCTAAATTGTTTAATTTTTCTAAAAGATACTAAAGATCATGAATTTCACCTCCTCTAGGAGGAGGAGTATACAGCACCATCTATTACCTGTTAGTAAAACTATGGTTGGTAGCGCGAGAGATGCTGAATATTTGGTGATGCAGCAGTTCAGTTATAAATAACTCAATATGCGTTAGTCTTATATGAACGATGCTCACTTTTCCTTCAGCCCTCGAACAATGTTTGGACTCTAAGGTACAGGAGCGTCCGCATTGCAATGCTTTATGCCTTTCCTGTGCTCGATGCTGAAATCATAGATTTGAAGTCGTTCAATCCAACGAGCTAGCTGCCCTTCTGGTTGTTTAAATTGCAGCAGCCACCTGAGTGCACAATGGTCGGTTCTTAGTTAAAAGTGCTGACCATACAGATACTTGTGGTAGTGCTTTACACATTCTACCGCCGCCAAGAGTTCCCGTCGCGTTACGCAGTAGTTTCTTTCAAGCTTCGAAAGTACTCGACTGTAACAGCCTATGACTTTTTCGGTTCCATTGATAACCTGCAAAAGCACACCTCCTATTCCATATCCGCTTGCATCGCTATCCAGCACAAATTTTTCCCCGGCCACAGGATATCCAAGAATCCAGCCGCAGATATTCGCCTTAAGACTTCTGCTAAGTTCTTCAGGTGTTCATCGAAAGTTTTTCCCATGACAATTATGTCATCAAGGTACACTAAGCAAGTTTTCCAGTGGAGTCCTTTCAGCACATTTACCATTAACCGCTCGAATGTTGCTGGTGCATTGCAGAGTCTAAAGGGCATCACAATAAACTACCATAATCCGTCACCTGTGCTAAAGGCAGTTTTCTCCTTGTCTTGGTCACAAATTTCTACTTGCCAATAACCACTTTGCAAGTCTAATGTGGAGAACCATTTGGTTCCTGCTAGCGTATCTAGAATGTCGTCAATTCTCGCTATTGAATAGCTGTCCATTTTGGTGATGTCGTTTAGTTTTCTGTAATCAACACATAATAGGGTGCTGCCATCTTTTTTCTTAACTAAAACTATAGGCCAGCTCCATGGGCTAGAAGATGGTTCGATTACTCCACTACGCTCCATTTCGTTGACTAACTCCCTTATTTATTAGATGTTTTACAATTGTCGTTCTTCCTTGACTTTTGTTTTTCATGGCGAAGACAGAGCCGCATTTCCTGATTAACTGTTTGGCTTTATTTTTTATCAGGCGGCGTGAATTCCTTTACCCATTTCTCCACATATTCTACCAGCATCTTTCCATCTTCAACGGTCGGATTGAAGGTTCCAAGTTCTTTTCGCAACTGATTATTGCTTCTGGCGCAGTACATTTGGCTATTTCAGAGTTCGCTCTGACAACTTTTTCACAATTTGATAGGTTCATTACTCTTACAGGAACTCTTTTGTCTTTGCTGGTTTTCACGAGGGCTTTCGCTGTTATCAGGTTCCTTTTTATTTCTGTTGGTTCCACCACCCACAAGCTGTTGCCCTCAAAATCTCCCTCCATGCGCACTCATACTAAAGTTTCTGACCGTGCTGGTATTTTCTGATGACTAATGGTTACTAGCTTTCTTACCCGATTCACTTGCTGATATCTAACATCAAAGGGTATTTCAAAATTGCGCCAAATCATAACTTTTTGCCCCATATGCAAATTAATGCCGTGACTAATCATAAAATCTGCACCAATGATTACTTCGTTCACAATATCGGCAACAATAAATACGTGATTGACGCTTATGTTGGCAATCGTAAGGTTCACATTTATTTTACCATAGACAAAGGCAGGCTCCCCAGTAGCTGTGCGCAGACTTACCCTGTGCAATGGTTCAACTGGCTTTCTAATTATATCGGGCCTGATGATGGACTGTGATGCTCCTGTATCTATGGATACTGTTGTGCTACTGATATGGAGATTGTGGGGCCATCGGTTGTGGGAGCTAGCTCATGCCCCGTAGTGCTAGCTCTTTTTAGTTTAACGGTGACTCTTTAGGTGATTGCTGATCGGTCCGGAGGCTCTTCCTTGGTGCTTTGTAATTGCGCTGGAAATGTCCCACTCTACCGCAGTTGTAGCATTTATCCTTGGCCTTGACTTGCTTCTCCCCTAATGCCTGCTTAAATGCATCCTTTAACTCCTTGAACACTTCTCTGAATCCTTCTTTTAACTTTGTGCTTATATCTTGCTCTCTTTCAGCAGTCGCTTAGAGGTTACGCACCTTAAATATTTGTGGCTTGGAAATCACCTTCGCAGTTTCTTGGGCCAGCGCGAATGAGACAGTTTCAGCAAAAGTCGATTTCTGTGTAGCACACACCGCATGTCTCACATCAGAATCCCGAATTCCATTTACAAATGTTTCAATTTTGAACTGATCTAAGAATGGATGATTTTCGCCCGGATAAGTCAACTGCACCAACCGTTCAATTTCTGTTGCAAAGTCCTGTAACGATTCGTTTGGTATCTGCAGCCTACCTCTTAGTTCCATTCGGTATATTTTTTTTTTGTATTCGCCACCATACTTTCGCTGCAGTGCCACCATTATGTCGTCATAATAATTTCTGCAGGTGATTGGAACACTTTCTAGAATTTCTGCAGCGTTTCCTTTTAAGGCCAGAATCAATTCTATAGCTTTTTCTTCGATGTTCCACATATTTCTGGTGGCGACTGTCGTAAGCTGGACCTTAAAAACATTAAACGGTACGCTGCCTTCAAAAGTAGGGGCCTTTGCTCTACCGGAACTCTCCTGAATAATTCGTACTGGACCCTCTTGACATTGGAGATTATTTACTTTATTTTCTAGATCTTGTAGTTTTCTCTCAACATCTTTGGCTTATACTTCCACGCCGTTCTCTAAGTCGGACAACTTCTTGTCAAATCTATCCATTTTCTCATTAGTGGCTCTAGAAGATTCTTGAAGCTTTTCTTCCACCTTAGCTAACAATTTCTCGTTGTCTGCTCTCGGTGTTTCTAGCAGATTCGTTTCCATCTTAGCTAACAATTTCTCGTTCGTTTCCATTTTAGTTAACAGTTTCTCATTATCTGCTCTAGAAATTTTTATCTTTTCCATCATCTCAGCAAACATTGCGCTTAATTCCATATTACCTTCTGTTTTACGAGTACTAACCTCCATTGCTTCTTTTTCATCAAATTCGTAAGTCGCAATGTCAATGTTACGCCGCTCGAATTCATCTATTAGCCGCTTTTGCAATTCTGTCTTATACCTTATTACTCCATTCCTTCTTAAGTTGTTCTACTTTAAGCTTTTCCAATTTCATATTGCAATCCCACTTCTGACACCAATTATTACGATTTTACCCTTTATAAAATCGTTGATTTATTTACCTTTTAAATAAATCGAGTCCTTTCTATATTGCAAATAATAAACACCATTTGAAATTATTTATAGCACTATTTATTTAACACAGAAAAACACTTTAATAGCATACTTTATTCACACGATGTAATACTTTAGCGTTTTATTTATAACTAAACTGCTACATCACCAAGTATCCATATTTATATGAGTAGTCAGTATTCTAGTTATTTCCAGTTATTACTACACTAGATTTTTCCAGCTGTCAAAGAATTTGCGTGATGAAATTTACAGAAATTTCTGTAACAACATAAAAAGGGAGGTGTAGTGCATTCCTGCAATTATTACAATTATAATAATTTACTACTTTTTGTTACACCCTAATCTATTACTTTCTAAGAACTAATATAAGCTCTTTAACTCTAATGGATGAATAAAAGATATTTAGCAGTCAGTCTCTACAAAACACTTAAATCATTCGTTTCGGTTATTATTAAATCTATATATATATAGGAACAACGTTACTGACTGACTGATTCAACATGACCTAGCCCAAAGCGCTGCTGCTAGGAAGCTCATATTGGTATGTAGGTTCCCCATCCGGTATAGACATCCGCTAAGACGGGGTTTTTGGAAATTCCTTCGGGGAGGGACAAAAAGGGGGAAAAACTCCCCTTTGGGAGTATGTGCTAACTCCGTCTCAAACCGTTGGACCTGGGAAGTTGATATTTGGTATGCTAGTTCCTTCTCCAGTGTAGGTAACAGCTAAGATGTGATTTTTGAAAAATCCTACGAGGGACAGAAAAGTGTGAAATTCTTCCCTTCATGCAGGCTCTTTCTCCAGTGTAGATAACAGCTAAGATGTCAATTTTGGAAAATCCAACGGGGACGGCAAAAAATCGAAAATTCTTCCCCTTGACGACTTGCCAAAACCGCTAGAGCTGGAAGTTAAAATTTGGTACATAGGTTCCCACAGCATAGACATCCACCCAAGTTGGATTTTTTGAAACTCCTACTGGGAGGTGCAATAAGGGGAAAAGTCTCCCCCCGAATGGCCTGCCCAAACCGACGAAACTATAAAGTTGAAATTTAGTGTGCAGGTTTCTTCTCCAGTGTAAATATCAGATAAGAAAATTCTCCCCCTTGACGGCCTGCCAAAACCACTTGAGCTGGGAAGTTAACATTTACCACATAGACTCCTACTTCAATATAAATGTGCAAACGTACATATTTGCAATAGTGCAAATGTACAAATTTACAAATGTGCATATGGACAAATGTGCAAATTTGCAAAATTGCAAGTGGGCAAATTTGCAAATGTACATATGTGTAAATTTGCAAACGTGCAAATATGCAAATGTGCATATGTGCAAATTTGCAAAAGTGTAAATGCGAAAAGTGAAAATTTGATTGTTTGATGGGTTGATGGATTGATGGTTTGATTGTCTGATAGATCGATGGTTTGATGGTAATGTAAATGTGCAAATATGCAAATGTGTAAAAATGCGCATGTGTTAATGTGCAAATGTGTAAATGTAAAAATGTGTAAATACGTAAATATTTATTTATTTCATTCAACATCGCCCAGCCCGAACCGCAGGAGGTAAGACGCTGAAATTTGGTATGTAGGTTTTTTCTGCGGCGTAGACATTCGCTAATACGTGGTTCCTTCGAAGAAGAGCAAAACGGGGAAAACCCTTCTCATGGCCTGCCCAAACTCCTATAGCTAGAAACCTGAAATTTGAAATATGCTTTCCTTGGAGTATGTGCTGCACAAACCCCGTTGCACCTAGAAAGTTGAAATTTAGTATGCAGGCTTTATATCCATTGTAGTCAACAGTTAAGACGTAATTTTTAGAAAATCCAACAGGGAAGGGCAGAAAAGAAATAATTCTTACCATTTTCATAGGAGCGGGGTAGTTGAAATTTGGTGCAAAGGTTCATCCTCCGATGTAGACATTACGGAAATATGTACGGGAAGGGGCAACCATTTTCTACGCTAACAACATTGCGAGCTTTTTATATGGGGAAATATTTTTAAGGTAAAATTGCAAATTGGAAGGGCACAGAAATGGAATGGAAGGGGTACGAGTAAAAATGAAACACTAGACAAGGGATACGACATGGAATGAAACGGCAACGAATGGAATTAAAATACTTGGCATGGGAATTGGAATGGAATAAAATGAAATGAGGAACGAGTGAAATCGATACACTTAACAGGGTAATAGGCTTTTTACACTGAACAACATCTTTGTAAAACGCGTGGAAGATGTTGAAAACGTGAAACAAGTGTTTACATTGGCAACATCTTTCATCTGCCATTTATTCAGCTGTCAAAAAATAAAATAAAAGAACGCATATGTTTTGTTAAAAATAAAAAATGGATTTATAGCCTCTTTCCACTAAGCTACATCTTACATCTTTCATCAATTTACAAAGATGTTAACATCTTCCCATAAGAATTATACAGGCCAAAAATTCTACATCTTTCGTTATTTTAAGTGTCATCACTAAAAAATTAGAAAAAAATCGATTTTCTTTGTGCCATCAATAGCAAACTGACATTGCAGAAAATAAACAAAAAAATTTATTCAACAAAGGAAAATGAGCAGCACATGTAAGAATTTTATTCTTATGTCTACCAAAAATTCTTCTTCATCATCATCTTCTTTCAAAATGGCCTTTGATATTTCAATGTACTGCATTAAAATACGGGGTTGTTCTTGCAAAGTAACAACTACTCCAATGATTATTGCTCTCTCTGAATCAATTTTTTATTTTAAACAAAAATTATGCGTCTTTTTCTTTAATTTTGTTTGACAGCTGAATAAATAACAGATGAAAGATGTTGCCAATGTAAACACATGTTTCACATTTTCAACATCTTCCATGCGTTTCACAAAGATGTAGTTCATGTAAAAAGCCTATTAGAGAATGCATTAATCAACACATTTTTGCTAGTGAAAACAGTTTGAAACCTCAAAACATGTTGTTATAATGGAAACATGGGATAAATAAACATTTGGATAAGTTCAGAAAGAACCTGTCAAATTTAAGTCATTACAGTATTGCCATTACAAAAAATCGCTGTTAACTGTATGTACGTTGCTAACTTAACACGAGATCATTGCCGTCAGTTTATCCCCAAATTGGGGATTTTTTCCTTGAATGGGGATACAAATTTGCGTACGAGATCCTGAGATTTGTCGGGATGACAACAAAAATTAAGGGGATTTTTATAGATAAAATAGGTTTGTTTTTGTTTGGATTTTTATATCTAGAACAGTGATCGGCAAACTAATACCATAGAGGAAGAATAGTATAGAGGATGCAACGCCGTCAGCAGCCAAATAAAATTTTATACAGAATACAAAGGTTCGGAAACTTTGAGAAAACAGGGGAAAATTGAGCAAATTTCCCTGATTTCTGCAAAAATTTGAGTAAATTTCCCTGTTTTTAAACCTTTTTTCCAAATCCAATTGGGAAAGCTGCTAAAAACTAATTGGATTTGCAAAGAAATTCAATTGGAATCGCAAAAAATCCAATTTAAAAAGATGCTGAACCTTTGAAATCTGCACATACAAAACTAAGAGAACGTTTTTTACGACGTGAGACACATCGTCATGGTGTGCTAATACAACCATATTGTTGCCATTGTATAGGTGAGTTACGCTCTCCCTCTCTTAATGCACTGAAAGAAATGTGTTTGTAATTTTCTTAAAACTATGTGCATATAAACAAACATAAAAAAACAAAGGATGAGAACACAAAAAAGCATAACAAAAAAAAATATAAGAAAAGCAAATAAAAAACAACAAAAAAACGAAAATTTATAATTAAAATCTTTTAAGATCCAAGAAGTTTCTCAGTTACAGCTTGGGAAAGTCAAACCCTTCCCTACTTAAATATGAATTTTAAATACATAAATAAATATATATAAATAGATCAATAAACAAATAATTAAAGAAAAAAAGAAAGAAAGAAATAAATAAATAAATAAATAAATAAAAAAATAAATAGAGAAATATTAAAGATTTTTATATACTTAAACTTACAAACTACAAAATAATTTGTAAGTTCATTCATTCATTGCATATTTTATAACATCCTTGAAAAACTGGCCATCCCCGAATGGACGGCAACGATTTGCAAGTTTAGCAGCAACAATAAAAGACATTCAAGTTTGCCGAAAAAATTTTCGACAAGCAGGTAATCACACTAAGACACTTCGTTCAGTGTAATGTACATACTATCCGTCGACACTACCTTACTGCACGAAAGCTCAACTGAGACTGATTTATTATTTTCATTTTCATGCTATCTGTGTTAGTATGTTAGCCGATCACTGATCTAGAACCACACCATGTCGATGTCTCTCACGTAATAAAAAACGTTCTCTTGGTTTTGTATGGGCAAATTACAAAGGTTCGGCATCTTTTCAAATTGGTTTTTTGCAAGTCCAATTGATTTTATTTGCAAATCCAATTAGTTTTTAGCATATTTCCCAATTGGATTTTTAAAAAATCCTGACTTTCCTTTATTTTTTGTAAACAAATATAATTTGATAATTTGGGGCCGCCTTTGTACGAAAGCTGTTTTCGCCGGAACGAGAAATAGAGCAATTATATTGTTTGCCCTGCTCTACTTTAAAACACATTCATTTGTTAGCTTTTATTGTTTTTAATTTTTTGTTAAATTAAAAATTCTAAAATTTCAAATATTTTTATAACAAATATTTTTGATTACATTTAAAAGAGAAACGCCAATAATTTCTTAGGCTTGGCAACATTTTTATACCTTCTTAATTTTTAAGTAGCTACCTCAGTAAAATGGCTATATTAATATTAAATACTCAATTTTTCATTTTTTATTTGTTTTATTGATAAACAGCCTTAAGAAAAAAAGCAAAATATATTTCATATATACATATTTATAAGAAAAATAAAATCATTTAGATTTTCTCTATAGAGAAAAATGGTTATATGTGCAAAAATATTTGTTTATGAAAGATACTTAGATAACGTAAATTTATGAAAATATTAGTATGACATTGTGTTGCTTTTTGGTTTTAGACCAGTTCCAGTCTTCGAGGAATTGAATCGATCAAGTTTTTTTTAACCGCCAAGTCTATTCTTTCCCACTCCTTAACTATGGCTTGTTTCAGCTGCTTCAGAGTATCATACTGCTTTGAGGCACCAAAAATTCGGGCTTGAAAAAGTCTTTCGTGGCCCGTGCATCATGGATTGGCGAGTTGTCCTGCTGAAAAATATAATCATCACCATGAAAATCCTCTGCAAACGGAATCAGCTTACTGTCCAACAAATCAATATAAGCTTTTGCATTCATTTGGATCGGCACAAAGCATATTGGAGACTTACCACGAGCACCAAAGGCAGCCCATACCATGAGTGAGCAAGTCTGCCGTGGATGACGCATGTCTCGCCAATATTTGTGATGGCCATCTGGACCATCCAAATTATATTTTTTTTTACCACTAAATATAACGTACTGGAATTCCGAGTCAAAGAACTTGTACTTTTCATAGAACGCAATGCGAGCATCTTTGTGTCGTTTTGTTAGGCGTGGTTAAGGAACTTTTGATTGGTATTTCAGACGCAAGTCCTGTCTCAAAACTTGTTGCACACGCTGTCCAGTAGCAGTTAGTCCTTATTCCGCCTTAATTTTGTTGCAACTAATCATATCATTTGTAGCTAACTCTCGCATGCGCCGCTTAGTCCGCTCATCAATGGAAGGTTTTGGTCCCGTGCGTTTGTTAATAGCATAGTTTTTTGAACTTTTCAAAAAGTTTCTATTAGTATTGCGGTGCCGATTTATAGCTGCTGCAATTTGGCCCACTCTCATCTTGGCTTCATACATGCCCTTGATTTTTCCTTACTCTTCTTTCGACAATTCTTTTCCACGAGGCATTTTGAGCTAAATTATGATTTTGTTGTAATATTTTTACAGTTTATTAATTTTTTCTACTTATGCACTTTTTCACAAATTTAATAAATTTGTTTGCAAAAATGTGGACGCATCAATACTCAGAAAACAAATAAATCATTTTGCACATACATATATCTATTTTCTATTAATCAAACAAATAATATGGCTTAGCTTAAGTAATGGTACCGCAAATGAGATGTAAAGAAGACGGTTACGCGGGGTAAATAAACATAAACAAGGCTTGGTAACAACTGCACACTCGAAACAAGTGAGTCGTTGTTCTAACATGAGATAGAGCGAAAATTTTTTTGCACATATAGCAATTTTACTGAGGTATATCTATAACTATTTAGCAAGTCTATATCTTTTTAAATTTGTATGGAATATTTATAAAACATTCGAAAAAAACAAACCGAATATTAAAAATATTTTTTTCTCTCTTAATTTGTATTATTTTTTCAGACCTGATAATATTTTAAAATTCGTTGTTAAATGTGCATACTTTTGAATATTCGATACTGCTCAATACTTTTAAGTATTCATCCGATACTTCTCAATACTTCCTACATTTAGTCTTAAGCGGGGTTATATTTTCATTCCAAAAAAGGGATTACATTTTCATAATGTTTTTCAGATTTTTCTGTATATAGCGTAATTTGCTTATATACAAAAAAATACAATTCTGGAAGTATTGCATTATTTTTTTTGAAGTATTGAGTACCCAATGCCCAAGCTGTGAATACCCTGTAGGAAGCCTGGGTGATTTTTTGGTGACATGTCCACAAAGCGTCTATACTTTTTACATTCCTTTTTTGCAGCTGCAAAGCTATGCTTGTTCTTGATTTTTTTATTGTTTTATTTTGTTGAAAATACATGTACATAGCTGCATGCAAAATTAAAGTTTTTAATAAAAAATATAATGAAAAATGAATTTTAAAGGTAAATATACATATTTGAACAAAATATATAATGAGCAAAAGAAATTACAAAAAACTTGTGAAAAAAACAATTGATTTTGTATAAAAATAACAAGAAAGAAGCAACAATTTTTAGTGAAAATTGCAACTCTAGAGATTTTGTGGAGCGTGATAAAGATTTTACGGAGCCTGTTGATGATTTTGTGCAGTCTTTTGAAGATTTGTCTACTCCAAAATTAAATTTGCACGATTTCTTTTTTAACTTTAATGAATTTTATAAAAAAATTCTTATAAAAAAAATATCTAATTTACCAAAATAAATGCACCTGTTTAATCTTATTTCCTTCCTAGAGTGGAAATCAAGAAAAAGTTCCAAAAGTGTAGACTAGAATTACTAAAATGTACTAGTGAATCTCTGGTTCCAATGTCAACACCTAGTCAATAGTTGTGTACATTCGCAATGACACGCACATGTTAAATGTCTACAGCAGAAAGCGTTGGCTGGGGCATAATTAGTCAGTAGTACTGGTGACAAAGTCAATAGTGAATCAGTACAGTTTCACTATCGACATTTCCTACAGGGTAGTTTCAACTTACACAAATTGTGTTACAAAAACTTCTACTTTTTAAGAGAGACTAAAAAACATTTTATAATAAACTCGTGGCATTTTTTTTAATTTTATTTTCATTACTTTTTAAATCAAAAAAAAAAAGAAAATATATATAAAAAAATGTAAGGGCTTTTTATAAAACGCTTTTTTTCTCTCCTGAGGGTCAATTCTCGTTCTGTGAAACGGTGAAATGAAAAGTTTTTTCACGTTTTCATAGTACTTTTGATTCGCGTTCTGTGAAAAAATGTAAAGAAATACCAAAACGTTTTCCTATGAAAAAAAAAAAGTGGAACAAAACAAGATTTGTTCACGATTGCACAGCACTGGCGATTCTTGTTTTGTGTAACAGTGCAAACAACTGTCAAAATATTTTCATATGAAAAAATTGTTTACACAGACTATTTATAAGTGAAATAAACATGGAGAAGATTGTAAGATTAAAGCGTGCCAGCGAAAGCCAAAAGGAGTATTTAACTAATTATTGAGAAAAGCATGTGGACATTGCAAACCATAAGTAAGTAGCTTAATAACCATAATCACACTTTTATTAATCCCATATTTACAGATTTGTAACTGCAGATGGTGCCAAATTTAGAGACGAAAAGTGTAAAGAATTAGCGGTGAGCCTTAACAGTTTTAGTGGGACCCAAAAGGACAGTGAAAATTGGCAAAAGTATGGCATATTTATTTATAGTTTATTTATATTCTTTATGAATTTTTTTTTCTTTAAGTAATATTAGACTTCATACGCGCACCAAATATAGTTCACTTAAAGTAAGCCGATATAAATCCATGAAGTGCTTATCGGTTGTCATCTCGAATGGATTGTGGTCAGCACGAAGTATGCGCCTCAGCACTTTCAAAAAATTTCTATAAATTATTAAATTATTTACTGCAATGAAATGCTTGTTACATCATTGTCTTACCTTTGTTCATCCGGAATTCTTTGAGTAATATCCAATAATACAATTAATCCAGATATTTTTATATAATTATTTAAAATAAATTTTACGAACTTAATTCACTTTTGTTTACGTTTTTCTCTGTTTTGACATTTGCTTTAAATTTTGGATAACACAGTTACAAAATTTTCATGGGTACAGTGCGAATGAAACATTTTTTTCATAATACATACGAGAATCGCAATTTATGTACTTGTGAAAAGTTCGAGTGAAAAGTGCTTATGAAAACGAAAATGAAAAGTTTTTTTTCACTTCACTTTATCACAGAACGAGAATTGACCCTCTGAGTAGTAGTTTTTGCGTTAGTAAACCCTCGATATTAACCCATTCCCAGCCATTGATACCGTAATCACGCGTATTTCACGTATTCCGGGAAATTTTTAGTTTCACCGCGTGCTATAAGTATTCGCGAAGATGTTCGGATCCCTATTTTGGAGGCAGGGCCTAACAAAGCCTGCCACAACCAAAAATTGTTATAAATTTTGTGGGATTTTAGCACATTTAATAACTGATAAAAAAAAAACTTTTCACCAGATTTGGATTAATCATCAAAATCTCCACCAAAATTCAGTATCAGATTCGAAAAAAATCTGGCCATGACATTAGATTAAAATAATCGTTCTCTTTATCTCGTTTTCCTTATAAAATAAAATTAATTCATATATACAAATTACCGCTGAACGTGATTTGCATTACAAAAATGTTTAATTTTAAATTAATTTAAAAACAATTTGGGTATTTTTCCGGGCTAAGAAGTAACAATTTGGGAATATTTGGGGATGGAAAATCAATATTTGGGGATAAAGCCTTTTAAAAAAACTGACAACACTGAACGCGTTCTAAAAGTGACGTAAAGATTTCGAGAAATTTATTATACTTTTCTAAACTCTAAAATTTGGACCTTAATTAAAAAAAGATAAAAATTAATCTTGTAATTAATAATTTCAAATGTTTGCAAATTACAATCTAACAATTTAGTGTACGAGTTTCAAATAGTGTAAGCTGTTTATTTTCTTTGATGGGTTTTCAAGCTATAAATTACATTAAACTAAAGAAGCAAAAAGTAAATAATCTGAAATATGTATATTTATCCAAATAATCAACTTTAATATTTTGTAAAACTTAATGAACAACAATCTGCAGTGGATAGTATATATATATATACATATAAACATAATAAATAGCGAAAAAGTGACAAATCTGATAAGGTACGTTCCAAGTAATTGGCAAAAGAGTAATGTTTTTTTAAAGGGCTCGTATTAAAATTTTTTGGCTGAACAGACTTTATCGGGCACAAAAGAATCCTACCGACAACAAAAGTTTTTTTTTACTTACGGTTAACTCGAACGATGCATCCCTGTCCCGTTACGCCTTTTTGAGGAGAGTAGTAAACCATGAAACGTTATACTGTTTTCATACTTTCGCCATTTTTACAAAAAGATTCGAGAAAAATTTTAGATGTTAATGTAAATAATGTGGGTCTATAATTGGATATATTCATGATACACTACTCTCTCCTACATATAAGGTGGTTTCTGAGAAGAAAGTTTTTTCAGTATGTACTTAAAAAATTTATTTTTTATGATCCCACTACACCATTTTCAGTTTTATTTCAGAATTTTCCAAAAGGATTTTAAAATTGCTTAAAAATTATACAAAAATGTTTCAAAATTGGACAAAAATTATTTCAAATTGTCTTTTGAAAATCAGTTGAGTATTCTAGGTAAAGCGAAAACAATTTATTTTTTAATGCATTGAATTAATATTAACATTCCCATACAAATTTAACATAAGTAACGTTAAGCGTTAACACTAATGTTTATATGGGAATAACATAAGATTACTTTGATAGCTTTTCGCAGGAACACAATGCTAAGGAATTTTACTCTCAAAACGGAAAAGGTGTAAATGTGCATAAGGTTTTTTTTATGGCAGGCAATATCGCTAAAATACCGTTTTCGATGCAAAAACTGTTACCCCTAAAATAACGTCACCGAAATAACTGAAAAATCGTTATCCCTAAAATACCCTTGGAGGAATAGCTAAAATATCGCTAAAATACCGTTACCGAAATTATTAGAAAACCATTACCCGTTAAATAGCGCTACCGAAATATCATTACCCTTAAAATACCTTTACCGTTACCCATAAAATACCGTTACCAAAATAACTGAAATATCGTTACCCTTAAAATACCGTTATCAAAAAAAATATAAAATAGTGTAACCTTTAAAATGCCGATACAGTATGTCTTTTAAAAAAAAAAAATTTCCACTAAATTTAAATAGAAAAGTTTATTTATATATTTATTTATTAGTAGTATTATCAATACTTTTCATTCAACATTTCAGATTGGTTTTACATGTTATACAGTTAAACTTTCATTCAAATTACGATATCTAATGTTACAATTTTTCTTCTAAACATATAAGTATGTATTTATTTCATTCTTTACATCATTTGGCATAATGTTATATACACCCAATCCTTTATAGAATAACGATCTCTGCACAGCATTAGTATCCGCTCGTTGTTGCCTAAAGTCTAGAGCATTTCTTAGGTTATAAGGTTGAAACTCGCCCACATACCGTAGTTCAGTTAGATAATCAGGCGGGGATCCCATTTTCATTTTTCGTATAAAAACAATTGTGTTTAGCTCCAGTTTTTGGTGTATGTTCATCCAATTTCGAGTGTCAAGCATGGATTTTATTGACGTAAATCGATCGCACTTTAATATTGCACGCATAGCCTTATTTTGCAGTCTTGTTATTTACTGTTCTGAACAGCAAATATATATCTCAGTTGATCCATATTCAAAATCTGGTTTAATAATTGTATTATATATATTTATTGCCGTTAAAATTGATATTTTGTTTCTTATGCGTTTAAAAAATCCAATTTTTTTCGCGAGTTTTTAACATATATAATAAATATGTTCTTTAAACTTTAAGTCATTGTCTATAAAAAAACCAAGATATTTTATATTATAAACTTTTTCTATTATTACATTATTTATTTTAAATATTGTGTTCGAGTTCATATTTATTTCCATTATTTTGGTTTTATTTTCGTTTAATTTAAATTTATTAATTTTTAACCATTTATTTATATTACACATATCATTTGATAGATTTTCATAACATTGTTTCTCCGTCGATGCTTCTGTGAAAATCAGAGGATCATCAGCATATAGAACAATTTCACACTTGCTTAAAACTTTTTCCATGTCATTTATATATATAATAAACAAAAGAGCTCCCAAAATTTAGTTTTATGGAACTCCAAAATTATTTTGAATTGCCCTTGATTTAATATAATTAACTTTTGTTATTTGTTTACGATTACTTAAGTAGGATTGGAACCATTTTAGTTCATTGTCTTGAATGCCATATTTAAGCAGTTTTTTTATTAGAATATCTCTATCTATTGTCTCAAATGCTCTTTTAAAATTTAAAAAAATTGATATTATTTTATTATTTTTCTTTATGTATTTCCATCTATTTATAACATAATTGACCGCCGTTTCACATGAATGATTTCTTCTAAAACCAGACTGATATTTGGATAGTAATTTGTGTTGTTCCATATAGTTTTCCAATTGATTTTTCACAATCTTTTCAATAATTTTTCACAAGTTTTTAAAGTGTTTATTGGACGGTATTCCTCACATAACATTGTATTTTTTACTTCTTCAACAGGTGTAATCATCGATTCTTTCCAATTGTTAGGAAAAACTCCCGTTTCTAGCGATTTATTTATTATTTTAAGCAATATATTTCTATTATGTCCCAGTTATCTAATATTATATTATTCGATATTCTATTGTAATCGGGTTTCTTTTTCATATTTTAACAAATGGTTTTTAATTCTTCTAAAGATATAGCACTAAATTTAAATTTTGAATCTATCACAGGTATTTGGTTTTCGTATTGCGCGTTATCAATGGACATTCTTATTTCTTTAATACTATTAACGAAATAATTATTAAAATTTTCAGCTATTTTGTAGTTCGCATTATATATTATTTGGCTAAATATCACAGTTTTTATTACATTTCTTTGTTTTTTTATTACTAGTTCTTTTATTTTACTCCACATTTCTTTTTGGTTATTAGCATTATTAATTTTATTATTTATATATTTATTTTTTTCATTTTCAATTTTAACTTATACAAATTTCTTATTAATTTATAACTATTCCAAGTTGTTGTATTATTTTCAGTAATTGCTCTTTGATATTTACAAACTTTTTCTCTTTTCATTATTAAACCATCTATTGTTGTATTTTTCATTTATATATATCTTTACATAAAATTTTTTAATTGTATCTTTCAAACATTTATCAAAATTGTATACATACTTATTAACATCAGTAATTTCGTCATAGTTTAATATTGTAGTAAGTTCGTTTTTGAAAATATTTTTGTTATATTTTAAAGTTTCTATTTGCTTATTCTTATTTTGCTTTGGTTCATTTTTACTTTCGCACTCTATAAAAATATCAATTGATTCATGATCAGATATTTTATTATTCGCATTACATTTTGCCAAATTCATTTCGTTATTTGTTATAATATAATCTATTATAGTTTTTGAATTTTGTGTTATTCTTGTATATTCATTTATTATCTGTTTCAGGCCATTATCGTTAAGGATACACTCCAATTTACTTTTATAAAAATCTTTTTTCCAGTCGATATTGAAATCACCAGATATTATTAAGTTACAACTTTCCTCACATATATCTTCTATAAAGTTTTGAAATGCTTCACAAAATTCCGCCTTTCCACTTCTTGGTGATCTGTATAATATTACAATTATAAATGATAACCTCTTTTCACCTTTTACCACATATGCACTAATCCAATATTCTGAGTCTTTAACATCAACTTTAATTTTTTTAATATTCCATGTTTTTTTGAAATAAATAATTACTCCACCAGTTCTAGACGAATTTGATAACGTAGTTAAGGGGTCAGATTGTTTTATCTCTATATCGCTTTCTTCTATTTCCTTTGTTAAATGGGTTTCAGAAAGAATTATAAAATCTGGTTTAGTGGTTTCAGCTATAATTTCCAATTGGCTAAAGTTATTAATCAGTCCTTGAATATTCGTATATAATCCTTTTACTAGCTTTGATTGTTAGGCAGTTAAACCTATCCTTCTCTTTTTTAAAGTAAGTTTATTTTGATATACGGGACATTCTCGGTTATTTGTGGCGTGATTTTCATCAAGTCCTAAATTAAGTCTTCTATTTTCCTTTATACAGTTAACACATTTTGTTATTTCATTTTTGCAATCTTTACATCTTCATACATCTTCATTTCTACATTCTGATGATTTATGGTTGTATCCTTGGCATTTAAAACACTTTACTATGTTCGTACCATCGAAAACTCGACATCTGTCCCAACCAACATTAAGTTTTTGACATGCTATAACTTTTGGGTATGTTTCATTATCAATTTTTAGTTTAGCATTAAATATTGATCTATTATATATTTTTGCTTCAAATATTCTTATCAAATCTATTTCACTGTTTTTTAATATTTTTATTTTGTTTTTTTAATTTTTCTATTAGTTATTTTTCAGGCATTTTAAAATGCATACCAGATACTATAATTTGCATACTAACATCTTTTGGGACTTTAATTTCACAATTTTCACTTATTTTATTTTGTATTGCCTTTTTTATTTTTCTCTTTCTTCTGTATTTTCACTCTGAATAACTAATGTGCAACTTTTTCTATTCTCAACATTGGTTATTTTAAAATTTATTGGGTCCACTTTTTTATTTAATTCCGCCTTTGTTTTTTCAACACTTTGCTTTTCCCTTGGTTTTATAATTAAGGGGACATTTTTCGAAACATCTGGCATCACTATGTTATTCGCCACTGTGCGCATATGACATTTTTGTTTTTACTGTTGTCTCTTTGATCACTTTCTTAATTTCATTACACATTTTCATATTATTTTTCTCTATCGTGTCACACAAATCTTTCTTTTTGTTTTAAACTTCATTTACATTTCCCTAAAGGTTTTTTACCTCTTGTACATTTTTTTCACAAAGTTTTTGCATATTGTCTATTTTTCTTAATCTTTTTCATAACGTTTCTCTATTGCTTCCAATAAAGCCTTTATTTCACCTTCATTTTGCTTCAACGAACTCTGGAACTCATATTTGTATTCTAATAAATTTTTTTTTATTTTTGTCAACTCTATCTTGAATTTCCCGTAAGACTAGGTCTACATTTTGGATGAATTGGATACAATCATCACAGATAAGGCGTATAAAATTATCCTCATCAATAACTTTTGCCGAGTATTCATCTATACCGGCACATTTTTTTGTAAAGTGATAAACTTTACCGCATACTCCTTGGCATCTAATAACAGTTTGACCCCTAATTGATGATCTGCACTTACTGCAACTTTCAGCCATAGCTGAATGAATTTACACAACTATGATTTCTCAAGATATTTTATTAACAATTTTTATAGTCACTAAAAATTTATCGTTTATTTTATGTTCTTCAATAGTCACTATCTATTTTAAAGACTTGTTTTTATTTATTTTTATTTCTTTAATTATTAGAAGCTTTTATTTTCACTTGTTTTTTTTTTAGCAGGGTTGCCGAAAAAAGATCCATGTAATAACAATTTTTTATTTCCTTGTTTAAAATTTATCCGATAAATAAATAAAATATAACTGTATATAGTTTTAAAACAAAAAAAAAAATAAAATTTCTAAAAGTCATCAATTGACCAGAAAATCACAAAAGTTCAGTGTTGTGAAGCACTAAAGGTGGGCGCATGACATCAAATTTCGTGATTCACTCGTGACGCCAAAATTTAATGGAGTTATTCTGTAACTACGTGAAAATTTCTCACGTTCAAGTATGTAACTAATATATTTAGCACAGGTTAAGTCACTAATATCAAAATTATGTTAATGTAAATTTTTGTATATACCTGTAGAAAAATTTAACATTATGTGACACTCTTTATACTAAATATGGTAAAGTTGCATATTTCGGTTTGACACCTATTCATATAGTTACGGAATAACCCCATAAGTCACGTAAGTGCAAGCTCGGTATTCGCGACTACAAATTATCCGAAGGCCCGGTTATCGCGACGGGTTAATTTTTAACATTGCAGGTTCTATAATCGTGACAGTTTACGAAAAAAGGGTTCCATTTTCGCGACTTTTATCTGTTTTAATTTAATTGCTATGTCTATAACCAAAAAAAGGGAAATCCTCGTCTTTTGGTATATTACCCATTTTGGATGATTTTGATCATTTGTCAGTTTATTTGTGTCATTTGTTGTGTAAATGCATCTCTTAATAAAAGTTCAACATAGCCAATATGTAAAGGGCGAATAACTTTTTTGCCCTGTTCAATTGCGAATAGAACAAACTAAAATTGTTAGCTGTTGGAAAATCAAAAACCCACGCGCCTTTAAATGCTTTGTCAATAATACTGTAATATACAAGTCAAGTAATAACGCCTGGATGACATCATGCATATTCAAGGACTGGTTCCATCACAAATTTGTTTCCCACGTAAGTTAATTTTCACCAATTAAATAAAGTAAGTTGTTCGTAAACAATTTTTAGGTCCAAGAATTTTTGGCTTAAAAGGTCTGCCGCAAAAAGCAGTTTTACTTTTAGTAACGCGACGTGTCACTCAGTTGAGGAACTAAAAAGTGATGACGGTTTAATTATAGCAATGAATCTACCACCCAGTTGCCCTGCGCTTATTCAACCTTTATCAACTTGGTCAAATTATCAACTTGGTCAAATTAAATTATAAAAAAACAACTGCTCACCCACTTGCTTGGCGAGAAGGGGACAAATTTTAAGCTCAAACTAAAAAACTTCTTTTATTCGTGTAAATCGGTTAAAAAATGACAATGTTATACACAGTACTTTTTCTAAACAACGAAAACCCGATTTCAATTATATGATTCAACAAAAGAAATAATTTAAAGTACGAACTATTTTAATTACGTTTATTTTTTAAAAATCTTTACTTAATCTACTACGTTTGTAAGGCAACCAGCAGTAATTTTCCATTGTTGATAGTTCTTGGTGGAAGCGTTCGCCTTTTTCATCTCTAAATTGACCCAGATTTTCTGGGAAGAACTCTAAGTGAGAATGCAAAAAATGTATTTTAATTGACATTCTGCATCCCATTTCTCCATACGCTTCCAGAAATTCAATAACACACTCAACTTTTAATAAATCAAATGATTTTTATTAACACTTAGCTTTTAACACAATAAAATATTTTGGTTAGCTTTTTTTAAGAAAAACATGTTTTCTGAAGCTGCACCACTATAACTAGTAAACAACTTTTTTGCAAGTATGAAAAAAAGTAACGGTATTATTACAAAAAAATTTAAATAATGCCTTATTTACAATGATAGAGTACTAACCTATACAGAGTGGATTTTCTTTATTTCTCCTTAGCACTTATGCCTTGTTTGTATCATACTCGTATAATAAGTCCTAAAGCTAGAACTGTAATTGACCTAAGTTCCTTAAGTTGGCTTTGGCATACGCCGAACTTGAGTAACAATCTTAAGTAAAAAAAAAAAATTTTTAATTTCTTTGTTAATTTTTTTTCCCATTGTTTATTACACCTGTCTAATATAGACAATAAGTAATTTTTCTTACGGCTAGTTGGGTGTTAAATTATCCTAAATCATTACTTAGAATAATTATATCTAATGATTAGTGTATTAAAAAAAAATGATACATAAAATATATGATACATAAAAATATCCTTTATCTATTTTAACGTTAAGAGAAGCGCTCAAGTAGTCCCGTGGGCGTAATAGGCTTTAGTCTTCTGGGCACCAAAGTTTCGTTTTCCGGCAGTTGTCTAAGTTGAGTGTTCGCATGTGAAGTGAGGCGACTTGTATGTTTTAAGCTGCTGTTTCGAATAACTTAATTATTAATAATTTTTATGTTTGAGTTGCTGGCAGTTCCCTATATTTCAACTTCGTACTTCCAAATGGGGGATATTATTGAATTGTATATTAGTAATTTGTTTTGAATCGATAGTTTGGACTCTCTGCCTAGAAGCCAGTAAAGTTGCCTGAATTTGTTTTTTAATTCATTTCTCTTTTGAATAATATGATATTTCCAGATAAGTTTAGGGTCCAGTAACATCCCAAGATATTTAACATTTGTGTCTATAGGTATTGGCGAATTGTTAATGTAGATCGGTTGGTGGTCAGTTATTTTTCTATTGGTATATATGACTTGTATTGTTTTATCACTGTTAACCTTAATGCCCCAGGTTTTGAACCAGTTTAGTGCGCTGTTCAGCAATGACTGTAGATTTGTAACAGCCATTGTGAGATTCGTGTTAGCTGACAAAAGCACAGTGTCATCGGCGAATGTAGCAATCATATCATGGTCCGCTCTAGGTGTTGGAATATCGGCGGTATACAGAAGATAAAGCACAGGGCCAAGTACGCTCCCCTGGGGGACTCCAGCTTTCATTATCATTATGTTGGAACACTGGTCTTTGTATTTGACATAAAATTGTCTGTTCTCCAGGTAACATTGTAATATATGATACAAGTTTTGTGGAATGGATTTTTCAAGTTTATGTAGTAGCCCTCTATGCCAAACACTATCAAATGCTTTGGCCACATCGAGGTAAGTACCCACACAAAAGTTCTTTCTATCAATGTCGTTTAAAATTTTATTTGTTACTCTATGTATTTGTTGAATAGTGGAGTGCATACGTCTGAATCCAAACTGGTGATCAGGGATGAGATTTCTAGCTTTAAGGATAGGTTCTAGGCGAACAAAAAGAAGCTTTTCGAAGAGTTTTGAAAGTATCGGTAGCAGACTTATTGGCCTGTACGATGTTGCTTTCGTAGCATCTTTATTGGGCTTATGAATTGCTATTATTTCATGTTATTATTTTATGTTAATTAATACATTAAAAATATTTCTAATATAGATCAATGCTTTTGTAGGAAGTTCCTTTAAAAGTTTGCCAGTGATTTGGTCATAACCTGGAGATTTCTTATTATCTATACTCGATTTGATTGCATTTTTAATTTCATTGACCGTAACTTTTTTAACTTGACAATTGGGTATATTAAAATTATTTGGCAGTAATAGGGTGTTCTCGTCCATAGGATTTGAGAAGGTTTTACAGAAATGTTCTGCGAGAACACTAGCTTTATCTAAGTTTCCCCTTGCCCAAGAGCCATCATCTTTTTGTATGGGCGGATTATGAATTATACTGTTATTAATTTTTTTTGTAGCTTTATATAAAGAATAATTTGTAGCCGATGACGCACCCAGGTTTTTAAGATATCTTTCAAGTTTGTCTTCTCTGTCTTTCTTGAGCAGATCCTTAAGCTCTTTTATTACCTTGTTAAGAACTGTTTTGTAATGGGGTGACCTCGTAATTTGCCATTTCTTTCTTAATTTTCTTTTTAATTTAATCTTTTCTTTAACGTGTGTTGGGATGCTGTAATTATTTATTTTTGGTACAATTAATGGAGTAGAGTTATCGGCTGCAAGTATCATTGAATTGTTAAAATATGCTATCGAATTATCTATATCATCTTCAGATTTAAGCGATATATTCGTACAGAGGTTCGATTCCAAAATTTCTCTGTAGCAATCCCAATCAGTTTTTTTGTTGTAAATAAATTTGTTTTGTGTTTTAAGCAGAAAATTAGAATAATACGTAAGTAGAATTGGCGAATGGTCAGACGAGAGTTCAAAACACGATTCAATTTTTAGATTTATATGGTTTATATTTTTAGTTATAAAAAAGTCTATAAGGTCTGCTTTTTTATTCTTATTTGTTGGCCAATATGTAGGTTCCCCAGAGCTAAGAAAGAGGCATTTGTATTCTTTTATTGCTTCAAGTAGTTGTTTACCTTTTGTTAGAGTTAACCTTGATCCCCATATTGTATTTTTAGAATTAAAGTCACCACCTGCAATAAATCGATTACCAAGAGATTTTAAGTATTCGAGATATTCAAGACGGGTATAAAAAGCCAATTTTAATTGGGCTTTAACGGCGATTCCTTAACAAAAATAAAAAAAAAATTTTAAGGAATTCTAATATCTCTTGATTAGAAAAAGTACTATAACTTTGTCAATTTTTAACCCATTTGCACGAATAAAAGCTTGTTTTACTCACAAGGACACTGACTTAAAGATTATTGTTGTTTTAAATGAAGAAAATTTAAAAAAAAAAATTAAAACTTTTTATATTATTGAAAAAATCTCTACACATTTATATAAAAAATTTCTAATTAATGCCGTTGGCCGTTTCGAAATCGGTTAAAAAATGACTGAGTTAGAAAAGTTTAAGTGCGCCAGTCCAAAAAAGACTCTTTTTTCCCCATATCTCGAAATTTTCAGGGTATATTGCAACTTATAAAACCGGTTATATAATACACTCAGGTAGACCTACAACCTACACTAGGTCATTTCGCAAGTTCTTTTTCAGTGTAGCACAGTGTTATTATATACTTGGTGCCGAACCTGATTCCATATTTTGTGTGCTAATAGTTCGGATGAACTGTATGGTGTATTCGGTAAAAAAATGGTAGCTTAAGACCTGCATGAATTGTCTTATAACCCCTCCACAAGTTTCTAATAATATTAGTTCATCAGAAATGCGACAATGTTTTGTAGAGCTGGGTAAAAAAATTAGTGCTATTATTATTATTAATTTATTTAATCTTCAGAATGAATTCTGGGACTAAATTTATATTAAAGAGCACTGGCTGCAAAGGTCATCACCTCTAAGTTATTATATACAAGCTAATTGCAGAGACAGATATAAAGATAAATGTCAATGATATGTGTATTATTAAGTATTTAAATTAGTCAACTTAATAAATTCGTATATTTTATTGATGTTGGTGAGTGTGGTTCCTTGAGAAGATCAATGGCTGATGTGTTGCGGAATATTTTGCTCTTTTGATTGTGGAATAGTGGGCATTTAAGCAAGACGTGTTTGATTGTTAAAGAGCATTTACATAAATTAGTGCTTTTACAGCAGATCTACTTACTGAACAGCGTGACTTAAAAGGATATGATTGAATCCTCTATTCATGATATTCGTACTGATTTGTCTTCTTCATTTAAGGAACTCCAATCTAATATAGTTGATTGCAATAATATGATCAAAAATTTTGAGGCTAAAACAATAAAGAAAATTTCCATGTTGGAACTTGAAAACAATAGGCTTCATCGCAGAATAAATCGTGTTGATATTGTTATCACTGGTTTGCCTTCTGGTATTAACAATCTTTTTGAACCAATATTATCTATATGTTCGCATTATAAGGTCAATGCTGATGCTAAAGACATAAATCATTGTCTTAATATACAAAATGTGAGATCGTTATTGGTAAAGTTATGAAGGCATATTTCTCTCTACTCTACAGTTAAGTGATATTATTGGGACTCAAGTTGCTGCTAGAGTTTATCTTAGCGATCATCTCACTCCTGCTTGAACCAAACTTCAAATGAGTTGTCGAACTTTACGTAAGGAGTAAAAAATTTCTTGGTTTCGAATACTTAATGGAGATGTACCCTTAGTGAAAATCATATTTCATGATGGAAGTACAAAACAGTGTGATTTTCTGTAATGTTGTGAGCTGCGTAATGGCGGCACTAAGTGCTCTCTGTTTCTATGGATCTAGAGTAGTATTAATTGGTAGAATCTTTTATAATTTTGTGTTCAGTATAACATATCGACTTAACTTATACAAGTTTACTCTTATATATTTAAGTCTTCGATTGTATATAAATACTTTCGGTATATGAAGAAGTGTTTTATGAAGAAGTCTTTTTCTTTTCTACTTATATACTTTGAAGCGTAAAAGCAGCTACTCGTATTAATGTTGCTATTAATTTATTGCTTTCTCTTTGAAAAATTGTCACTATTATATAACTTTTCTACATTAATTTTTAATTACAATAAATATAACATGTGATTTCCTACATTTTTATGGATTTTTATGATTATTTAGTTTACCGTACTAAATATTATTTAGTACTAAATATTATTTATTTAAATATTATTAAGTAATATTTATTGTTAAATTGATATTATTTATATATGATTTTTTAAGTTTTATATCTTTGCGACTTCTCTTTATACTTTTCTTAAATCTAAATGGTACTTAGGGTGAATTTAGGCCAAATTATCAGTGATGGAGATTTAGAGCGTGTATTTTTAAATGATTCAAATAATTTGAAAGTGGGACACATCAACGCACAAAGCTTAGTACTTTCTAATAGGTCATCTAAATTTGATAAGCTAAATTCCATTCTAAGAAATAGACCTTTAGATATTTTTTTAATTACGGAATCCTGGTTTTATCCTAAAATTTTAAATCGTGCATTGAAAATTCCATGATATTTATTATGTATGAGTGATCGGCCATCTCAATTTAGAGGTGGTGGTGTCGCAATTTATATTTCTAAGGATATAAACAAGACTCTCCCTACAGTCCCCTCATCAAAAACAGCCGTCCTATTTCCCTGACAAATCCTAGTGATCGGCTGGATTACATCCAGCGATACACCCCAGTTCGTCGTGAAACCTATCCCCTAGCCATTTCTGTCTGAGACCCTGCATCCTGGGACAATGGCACAGTACATGCTCTACCGTCTCTAGCTCCTTAATATTTCCGCACAGTCTGCAGAAGTCCGGTATGGCATTATCCCATTTACTCGTAAAAGCCCTAACAGAACAATGCCCCGTTAAGAACCCTATGAGGGTCCTGAGACTACCCCTATCCAATCCTAGTAGAACCCTGGTTGCCCCTGCCTTTAGTCCGGGCTAAAACGCCCTCGACACCCTGCAATCCACTCTATTCGCCCACGACCGGTTAACGGCATCACGAAATATTTCCCGTATCACCCCATAGTAGTGACACAAGGGGGCTTTACCCCCTCTCCCTTATCCCTAAGTCCAGATTCGAACCCTCCCTCGCGAGTTCGTCCGCCACCTCATTGCCATCCACCTTGCAGTGTCCGGGTACCCAATACAGCCTTATTGTGAATGCAACCATAAGCTCCCTCAGAGCATTCCTACACCGTGCGACCAGGCTCGATCGCACCGTATAATTTGTCAATGCCTTAGCGCAGCCTGTCTGTCGACGTAAATTGTCACAACAGACCTCCCTACGATGTGATCTAGTATCACCTCCGTCGCTCTCCAAATCGCTAGTATCTCAGCCTGGAAGACACTGCACTCATCCGGGGATCAGAATGACATTTTCACGTCAGTGTCAGCAATATAAAAACCGGCACCAGTGTCCATCTTGGATCCGTCCGTAATTACTGCCCAACCCTCACACAGTCCGTTGGATCCACGCCAAACTTCCCTATCCGGGAACTCCACCGGTGGAGTTACAGCGAAGTCCAAGGTCATACACCTGTGATTCGAAATTAACTCCGGAATACTACCCTGATCAAGCAGACCCACTTCGTATAGAATTTTTGTGTGATCATCTCGCCTAGGTCTAATCAACGAAGACTCATCACATAATGTTCAATGGGGAACAGATGTAGTAGGATATCCAGGATATTGTTGAAGTTTACCTTGAATCTGTTACATTATTGGTGGGCGTTACATATATTCCTAGAGGACAGTTGAATTTGATCCACCATTTTTTGAGTGATATGTTTGTTCGATGTAGCAATATTGTTGTAGTAGGTGATTTTAATAATGACATGTTTATTAAATATAAAGCTCATGATTTACACATTCTTTGTTCGCGTTTTGGTCTACAATTTGGCAAAAATTTTTTACCCACCTATTATGATTCGTATTACCATTCCACTTCTCTCATTGATTTTTTTTATAAATTACTCGTAGTCAAAATTTCTGTGTTACAACTTCTGCTCAATTTCAGGTTCCAGTTATTTCACATCACTCATTAATATGTTTGGCATAACAAATCCAAAATTAATGCCTTAGAGGAACATATATTAAATACAGATTTTTCTCAGATTTATCAGTCTGGTGATGTTAACATTCAACTTGATTTTTTTAATTCTCTTTTTACTTAATTATGTACCCTTAAGGGAGGTTCGTCCAAATAGAAGTGTTAGTGTATTAAAATTTTCTAATGAGATTAATTACTTCCGGTCCTTGACAGATGTTGCTTTGAAACTTATTTCAAAGACAGAAATGATAGAAATTGGGGAATTATCGACAACTTCGGAATCAGACCACGACCAGAAAGTTTAGGAAAAAACAATATGTGCGGTGATACAAGATGTTAGTGATACAAGAAGTATGTGGAAGGTTTTGCGTAATGCAGGTGCTTTATGTGATTTTTATGATCATGCCTAAGTTGATGTTGTTGAAATGTTCATAAATACTTTAACTTTATAATACTGAATAATTGTTCTTTGAAATTAGTTTTAATAATTTTCATTTTATTTATATATTTCTAATTTTATCAGTATCAGGATCAAGATCATAATTTTTTTTTTGTAATGTTACTAACGAATAGTAAATACTAATTTATTTTATTAAATGGAAACAATTGTAAGGATCAGCGCTAGAGGGAGTGCACACTTTCGACCCGAACGACCAGGTCATCTTCAGCCTCCTTCTGAACCACCCAATACAAATAACTCATTGTTTTGAACAGGCATTTATATCACACTCTAAGGAAAATGACTATGTGAAATTACATTTTTCATTTGTGAATGATTACCCGTACAAATGAGTATTTTCCATCTATTTATAGAAATATCCCTTGGCAACCATCTTCGATTTTCGAAGCACAAATTGACAGGGTTGCCATTCCAATTGTTAATGTTTCTATTTCCGGGAACGAATTGGGAATCTGGCATACTAATATTCTTTTTACTTCACACCATATTCAAGTGTTGTTTATTATATTAGATTATAAATTATATTTTTGTATGTAAATTTTGTATATTATTTGATCTATCTGTTTTAATTATATATTTCTAAT
The DNA here is from genome assembly GCA_949748255.1 of Eustalomyia histrio. Lineage (NCBI taxonomy): Eukaryota > Metazoa > Arthropoda > Insecta > Diptera > Anthomyiidae > Eustalomyia > Eustalomyia histrio. The sequence goes on from OX456526.1 coordinate 103,182,677, forward strand.
TTTATCAGGCTCAAGATTTATAATTTTTTTTTAATTTTACTAACGAATAGTAAACACTAATTTATTTTATTAAATGAAAACAATTGTAAGGATCAGCGCAAGAGGGAGTGCACACTTTCGACCCGAACGACCAGGTCATCTTCAGCCTCCTTCTGAACCACCAAACACAAATAACTCTGTTTTGAACAGGCATTTATATCACACACTTTAAGGAAAATGACTATGTAAAATTACATTTTTCATTTGTGAATGATTACCCGTACAAATAAGCTTTTTCCATCTATTTATAGAAATAACCCTTGGCAACCATCTTCGATTTTCGAAGCACAAATTGACAGGGTTGCCATTCCAATTGTTAATGTTTCCATTTCTGGGAACGAATTTGGAATCTGGCATACTAATATTCTTTTTACTTCACACCATATTTAAGTGTAAAAAATGTAATTCACATAGTAATTTTCCTTAGAGTGTGTGATATAAATGCCTGTTCAAAGAACGAGTTATTTGTGTTGGGTGGTTCAGAAGGAGGCTGAAGATGACCTGGTCGTTCGGGTCGAAAGTGTGCACTCCCTCTAGCGCTAATCCTTACAATTTTTTCCATTAAATAGAATAAAGTGTTTACTATTCGTTAGTAAAATTAAAAAAAATATGATCTTGAGCCTGATAAAATTAGAAATATATAATTAAAACAGATAGACCAAATAATATACAAAATTTACATACAAAAGCATAGGGCACGATGTAATTTATAATCTAATATAATAAACAGCACTTAAATATGGTGTGAAGTAAAAAGAATATTAGTATGCCAGATTCCCAATTCGTTCCCAGAAATAGAAACATTAACAATTGGAATTGGAATTGTACGGGTATTCATTCACAAATGATAAATGTAATTTCACATAGTCATTTTCCTTATAGTGTGATATAAATGCCTGTTCAAAACAATTAGTTATTTGTGTTGGGTGGTTCAGAAGGAGGCTGAAGATGACCTGGTCGTTTGGGTCGAAAGTGTGCACTCTAGCGCTGATCCTTACAATTTTTTCCATTTAATAAAATAAGTTAGTGTTTACTATTCGTTAGTAACATTAAAAAAAAATTATGATCTTGAGCATGATAAAATTAGAAATATATAATTAAAACAGATTGATAATATACAAAATATTCATTTTATTTAAAAATATATTTTGTCACTTGTAATAAAACTTTGAAAAGATACGAAACAACTGTTATTACTAAAATTATATTTTCCTGAATAATTGGATATATTCCAAAAGGTTATGGGCTATTGATTCAGGATGTTTAAAGAATAATATAAGGCAACTGTAACAAAATTAAATCGCAATAATTTTGCGGTTTGGAAGGTTAAGATGGAGCTTCTTTTAATAAAGGATGATCTTTGGGAAACGGTATTAAACCCAAAACCAACATCGCCGGATGTAAATTGGTTGAAGAAGGATGGAAAAGCTAGAGCGTGCAACTACAGCTAAGGAATATTGTACCAGTTTAAGAGAATTTTACGAAAGCCATCATTTAGTAGTCGTGTTTTTATAATGAAGTCTATATGCAAGATGCAACTTCATGACTACGAGAAAATGGAAGAACATATCAACGAGTTAATGAGTTATGTTGAGCAATTAACAATAATGGGAGATCCGCTTAGCGAATCCTGGATTATATCTATGTTATTCAAAGGTTTGCCCGATTCCTATGATCCATTAATTGTGGCGCTGGAAGCACAAGATGACAGTCAAATGAATATTAATGTTGTAAGATATAAGTTAATAGATGAAGCCAAACGAAAAATGCACAAGAGAAGTTCAGAAGATACAGCTGTAATGAAAGTCCAAAGGCGAAAGCAATTTATTGAAAATAATATCGAATGTGTTGTTTGTTCCATCAATTGAAAGTAACCTACTGTCGATGAAAATATTATCAGAAAGTTAAATTCGAAAACAAATTATGCGAAATCATAAAGGGGGATAAAGTGGTCGCAATTGCAGAAGTACAAAATGATCTATACAAGTTAAAAGCAAGTTGTCAGAAAATTAATGCAGTTGAAAACGAACAAAAGCATGAAGGATGTATACATGAGTGGCATCGTCGGATGGGACATCGCGACATAAAGTGGTAGAAAGGCTTTTAAAAAAAAGAACGTAAAAGTGCGCAAATGCGAAAATGATGTTCAGTGTGAAACCTGTCTATCAAGCAAAATGGTCAGAAAACCATTTCCAAAAGCTTCAAGTGAACAGTCGAAGTCTATTCTTGATTTAATACACTCTGATGTAGCTCAAATGAACGTCACAACACCAAGTGGATATCGATATTTTGTAACCTTTATCGATGATTTTAGCAAGTATTGCGTTTTGTATTTATTAAAACATAAATCCGATGTTTTAGATCGATTGAAGGACTACATTAACTACGTACAAACAAAATTCAACAAAACTCCTAAAATAATTAGGTCCGATCGAGGAGGAGAATATATTGGAGATCAAATGAAATCATATTTATCAAGATTAGGAATTAGACAGCAGAATGGAGTCTTTGAAAGAAGAAATCGGTATCTAGAGGAAATGGTCCGATGTATGCAGACGCAGTGATACAAGATAAATTTTGGGGAGAAACTGTAGTAACAGCAAACTATATGCAAAATCGTTTACCAACCAGATCTAAGAATGTAATTCCTTTTGAAATATGGGACTCCGAGGAGTCAAAAGCGTTACGATTTTTAAACCCAAGTACGAAAAAGATCGTAATCAGTCGCGACTACACAATTCTGAAAAACAAGATAGAAAAACAAAAATCTAGCAAAAATAAAAACTCATTAGAAACGGTCGCCATATCTTTGGAAAGCAATCAAGAAGAAATAAATCAAATTCCATTTGAAGAAGAAGAGTATTTGTCAGCGGATGAAGATCAGTATGTTTGTGATATTGCTGCTGATAATGAGGAATTTAATGATATGATTGCAAATGATAGTATATTAGAAGTATCATCGGAATCTAACAAGATTACTTCCCAATAATCATTTAATAATTTCATAGCGTACCAATAAAGGTCAGTTACCAAAAAGATACATTAATATGCTGTGTGAGGAACCAAGGAATGTTAAAATAATTGCTAATCGTGAAGATATGTCAAAGTGGATGGAAGCCATGAACGATGAAAAAAAAACTCGCTTCAGAAGAACAAAACCTGGGAAATTGTTTCACTCCCCGTAGGACGAAAACCAATTGGATGCAAATGGGGTTTTAAACTAAAAAAAGACGAAAACGGACGTATAGCTAAGTATAAAGCCCGTTTGGTTGCTCAAGGCTTTACATACAAATTTGGCATTGACTACGATGAAGTCTGCTCCTGTGGTTCGGCAAACGACATTCCGTACATTTTTAACTTTGGCAGGATCTCTTAAATACAGTGTTAAACATTGTGATGTAAAAACTGCGTTTCTAAATGGTGATTTGAATGAAGAAATCTTTATGCGTCAGGCTTCTGGTTACGAAATTACTTCAAAGAATAATAATCTTCTGGTTTACAAACTTAAAAAAGGTAAACGTTTTTTATGAGGTAAAGCGGATCCCTGTCTATTTAAGAAGAAGGTAGGAAACAATTTTATATATATATTTGTATACGTTGATGACATATAAGTTGCTGCAAATGATGATAAGGAGTTTAAATTTATCTAAAATTTACTTGAAAGCAATTTTGAAATTTCAAATCTTAGAGAAGTAAAGTTTTACCTTGGTATCAAAATTGAAAGAGGGGTTGACGGTTATTTTAAAATTAGCCAAGAAAAATATATGCAACAAATAGTAACAAAACCATGACTCGAGGATTCTAAAGTGTCAAAATTCCAATGGATAAATAAAAATCATGGATAATCTAATGTTTTAGAAAATAACTTTTTATTCCATGAATTAATTGGTTGTTTTTTATATTTATGCGTAAATACTCGTATGATATAGCGGCTGTAGTCTCTATTTTGAGTCGCAAAGTATGCAATCCCACTGAACTTGATTTGATTGAGTTAAAGAGACTTATTAAATATATTAAAGGTACAAAGGATCTTAAGCTTATTCTTGCAAATGAAGGTTGCAATGGTTTAGTTGGTTTTGCAGGCGCAGATTGGGCTCAAGACAGAGAAGATCGAAAATCCAATAGCGGATATGTTTTTAAATTTAATTGCACCTGTATAAGCTGGTGCTGCCGCAAACTAAATTGTGTATCACTTTCTTCAACTGAAGCTGAATATATAACCTTAGCAGAGTCATCCCAAGAGGCGTTGTGGATTCAGAAATTGTTTGCAGATTTTAATATTCCAATCAGTTCCGAAATTATTATTTATGAAGATAATCAAAGCTGCCTTAAACTTGTTCATAACGATAAATTTAGCCGTAGAGTGAAATATATCGATACAAAATATAATTTCATAAAGGACCTTAAGCAGAAAGGCATAATAAATATAAAGTATTGTCCGACTGAAAACATGGAAGCTGACATATTTGCCAATTCTTCAGATGCCTTTTATTTTTCGAACATAACTGTGGCTGATTTACACCAAGCCTTGCTTAAAGTAAAATATTCTTCTATTGGTATTGATGGTATTTCAATAAAGTTCTTGAAGATAGTTTTTCCATATGTTAGTGGTCATTTGTTATATTTTGTAAATAATATTCTTTCAAAATCTGTATATCCTAGTGGGTGGAAGGTTGCATGGTGCAGAAATATCTGCGGACAATATGAGACCAATTAGTATTTAACCTTCGCTATCGAAAGTGTAATCAAGGATCAAATAACGATGTTAATAGACGAACGACATTTACTGCACGTTTGTGAATATGGTTTTCGGCAGGGTGGAACTCTAATTTGCTTTTAATGGGTTTAACGGAAACGATTAGAAAATATTGGAATGAAGGGAAAGTGATTATTTTAGTTTTAATAGATATATAAAGGGATTTGATCAAATAAAGCATTATTTACTGGTAAAGAAACCTAATAATAACTTTAATTTTTCAAGATCTGCTTGTCGATTAATGTGGTCGTATTTATCAAGTCGTATCTTTCAGGGGTACCACAAGGGTTTGTCCCGTCTTATTTAGTTGGTCCTATCTTATTTAGTTTGTTTTTTAATGACTTTGTGGATTTTCTTAGTTGTAGTCGTTGTAAGCCTTTGGATTTGCTTTGCTTATATCTCAAGGAAAATATTGAATTGAAGTCTTCTGGTTGTTCTGAGACCAATAAGAGGAGAATTAAGTTTGATATCACAGTACAACAGCCAATCTGGGGGGTGAGAAATTCCAAGTCAGGGTGATGGTACTAGGTCAGTATAGTAAAACCCTCAAAGGGTTTGGCGTTCGTATGTGTCAGTTTTTTTTATGCCCTTTTAAATTTTTTCCTTATCTTGATGTTTTTTCGCTTAGTTGTAACATTTTGGCAAAAACGTAGTTTAACATAACTCGAGAACCACTTGTCCGATTTTGATGAAACAAATTTAGAAAAATTAAGAATTACAATTTCTATACCGTTTTCCTATATGTGCAACACTTTCGAAGTTAAAAATGAATGTGTGAAGGGAAAAGAGTATTTTTTGCCTAAAAATTTAAATATTTTTTTTTTTTAAATTCATAAAAAATCCAAAATGGAAAAAAGTGCCAAAACTAATTAGTTTCGCGTAAAGTCACATAACTCATGAGCAAAAAAAGGCATAGATCATGAAAATCGGTGCACGCGTTTCTCATTTATTCACAATTAGGTAAATGTATGAGTTTCAAAAATTTGCTCCAGATATGCACAACATTATTTGGAGAAAACATTGACACTCACAAGCCGAACTCTCATATTTGTTTACTGTACTAAAAGAGAAATATTGATGTGGCAACACTGGTTCTGTAATGTTCACATAAAACATGCATTGTCATTATATTTCTTCTCTTTCTCACACTGGTTCTGTGATTTTTGTCATTCAACAAGTGCCGACGAACGCGAACAGTAGAAGTGATTTTTCTCCAGTTTTTTAAAAGTGAACAAAACTGAACAGAATATGGAACTGTGCAAGCCAGATATAAATAGCTTTTGCTACTGCTGTGGTCAATATGTCTCAACACATAAAAAAAGGGGAAATTTCAGTACTGATTTTGTTCAAACATACGAGATGTACTTCAACCAAAATGTTATAGTGAACGAAAATTGGGTACCAAATATAGTGTGTAAAAGCTGCTACAACCGTCTAATGGATTGGAAAAATAGGAGACGTGAAAGTATGCAATTCGGTATCCCAATGACTTGGACTAATCCTGCCGAAGGTCACAATCCATTGAATTGCTATGCATGTGCGAATAAAGGAGCCGCAAAAAGGATAAGAAAATCGTATCATTACGTTGGTGTTGCAAGTGCCGCAACACCATTGCCTCATTCGGACCACATTCCTGTGCCAAAAGCTTCTAGCCCAGATATTTTCTCTTCTACGACTGCTCCGACATATCATGCACGTGATGATCCCCCATATGAGCCATCAGTATCCAATGAGCCAATTTTAATAAATCAAAATAAGCTTGATTCAATTGTTGCCAAGTTGGAATTAACACAGCATAAATCGGAAGAGCTGGCTTCCATTTTGAAATCAAACAATTTATTGGCACCCGGTGTGAAAGTCACAGGTTATCGAAGTCGTCAGGCAACACTCCAAAGTTTATTCCTTGTGAATGATGAAAAAACTTCTGCATATTGCCCGGATGTAGGAAAATTAATGGACGCAATAGAAATAAAATATGAAGCAGATGACTGGAGATTATTTATTGACAGTTCAAAACTCAGCTTGAAGGCGGTTTTACTGCATAAGACCAATAAAAAACCTTCAGTTCCAATCGCCTATAGTACAGAAATGAAAGAAACATATGATGCACTGGAAAATATTTTAAAAATGGTTAACTACATATATTATATTCCTTATTGAGCCAAAGATCCTTTATTTATAAAAAATTTAATTATATATTTTTATTTATCCCAATATTTCGTCACCACATTGGGTGACTTCTTCAGGGGAAATTGTCTTTTTTATAATTTATAAATAGAGAAGATCGAAGAAAACTAAAATAATGGTTAACTACGCCAAACATATGTGGCGCATATGCTGCGATTTAAAAGTTGTAGCAATGCTTTGCGGTCTTCAAAGCGGCTATATAAAATATATGTGCTTTTTGTGCGATTGGGACACACGATTTTCCGGTGACCAATATGCATGCCACGGATGGAAACTCAGAGAGCACAGCAGGTTACAAACGGCCAATATTATTCGTGAACCTCTAGTTGCGAAGGAGAAGATATTGCTGCCTCCACTGCATATCAAAACTGTCGCCAAAAGAGATGAAGTTTTCTTGTGTTTGAAACTAATTTACCCGAGACTCAGCGAAAGAAAAATTAAAGAATCTAAGTTATAATTTCACATTCATTTCCCATGATTTTCCATCGTAACAAATTAATTTTTTCCAATCAGGCGTAGTAAATGGTCCAGATATACGAAAGCTGATTAAAAGTGACGCATTCAACAATATTTTGATTGACGCTGAATTGAATGCATGGCAGGCAATCAAAGAAGTAATAGAAGGCTTGTTGGGAAAGCATCGTTCTAACAACTACGATGTTTCTGTGGCAAGGATGTTAAGAGCATTCTCGGAAATTGGTGTCCACATGTCCTTGAAAATCCATTCTTTACATCATCATCTGGACTACTTCAGCAAACAATTGGCTACCGAATCTGATGAACAAGGTGAACGCTATCATCAAGTTGCTATGCCATTTGAAATGAGGTAATACTGATTTTTTATTTTTTAAAACTCATTTTAATAAAACAAAAACTTACAGATATAGAGGCAAAAAGTCGCCGAGTGCAATAATTGCAGAAATTTGCTGGTGGAGTAAGCTTGTGTGGCAAGACAAGGATGATGTTGATGATAAAGAATTTTCAGGAGATGCAGAAGGGCCAACAGTGGAGTCACACATTGACATTTTGTGTGGTTCAGAAACTGATGATAGCGATGAATGCGATGCCACTAGTCCCGAACAACCACCATCGAAAAAGTCTAGGCAATATTTATTAAAATAAATAAATAAAATAAAAATAAAAAATTATAAAAATGTTTACTTATTTTTTTTTGGTAGTTTATGGCCAGAAGTCTGGAGTTATTGGGGAAAATTTATAAAAAAGGCTATAAATGACACTTTTTTGAATAAAAACAAATATCAATATTCTTGTCAAAATGGAATACCTTCACTTAATTGTAAATAAAAGCAGAACGCGTTAATCGATTTCTATGATCTATGTCGCATTTTGTTTATAGGTTATGTGACTTTACATGAAATTAATAACACTTGATCCTTTTTTCCGTTTTGGATTTTTTATGAATTTAAAAAAAAAATTTAATTTTTAGGCAAAAAAATATTTTTTTTTCTCCACAAATTTATTTTTACCGGCAAAACTGTTGATTATAAAGAAAAACGTTATATGAACGGATTAAAGAAATTGTAATTCTAAATTTTTTTGAGTTTGTTTTAGCAAAATCAGACAAGTGGTTCTCGAGTTATGTTAAACTACGTTTTTGCCAAAATGTTACAACTAAGCGAAAAAACATCAAGATAAGGAAAAAATTTAAAAGGTCATAAAAAAAACTGACACATACGAACGTCAAACCCTTTGAGGGTTTTACTATACTGACCTAGTACCATCACCCTGACTTGGGATTTCTAACCCCACCGGGATCAAATCTCGGCGTCATGTTTTTCGAAACATGACCTGATTTTTCTCACCTATGATTATCGTATACAACATGTCGATACATCGTTCTCCTTTCGAGACTTAAGGAACTTGAACTATGATCTGCTATACACGAACTTCTCCAACATTGACTGGGATAGTGTGTATTGCATGACTTCCGTTGATGATCAATTGTGCTTCTTACAAAACAACCTGCTGCGACTTTATGAAGAAACAGTTCCAGTGAAAATAAAAACATCTTCATTTAAGTCTAAGCCATGGTTTTCAGCTGCCATAAAACAATCAATTTCTCATAGAGATGTTGCATACTCCCGATGGAAACGTTTTAAAACCCCCGAATTAAAAAATAGTTATCGCTCGGCTAGAAAGGTAGTCAACCAAAATATCAGAATTGCTAAAGCCGAATACTATTCTAAACGTTTTTCTTCAGCTTTGGAATCCAAAAATACTTGGCAAACAATCCGAGAAATTGGTATTGGAAAAGCTAACAACAATAGCTGTACGACTGATGCCGATGAATTGAACTCAATTTTTACAGACCTACCTTTGGCTCAGATCGATAACAATTTCTATACTTTCAACAATACCAACACTGAAGAAAATAACTTTGAATTTTCATGCGTAACTCAACTAGATGTTTTGTCTTGTTTCTCTATGGTTAAGTCGAATGCTGTGGGGTATGATAACGTGCACCCTAAATTTATAAAAATGCTGTTACCGTTACTCCTGCCTTATGTAACATATTTCTTCAACCACATTATAACTTCCAGTAGTTTTCCTTCCAAATGGAAACATGCCAAAATTATCCCAATCCCAAAAACAAACTCGGATTTTCGACCAATAGCAATACTATGTTATCTCTCGAAAGTTTTTGAAAAGATTTTGCACACCCAAATGAGTAGATATATTCAGGACACCGGTTTAATGTCAGATAAGCAATCTGGTTTTCGTCCTAATCATAGCTGCGTGACAGTCCTGGTTAATGTCTGTGAAAACATTAGGCGTGAACTGGATGATAGCAAAATAAACTTTCTTGTACTTCTTGATCACTCAAAAGCTTTTGATACGGTCAACCACCATACCCTTTGTATGAAACTTAGACGCTTTTTTAATTTTTCAACTACTTCCACTCAGCTTTTGTCCTCATACCTCATGAATCGTACGCAATCCGTATATGTAAATAATAAGTCATCCCAATCTTTGAATCTCGAGAGAGGTGTACCCCAATGTTCGATTTTGGGTCCGCTGCTATTTTCAATATATATTAATGACTTACCTGAATATCTTTCGTATTGTAAGATACACATGTACGCAGATGATGTACAACTCTACTTGAGCAGTCCTGTTCAATCTATAAAAGAGAATATTGATAAAATCAACGCTGATCTTAATAGTTTATACTGGTGGGCAACAGCTAATGGGCTCTGTATTAATCCACGAAAATCCAAATGCTTGGTAATTCGTAAAAAAACTTTAAATCCAGTTTTCGAACATGATATCACCATTAACAACGAGAAAATTAACATTGTCCCAACAGCTAAAAATCTTGGTCTAATACTAAATAGTAGTCTAACATGGACAAACCATATTAACACAATAGTGGGTCAGACATTCATGAAACTAAGACAACTTTGGGCAGCACAATCTTTTACACCTTTAAAAATTAGATTGCTGCTGGCCAAATCATACCTGATTCCGGGGTTATTGTATGGTTGTGAACTTTATGCCAATAGCGATTTCGCAAGCCAATCTAAGCTTATCGTGGCGTATAATAGCATTGTTCGTTATGTTTTTGGATTAAGGCGACGTGATGGAACTTCGGATTTCTCAAAGAAAATTTTTGGTGTTTCATTTATAAATCTTATGAAGATAAGAGTACTTCTCTTTTTACATAAAATCATTTATACGCAAAAACCTTTATACCTCTATGAAAAACTTCGTTTTGCTCAGTCTAATAGGGGCAAAAAGATTATTTTACCAAGACATCATTGTCTAGTATCTGGGTGGCAATTCTATATAAATGCAATTCGTCTCTGGAATATGCTTCCACAAAACCAACAACTTAACAGCAACGTTACTCATTTAAAAAAATTTGTTTTTCTAAATTATTCTTGATATTTTCTTACTTTTCCTGTTTGGCTTTAAATATTTTTTTTTTTTTATTATTATTATTTTTATTTTTAATCTTGTGTAATTTAAATTTAAGCTTTAAAAATATTTTACCTAATTGCAACCTATTCCTAAATATGTTTTAACAATTGCCATTATTATTTTTGCTTGGTAATTCCTGTACTGTAATTATAAGATTAAATCTTGTTGTGCAGGATATGACATTAATAAATAAATAAATAAATAAAATGTTCCATAGTGTATTAAGAGCCCATGTGTCCTTACACTTGAGAAATTTTTTGAATTTTACTTTTGATGATTTCCCTAAATTTCGTTTATAAATATATCTTATAAAATTGTGTATATCCGTGAGCCTGAAAGTGTTTTTCATTTATTTTCATTTTCGCATTCGGAAAGAAATCCTCAAATTTAGTATACGCTTATATCGATTGTCGAATAGCTTCCCAAGAAATTTACGTTCGTTCTTTTTTTCTTTAGGCTAATTTAAATGTAAGAGTCTTGAGTATTTAACTTCTTCATACTCTTAAACACTATTAGTTGGTACTTAAACCTAATATATATAAAAATGTGTATATTTTGGGGAGTCGTAGGGATTTACTTTTTTTGATTATGATCTCAAGCCTGATAAAATTTAAAAATATATAATTAAAACAGATAGATCGAATAATATATACAAAATTTCATTACATAAAAGTTTTGAATAAAAGTTTGGATTCTGTTATCGCGAAAATTCGGTTTTCGCGACAGGTCTGGTTTTTAATTAGTCGCGAAAATCGAGCTTGCACTGTAATTGCTACATTACTGTTTTTTCTTTATATATTACGTATGCTAACGCTTCAAGTTGTCCAAGTGATAAAATAAATTCTTATTTAATTTTTCGAAACATTTTATCAATTTGTATTTCGAGAGCAAAAATTTTAATTACTCACGTGATCGACCGTGATTGTAATTTTGAGTTCGTTATCGTGCTTGAGCGATTTTTAACTCACGAAGATTTTTTCTACTTACGTGAGTAATTTAAATTTTTGCTCACGAAATACTCACGCTTCAGAAATACAAAATATTTCAAAAAACTAAACATAAAAGAATTTATTTTGTCGCTTCAACCACTTGAATGAAGTGTTATCATACTTAATACTAGAGTTTACATATAACCGCAATTTTTGTTAACCGCGGTTGTGGTTAAACTCAGTGTTTGTTTTGGCACACACATGTGGCCACATCCACATGTGAAAAAAATGATGTGTTTTGACCATGTGCCATGTGCCTGACGGGCAAATCCACATTTAAAATGTGCCATGTGAAAAATAGTCGCCACATTACAAGTTAAGAAATGTAATGTGCCGGGCACATTTGAATGTCAAATGCCAATACTAACGGCACATTTCACATGTAGCGAATGTGGCCCCTTGTGGGACACGTGTATTTTTTTTTAAATGTGTTATTCTAAAAAAAGTAGAATATTTAGAAAATATATATTAAATTTTTGAAAAAAGTGCAATTTTTCAAAAAAGTACCATTTAAAAAAAAATACGATTTTTCAAGTAAAAATTTTGTAAAAAAGTTATTTTTACAAAAAGTACATTTTTCGAAAGAGGAACTATTTTTTAAAAAACCACATTCTTCATTCACTTTTCAAAAAAGTATATTTTTCAAAAAAGTACAATTTTTCTAGAGTAAATTTTTTTAAGAAAAGTATTGTACATTTTTTTTTAAACAAAAGTATGTACTTGCCAAAAAATTAATTTTTTAAAAAGACATTTTTTGTAAAAGTATATTTTTCAAAAAAATTTACAATTTTACAAGTTCTATAAATCCAGTAAAGCAAATATTTGGCTCGTCTCGCTCTATCTGGTTTTTCAAATATGTTAAAAAATTAATATTAAAATTTTTTTTTGTCGTAGATTGTCTATAATGACTTTAATAGACCAAAACCGTTGCCCGTTTTCATTTATTTCACTCAGTTTTCAAGATACGTTCAATGTTCCAAATAAAACTCCTTTTTCTTCTAGAAAGATTACTTTTCGAGAAAAATGCGATTTTAAAATGCAGACATTTTTTTCGTCCGTTTTGCTCTATATCGGGTCTCGAGGACCAAAAATTATTTTTTCGAAAACTAAGCCTCCTACAATGAAAAGGAGTTTTATTTGGAACATTGGATGTATCTGGAAAGCTGAGTAAAATAAATAAAACGGACAACGGTTTTGGTCTATCGAAGTTATTATAGAAAATCTACGAAAAAATGAAAAATCTTAATTTTTTTAACATATGTATCTTGAAAACTTTTTTACAAAAAATGTACGTTCTTTTGAAAATTCGTCCATTTTTCGAAAAATGGTATTTATTTGAACAATTGTATTTTTCGAAATATGGTACTATTTTTCGAAAAATAGTTCTTTTTTTTCGATAAATGGTAAATTTTTACTTTTTTTAAAATTTATAAAAAAAAAATAATTTTTTCGGAAAAACACATTTAAAAAAAATATAACTCCATTAAAACCTTAAAAAAATACGTGTGCCCCACGTGTGTGTGAAATGTGTCAACGACGACGGCACATTTCATATATGAATGTGAAATAAATTCTTACTTTTTAACTACTATAACTACTTTGAATGTCTATATAAGTTAAGTTGTCTATTAAATATTTTCCGTTTTAAACAAATATAAATAAACTCATAATTCTGAAATTTGGGGATTCCAGTAAAGACTTTATATGTGGTATTTGAATTTCATATTTTTAATTAACAAAAAGAAGTACAATTGAAATCTCGAAATTTATTGCTTTAAATAAGATGTACAAATTAAATAATTCCATATAGGACCTTTTCGAGGTAGCTGAATAAATTTTTAACTAACTACAAATTGACAAAAGGTTTTAAAATTTCTTTGAAAAATATTTAAAAAATTTTTAAAATTTCAAAGTAATTATATAACTTTATTTGATCTTTTTTCAATATTAATATTTTATCAAAGAAATTTGGAAACCTGAATTTAATTTAGATTTTATTTAGCCACCTCATACCCACATAAAATACAATATTTAAAAAGAATAAACTACATATATTTTTTCTAACGTTTTTATTATTTTGTTGTTTTGCTTATTCTTTTTCCTATTAATGAGTAATAGCAGATAAGGGTAGTCGACGTGTAAATTAACATTTGATTACTCCTTTTTTAGAAAAGTTTGCAAAAAGATTAATGTCGTTAAATTAAATAAAAAGGCAATTGACCGGGATTTAAAAAGTTTAGAGTATAATTTTACGAGTGTGGAAATAATAATAGAGGAATTTTAGTAAGTATAGAGATTTCATAATAAGCAGCGGTCAAATAAAATTTTGTACATATTATAAGGTTCGATAACTGAAAAAAAATTGAGCAAATTTCCCTGATTTCAAAGCAAATTTTTCTCCTTAATGCACAAACTTCAGCAAATATCCCTGAAATCTGGGAAAACCCAATTGGACTTGCAAACAAATCAATTGGTCTTGTAAGAAAATCAAATTAAAACAAAAAAATACAATCTCTATTTTTGTATATATTTATGTATACTAACCATAGTAAGAAAATTGTATTTAGAAAATAAATTGTGTGATTGGGGTAGGGGGGGGGGGGGGGGGGGGGGGGTAACCGTTTGTAACAAGTCGAAATATAAGTCTACCACTGTAACGGGGATTTTGTCATGGCTGAGGTAGATCAGTCGTGTCCAGGGTATACTTGAGGACCCTCAAAACCTTCAGTAGTGAAAACACAGTTATATTACCCTTTCAGGGGGTGAAACAAAATTATTCAGATCTTTATTTGGTTTTCAAAATATATGTTACAATAATTTCTTCTAGATACGCTTGGCAATACGACCTCTTCTTCACTCGGATTTGTTCGGATTTTCTTTACTACTTACACTCTCTCTGGCTAGCAATCGCACGACTTTTCGGTAGGGATAGTTCGTTAGACTTCGGCAGTCTGCTGTGAGTGAATAAGTGTATGACACCCACACAAACCATTGCTACTGTATTGAACCAGCAAGTGTGCCACAACCACACAAACTAATACTATCACGCAAAGAAAAAACATGGTTGATACAATCACAATCGCAAACTATCATTAATGTTTGTGGTTATAATTGTGTCAACCACGTCTTAAGTAACAATATATGTTCAGATATAATATTTATAGCTAATTATCTCAAAGATATTATTATTTTCACAAGAAAAACGCAAACGATCTTTCAAACCATGTTTCTATATTTCCCAATACCATGAAAATTGTCTATGTCAACATGTTATATGGTGCTCACAATAAAACAAATAGAAAATGTAATTTCAAAGATTTATTTTTTATTAAAAAGGTATACATATATACATTTAAATATAAATTAAATAACTGCATTTATATATGCACACGTACCTTTAATTTATATTATGAAATTGACTGTATCAATATATTATTAAACTGTTGTTGAAAAAAATTCGGGGCTTATCACAAAATTCTGCGTCAAAATTTCAATGGCGTTTTTTATGTTGTATGTTTTTTTTGGCTGCAAGAAAGACAATGTAATTTATACGTATTTATACATGTTTTTATTTAGGTATGTATTTTTCTAATTAGATGTATATAAATTACTTACCTGTTTCAATAAACTTATAATAATTTATATCATTAAATTTGCAAGGCAGCATGGCCTTTTGCTCCCCGAAAAATGTTTTTATTATTTTATACTCACTCATGTTATTAACTACCGCTGGCGAACGGAAAATGACGCGGCAGAAAATTTTATTTGTTTTATAAACACACACTGTTTATTTTGACAATAAATATTTGCTCATTTAGAGAATGTGTTTAAAGGCAAACATAATTTTTTGTAATAATCATACACTTTTGTGTGCAACTAATATTATGATTTAAATTGTATAGTTGAAAACATATATATTATAGTAGCAAACATTTCACATAAATTAATATTTATGGTGTAAAACAACAATAAAATATTATTATGGTGAATTTAAAAATGCTTAAGACAAAAAATTTTTGTTCAATTTATTCTAGGGCTATATAAATTTATTAGGGTAAACATATTAGGCTAATATTAATAAATATGGTCGTAGTGACCATTCATTAATCATGTTCTTTCTCTGCGTGATATTATAGAGTACGAAAATATTATAGAATGTGAAAATATAAAATATGTTCGTAGCAACAATGGTGTAGTTAGCTACGTTACACCACCTTTTAAAGTATATATATATTCGTGATCCTTATGCAATTTTAAGTCGATTTAGCGATGTCCGTCTGTCTGTCTGTCTGTTGAAATGTCGATCACGACGCGAAGATTAGTAATCCTCCCTAGCAGTTTGGTATTGAAAATGAGCAAAATTGGTCCAGCGGTTATAAAGTTATGAGTGAAAATGTAAAGATACCTCCAAATTTTCCATACAAATTGGTGTATTAATTGGTGTACATAATATATTTGCTTATATTTTTTCACCTCCATAATTTTACTTTAAAAGTTTTTACATAATTAGTATCAAAAACAGTAGAGAACATTTGTTTAGGATATTGGTGGAGGGTATTCAAAGATTCGACACAGCCGATATCTTTAAGGTATCAGCTATCTCCTGCAACTTCACGTTACGGTCGTCCAAAACGATTTTGTAAACTTTTTGATGTTTTCCGGCGTCATCGGTGTTGGGCGACCACGTTTAAAGCCAACAAACGCCTTTTCTTCTTTGTGTCTCGATGGAGCAGAGTCCGAACAACACTTATCAAGCCAAGCTGTGGCTTGAACTATATTTTTTCCCATTAAAAAGCAATGATAAATCAATACACGAAATAGCTTTAAATCCATTTTTTTCAAAATTACAAAAGTAGCGTCATTAAAACAGCTCTAACTTTTTCACTAATGATCGAACTGTCATTAAATTTTAACAGGTATCATCTGAAGGTTGGTAGTTCCAAAATATATGGATTTTTCATTAGTGGCGCCGCCTATATGTCTTCCCATCGATTTTTTAGCCGTAGTAGCAAGTCTATATCTACACAAATATTAATGGAATATTTATAAAATTCGGAAAAATCAAAGGTTGCACGCGTCGTGTATAAGGACAGATTTATTTGCTGAATGAGCAATAGAATACAATTTTACAACTGGCAAATAAAATACAATACACTCAAAAATAAAACGTGAAAGTGTATTAATAGGTAAACCATACAACAATACTTTAAGTTGGTAATTAAATATTTAATAAAAATTAAATACATATTGTTACGATTTTACCTTTTTAAATCGTTGATTTGTTTCCTTTAAATAAATCTAGTTCTTTTCTTATTGCAAATAATAAACACCGTTGAAAATCAGCTACTTTTTAGTTAAATACAAACTTAAAAACTTTATTAAGTTTGCACTTCCACAGATTTTACACATTATTTATTTTACAGTGTGTTGCTTGTCAAATTTCTCACTGCAAAGAAAATTAGCTTCTGTAAATGTCAGCCTGTATTTACAGTGAGACAATTTTAAATTAGAGTGTGTTCTATTTTCATCTGACAAAGCACCTGACATCAGCTGTTTTGCCAGTCAATTGTTTGTGGCGGCAATAATATTAATAACATTAAAGTGTTAAAGCAAAAATTATAAACCGTCTGTAAATTGACAATTTTGACAGACATGCGCAATTACAGATGGATCGTGCAGCTGACAAAGCCACTGTAAATTACATAGTGTGTAAAACCACCTTTAGCATTTTGTTATCAACAGACTGCCATGCCACCTTGCTGGCGTATTTATATGTGCGGGTAAAAACAACTAGAAAGTCGCAGCACCGTCCGGAAGCCGCATACTGGCAACTTTAAGAATGTTTTTTTTTTTAAGTTTGACGGAAGAAACATTAGTTTTTAATTAAAAAAGTAATATAATTAGAATCACGAATTTTATTGTTTTAAAAAAAAAAATATACTATTCAAAAAATTTCATTAAGGACCTGTGCGAAGTAGCACCCACATAAATACAATAGTTAAAAACAATGAACCAAATATATTTTTTCTAACGTTTTTATTACTTTGTTGTTTTGCCGATTTTTAAACCGATTTTTAAATCGACGTGTAAATCAACCTTTAATTACTCCTTTTTTCAGAACCCATTTGAAATATAAAAGGCGTTAAATTAAATATAAAGCCACTTGACCACTTGAAAGTGTATTTTGGTTGTTTTTGCCCAAATAATATTATGAGTGTGGTGTGAAAATATTTAATAATAGAGGACGGATAAGTACTGATCTTCATCGTAAGCAGCGGCCAAATAATATTTTGTACATATTAAAAAGTTTCAGTAACTGAGAGCAAATTGAGCAAAGATCCCTGATTTGGAAGCAAATTTTTTTCCCTGCACAAATTTCTTGCAAAAATCTCAATTGGTCTTACACAGAAATCCATTGGAAACAAAAAAAATACAACTTTTTTTGTATATATGTATACTAAACATAATAAATTTTTTTTAATTATTTCAGGGGGGGGGGGGGGGGGTGGTGCACAGATCTTTGTTCCAAAGACAAAAATCTTAAATAAAATGGTGGTCATGAATGTTGATAAATAATATATTTTTGGCGCCATGAGAGGGCGCTCAACTTGGACATTTTTAAGCAATAATGGTATAACAAAAATGTGGATTTTAGTTGTTTCACGAAAATAAAATATAAAATTCATTTTTTAAAAATTAATTTAAAGTTTAGTTTTTAGCAAAGTTTAGTTTAAGAAAAATTTGCTAAAATTTTAAAATGACATTTTTACTTTGTGTTTATTTTTATTTTAAACATTTTTGCAAAAAATTGTCATTTAATCAAAAGAAGTTATTTGTTTTTGTTTAATAACACTAGGTCACAAATAACAAACTTTTGTCTGTTATTTGTTTCTAGCATACTTTTTCTCATGGATTTGGACCTACTGAACACGAAAATGAATTTTAAAAATTTTTCTGTCGATTGGTTTGCGAGATACAAATTTTTTAATTTTTTTTTTTTAATTTTTGGAGGTACACTTACTATTTTGAGCATATCTTTAGTCTTCTTTGACCTATTTTATCCTACTACTACTCAAATTAAAGACAATTGAGCCGTCTACAACTTATTCTCAGAAAATTTTCAAATCGGGTTAGTAGTTTTGATGTTGGCGGCTTAAAAAGGTTAAAAAACTGCGTTTTTTTAGTAAAAATGTGGCTGAAAAATTCATATAAAAATTCATATAAAATGTAAAACGCGATGTTAACAGCGATTTTAATTTTTTTACGTATAGCTGACACTTTTCCAAAGAAAATAAGCCCTTACTTAACAAAATCTGATGACAAATGGCCGACTTATTATTTTTTTGGTAAACGACCGAAATTCCGCTATTTCACGATTTTTTGATTTTCATTATTTGCACAGCTTACCTACCCAACGCAAACGAATAAATACATTTGAACTTAATTTAAAATAAACAAATTAGTCTTCGTATATTATTTTTTAATTTATTTACAGCACTACATGCTCAATGTATCGCACAATTAGCTAAACTAACGAAATTAAACTAACTAATTAAATTAAGCAAATCAACGCACAAAAAAATGAGTAAAAACAAAGATATAAGTGTACATTTTATGCCATGTGGAAAAACTGCTGACTTCTTCTTTGTTTTTTGTATTCGCTGCAATCGGTCTCACGTATTAGGGTCCAAATATAGTCACCCATCATAGCCGTGTCATAGTTGCCCTGATAGCGTCGTTCCATAGCCTTCAATTCCTGATGAAAGCGCTCGCCGTGTTCGTCGCTCACGTCTCCTAAATTCTCAGGGAAAAAATCCAAATGAGAATCCAGAAAGTGTATTTTAAGTGACATGTGCACTCCCATGGCTTCATAGTTCTTTACCAGATCCTCAACTATGTCCTTATAATTCGGGCTTTTGTTGTTTCCTAAAAAGTTTTCCACAACAAGCCTGAAGGAATTCCATGCTGCGGCTTCGATGGGTGATAACAGCTTTGGGAATTTTTCATCTTTCAACATTTTTTTTATCTCGGGTCCTGCGAAGACTCCTTCTTTAATTTTTGCCAGCGAAAGGTAAGGGAAAATTGACCGTAAATAGGCAAAAGCTTCACCTTCTTTGTCTAATTTTTTGGCAAAATTTTTTATCAAACCCAATTTTATGTGCAGCGGCGGAAGTATTATATTTTCACGGTTCTCTATTAGTGGTTTGCGCTGAACATTCGCTTCTCCAACTACAGGTTTCGTTCGTACCGGCCATTTTTTTTTTATATAATGCTGATCATCAGCGCGGCTATTCCAAAGGCACAGAAAACAGCAATGTCGCGTATAGCCTCCTTGGAGTCCACACAGAATGGCCACAACTTTAAGGTCGGCGCATATTTTCCAATTGTATTTCCTATACTCTATGCATTTCAGCAAAATGTCCATAGTTTCATAGTTCTCCTTTGAATGAACCGCATGAGCAATAGGAACAGATGGCTTTTCATTCCCATTATGTAAGAGAACTGCCTTCAAGCTCTCTTTGTTGCTGTCAATAAACAACCTCCATTCGTTGGGGTTGTGAATTTGGTGAAGCTCTTGGAACAAGCCTGAAATGTCGCTGCAAAAACATATTTGGTCTTTCTTTGTATAAAATTTTGCATACTCCTTGTGACGGTTTCTGTACGCTGATACTTTCACTTCTGAAGCCGCAAATCCACACTGTATCATCCGAGACGCAAAAAGTTCGGATTTCTCCTTAGTGAGACCAAAATCGCGCACCCAATCGTTTAGTTCGGCCTGTGACAGTAATTTTCGCTTTGCACCCGGCTCAAATTCGCTTGCATTTGACTCAGACTCTTCTTCTGACGATTCTGCTTTTTGAAGAGATGCACCAGGGCACACTGGATATGGCACATCATGCGAATGTGGTACTGGAAGCGCAAACGATCCCACTTGAGCGTAGTTCCATTTAAAAAATCTTCCTACCCCACTGTTTGTGGTGAGGCAAAAATAACAGTCTGTGGAATGGCATAGCGGCTTTTTCCACATCATTGGTGTATCGAATTTCATATGGCGGCTAAAATTAAAATAAATTACTATATTCGCTATGTATAATGTGTTTAAATAAAAATTCTTACCTTCCGCCAGCTGCCCAGTTGGTTAAGATTATATAGCAAAGATCACACAGCGACTTAGGTGTCCATGGTTCTGTGATATTTGGTGAAATACCAAAATAATTCAAATAGTGCAATTGTACTGCTGGAGTAAACTTGTGTGCGTGATTTTTTTTTATAAACTGGCCACAAACATTGCAGAAATTGTCTGGATCGTTCAAACACTCGAACACACGTAGTCTTTTACTCATTGTCTTCCTTGCGTTTTCTAAATATTAACTTCTTTACACTTTCACAGACAGTTTTGAAATGCAATTGATAACCGTGTCTCCTTATGTTTAAATATGTATGAGCATGTAGTGCTGTAAATAAATTTAAAAAAAATATACGAAGACTACTTTGTTTATTTTAAATTAAGTTCAAATGTATTTATTCGTTTGCGTTGGGTAGGTAAGCTGTGCAAATAATGAAAATCAAAAAATCGTGAAATAGCGGAATTTCGGTCGTTTACCAAAAAAATAATAAGTCGGCCATTTGTCATCAGATTTTGTTAAGTAAGGGCTTATTTTCTTTGGAAAAGTGTCAGCTATACGTAAAAAAATTAAAATCGCTGTTAACATCGCGTTTTACATTTTATATGAATTTTTATATGAATTTTTCAGCCACATTTTTACTAAAAAAACGCAGTTTTTTAACCTTTTTAAGCCGCCAACATCAAAACTACTAACCCGATTTGAAAATTTTCTGAGAATAAGTTGTAGACGGCTCAATTGTCTTTAATTTGAGTAGTAGTAGGATAAAATAGGTCAAAGAAGACTAAAGATATGCTCAAAATAGTAAGTGTACCTCCAAAAATTAAAAAAAAAAAATTAAAAAATTTGTATCTCGCAAACCAATCGACAGAAAAATTTTTAAAATTCATTTTCGTGTTCAGTAGGTCCAAATCCATGAGAAAAAGTATGCTAGAACCAAATAACAAAATGGCTGTTGCCTAGTGTAAATAATGGACATTCTATATATGCTCAAAAGAATTGGTAAGAATCATTTTTATTTGAAAAATTTGATGTTTTAATTGTATTTTGTTTATAATAGAAACTATTGCCCAAATTTAAAAAAATCGTCAGGCGAAAATTTACAAAAAGATGAGTGACCCGTTTAGTTTAGTAATCATTGTTTTGCATCATAACGATTAATGTGACAAATAAAAAAATACAGTGCTGCCATCCTCAAGTTAAAAAAAACATTAAATCGTTTATTAAAATACTGATTATGAATACGAATTTTTAATAAACCTTTTTTAGGCTTAAAATGTTTTTTAACTAATATGTATTCGAAACTTGATTTTAGATTTTTTATGAATACCGCTGTTAATATATTTCTTTAGTACAATTATTTTTTTATGGATCTGAAAATTTTTCTTTTTTGTGCTAAAAAATAGAAATTTACAAAAATTTGATGGAGTAAAAAAAGTAAAAAAAAAAGGATATTTTTTTACGTTTTTCAAAGTTAATACTATTATCTCAAAGATTATAAGAAGTATATGACTACTTTCTTAATTTATACTAAAATTTGTTCCACTTTTAAAGTGCCAAAAATTTAAATGACGTAAAAAATAATAAATATTTACCATAACTATGGATGAAAAATATATTTTTGGAAAGATTATAAAGTAGCTTAAAATTGTGTAAGAGAATAAAAAAATTTCAAAAATTAAGTTTTTCAAAAACTGGCTTAAGTTTTTTTGTTATTAATTTGTTTTAGTATATTTGTAATAATTTAAAAATATAAATTTCATTGTTAATTTTAATATAAATCTTTTAATTTTGTTTTTGGCTTTAATTTGTACATTTTATTTTGTTGAAAACCCAAAATTTACAAAACTTTGATGGAGTAAAAAAAAATTACGAAAAAAGGGTATTTTTTACTTTTTTTCAAAGTTTATACTATTATCTCAAAGATAATAAGAAGAATAGAACCAATATGGTGCCACAAATGATAAAAAATCATGTTTTTAAAAATGTATATTTTCATGATTTTTTCATAAATAAAATGCAATTTTGTAGCGTTAAAAATTAAAATGATGTCAAATAAAATAAAGTTCCCCGATAATATATCTATAAAAAAAAATATTTTTTGAAAGATTATAAAGCGTTGTGTGAAAAAAATTAGATTTGACTCTTTTTTCCACCATTAGAGGGCGCTCAATACGTGAAATGTGTATTCGTCAGGAATAGTGTATTCAAAATAGCGGTTCATACCGAATACCGAACATTCGGCCGAATAACTTCTTTAATAAAAAGATTACACTTAGGCAACATATAAACGTTTTTCAACTAGTAACACTTCATTTTAGCTAATAGAAAAATAATTGTAAATAATAATCTTCTTTTAAATTTTGGACTTGTGAATTCTTCTTTTAAATATAAATCATTGATTTTAGCACATTTTTAAAAAAAAATAATTCGGCGAAATAGTGGCAATATTCGGTATTTGGATGAAAAGCAGCAATATTCGGTAAATAGCCAAAACTTAGCGAATACCGAATAGGGACCAAGTTTTCCTAAAATCTCTAGTTTTACTTGTTTCACAAAAAATATCAAAAATTATTTTTTTAATAAAAGTATTTCATGTTTGGTTTTATTTATAATTCTACAGTTAATTTTGATCAAACTTAAAATATAATTTCAACAAATTTTGTTTTTGGCTTTGAATTTTAATGTTGTCAAAAAAATAATTTTGACGTCTAAATAAACACAAAAAAATTATACAACAGTATAAAAATTATTTCAACAATTACAAAATTGAAGAAATATGTCTGTAATATTTTCAAAAAATACTAAACAAACAACTTACTATTTCTTATAAATGTAAAGTTTGAGCAACAACACATCAGTATTAAAAATAACTTTTGATAATAAAGTCAATCGTCAACTGATTTTATACATCAGTAACAGACTAATTGATGATATAATTTGATAGTGTTACCAGTATTAATAACAAAAATAAATAGACATATCAGGGTTGATGAATTTAAAACGTTAGTACTTTTTTCAATACCTTCTTTTAAAAAATGTTTAAATTATTTAATAATTAAGGCATATAATAGACACAGAAATATTAAAATAAATAGAAAGATAGAAAAAATTATAAAAATGGGGATCAAGATTAAAAAAATAAAAACTTTTCGATCTAAATGAAGCTCAATATTTATTATTATTCTAAAGTATCATCGATTTTAAATTTGGTTAAATTTGAGTATTATTTAAAAATTTCATCCCTGACAGTACTTGTTTTAGTATAGAGCAATTCCATATGAAAGCGATGACCTTTTGGACGATCCCTCTCCGATTTTAAAATAAATAGTCTCAATCGATTGCCCAGCCAAAAATAATGTACCTACATATTTTTTTTTTTTTTTATAGTGACTGGTTTAGTGGTGGTGTACACCACTGTCATGTGACAAAATTGAAGAATTCTTCATAAGGGACCTCATTGAAAGTTGTTTTAAAAAAACTACTAAAGCGATCGCAACGAGTGATAGCTCGTTGGAAAGGTTTTGAATCAGGCTTTAATTGAAAAATAAAATTTTCCTAATTTTTCTCAGAAATTTACCTTTTTTTCCATGAAAATTAAATTTTCCCATGAAAATTTAATTTTCCGATTTTCCACAGAAGCTCCTAAATTTTCCGGCTAATTTTATTTTTTTTGGATTCCTCATAATTTTTGCTTTAAGAATCAGCAATAAAAAAATGGGCCCGACTCCTTGTTTGGACAGGAGAAGAGCATTTAAGAGACCACCTTGTTCTCATTGTTTTTATATTTTTTATAATTGAATTATTTTTAATTATTTAACATTATTTTATTTTATTATTAAAAATACATTTTAAAAATTACTTTACAGTTAAAAATACATTTATGAAGAAAAAATCTTTCTTATTATGCTGCTTATACTTAATTACAATATTTATTAAAAATTTCAATTGTCTTGGCATCATTATAAAATTAAAGTAACTTTAAATTTAGCACGTCGGCAGACGAAGAGTACCGCTTTACATTAATTGACATATCAGAAATATTTGGTATGAAGCAATGAAACTTTTGCGTTCCAGTTATAGTTTTGACATTATTATATCTGTTTTGAAGTCGTCGCTCCATGGCATCGTGTTCTTTTTGAGTGCATAAAACTGTGTTAATGGCAATTTCCTTGCTTTGAATCCACGAAAACAAATGTTGTACATTTAAGATCTGGTCAGTATATGGCCTTTGCAAACTTGCCTTAGTCGCCATGCGTTTTAGGGTTCCCCCTAACGCATCGCATGGGCCCTTACCGTGGGACGTCGCAAAAAAGTGCCACTCGACCTTGCAGTTTTGTTCTTCTTCAATTATGCAAAGATTGTAAAATTTTTTTTTTTATTCTTGTACTGAGAAGCCGCGCCGTCTGAGAAAAACGTTACTTTGTCGATTGCATCGAATTTTGATCTTAAGAATTCAAACAGTTTCATTTGAAATAAATAAACGGACACATAATTATGAGCTAAACTCTTCGCGACAACAACAAGGCTTACGGTCTGTAGTTCGTTATCTTCGTTTTTGAAATAAATGCAAAAAGGATGCACCGTGCACTGGTCGTTTGCCCAGTGATAAGCCTGAATTTCATCCTGAACGAGAAAAGTGTAATTCTCGGCAAAGTCGCTTATCACAATGAATTCATTTTGGGCTAATTTCTCCTTACTTTCCTTTAGAAATTTCGATTGCATCTCGGATATGAAATGGTGCGCCTTCAGTTCATTCAACTTGAATCCGAATTCCTCGATGAATTCCGGAATCTGCTTTACCACGGTCTCAAGGGAACATCTGCCGCTGCTAATTATCCACTGTTTGAAATGCACCTCCTGAATTAACAGCTGTTCAAACTTTTCCGCCAAATATTGCTCTAGCTCGTCAATCTTCGGACAATTGTCGCATTTGGACAGATGACAATTTTCCGTGGGGTATGGGCACAACGACTTCGACAGGAGGTCCCTATATGTTTCAATTTCACCGTGAAATACTTTCAATTTCTTGCATGGAAAGAACATTAATTTGATGTTTTGATGAAACATGCAAACGCAGACTGAATGCGTTCCGTGCCTGTCTAATGCCAGCACGCATTCTTTTGGTCGTAGGATGGCAAACTTAGAAAATCCCACTTTTTCTGCTGGGTATTTCTCTTTGAACTGATGGTATGCTTCGGATAGATTACATAATAATAATCTGCGCTGCTTGTGTACTTTTGCTCCATCTTCACGTGTGATAACATAGTCACGTGTACCTGGGCAGGCGCGGCTGTTGTCATCATTGCAGTAAAAATATTGAATCAATTTCACCATTGCTTCGCTGAGGGTCCTTGAGCCAAATTTCTTGGTGGGAGTCGCCAATATGCCCTTCTGTCGAACTAATTCTTTGCTTCTTCTTGCGATGTAAAAAGATGTTTGAAACTGTTCAGAAATCTTGCGTATAGACCATGATTGAGGCAGCACAGATAAAATGAGATATTTCTCCGGAAAAGTGGTCGCTAAATTGAATTTTCTTTTCAACTGCTCAGTCATTTGTTTGCCGTCATCAACGTCATCTGCTGGACTGCATTCGTTATCAGAGCCTTCATCAAATATTGTCGCGATTGCACTCATAACCCTGCCTTTTTATCTTTCCTGTATTTTTCACTTCGCAACTTTCTTTTTCTAATAGGCGTTTCACCTAAAGTGGTAATAGCCTCATTCAAAGGACTCAAAGACATATTGACCATCGGAATGTCTGCCTCACTATCAGATGAAACATTTTGTTCAATTGTCATTTCACTCTCGGATTGTGGTTGCATTTGTTTCAATGCATTAGCTTGTTGAGACAAATCGATTTTACACTTGGGGCAAATGAATTGTGCTTCTTCACCGTATTGTATATTTAATTCATTCATGTATCGCTTCGAAACACCAGTTAATTTTAATACTTTTATCTTTTTCAAACGATGTCCACTCTTGTTAAACGGATTGCAGCAAAATTTATTCATTTTACTTTAAATTGTCTTTACAGCTTCACTCTTTACTTTACAAAAAAAAAAAACACTTTAACACTTTCACGTTTAGTATTCAACTGAAATTTGACTCAGAGTGTGTGAAGTATTTATAAATATAAATTTTTTGGTAAAAAAATAGGTAAAAAAAATAAGCGATATTTGCTTTTCTTTAATAGGGAAATTTGCGTGAACTACTGGTCATAAAATGTTTTTTAAAGAGGGACTTAATTGGTTACTGCCAATAAGCCGACCACAGGTCATAAAATGTTTTGTAAATTTTTTAAATTACCAGGTAATAAATATTTCGCCATATTTATGGAAAATCCGTGTTTTATGACTTGTTTCTGCACGTGTCATTTTAGGCGAAATATTTATTACCTGGTAATTTAAAAAATTTACAAAACATTTTATGACTCAGTCGGGTTTGGTGTGCCATTACATGCCACTGCTGCTATTATCCATGGATTTATGGCCGATCTTGTGAAGGCAGGCAGACCATATTCACTACACACTCAACTTGGGGCTCTTAAAAAAAATTGATTTTTTCTTCATAAATGTATTTTTAACTGTAAAATAATTTTTAAAATGTATTTTTAATAATAAAATAAAATAATGTTAAATAATTAAAAATAATTCAATTATAAAAAATATAAAAACAATGAGAACAAGGTGGTCTCTTAAATGCTCTTCTCCTGTCCAAACAAGCAGTCGGAGCCCATTTTTTTATTGCTGATTCTTAAAGCAAAAACTATGAGGAATCCAAAAAAAATAAAATTAGCCGGAAAATTTAGGAGCTTCTGTGGAAAATCGGAAAATTTAATTTTCATGGGAAAATTTAATTTTCATGGGAAAAAAGGTAAATTTCTGAGAAAAATTAGGAAAATTTTATTTTTCAATTAAAGCCTGATTCAAAACCTTTCCAACGAGCTATCACACGTTGCGATCGCTTTAGTAGTTTTTTTTAAAACAACTTTCAATGAGGTCCCTTATGAAGAATTCTTCAATTTTGTCACATGACAGTGGTGTACACCACCACTAAACCAGTCACTATAAAAAAAAAAAAAAAATATGTAGGTACATTATTTTTGGCTGGGCAATCGATTGAGACTATTTATTTTAAAATCGGAGAGGGGTCGTCCAAAAATTTGCCAATTTTGATCGTTTTCATATGGAATTGCTCTATATTAACATATTAATTACCGTTATTAAATGTATTAAGTTAGGTATGCGAACGACATAGTTTTTTTTAAATAAAAAGTTTTGTTCACGACCTGAACATTCTCCCCGCCTTTACGTATCTGTAAATTTAAAGATTGGCTTTAGTAAGAATTCGAATGTAAAATGAATGGGTAACATAAAAGAGTAAATCAAATAAATACTTGATAATGGGTAAATTTAAGCAGTAAAGGATCCCATGATGAGCCAACCAAGGGTAGAATCTTGGGCTAAAAGGGATCCGCCATCAATATGGATAGTGTTGGTTTTCAAAATCGTTGCATACAGATTTCCTCCTATCTCCATTGTCACTGGGTCGTTAGCGTGGAAGTTGAGGTCCGCCAATGCGAGATGTCCAAATTTCTCCTTCACGGATTCATTGAACGAACTAACATATGGGTGTTTGGGTAAATCTTTCACCACCAGCCAGCACAGATCATATTTTATCAGTGACGTCATGTTGGGTGTGATGGTTAGCTTTACATAAGCTTCACCATCCAACTTGAAGGTCTTCAATTTGTTTTCGCGAACAAATGAGGCGGCTATGCATGATGACGTTAAACTTGGGTTTAATATGGCTCTCGAAGTAACACATCCGTCTTCGGTCATAGCGTAGACTTCCGCTGTTGGAACAAATGTCCTTGTTATTGAGGATGGTACGCCAAAAATGGTATTTGTAGATGGTGTTGTTGTGGTCTGCCTGGTGTTCTGGCTACGAGTGGTCGTAGGTACATGGGTATCGGTGGGTATAGTGCTTAAAACTCTTTTGTGGCCGTGAAGTACGGTATGATGTTTCAAGCCGCAGACCCGACAACGAGCTGTATTTTTGCAGTCAGCCACAAGATGGTTCCTGGCCAAGCAATTTGTGCAATAATGCATCTGCAGTACAGTTTTGTATTTTTGTGCCAAGTTCTGGTCCAGGAACTTTTTGCAGGTGACGATACGGTGGTCGGCTTTGCAGATGCCACATCCAAAGTAACGACGACTTTCAGGGGGGTTTGACCGTACTGTGGCTTCTTGTATGGGTCTTCTGGGTTGGGTTGCATCACTTCTAGCCGTTTGACGTCTGGCGACCCGCGAATTTTGGCGAGTGGTTGTGCGGTTGGGAACACGTTCTGTTCTTTGGGTTTGGGTGCGTGGAGCCATTTTCTAAATGAAATGAAATAATGAAATTAGCATAATGTGGTGAATAATGGGGGTTAGTGTGTTAGACGAGTGTACTGCGTGAGTTTTGGGTGAACATGTACTGCTAAAGGTTTAATATACAAATGGGGTTAAGGGTACTATAAAAGGAATAGTTTAGTTTGTGGGTAGAACCACGACTTTCGTTATAGGCCTAGTCAACGTTCCAGTTGGAGTGTGTAAGTCCACGACTCTAGTACGGCCGTCGGATCCGGGGTAGACCTTAGTCACCCGTCCTAATGACCATTCATTAGGGGGTAGATTGTCCTGCTTGATAACGACAATGTCACCGACATCAAGTTGACGCCTTGGGGTTTTCCATTTGTATCGCTTGTGGAGCTCCTTTAGGTACTCATCCTTCCATCTTCTGCAGAAGTAATGGTGTTGAATCCTGAGCTTCTGCCACCTATTTGCCAATGTAATGTTTCCATCACTTAGGTCTGGTTCGGCTGGGGTTAATAAGGGTGAACCTATCAAGATATGACCTGGGGTTAAAGGGTTAAGATCCTGAGAGTTCTCGCTCGACGGGCTAAGGGGTCTAGAGTTCAAACAGCCCTCAATTCGAGCAAGAAGGGTAGCAAAATCCTCAAAGGTATACTTGAAGGTATTCATTTTTCTGAGGTGGGACTTAAAGCTTTTGACTCCTGCCTCCCACAATCCTCCCATGTGTGGGGCTCCTGGCGGAATGAAGTGCCACGTCAGATCTTGAAGACTGTTCGCTGACGTAACAGAGCCCTTCAAGTTCCTAACAAATTCCTGCCGCTCCTTCTTTAATAAATGGCTAGCTCCAACGAAGTTCGTACCGTTGTCCGAGTAAATAGCGGCAGGGCATCCCCGCCTCGAAAAAACCGTGCGAAGACTGCCATAAAGGCCTGGGTAGATAGGTCCGATGTCGGTTCCAGATGAATGGCTTTTGTCGCAAAACAAACAAAAACGCATACGTAGCCCTTGGTCATTCTATACGTGCCAGAATATATCTTAATGTCAAATGGTCCAGCGAAATCAATTCCGACATTATAAAAGGGTCGGGTTAACTGGGTGCGTTCCGGAGGAAGTGCTGCCATTAGCTAAGTCGCCTGACGATTTTTATATCGTACGCAGGGTGAGCACTTGTTGATAACTAGGCTAATCAAGTTCTGAAGTTTCGGTACCCAATAGCCTGATCTAATTATTCTCAGCATAACCTGATTTCCTCCATGTAGGGTTACCAAATGGACATGAAGGGTAAGTAATTTGGCAAAACAACTTGCATAGGGTAATAAAACTGGATGTCTTTCATCATAAGTTAGACAATTAGATTTCGCTAATCGGCCATCTGCACGAAGAACATTTTTAGAATCTAAAAACGGTGTGAGGGTAAGTAGGCTACTCTTTTTGGGTATTGGGGTTTTCTTTTTCAAGCAATTATATTCGTCTGTGAAGTATTGGGTCTGACATAGTATTATCAATCTACTTTTAGTGGAGTTTATTTCATGCGACTCGAGTGTGATACTTGGGTGATCTAATAAAATATTAAGCCTGTCATTGGCTGAAGTCGTTTTCCTACGATCGGGAACAACTCTTTCATGGCGAGCGATATTTTGTCGGGTAACTGAAACGCGATCACAAAATCGATAAACATATGACATGACTCGAAGAGCCTTAGACCATTTTGAAAATCTGCTCAGAATATCAGGGTCCCCTGTCCCCTCTGGGTTGGTATTCACAGATATAGCAAAAGATTGTGTGGGTTTTGCCTCAGCCTGAGTTGCGGATTTTTGAGCTGTTATTGGACATTTTGACGAGGGTTCCTTCAACCATGAAGGCCCATTCCACCAAAGGGAATCTACTGCTAACTCATCGGGGTTACAGCCACGGCTGGCAACATCTGCTGGGTTATCATGCGAAACGACGTGACTCCAATTTTCGACTGCGACAGTTTCCAAAATTGTCGCAACACGGTTTGCAACAAATGTCTTCCAAGAGCTTGGTTGCTTGCTAAGCCAAGCCAAGACTATGGATGAGTCCGTCCAAAAATGCGTTCGATGTTGCGGTAAATCGAGTTGTGTGAGTAAATTGTGTACCATATTAGCCAATAACACAGCACCACAAAGTTCTAATTTGGGTAAAGGTACAACTTTGATGGGTGCAACTCTCGTTTTTGCAAAGAGCAGGGTTACGAAACTAGGTCCGTCTATGGGTGTTACTCGAGCGTATAAAACGGCTGAGTAAGCTTTCTCAGAAGCATCTGAAAAGCCATGAAATTCAATATCGACTTCGGGTGTGTAACGAATCCATCTTGGAATTCGAATTTTATCAATATTATCATAATATTGTAAAAATTTTAGCCATCGCATTAGGGTAAGGGGTTTGAGACATTCGTCCCAGGCTGTGTTGTCCTGCCATATTTGCTGCATAATAATCTTAGCAGAAATAATAATGGGCGCCAACCAACCAGCCGGGTCAAATAAGCGCGCAATATCAGATAAAACTATGCGCTTTGTGTATGCCGATCTTTTTTCGATCATGGGTACATTGAAGAAAAATACATCTTCTTTTGCATTCCATCGAATGCCAAGGGTTTTCGCGTTATTGGATTCTGGCAGGGTTAGTAGGTCAACATCGAGTAGATGATCTTCGGGTAATGTGTTCAAAAGATCAGCAGTATTTGAAATCCATTTTCTTAATGGAAAGCCGGCTGAGTCCAGCACTGTGATCAACTCTTGTTGAGCTTTTTTAGCGTCAGTGATGGTATGAGCACCAGCTAAAACATCGTCAACATACATATTGCTTCTCAAAATTTGAGACGCTATTGGGTGTGTAGTTTGAACATCTTTAGCCAGTTCTAAAAGAGTGCGAATTGCCAAATAGGGTGCGCAATTCACTCCGAACGTGACTGTTTGAAGCTCATAATCTTGAATGGGTTCGTTGACGCTTTTACGAAATAGTATTCGCTGAAAGGGGGTTTGGGTAGAATTCAATAAGATCTGCCGATACATTTTCGTAATGTCGGCATTAAAAACGATCTTATAAAAGCGCCATTTTAAAATTACAACAACTAAATCTTGTTGCAGTGTAGGACCAGTAAATAACGCATCGTTTAAGCTTCTGCCGTTCGATGTTTTGCTCGAAGCATTAAAAACAACTCGAACTTTTGTCGTAATACGATCCATTTTTACGACAGCGTGGGTAATATTTGGGTAATATTTAACGGGTTTCATATGACCTAAGTCAATATATTCTTGCAGCGCGTTATCATATTCTTCCTTTAGCTCTGGTTTCCTCATCAAATTCTTCTCGTTTCTTAAATATTGAGCCATTGCTATATGGCTAGAGTTTCCTAACTCCATTTGTGGGGTTCGAAACGGAAGATCCACTTGATAACGGCCATCGGGTAAGCGTTGGATTGTCTTCGAATAATATTCTTCGCAAAAAGAATCTTCAGAAGACTTAATGGGTTTTCTCGGGACTTCTTCAATTTCCCAAAATTTAGTTATACACTTATCAAGAGTACTTGAGTTGAAAAATGATACGACGGTTTGTGTTTCGCGTGATTCATCAACTGGACCTGTCAATATCCATCCGAATTTGGTCTCTTGAGCGATAAGGGTACCAAGAAAACCATTCTTAACGCCTTTTAAGAAGATTTCCGGGTAATATTCGCTGCCGATTAACATGTCGACAGGTCGGCTCGCGTAGAATTTCGGGTCAGCTAACTGAATGTCGCCTATATTTTTGGTGATATTTGGGTTTATGTCATGGGTGGGTAAATGACTGGAAACTCCTTTCACGACAATTGCTTGCATTGTCATTTTAAAATCTTTTTGGGTGTTAGAAATTAATGTCAAATTGCATAATTTGATTGAGTAGAACCAAGGTCCTCTAGCCCTGCGATCTCAGCAAATATGGGTGTGGTGGGTATTTGCAACTTTCGCCTGAAGTTGTCTGTGATGAAACTGTCATCTGAAGCTGGGTCAATAAGCGCTCTTGCCGGAAACAATTCGCCATTAACCTCAACATTTAGAATCGCTGTTCCCAATAATTTCCTGTTTCTGGGGTAAGATTTATTCGTAGGGGTGACCGTTGTGAAAGACTGCGCCGCATTTCGTGACGTCGACTGTTGGGCTAAATCATTCGCATTATTTCCGGTGTTTTGGGTATTTGAGGCAGGAGTGGGTTTATGCAATAGGGTATTATGGTGATAACCACATTGCTTTGAGGCAGGAGTGGGTTTTTTATTTTATTTTAATTTGTTTAATTTAATCTCTGATTTCTAACATGGGTGGTAATCGAAATAATGTCTGGTTCGGTATTTCGTTAACCAATTTTTGATAATTTCAGTATTTTAAGGGTAATAAAAAACAAATTTATTCAACTTTAGTGTTAAAAATAATTTTCAATGACTGCAAAGTAACATTATTTTAGGGGTAACGCTATTTAAAAATATTAGAATATTTTGGGGGGTATCGTTTGTAATAAAAAAGGATAAACTAATGACTTATTAGTTACAAAACCGAATTCAACGAATTTTAAAATACATGTTTGTTAGACCTTTTATAGCTGTTATGGCCACCCTGCCTGTTTTATATCAACTCTGAACATGACATCTGGCAGCATAGTTTAGTTTTGAGCATTTTTCACTGTCGACCTCATGATCTTTAATAAATTAATAAAAGCTTTATTTAAATTAGAAATTTAAACTTTATTGTTTCATTATTGTTATAACACAACATAACAATTGTGGCGACAAGGTGTGAAAACAAAATTTTAAACAAATTTTGCAAATTACTTACGTAAAAAGGAAAAACATTTTTTTCTTTCAAAAAAGAAAAAAATCAAGATGGCGGAGGAAAGAAATGTGAAATTACTGGCTTCTCATCAAGCTTCTATGGAAAAACAGACAGAATTGATGTTTCAACTAACTCAACTGTATCAACGCCAGGAAACAAGTTCAACAGCAACAACAGGTGGTAGTCATGTACAACAGCCATCTACATCAAAGGCAACACTTATGGAATCATTGGCAAATTCCATGACTGATTTTATTTACGAACCAGAAAGCGGCATAGTATTTGAGGCATGGTACAACCGATACAACCCTGTATTCGAACGCGAGGCGGATGCGCTAGAGGATGCTGACAAAGTGTCTCTATTATTGAGAAAAATGTCGAACCAAGTCCATGAACGATTTAAAAACTAGTTCTTCTTTAAAACCAAAAGACATGAGTTTGAAGGATACAATTGAAAAGCTAACCAAACTTTTTGGCAGAGTAGAAACCGAAGTCAGTCAACGTTACAAGTGCCTACAGCTAAGCAAATCGGATAACGAAGATTTTAAAGAATACGCCAGTCGTGTCAATCTTCAATGCGAACTTGTCAAACTTAATCAACTAAAAGTAGACCAATTCAAGTGTTAAATTTTTGTATTAGGCCTTAAATCCAGCAAGGATAGTGATATCCGTACTCGCTTATTAAGGGTTCTCAACGAAGAAAAAGACTCAACAAATTTAGACAGCCTTGTGGATGAAACACAAAAGATTTTGGATTTGAAAAGTGATACAACGTTAATCGAACAACAGCCAAAACTAATAAACGCTATAGCTAAACCAGAAAAAAATAAAAAAATTCCAAAAACACCGTGTTGGTTCTGCGGCGTTACGCATTATGTAAAAGATTGTCCATTCTCGGAACATAAATGCGTCAATTGTCGACAAAAGGGACACAAGGATGGTTACTGCAGCACTGCAGAAAAGGATAAGTCTGTCAAAACGCACCGCAAGCCATTCAAACCACAATCATAATATCGTACTAATACAGTTTTTTTCAACAAAAATTATAGATTTCAAAAAAGTACGTAAGTATGTTTCAGTTTCAATGAATAATCATTCTCTTCAATTACAAATCGATACTGCCTCCGATATTGCGATCATATCAATATCAACATGGAGAAGTATTGGTGAACCAGATGCCTGGGAAACTAAGGAAACAGCTAGTGACGCAAATACCAACCCATTAAAAATTCTAGCAGAATTCACAACTAAAGTTTCTATGGGAGATTCAACGAAAATACTCCAATGCTACATTTCAGACGTAAAAACCCTCAACGTTATGGGAGGAGATTGGATACAAGCATGCGACCTTTGGGACAAGCCCATAACAGCATGGTGCCGTCAAATAAATTTCGATGGTGATAATACAAATCTCAAAAACAACTTTAGTACAGTTTGCGACAACAAGTCTTTGGGTCTATGCACCAAGAAAAAGGTACACATTCAACTTTTACCACATGCCAAAGAAATTTTCGTACCAAAACGTCCAGTTCCATACACTACACGGGCCGAAATTGAAAGTGAGTTACAACGTTTAGAAAACTCGTCGTAAGCAAATGTAATGGAAAAATTAGAATCTGTGGAGACTACTCTACAGGCCTTAACAACGTTATTGAATCAGATCAATATCCACTACCTACACCAGAAGAAATTCTTTCTGAAGTTCACAACTGTACAATTTTTAGTCATCTCGACCTATCAGACGCTTATCTTCAAGCTGAAATCGATGACGAAAGTAAAGAACTGCTCACTGTAAATACACACAAGGGTTTATTCCGATTCAACCGTTTAACCCCTGGTATAAAATCAGCACCAGGTGCTTTTCAACGCATCATGGACCAATTATGTACAGGCATAGAAGGAGCTCAAGCATACATTGATGACATCATGTTGGCAAGTAAGTCCTTATCCGATCATAAACAAAATTTACAAAAATTACTACAACGGATTCAAGAATTTGGATTCCGTCTTAAATTTGAAAAATGCCAATTTTTCAAAAACCAAATAAAATATTTGGGGCAGATTATTGATAAAACTGGCATTCGCCCAGATCCTGAAAAAATTAAGGCTATCCAGAACCTTAAGGTGCCGGAAAATATTTCAGAAGTAAGATCATTATTGGGATCCATCAACCATTATGGAAAATATGTACCCAATATAAGAAAGTTACATAAACCGTTAGACGATCTTTTAAGGAAAGATACATTATTCCAATAGACAAAAGAGTGTCAAAGTGCTCTTGAGGAATTTAAGGAAATGCTCACATCAGATTTACTCCTTACACACTACAATCCAGCTCTACCTATACACGTAGCAGCTGATGCATCCAGTCATGGTGTTGGTGCTGTAATCTATCACACTTTCCCAGACAAAAGTATTAAAGCCATATACCATGTATCAAGATCGTTAACCGCTCCAGAGAAGAATTACAGCCAAATAGAAAAGGAGGGTCTCGCATTAATATTTGCTGTTCAAAAATTTCATCGTATGATTTTTGGTCGTAAATTTACTTTACACACTGACCATAAACTGTTACTCACAATATTTGGTTCAAAGAAAGGTATTCCCGTATACACAGCAAACCGTCTACAAAGATGGGCGTTAACGCTACTTGCTTATGATTTTGAAATCAAATATACAATACTCAAGATTTTGGTCATGCAGACATGCTTTCCAGACTCATCAGCTCTCATGAAAAACCATCAGACGATTACATCATAGCATGCATCAACCTGGAAAAAGATTTTCAAGATTATCCTAGTGAATCATTATCAACACTTCCAGTCACACACAACATGTTCCCAAAAAGTACTAAAAAAGATAAACTCTTTCAACAAATTTTACATTATATGAATACTGGTTGGCCAAACAAATCCAAAAATTTAGATCCTGATCTATTGCCGTATTTTAATCGTAAATATTCTCTATCATATGTTGATGGATGTCTACTTTTCAACTCTCGTGTAGTTATACCAAAACTATATCGTAATCGTATACTTAAACAACTACATCGTGGACATTTCGCTATGGAACGTTGCAAATAACTTGCACGCAGTTATGTATAATAGCCTAATATAGACAAGGAAATTGAAGATTTTGTAAGAAAATGTCAAAATCGTCAACTATCAGCGAAAAATCCAATCAAAACTGATTTGCATTCGTGGCCTATCACAACAAGAGTTTTCTAACCACTCAAAGGTAATTACTACTTAGTAATCATAGATGCATATTCTAAATACCCAGCTAAATACGAAACCAAATCGATAACAGTATTCGCGACTCTTAAATTGTTAAATGAATACTGTTCTTAATTTGGAAACCCTGAACAAATAGTATGCGACAACGGAACACAGTTCTGTTCTGACCAATTCGAACAGTGGTGCAAAGAACGTGGTATTCAACACACAAGAACCGTACGCTACCATCCGAGTTCCAACGGCCAAGCTGAAAGATTCGTTGACACGCTCAAACGAGCTTCAAAAAAATCGGAGGGAGAAGGTACGACTACAGAAACACTTAACACATTCCTTGAAGTTTATCGCTCCACACCAAACCCAAATTCACCAAATGGAACATCTCCAGCCGAGTCGTTCATTTGTCGTAAAATGAGAACAATTTTGGATTCTCTAAAAAAAAAAAACATCTCTACCCAAAAGAAAGGATAAAATGGAGTCTCAATACAATTCCAAACTTGGAGCAAAATCAAAATGTTTTCAACATGGTGACCTGATATTTGTCAAAGAATATAAGAAAGCTTCTGGGTGCCAGGTGAGATTATAGAAAAAGTTGAATACGTTATTTACAACACATCCATCGAAGTCGGAAACCGTCATAAACTCATCCGAGCACACGCAGATCAACTTCGACCAAGAACACCAAATAATGCAAATCCGGAAGCAACACTAATTTTACCTCTCGATATGTTACTCCAAGAGTTCGACATCCCTACAACTGCAACAGAGGAAACATTTCTAACACCTCCCAGCACTCCGGCGTACTTCGTGCCCAAACGAATTACATCTAGAAGACAACCATTTGAACCTCTATCGGGAAGTCCGTCTTCAACTTAACAAGGGAGATGTTATGGCCACCCTGCCTGTTTTATATCAACTCTGAACATGACATCTGGCAGCATAGTTTTGTTTTAAGCATTTTTCACTGTCGACCTCATGGTCTTTAATAAATTAATAAAAGCTTTATTTAAATTAGAAATTTAAACTTTATTTTTTCATTATTGTTATAACAACATAACAATAGCATAAAAAATTAAGAGGCCGATCGGATAACGCTAAGGTGAAATATGGGGTTTTTAATCAAAATACGTACACTGTCATAATATAAATTTTATAAATACATATGTAAATTTTTTTATCGAGTACGGACAATTTTTTGAGTTAATATTTTAAACTATTTTTAAGTTAAAAATAAAAGTGAAACTTTTTTTATTTTACTATTAATTGGCAATTTTTATAACTACTTGTTGGACTTTAAAAAAAATTACTTCATTCGAATTGGGTAAGTATTTTGCGAATTATAATCAAATATATTTTCAGTTGTATGGGGTACAGACAATTGTTTGAACCAGTGTATGTTTAAGCAACTAAAAATATTTTGTTTGTAAAACCGCTTCAGACACATCTGGGTAGGTTTCTGCATATGCGATGAAGTCTTTCAAAAAATGTATATTTTGATTTGGGGCTCGTATGGCATTTGTGCATGTAAACCACGCTTTGACATACAGTCGCACGAAAAAAATAAATCACGTAGTCCATTCAATTCTCGTTGTGTCAAAGTGAACTGCTCCCGAAAGAGGTATATTTTCAAGGTGTATATGCCTTTTCCCATGAACCTTGCGTGGGATGTTGGACCAGGTGTACGAAATCTTCCGCCTAATTCACCAAGGAACGTTAATGTAGTAGTTCCTTGTAATCCGCGCGGATTTGTGTTTGTTGTAGCTGTTGGTTGCAGAAATTCTTAATGGCTTCGCAGTCAGCATTGCTAATTTTTGAGCGTACAATTGGGCCTATTGGGTCGCTATTAAACGATTTGTGGTTGAGATTTTCCAAGTGGCAGCAAAACAATCAAAAATAGCCACTTCAGGCCCTGTTATCATCGAATTCATATTCGTCTTCACTTCCAATGTGAACTTTTTGCTTTAGTTGTTCTGATCGGCCGAATAACTTCTTGTCAACGCCTGCTATCTACCCTGGTCTTCCTTTCTGTTTTTGCATCAACAAAAATTACTTGTCTTCTTGTAACGCATCTCATGCAGGGCGTTTGCACTAGCGATATCGAACAGATCGTATATTGTTCATATAATTTTACCAATTTATCTTAAAATTTATATATATTACGAATTGGTTCGCGCGCCTGTTGCCAAAAAATTATAGCTGCATCCACTGCTAGCTTACCACTTTCTTTTGCACAATTTTGTATGCCAACATTTGCAAACCGCATATTGTAAAAAAACGCAGTATCCGTCTGTTTGACGACAGTTTGGCTCCAGATATCAGGTGTGATACATGCCCAATTGATTCCACGGAGCGCAATGTATCATTGGATGGAGTAACCATCATGGATGTAGATGGTAAATCCGACATCGAAAAAGCAATTTATATTTAATTACTTAGATATGGATGACGTCCTAGAAAAGGATGGCAAGAGTTCAGAATAAACACGACTGAACTGCTTGTTTGTTTGTAAGACACTGTTTTCTATTTCAAAATATGTTCTCTTAAGAGCTAACAAGTCAAATAAATCTTAACCTATAGTAAATTAAAGAGAGAGCGAGAAAGCACTTTATAGGGGTGGTTTTCCTTATCACCAACCATCTAGTCAAACATAATGGAGCGTCAATACAATTAGCCAGACCAACATATGTGTTGTTGTAGGCAAAAAGGAACGGGACACAGTTACAGCAAAAAACAAAGAAAGAAAGAGAATGTGCAAAAGTTGATAAGTTACTCAGCATGCATGTGCATATTGTGCATGCCATGTCAGCTACAACATTCAATTGACGTAAAATTCAATAAAAAACCTTTGTAACTTTTTTGTTTCTCTAACGATTTTAATCATTTATGGCTTGTTAGAATAGAAACTGTAAAGTCGATGTCAAGTCTAGTTATCCAAAAAAAATATTTTTAGTTCCTTAAACATACATATTTTGATTTTTCAATGAACTTTGGGCAGACCTTAGCGTTATCCGGTCGGCCCCAATTTTTTTATTGGAGGCTTGTAGGCCAAATGGAAACTTTTTCGGCCCCGCAATCAATACAAAAAAATAATAAATAATCTATGTTGCATGTTCAAGAAAATCGTAGAATTACGGCAATATAAATACTTTGGAAAACCAGGATATTGCTTCAGTGCATCCAAAAACGGTGAGACATGTACTGATAAGCAATGGAATATATAACCGTGTGCCTTGAAAGAACCCGTTTATAAGTAAAATAAATATGCAAAATTGAGTCGAATTTATTAAGAAATACATTGATGCAGATGAAGGTTTTTGGGCTAATGTTTTAGTCAATGACGGAAGCAATTTTAACTTGTTTTGTTATGATGGAAAGCAAAAAGTGTGACGTCGAAATAATGAAGCATTATTGCCCAAAAACTTACTTCCTATAGGGAAACACAGTGGTGGCTCCATTATGATATAGGGTTGCATGTCGGCGGCTGGGGTGGGTAATTTAGCATTTATCTATAGGTTGGTTGAAAAGTTCCTGCGTTCACCAAGAGATGGCACTGCTAGCTCCAAAATTTTTTTTCTCAAGTTGGTATAACTGTCCTGAGAACACATGCAAAGTTGCAAGTCATTCTGTCAATTCTTTCTTTGTTTACAAGCCATTTGAAATTGACGTGTCATTGATTTTTTTTAATATGGGAAAAATTTAATATCGTGCAGTCATTAGATTCTTTGTTTTGAAGGGTTTAAAAGCAAAGGAAATTTATGAACAATTGTTAGAAGTGTATAAGGTGTCCTCACCTTCAAAACGCACCGTTGAATTTTAGGCTGGTGAATTTAAACGTGGTCGCACCAGCCTTAAAGACGATCCACGCGAAGGACGACCAAAAACTGAAACCACAGCAGAAATCATTGAGCAGGTACATAATATGGTTAGTGAAGATCCAAGTTTGACTAAGCGTGAAATTGCTAATGCCATAGGCATCTCAGACGAACGAGTACTCCATATTTTACATGAAGAATTACGTATGAAAAAACTGTTTGGAAAGTTAGTGCCGCACACATTAACAACTCAACAAAAACTGGATCGAAATCAAATTTCTCAACGTAATTTGGAGCGTTTTAAGCTATGGATGAGTCGTTTTATAACTATGGATGAGACTTGGATCTACCACCATGATCCTAAATTGAAACAAGTGGACTGAAGCTGGTTGTTTAGCTCCAAGGCAGGTGAAGTCACAACGATCAGCAAAGAAGGTTATGGCATCAGTTTTTTGGGATGCAAAAGGAATTTTGTTGATTGATTATCTTCAGAAAGGTAAACAATCGACTCTGAATATTATTGCAGCCTTTTGGATCAGCTGGATGAAAAAATTCGTGAGAAAGGACCTGGTTTAAAGAAGAAAAAATAATTTTTCATTAAGACAATGCACCTGCTCACAAAATAGTTTTGACGATGGCTAAATTCAAAGAATTAAAGTACGAAATGCATGAACATCCACCGTATTCACCAGATTTGGCTCCCAGTGACTACTATCTCTTCAGAAATCTCAAACAATTCCTTCGTGGAAAGCATTTTTCGTCGAATGAAGAGGCCATAGCAGCCGTAGACGGTTATTTTGCAGAGCTTCCGGAAAACCATTATAAGGATGGGATAAAATGATTGGAAGATCATTGAAACAAGTGTATTGAGCATCTAGGAGATTATATTGAATAAAAAAATATATTTCGTAACAAAAACAGTATTCTTTCATTTCGAGCGCAGGAACTTTTCAACCAACCTGTATTGTTTCACTGCTTTAGCAAATGTAGTCAGCTAAGATCCGATGAGAATGCTCGAAAATGTAGCAACTGCGGCTTAGTTACAGCGAAGGTTGCGAAGTTTATTCCTCAAAGAAGCTTATCATTCACAGTAGTAGAAGATTGACTCTGGTCCAAAGTCGCGATCCTAAAAACACAGAAATTAATGCATCGGGACTCCAACAACAACCCACATTATCATACTTCCCTCAGATTAATAGCATAATACCGAAAAACGAACATATGCTGATATAGTGGCTTCACAAATTCAACCCCCTATTCCAAATGTTAATTTTAATAGAATAGAGACTACAATTTAGATACTATGAGTAATATGATGCAGGAGATGTTGACAATGCATTCTTATGTTCCTGCAAGCTGTATTAAAGAAATCATGAACAGTTTAAAAATATGTTTCTGGAACGCAAATAGCATTCGCCAACACAAAGAAAGGCTGGACTATTTTCTCAAAAGCAAAAATATCAACGTAATGCTTCTCTCCGAAACGCATTTAACCCCAAGAAGTTTGTTTTGAATTCGTGGATATACTATGTATGATCCAAATGACCCGAAAGACAGAGCTTGTGGAGGTTCTGTCATTTTCATAAAATCTCGTCTAAAGCATTTTCAAATGTGTGATCTTAGTAAAAATTATATTCAGGCTACAACAATATGTTTTAAGGAATTTGATAATAACATAGTGATCTCGTCAGTTTATTTAACCCCGAGCTTTTCCATGAAGGAGATTTAGTATACAGATTTCTACAAATCATTAGGACCACAGTTTCTGGCAGCTGGCGACTACAACGCCAAGCATAACTTCGGGGGTCACGGCTAATTACCCAGAGGGGCCGTGTTTTGTTTGATACAATTTCTAAAATTTCATCTGCAGAACCAACTAATTGGCCAGCAGATCGACTCGTTGAAAGTCTCCTCAGATCACATATCCACTATTGTTGCTATTATGAACCTCCGAGAAATTGTATCACCCACTGGTGACTTAGCATTGACAGGCAGGAGAACGGATTGACTGAAATATAGAACATTTTTCAGCACACATTGCTCGGAAAACATACCGCTAAGAACGTTATACGATATTGACCTCTCGATAAGAAATTTAGAGTCAAATCTCAATCATGCTGCTCTACTTGCTACTAAACCCCCCGACACTGCCGACAAAATGTAATATTTTCTACAGATGAAAATAGAAGAGCTCGAAGAGAGTGGTAACTGCACAGATCTCCAAAACATAAGCAACGTTTAAAGGAATGTACAGCAAATTTACAGCGGCTACTTAAACACCAGAAAACTGCTTTACTTAAAAGATTAATTCAAAACATCGATCCAACATCAAGAAGTGATTTCTCGTGATTTCCTGTCGTATGAAAGCCTC
Organism: Eustalomyia histrio; assembly: GCA_949748255.1. Taxonomy (NCBI): domain Eukaryota; kingdom Metazoa; phylum Arthropoda; class Insecta; order Diptera; family Anthomyiidae; genus Eustalomyia; species Eustalomyia histrio. The sequence continues at coordinate 103,226,317 of OX456526.1, forward strand.
CTTTGCTTAAATCAAACAGAGATTGGGCTCGAAATGATACTGAAAAAGGAGATCCAAATATATCACGTTCTGTAGAAGAGTTGCCACGTTTTGTACTCCAGCACAGAGCACATTACGCCCCTTTATTGTTTGAGATTCGAAATGTCGAAAAGGCGATTGTTGAACTTGACTCAAAAAAAAGGCCCTGGTATTGACATCAGTAACAGAATGCTTATGGAGTTACCCCGAGTAGCATTAAAAATAATATTATTCATTTTTAATGCTATAATACGACTAGAATATTATCCCCCAGAATGGAAAGTTTCACTCGTTAAAATGACACCCAAGCCAGGTAAGGATCACACAAAAGTCGAATCGTATAGTCCAATCAGCCTTTCGTCAGACATCTAAATTGTTCGAAAAGTTGCTAATTTAATAGCTGACAGTACTGGGAGATCAAGCGCACAAATTTGGTTTCAGAAGGAAACACGACACTACCGAGCAAGTTTATTGATTAGTAATCGTTATTAGAAAAACCTTTAAAGATAAGAAATACTGCTCTTTTTATTGACGTATCTTAAGCATTTGATAAATTCTGACAAGAGGGACTATTATATAAGCTAAAACTTATGTTACCCCAAAATACAATCAACAACTACATGAGGAAACTGGAAACTCATCCCAAAACTCCAGCACGAAATATATTGAAAAATGGTGGGCACTGGCGCTTAAGGAGGAGGGACACTGCAGACCTGTCAACTATATGAATAAAGAATATATAAATTTTTCAATCAATTTTTCAATTTTTAATATCATCTTTATTTCGTTTCATTTTAAATATATATTTACAGAGTTTGAGATATTATACTAAATATTACAACAAATGACATCAGTAATTTATTTTTAATGTTTAATATAGTGTTAATTTGATTATTTTAAAGAAAAAATAGGGAAAACCTTTCTCTGAATTTTTAAAAGAATTCCAAACATCATTAGAAAAGCAGAATGTATAAAAATTGTTTTCTATGTAAACAATTGTATACAAATAGTTTTCAGTTTGTTGATTTCAGTTAATGATCGCTAAGAGAATTCTCTACATGCCCTTATCAATGGATAAGTAGAATGTGTGTTAGTGTTAAAATAGTTTTGGCTAAGCCTGTAAATGAATTCCTGAATTTTCTCGTATCCACTTCTACTATGTAGAAGTTCTGTAGAATATCTCCAACGCAGGTTATGTATTATTTTAAGGCATTTATTTTGGATTATTTGCGATTTCCTGATATGCGTCCTGGCGGTTTTGACCATATAGGGCAAGCAAAAGTTAATATTGGTCTTATTACAGTTTTGAAAATAAGATTTTTATTTTTTGAATTAAGAGATGAACGATAGTTTATTAATGGCCAGAGGGCTTTTAAGACATATGAACCTTTCTTGGCGGTTTCCTGAATGTGATTGCCAAATACAAGTTTTTTATCTGTCAGAACACCGAGGTATTTGACATCGTTTACAATGGGAATTTCGTCATTGCCTAACTTCAAGTTTCGATTTGGTAATCGTTTTGGGGACTTGTTAAACGGAAAGATGATTGCTTGAGTCTTACCAGGGTTAATTTTTACTTTCCACTTGTGGAAATATTTATAACAACTTATTAGACCCTTTGCCATTTTCTTAAGAAGAGCAGTGGTGACTTTACTTGAAGTTATTAGGGCTGTGTCATCTGAATAGTATGCTGTACCAACATATGGAGGTGGAGTGAAGTCAGGTGTGTATAAGGAGTAGAGCAATGGCGATAGTACCGATCCTTGTGGAAGCCCAGCTGTTGTTGGTTTTGGCGAGGAATATGATCCATTAACACTAACAATGAATTTGGATATTATTTTGCACAAATATTTTGGCATGTTAGAAAGGAGCATTTTATAAATAAGGAAGTTGTGCCATACCGTATCAAACGCCTTTTCGAAATCTAAAAGAACAAGTCCAGTTGATTGTTTCTTACGCTTATTTTTTTTTACGTTGAATGCAGCTGTGTTCTTTCTTGAACCCAAATTGTTTTTTAGCAATTAAATTGTTGTCTGCTACGAACTCACTGATTCTGGAATGCATGATTTTCTCAAACAATTTTCCCAGGTTCCTTAGCAGACTGATTGGTCTGTAGCTGGTTGAATCGAATTTAAATTTGTTAGGCTTTGTCAGTTTTAAAGTGTTTTGGGAAATAATTTAACTAAATGCAGCTGTTAAATAAAACTACCAATGGTTTCAAAGCCTTTATCGGTAATTTTTTAAGTAATAAATTGGGAATATCCAATCCGGGAGACTTAGAGGATTTTAGGTTTTTTATAATTGTACATAATTCTTGGTTGCCTTTTTTTAAGAAGGAATTGACTTATTAAGCTTACCTCTCAGCCCCCTGCTTATTTTCCAAAACAACTTATCGCCTGGCTTTAAGCTTGATAATAACTTTGTCCATTTATCGTTTCGTTCCATTTTGATTTTGTCGTCAATAATTTTACTACTAAGTTTAACGCATTGCTTATGAAAATTTGACTCGACTAGGGTAGGCGCCCTTTTCATTTTTCTATATAGGAAGCGACTTGTCTTTAGGAGTTTTATTGTAGCATTTGAGAGTATATAATAGTTGTTGGCATTACCCTTTGCACATATACCTTTCATTATGAAACCTTATTCGGCTTTCAATATGGTTTTGAAAAAGGAGCCAGTTTGACGATTTGTAGTCGTAGTGAGTTGTGTCTATATTCGCAGATGAATTGTGTAATGCACAAATTAATGGACGGTGATCAGAAGGAACATCGTAATCAAGAATATTTAGGGACATGTTTAAAGTTGAGTTAGTAAGAATGAGGTCTATGACCGATGGATTACGTTTTTGTTGATATGGATGATACGTAGGTTCGATAGTATGATGTACAAATAAATTTTGGTACTGCTGTAAATTAAAGAGAACGTTTCCAGCTGTGTTGTTGGATGTGCAATTCTATGAAGTGTGCTTTGCATTTAAATCTCCAAGAACGAAAAACGTTTTATTGTGTGAAGTGAGTTTCAGAATATCATTACTGAACTCTGAGGAGTACCTCGGTGAATAAGCTGATGTTGTTATAACTGGCTGATTGTTGATGTTAACTTCTATTGAAATATTTTCAATTGCCTTCGTATTTAAAAAATTTAGAATTTTGTGCTGAACATTTTTATGAACAATTAGAGCTACGCCGCCACCTCTAGCACCATCTCTATCATTTCTGTATATTTAATAATTACGTAAATAGGGTTTGTGTTTCTCATTTAAATGAATTTCATTCAATGAAGCTATATGTTCACCGTGGAACTCAAGTAAATATTCAAATTGTTTAAGATGAGAAAAATTTAAAATGCCGTGAGCATTCCAGTGAAGAAGAATATATAGATGCTTACATATCCACTAATATAAATTTATGATAAAATTAAATTTTCGTCTGACACTGGCTGGACTTAATTTAAGGTTTAGTTTTAAGATTTGAAAACTTATTGTTGGTGCACATGATTAAAGTTTAGATTCTATAAATAAACAAGAATTTGTAAAAAAAACTATTAACAAATTATGCATTTTTCAAAAACACTACCGACAGCTTTAAAGCAACTAGTACATGCAGTGTTAGTCTGCATTGAAAGAAAAAAAAATCGACTTGGATCACGTGGCAGTCACTACTGAACTGAACATATGTTAACCCACTTGGCGCAACCGTCCTTTTAAAAGGACATCACAGGTGAGAGAAAAGCGCCGTCTATGCAAATTTTTTTTATATTATTATTGGTTTTGCTTTGTTATGTAACATCGCAGATTAAAAGCGTCAGTTGATGAAAACAGTTCTGCGTATTTTAATTGCTTATAGAGTGCTTTGATAAAAAAAAAACATTTAAGTAAATCATTTACATTCAGGTAATTGTTATTTTTTTAAACCAAAAATGAATGAAAAATGCAGAGCAAAGTGCATTGTCCTTTTAAAAGGACAGTGGCATAATATACTAGAACTTGATCAATGGAGTGATGATGAGGTTTTGGGCACCATTTACATCCTCGTGCCTCAACCATTTGCAAGGCGTTCAGCTACATGCAGAGGTAGAAATTAATCATAACGATTTACCTGACTATGATAGCGATGACGATACCGACGACAATATTGCTTTGGCGGACCTAGTCACGCGCAATAGGGTTGCAGAGCCAAGGCCTACAAAATTCAAATCCCATGAAAATGTTTATAAAAATATTTGACGATTATATATACAACTTGCTTGTTGAATACATTATTATCTATACAGTTAGCCATAACCGCTCTGGTGATGTGACACAAGTTGAAATGCGTTGTTTCGTTACAATTTTTAAATTTATATCTTTTACTTACAAATCCTTTTTTGTTATATTATTGAGAAATTAGAGCAATTTCGTTATTTTCCTTTAAAGTCAAAGTACAAATATAAAAAAATTCAAGTTGTGTATTTAACTACTGTACTTTTAAAAGGACACCCGATTCTGGGAAAATTATAGGTTTTAAGAAAAAACTTATAGAAAATGTTTACAAACCCATGAAAAAACTTAAGTTTTGAAATAAAAATTAAAGTTAAAAAAATTTCAAATCACTCAAAAAAAAAAAAAAAATATCGTTGTGAGAACCTTAAATTTCACTTTAATTTCGAACACATGTATTTTTCTACATTATCTTGTTGGATATTAAGCATATATTTGTTTAAATTTTTATTTTCAGCCATGCGTCCTGCAATTCCTCCTGGAATAAGGGTAGTACGAGGACCAAACTGGATTTGGCAAAATCAAGGTATGTATAAAGCCCATACCCACACTACTGTGTTGCGACAGTGGGACAGTTTGTCAATAAAGTAGGATTTAATTTTTTTATTTCCCAACTATAAAAGTTTGAATATATTTATAGTATATAACATTGTACTGGATTATCCATAAAGCTATGAAACTTTTATTTTATTATAATGCTTGGACCTTGCCATTACTTACGAAATACAATGTCATTTAATTGACCGCCTCCATATTGGTTGTAGCACTCGATCCTTTTGAGGTAGTTGTCGACCACTTTTTCCACTTGACGAATGTTGATTTTAAAATCCTCCAACGTTAGGGGATTATCCGCGTAGTCACAGTCTTTTGCGTAACGGCGCCAAATCTCATGATTTTGGTGGCCAATTGACGTTGTTTGAAAAATCAGCATTGAAAGCTTGTTGGTCTAACACCCAATCATCATTTCTACAGAGTTGCATGTCTACGGCTTTAATTGTTGCGTGATTTGGACTAAATGGGCAAATCCAAATGCAAAATACGCCATAATGAGCCGTAATATAGGCCCTATTGCACAGTGCTTTGTTCCCATATAACGAGTGGACAAAAATAGAAGGAGTTATAGTAGGTTACTGAATTTTGGTACGCGATTCTAGTTCGAGAAAATACGAAGACAAAAGAAGTTTTAGGAAAATTGGTGCAAGGACTCGCCTATATCCTGAAGTTTAAAAATGTAATAACATCTTCAAATTTGGTGAGAACAACGAAAATTGATAATTGTTATTAAAACAAAGTTACTAACGTGCCTGCCAATTATCTTTTCAATCGAAGAAAGGATCTCGTCCTTACCATCCTTTTTTTTAAATGCTATAAAACGTTTAAAAGTTGAACAATTGCGTTCAAACTTATCAAATTAATTTAAATAAATATAACAAACATGTATACTAAAATTCAACGAATTTTAGTATAATTTATAATTTTAAATAGCGTTACCCCTAAAAGATTGAACAATATTTTTAACACTAAAGTTAAATAAATTTATTTTTTATTACCATTAAAATGCTGAAATTATCAAAAATTTATTACCGAAATAGCGAACTAGGCATTATTTCGATTATCACGCATGTTAGATATCAGAGATTAAATTTTATGAAACTTTTTATTCAAAAAAACTATTTTCGCAACTTAATAAATTTGAATAACGGTAAATAAAATGTTAATATAATAAAACAAAACAAGTACTGTCAGGGATAGAACTTTTTAAATAATACTGAAATTTAACCAAATTTAAAATCGATGGTACTTTTTATTTTAATATTTCTGTGTCTATAATATGACTCTATTATTAATTATTTTTAATATATTTCAAAAGAAGGTATGGAAAAAAGTACTATCGTTTTAAATTCATATGTGTTTATTTTTGTTATTAATACTGGTAACACTATAAAATTATATCTATCACATAGTCTGTTACTGATATATAAAGTCAGTTGACGATTGACTTTATTATCAAAAGTTATTTTTAATACTGCTGTGTTGTTGCTCAAATTTTACATTTATAAGAAATAATAAGTTGTTTGTATAATAGTTTGAAAATATTAAAGAAACATTTCTTCAATTTTGTAATTGTTGAAATTAGTTTTATACTTTTATATAAAAAAATTTTTGTTTTTTTTTTTTGTTTATTTACACGTCAAAATTAAAATTCAAAAAATTATATTTTAAGTTTGATAATAATAAATTACTATAAAATTAAAAAACAAAAAATGAAATACTTCTATTAAAAAAATAATTTTTGATATTTTTTGTAAAACAACTAAAACTCGAGATTTCACGAATATTCGGGCCCTTTTCGGTATTTGGCATGTTTTGGCTATTTGCGAATATTGCTACTTTTCATCCAAATACCGAATATTGCCACTTTTTTGCCGAATTGTTCGTTTTATAAAAATGTGCTAAAATCAATGATTATACCCTTCACCACAGGTGGAAGGGTATATATAAGTTTGTCATTCCGTTTGTAATTTCTACAATATTGATCTTAGACCCTATAAAGTATATATATTCTGGGTCCTTATGAAGAGCGAAGTTGATTTAACGATGTCCGTCTGTGTGTTGAAATGGGTTTTCCGAAGACCCCAGACATGATGAGGACTTGATTGTTATATATTTCTATTAAATGTGATCCATTTCTGCTTGCTATTAAAAATCAGCCAGATCGGTTGATGAATGGCTGAGATATAACATAACATACACATCAATTTCTTTTCTTTCACCTCTTCACCTTTTACACACAAACAACAAACACATACAAAGATTTCTCATTTAAATAAAAACCAAACAAATCCCTATTGAACGAAAACTGTTCATTTAACTCTATAAACGATGATTCCATATAGCCTTCATAGCCGAGTCGTCTAAACGCTATGTCACAAATACTTTTTTTCTCTAATAACGCGAGTTCAAATCCTACTGAAGACACAATTCAACTTTTTTTTTTTGTACATTTTTTTTATTTTCTTAAGACTTTTTTTATTTTTTTGTTTTTTTAACATTAAATTATTAATTTAAATAAAATTTTATATTAATAAATAATCCATAAATAGGCTAAAAACATCAAAATTTGTATAAAAACCCTCTGATACAAACAAAATACAAACGGTTTTATTTCTATTTTTTGCTCCGATTTAAAATAATTTATAAACAGATTTTTAAACCATTTTCTCATATATTAAGAAAATTTTATACATAATTTCCCTTTGAGTGCAACTATTTTAGTTCATAACTTATAATAATTTATAAAAAAAAAATTATAAACTATTTTCCTTAAAATTTTTAAAATTAAGTAAAATAAATTAAAAATATTTTGTAATAAAAAAGCGAAATAAACCCCAAATACAAGTTTGCCAGCTAAATCAAACTTTTTTGTAGAAATAAAACACATGCAGTTCTAGTGATTTCTTTTAACGATTTGTAAAAAAATATTTTTTTTGGTCGAAAAAAGCTTTTTTTAGAACTAAAAAGATTTTTGAAAAAAATATGACAACACTGATTGGCATTATGATCGTGATTGTTGTTGTTTTTATTTTATTTGATGAACTTTTTGTCTTTCACCTCCTCCCCTTTTACCCACAAACAACAAATCCATACAAAGGTTGTCATTTAAGTAAAACCCAAACAAATCTGTTTTAAACGAAAACTCTTTATTTACTTCTATTAACGACGTTTGCTTATGTCCTTCAATGGCTCAGTGGTCTAAGCGCTTTGTCACAAATACTTTTTTTCTTTTAGTCGCGCGATCAAGCCCCGTCTATTCAACTTTTTTTATTTTTATATTTTTTTAACACTTTTTTTTATTTTCTTAAGACTTTTTGTTATTTTTTTTATTTTTTTTTTTTAACAAAACAAATGCGTCCAGCACAGTTGTCTTAATGATGTTGGTCAGCTTTTCTGTATAATTGGAGAACGGAAAGAGGAAAAGTTTCCAAATAAGGTACAAGCATCTTGGTTATCAATACACAACATCTGACCAAATGTGGGCGGGATCCTTGAATTGGTCGTGGCACAAAATAGATTAATTTATATCTTAAGAACGGTAAGACCGTAATTAAATACTCCATAAATGGGCTAAAAGCATCAAAATTTTTATAAAAACTAAAATGTAATATATATATCCAAAGATCGAAAATCTTTAGTAGAACATATTTGCTGAAAATAGTTATGACCAAAACCTAAAAAAATACCTATTTTCGGGAACCATAAATCTTTCAGAGTCCAAGTTTTATCACTAAACTAAATGGTAAATTTCCACTCAAAGATGTCCGTATATAAATCTGTCCATTCCATATATGTCCATATATAAACTTCACTATTTTCCTAACCATGGTGAAGGGTATATAAGATTCGGCATAGCCGAATTTAGCCGCTCGAAACAAGTCCAAAATTAAATTTTTTTTTATAAAATATGTTTCAAGATTATTATTGACTATTAAAAAAGGGTTTTCTATTAGCGAAAATGAAGTGTTATAGTCTTAAAAACGTTTATTTGTTGCCTAAGTGTAATCTTTTTTTATTAAAAAAGTTATGAATATGCACTTTTTATTCGGAATTTGGTTCTTTTTTATTCGGCCGAATATTCGGTAAACGGTTTCAACCGAATATTAGGTATTTTGAATACACTATTCGTGAAGAATACACTCGAATACACTATTCGTGAAATCTCTAATTAAAACCGATTTCTTGTTAATAAGTTTTCCTTAAAATTCTACGTATTTAGCGGCCTCTAGTGGTGCAAATAATGGTCAAATCTAAATTTTTTTCACACAGCGCTGTATAATCTTTTTAAAAATATGTTTTTTTATATGTTGAGTAGGGTAACTCTCTTTCCGAGAATGATGATTCGGGTGAGTATAAAGACAAGAACGCAGTGGTTCCTGTAGTTATTTTTTCGGCAAGCTTCTTGCTTTATTTACAGATTCTAGTATACTAACTTTAAAAACTGAAAATGGAGTTCATCTCCTTAAATATATGTAAGTTACAAAAGGATATAATGAGAATATTTACATCAGAAACTTTAGGGAATAAATATCGGTTTGTTCATGGGGAGAGAAAATATGAAAAAAGAGTAAATTAAATTAAATAAAAATGAGTCAAAAATAATGTAAAATAAATATGAATATAAAACCCTGTTGAACACGGTTCAACATTCTCCCGCGCCAGGGTGTTGATGGCAACAGCAGCCCTTCCACACTCAATGGATAACCCACCCAAAGATATAAGGATAAGATATCGTTGGCCTGGATTACCTTTGGTCTTACGATTGATGCCAGCGTCCGGTGACAAATTACTCCATCAATGGTACGATAGGTAGCAATGGCTTTCTCCAGCAGCGATTTTGGGAATGGCCTTCTGGGCGGGTTTGAGTTTTCGCCATTATTATAAATACTGTAAACGTTTGATAAAGTCCATGGCCATAAATACGCGTCAGTGCCGGACGGCATGGTTTTTAAGGCACAAATTGCACCGTGGCATGATGTTTGCTAGAGGGGGATAAAATAAAAGACAAATATGTACTGTGTTATTAGAAATTTTGTTAAGCGACTATTTTCTCATCTTTTTGTATTGGTTCGATCTGGTGGATTACTTGGTGAGGTTTGGTATCAAATCTGGTGTAGTATTTGAGGGGGTAGAACGCAAAAGATTCATAATTGAGGATCTGTCCACAAAAATAGATCATAGGGGAACTTCGAGTTTGCGATTAAGCATTATATCAATCTTGCAAGTAACAAAGCGCCACATAATTGAAGTTTAGGGATTGTGGTCTTCTATGTAACTGTCATTGGCCTTAATTTTCTTCATGGTGAAGCCAGCTGAATTTAAAGATTGCTTAACTTGATCTAGTTTTAGTTCGGCCTCTTCAAGAGCAGATCCCCTTTTAAAATGTCGCCTACGTAAATTTCATTCTTCAAATCATTGATGCTCTTGGGTATAAGGTTTGGCAATCCGCACTCAACTGAAGGAGCGTTCGAAAAAAGGCGCACAGTTTACCCCGAAGGTAACGGTTTATAATTGAAAAGTTTTTACTAAACTGTCATCTTTGTCTGCTTCATGCACTAAAATCTGGCGGTACATTTTCTGAATGTCACCAGTAAATACGTATTTGTAGTTCTGCCAATTAAGAACTTTTTGCATTAAATCTGTTTGTAAGTTGGGCCTTGAAGAAGCACGTCATTCAAGGAGAATCCACTATTCGTTTTCTTTGATGCGTTGGAAACCACTCGCACCTTTGTTGATTTACTCTCGGGTTGCACAACCGCATGGTGGGGTAGAAAAAACGAATATTCTTTTTCATCAGTTTCTTCATTATGTGAAACTGGCTCCATATGATCCAAGTCTATATATTCTTGGAGGACCTCTCGAGATTGTTTTTCAAGTCTGGCACTTTATTTAGCTTTTTTTTTTTTTTCATTCGAAAGCCATGTTTCTTGAGGGACCCAAAAAAATATCACTGGGGAATTCTTCTTTAAAGGGAAGTCGTACTACATAGCGACCGTCTGATTGTTCGATGGTTTACGTTTGGAAAAAATTTTCGCTCTATATATTTTTAATTTTTTTTTATAAAAGTTCTTTATTCAAAGACAAGTAAGATTAATATGAAAATAATTTCATCTTCAAATTATAACAAACAAAACAATTTCATAAAAAAACATAAAATTGGAGCAAGTATTTTAGGAACAAGTTCCTACATCTACTCCCCCATCAGTTAAAAAGTTATGGTAGACGAAATATTATTTAAATTAAATGTAACTTACTTTTTTGGAGACGTATTTAAATTAGATTGTTCAATATTATTCTCTTCAAAATCAACAAAAACAGGTTTTAAATGATCAATGGATACTGAAATAGTTTGTTCACCTTTTTGAATTTCAAAGCATTTGTCATTTCTTTATAAAACTTTATATGGTCCTTCGAACGGATGATGCAATCCCATTTTCTGATTAACCTTTAAAAAAACATATTTACAACCCATTAATTAAGGAGGAATATAACAAGGATTAATGCCATGATGAGAAATAAATTTGCGTGTTTGTGAAAAACTTTCTTTTAATATCTGAATATTAAAATTAGAATCAATACTATCCGAATAGTTAACAGAAACAACCAATTCCCAAGGAATTCTTAGAGTCTGTCCATAAACCATCTCTGCTAAAGAGCCGTTCCTTTACTGAATTTCGTAAACCTAAAAGTATTATGGGAAGTTGATCCGACCAATGTATCGGGTCATTTGAAGCTGTGATGTTCGATTGGGAATGATAAGCCAATGTGTGAATTTTCTGTATTCCTAGCATTTTAGTTAAATCAGAAAACAAACTGGAGGTAAATTGTGAACCACGACCTACCGTAATTTTCAATGGAATTCCAAATCATGAAATGTAATTTTGAATAAAATTTTTAACAATTGTATCGGACAAAATATTTCGTAATGGGTAGGCTTCTGGCCACCTCGTCGTTCTATCTATAATGGTTAATATATATTTATATCCGTTCGAAACCGGTAGAGGGCCGACAATATCCATATGAATGTGTTCAAATCTGCATTTTGGAATTTCAATTTCAACATTTGTGGATTTTGTGTATACAGTTACTTTAGGTTTTTGACACTGAAGGCATTCTGATACCCATAATTTAATGTCTCTATTCATAAAGGGCAGAAGTATCTTTTTTGAATAATTTTTCTTTAATATCGAATACCGGGATGAGAAAGTGAATGAATCTTGTTAACAATATTTTGCCTTATACATTCTGGAATATATGGGCTTGGAGTAGCACCAGAGATCTTGCATAAAATTTTGAAATCATAATTTCTTATTTGAATTTTCTTAATATTATACTTTTCTTTAAATTTAGTAATTATCAAACCTCTTGAAATTTCCTCTTCTTGTTTTTCTTTTAATAATTTAAAACTAATTTCACTACACGTTATTGATTCTATCTCTGGTGACCTTAATAACATATCAGCAACAACGTTATCCTTACCATTTATATAATTAATATCATTTGTAAATTGTGCTATATATTCGATATGCCTAGTTTGTGTAGGAGATCTGTCTGTCTTTGATTCGAGAATATAGGTTAATGGTTTATGATCTGTAAATATTATAAAAGTATGACCTTCTAAAAAATATCTAAAATGTTTAACCGAAAGATATATATCGAGTAATTCCCAATCAAAAGTCGAATAACGTTTTTCTGTAGAGCTAAATTTTCTTGAAAAATATGCCAATGGTTCCCAATAATAACTATTTAATTGTTGTAAAACAGATCCTACCGCTACACTTGACGCATCTACTGTTAATAAAATTTTAGTATCTATAATGATTAATTAATGTTCTCTGAGTAAATTTTTGTTTAACTGTCATGAATGCCTCTTCCGCATCTTTTGTCCATTTAATGTTATTAATTTAATTTTTATTTCCTTCTGTAATTATATTATGTAAAGGAATTAAATATTTAGCTAACATAGAAATGTACCTGTGATAATAATTCATCATTCCGAGAAATTTTTGGAGTTTTTTTATAGTTAAAGGTTTTTTAAAAGAACTTATTGCCTCAATACGGCTCTTCGATGGTTGAATACCATTTTTTGAGATTTCGTAACTCAAAAAATCTTTTGAAGATTTTATTTTCAAACCAAATTTATCTAATTGTTCAAAAACTAATTTAAGGTGTTTTAAATGTTCTTCTTCGCTCGAACTTGCTATTAAATTATGTAAATACACAATCAAACCAAAAAATATTTCATTAATTAATCTTGGGAAAGTTTGAGCGCTATTCCTTAATCCAAACAGCATTCTGACGAACTCAAACATTCCAAAAGGAGTTCTAATTGCGGTTTTATGAATGTCTTCTGGGGAACTCGAAGTTGATGATATGCTCTTATCAAATCTATTTAAAAAAAATTGTTTTTCCTTGCATATTAAAATTAAAATCTTTAATATTTTGTATTCAATTTAATCGGCGATAATCACCGCAAGGTCTCCAATCGTTTGGATCTTTTTTTGGTACTAAATGTAAAGGAGAATCTACGTGAGAAGTTGATGGTCGACATACGCCAATTTTTATCAAATATTCAAATTCTTTTTTGGCTATATTTAACTTTTTAGGATCTACCTTCTAGGTTTTGAAAAAGGTAAAGTAGCTTTGGTTGTTATTCTATGAATTGTGTTGTGTTGGACAGTTTTTGTGTAATCAGGTTCTGAAGTTATTTTTGGAAAATTATTTAGCAAATTTAAAAATTTGTCCTTGGGCATTAAGACTTTCAATAAAAAAATATCACTAAATCCTGATGTATCTTTAATTTTTAATTTAGTTAATGAATCAAGAAGTTGTTTATTCCTCATGTCAACAAGTAAACCAAAATTTTCTAGGAAGTTAGCTCCAATAATTGGAGTATCAATATCGGCCAATATAAACGGAAAAACTAATTCTCTTCTCAATCGAATGTCTACTTTTAAAAGTTTGTTACCGAAAGTCTTAATGTTTGAACCATTCGCAGCAGATAGTAGTAAATAGGATTATTTAGTTTAAAATTGTTCGAATGTGCATTTTTTTATTGAAAATTACATGATAAAATAAATTTATGTGTATTTCTACCATATTTAAAATGATACCAACATTTATCAAATCGTTTACATGTTCTATTCGAGAATTTCCGCGGGAAATGTAGTCGCCTTTATTTATTGGTCTGAAAATTCTTAGTTCAGAAACTTCAAAGTTTTGTTTTTCCAGCGATTTTTGAAAAGTTTTCAAACATTTCATGATTAGTATTAAAAAAATTGTTCGAACTAATTATTGAAACTTGATTTTTACTCAAAACATCATAAATTTTATCAGCAAGTGTAAGTTTTTCTTCTATTGTTTCTAAATTAGATGAAGTCAAATGGATTTTGTAATTCTTGTGGAAGTTTACGAATCCATAATATAGATCACTACCTATTATAGCAACAGACCCTGCAATATTAGACATACTTCTATAAAACTCTGATGGTCTACAGTCTCCTATTCGTTGATCTGAAAATAGTTGTTCCCATCTCTTTTCTTAACTTGTGTTTAATTATATATAGCGAACTTGGTGTTGTTTTTTGTATTAATGTTTTTTGTTTGTAGTCCCAAGTTTTTTTGTTGCGTGAAAAATATTCCTGTTTTTTTTCTTTTCTTTCAAACACAATGCACTTTAATTTTAATATATAATACTGGGCGCAGAGGAGATTAACCGTCACGAGTAAAATAAATTTTTCTTTTATGTTTTTAATTACAGTGCTTTAATTTTTGTTTAATATTTTATTTAATTTCTTTTTATTTCAGTGCCTTGAATTCTTTTTGTACTACACTTGTTGATTTGCCCTTTTTTATTCCTTTTGATCTGTGTGTAGGGTTCTTTTCGTTTTATGTGTTCAGCTTTAATATATATCCTAAATGTCCAGTGTTGGGTAGTGCAATAAATGTGACTGTCAAATTATTATTATTTATTTATTACTTAATTTTCTTTATTGTGATATATAAATTTGATAATTTTTTAAGTTTTTTTTAGAAAATTAAATAAATTAAACGCCGATTCGTGTGACGAATTAAATAAAACCAAATATTTTTATTTAATATTCGCGGCGGCAATCTTGTTCAAATTAATTGTTTCTAATTTGTTTTAGAAACAATTAACGTTGTGTGTGCAAAATTTTATTTGTTTTTTTTACGTTGAATAAAAAAAATGATGTCGCACAAAATTACTAATAAAACAGAGTACATACCTGTAAACCTTTAATGACTTTTTCCTGAAGTTTGGCTTTAGAGGTTATACCTTTCTTCAAAAATACGGATTCCCTTGTCTGTTGATGCTGTTGTTGGAGTTGTTTTTAGGAGAGACAACTGCCAATATGTTGATAATTAGTTGACCACAATGTCACTAATACTTCCTGTCCTAGCCTATTCTAAGACTTCTTCGAAGAACGAAATGCCTTTTCGAAGAATGATGATTCGGGTGAGTACTAAGACAAGAACGAAGTGGTTCCTGTAGTAATTTTTTCGATAAGCTTCTTGCTTTATTTACAGATTCTGGTATACTAACTTTAAAAACTGAAAATGGAGTTCATTTCCTTAAATATATGTAAGTTACAAAAGTAAATAATGAGAATATTTACATTAGAAACTTTAGGGGAGAAAAACATGAAAGAGTAAATTAAAGTAAATAAAAATGTTTCAAAAATAGGGGAAAATAAATATGCATATAAAACCCTGTTGAACACGGTTCAACAAAATATATTTTCGGGGAACTTTATTTTATTTGACATCATTTTTTTAACACTCCAAAATTTATGAAAAAAATCATGAAAATAGAAATTTTTAGAGACATGATTTTTTATAATTTCTGGGAAAATATTGGTTCTATTTTCTTATAATCTTTGAGATATAAACTTTGAAAAACGTCAAAAAATACCTTTTTTTTAATTTTTTTTACTCCATCAAAGTTTTATAAATTTCGACTTTTTAACACAAAAAAAGTTATTTTCAGATCCATAAAAAATAATTGTACTAAAGATTTATAGTGAACAGTATATTTTAAGTCGGTTAAAAATATATTTAGACACATTTTTTATTTTTACAAACAAATGATTTTTAATTGTTAATGAAGAAAATGGAATGTCATTCATAAATTGTTCAATCACATGAAACAAAATACAATGAACAATAAATTCCAAGTTTGTAAATCTATTGAGTAAAAAACGATTGAATTCCCAACAAACAATTGATTGAATTCCCAAATTGTAAATCGAATGAATTCCTATTGATTGAATTCAATGCCTGGTAAAATCGGATGATGCAAATTGAAAGCCACTAATTTATTTTTTATTCTGAAAGCATTTTCAATTCATTTATAATGATAACCATTAAGGTTTGTCCGCAGGTTAAGAGTAAAATAAAGGTAATTATTTTGAACTTTGGAAAATTAAATTTATATGTTAATTTAAAATAGTGATAAAGAAAGGGTTAATTTTTTCCTAATGTTTATACTTGAAAAGTATTCATTGCTGAGATATAAAAAAGTTTTTTAAAATCTTGCTAACGGGAAATTAACTTGCCTTAAAACCATGTTGGTCGAACAATAGCTTAGGTGGTGGAGCATGTACGCGGCTTTCCTTAATTTTTTGCGAACTTCTTCTATGTGCCTATTCCATTTACAGTTTTGGCCAAGATACTTGTATACATTTACAACTTCAATCGTGGTTGAGCAATGGTCATGAGTATTATTGAAATTCATCAATTTATTTCTATGCAGATAATCGTTGCTATGGAATTTAAATGATTATCAGTCCATGATCATGGCACCAACTATTAACAGTATCAAGTTGGTGTTGCAATATTACCGTGGCTTCTTCTAAATTTCTGCGCGCAATTACGATGGCCGTGCCGTCTGCGTAAGCATATGTTTTGCTCATCGTGAGATTATTTATTAGTTAATTTGTGTAGATGATGTAGACTATAGGACCTAATTTTGAACCTTGAGGTACGCCATAATCCAGATTCGTTGCAGCACTCAAGTTATTCGATATGTTCATTAAAAATTTTCTGAGTGTGAGGTAATTTTCAAATAACTTCAGACATTTTCCCCTAATTCCAATTCTATCTAGCATCAATAGAAGTTTCTCGTGAGACAGCGTATCGAATGCTTTACTGAAGTCAATGAATAGTGTTAAGCAGTGGTGTTTTTTACTTCATTGTTCCTTTATATACGTTGAGAAATTACCAAGAAGCTTGTTGATGTTTTTTCCTTTTTGGAATCCGAATTGGTTTGCGTTTATGACTTTGTATTTGTTTGTGTAATCGACTAATCTTTTACATATAACTTCTTCCTTGATTTTTTCAATTACAGGCAGTATTGCAATTGGCCGATAATTATTGAAGTCCGTTTTTATACCATTTTTATATATTGGCAGCACGTAGGCAACTTTTAGAGCTTTTGGTATTACTGAGGTGTCGATGATTTGATTGATTAATTTGGTTATAATTGGTGTCATTATTTCAGCATTGTTTTTGAAATCTATTGGCCTGATTCCATCAAATCCAGCACTTTTTTTAACGTTCAAAGTTTTTAATATATTAAAAATTTCCTTAATAGAAGTGTAACGAAAGTATAATGAGTAATGTTATCGAAGAGTGATTTAATGTTTTTATTGTGTATTATGCTTTCAATGTTTTGTTTAAAGTTATACGCGAAATTTTTACATAATTCATTTAAAGTAATTTTATTAAAATTGTTTAATATAACTTCATGTATATTATTAGTGTTTTTACCGATTAGTTCATTTATTATTTTCCACGTTTCCCAAATATTATTTCTATCTTCAAAATTTTATAATAGCAATTTTTAGCATAATTTAGCTTTTTATTTAATGTATTTCTAAATTTTTTGTATTCTTCTTCACTTTTGTTATTTGTTCGATTAAGACGCCATTTTTTATATTTTATCCCTTGTTTCACAATTTTTAATTGAACTTTCGTTCATCCACGGGTTTGGTGTGCGATTTTTTTTTTTTGGGTAATAATTTAAGAATTCCGTATATATCATATGATTTTTCATTTATTGCATTGGACATTTCATTAGGGTTAGAAAGATTTTCAATTGCGTGCCATTTGGTTGTACGTATCTGTTTGTTTACTTTGTGATTGTTAATTTTTTTGTTGAGTATGGTTTGTTATTGTTTTTAATACATCGTCAAGTTCTGTAATAAATGCACTTACATGAAGAGCGGGGGGACGATAAACTGCAAAAAGTGTTTATATGCAATGCTTCAAAAGAGACTGTGTTCACTGATATGTTCTTGTATAATATATTTTCCCTTATGTATATCGCCTTACCTCGGCCACCTCTATTTCGTCTATTAAAAATGCGTTAAACAAGAGTATTCAAAACCCGAAAACCGGTCAACCGGTTTCTTTTTTTTTAAACCGATCGGTTTCGAATATTTTGTAAATTCGAAGAAAACCGAAAACCGGTCTTTTTTGTCCGGTTAACCGGTTTTTTTAATTGCATCAGCATCCGATGAAGACTTAACTTTGAATATTCCAAATTCAAATAGTTTAATTTCTGATCTAAATAACACGACAAGTAAAAAAGGGCTAAATTCGGCTGTGCCGAATCTTTGAATACCCACCACCATAGGGGCTGAAGATGATATACGTATATACCAAATTTTGCATGAACTGTAATATGAATATGTTTTGTCAATTTATGTAACGAACTTTTGTTATTTAGTTTTAGTAATTTTATTTACAGAGGTCTGCTCTGTTAGCGACTTTAACATTGTTGCTTTTAACGTTAACTTAGTTATTAAGAGTAACACACATATAGCTCTAAAATGATATTATTCTCATAGTATGTAAGACAGTAAATGTAATAGAACAAGAAGAAGACTTAATAACATTTTTACTTAACAGAAAACAAAAATAGATACAGAAAAATTGTACAAATTTGTATGGAAAATTTAGAGGTACCTTCATATTTTCACTCATAACTTTTGAACCGCTTAACCGATTTTGCTCATTTTAAATACCAAACTGCTCGGGAGGATGTTCAATAATCTGGGTAAAAATAGGCACCCCCGCTTGCGTCTTCGCGTCGTGATCGCATTTCAACAGACAGACGGACATCGCTAAATCGACTTAAAATTGCATAAGGATCACGAATATATATACTTTATGGGGTCTTAAACCTATATTTCGACATATTACAAACGGAATGACAAACTGATATATACCCTCACCATATATGGTGGAGGGTATAATAAACAGTGTTCAAAATCCTAAAAAAGAGACTGTACAAAATCATTCATCATTATATGTGGCCTTCTCCGATAAAAGGGACCTAGTGTGTGAAATTGAAGTTTTGAGAAAAACGCATTTGAAGTTTCATAACGCATTATCACTGTGAACACACCTTCAGTTGGGAGATGCGATTTGGTATGGTTAGTTATAATTGGGTGCCGACTTTGGTGACGTCTTGCCTATATGGTGACGTATTTTTTTCGCTTTTAAAGTGGCAATTTAAAAACAATCTAAAATCAAAAAAAGTAAAATTATAATGTTTTTCTAATTTTTATCGATTTTTCCAAGTTCGTTTTGTACGTTTTTATGGGGTAAATAAATTTTTATCAGAAATCTAACTCATTTCGTCTTATTCTATACCCTTTTAGGTACCAGAATCCACTCTTAAGTCCAAACCCGTTTTTTGACACACTAGGTCGCTTTTCTCGCAGAAGGTCACATATGATGATTCCATATATCTTGATAAATGCGACGAAAGAACTGAAAAGTTGGAAAATTTATGTAATTGTCTTTTGACTATTTGTCCAACATCTACTATTAGTGAAAGAGCTTTATCAAAAGCAAACAAAAAAATCGTATTGAAACGAAACATTTAAATTGAATATTATTTCTAAAATATTATTTTAGAAGTGAAAAATAGATTTTCTTCTTACATATTTAAAATGTAATATTAAAAAAAATTATTTAATGCCAAACGTTTTAAACGTTCAACTTACTAATTTACCTAATTTTACCCAATTTACAAACTTAATGATCTCTATTCATTTGATATGAATATAGTTTTATAATATTAATTTTTGAGATATTATATCAAAAAATATTAAAACTAATAAATAAAATTCTGAAATGAAATACAGTAAAAAAATTAAATTTAAATGAATGTATTTTTTTATTTTTATTACTTCATATATTAAATTTCTTTTTTGTTTGTAATAAAAACAATTAACAAATTATATAAGCTTTTTATTTAAATTAAAAAAAAAACCGAAAAAACCGGTTGACCGGTTTTTTCTGCAAAAACCGAAACCGGTTTTTGTAAAATTCGATTTTTCGAAGAAAACCGAGGCCGTTTTTTTGAATACTCTACGTTAAACCCAGTTATACCGTTAAAAGGGGTTTCTTCGTCACATATGTTTGTTTCAACTAATACAATGATTTTAATATTGTTTATTATATTATGTAAAGATGCCAAAAATGAGTTAAAATTTGTACGCAATGAGCGAATATTTAAAAAAACTATTGAAATGGGATAACTTAGGAGGTCTACATTTATGTGATTAAAACTTCCAAGTGTTTCACATAGTACGTTATTCATTTTTTATTTGTATGTTGATTAAAAAGTATAAAATGTTTGTTTTTGTTTATTTTAGTTAAATTGTAACGATATTTTATTTTTATTCAATTAATTCAATATCACATGAATTTTTAATTAAAAAGGAAGTGGAGTTTTTATTTTGTTTTGCGAACAGATGTCCATTTTTACCCCAGACAAAAAGCCATCCAGATTCTTTAGCCTTAAATTTAGCTAACCAAAGGTGGTGACGATTAAATGCTGTTAAATGATCATTAACAAATACATTGCTGATGTTGTTGTTGCTGCGGTCCACTGTGTTGTTTGACTCACTTCTTTCAGATGAGGAAGGTTGGTCGAAGATACCTTCTTTTACCATATGACCATGAATATTTGCCATGAACTCTCTTTTTTTATCTAGAGAACAGAATTCAACAATAATTTTACCATTACTCTTAATTTTATAAGCATTTCTAATATCTGAGTCTTGTATCGGGACATTTACAGAGGCGCCAATCGTTTTGATCACATCAAAAGCAGTTAGGTTGTTATTTCTTACATTTTTAATTTCCACATTCCTGTTTATTGGTTGTTGTTCCAATGCATTAACTTTACTCTCCATGTTCCCTATTCGTATGTCTTTTTCAATATTTTATTTTTTTAGGTCACTGACCTGTGTAGCTAGGTGTGCAATAGTTTCGGTAAGTTTAACAAATGCATTAGTCATCTCTTCGCTTAATAACGTATGCGGAATGAAATTGCAACAAAATATAATATGTTGTAGTTTTTTCTAAAACTAACGTAAATTTTATTTCACTTAAAAAAAAAAACAATACATAATATTAATTTAATGTAAAAAAAAATTTGGTCCCATCCGATCCGCTTTGCGGCAGTTTTGGGGAACTTTTCCCATAGCTGTTGTAAATATGGATGTTGGCATTTTGAGGAGTTCCTTTTTAATTTTTTTGATCAGATTTTTTGTATTTCTCGGTCTAAAGCCACCAGCATAAACTCTTCGCTTTAAATTAGCCCAAAAATCTTCGATTGGACGTAATTGAGGGACATTTGGTGGGGTTTCCTCTTTATGAACATATGGTATATAAAGTGTGTCCATAGCTTCTACAGATTTCCGAGCGTAATAGCTAGATGCTAAGTCTGGCCAGAAGATCACATTTAGGCCTCGATGCATCTTTTCTATAAAATCTTTCACTTTTGGCAAACAGTGCTCAATATATCGTTCAGAATTGACGGCCAAACCAGATTCAAAAAACACTGGTTCCGACATCCCGTGCGGACTTATTGCAAGCCAGAGTAATACTTTCTTGGGGAATTTTGTGTGCTCCAAATATTTTATTTTATTATCAGTATGTTTCTTCCCTACGAAAAAGTGCCTTCCCTGCCATTCATTGCCACCTAGTGTAAAATATGACTCATCATCCATGATGCAAATTATGTTGTTCTTTGCGTAAAATACATTTTTGACTAAACTTCTTAATCGTTTTCGTTGGGTAACCTCCTGCTCTTCGGAAACAGTCGGCTTTTTCTTCCTGGACCTTTTTTGTATTCCCATATCATTGAGGTACTTTTTTACTGTTTTTCCATCACAATGAAACTTTCTTCCAAGCTCCCTATACGATTTAGCGATCTTACGTTCAGTAACTTTTCTGAGCTGAGACCTCTTCGATGAGTCGACCAAACTGCACTTTCTTCCAAAGCCACGCTTTCTCTTTGTGGTTTTTCTAGTTTTGTACCTAGCCAGTATTCTATATACCACACACCGATTTTCTCCTTGCTCTACAAAATGAGAAACAATTTCCGAAGTTTTCCAATTAGTATGATTATTGAAAAAATTACAAATTGTTTCTCGACGTTGTTCTTCTTTTGTCGACATTTTAAAATAATTAAATGTCAAATTATTGATAAAATTGTAAAAGCAACATGAAAAAACATGTGGTTATTCAAATATAACGGTAAAAATTAATACCTTTAATACTTTTTCCAGCGTTGCAAATTGTTTGATATGGTTACGCTACAGTTAAGCTGGTTAATGCTGGTATTTATATCACTTAGGCTGTTTGCTACAGTTGTTTTAAAAGACAAGTCGGATTGAAAAGATGCAAAATCAGTTGGTACACTAAATTTTTTATTAGTTTCTTCATCTTGATTATCATCTTTGCTTGCTTTTTTGATTGATGTTGGCTATCGATATCTGGGTTTTGTGGTTGTTGTTTTGGCTGATCTACAAATACAAATTCCTGGTAGATATCTTTAGTCGATTTGTTTTGCCTACATTTGTGGCATGACCATGATGCTTTCTTTTCTTCAGTCATCACTAAGTATGTAGACTCAGAAAGTGCACGGAGAGAAGTGGTAATTACTCTTACACTTGAAACATTTAATATAATCTCCTGTTAAAGGCAGGGGCGAAAGATAATTTTTTCCCGGCATTTTAAGAGACTTCTTTTTTTTTATATATATGTATATATTTTTTTGAGCTTTGATTTTGTATTTTAATCTTGGAGAAAAAATTTTCAAAAAGTGAAGAACAGTTTGATTTTATATATTGTTTGTTAATAAAAAGACAAAAAAATTAAATAAAACACTCAAATTTATTGATTTTGTTTATTTTTTTTTAGGATATTCACTTTATACACCACTAAACCAAACTTTAAATTAATTTTTTACAAAATGAAGTTTATATATTTTTTTTTCGTGAAACAACTGAAAGCCATATTTTTGTTATACCATTATTGCTTAAAATTGTCCAAGTTTAGCGCCCTCTCATGGCGCCAAAAAAAGTCAAACCAAAATTTTTTTGTTCTTTAAAAATTTTAATTAAAGTGACTTATATTTCCATGGCCTTGACAACAAGTTTTCATTAATGTAAATCGATGTCATATGGGACGAACGATACATTCGTACCCGTTTTTGGATTAAAATATTGTAACGATTTTACCCTTTATAAAATCGTTAATTTATTTACCTTTTAAATAAATCGAGTTCTTTCTATATTGCAAATAATAAACACTGTTTAAAATTGTTTATAGCTCTATTTATTTATAACCGTCACTAAAAATTACAGAAATACACTTTAACTTTTAACTTTTACTTATCAACTGAACTACTGCGTCACCGAGTACCAGTATTTATATGAGTAGTCATGTATTCTTGTTATTTCTAGTTTATTACGACACTAGATTTTTCCAGCTGTCAAAATTCGTGTGAAGAAATTTCTGGTTGTCGAAATTTCTTGTAACACTGCCGCCCACTTAAGTCTGTTCGTCCCGAACAGACATAGCTATTCCTTTTCCATAGTTGGCTAGTCGTTCTAGATGAACAACCTTTATTTTGGACCTTGGGCTCTGATCTTTCTGTATTATTTATACCACATCATTCAACCTTTTAATTACTCTATAGGGGCCGTCCCAATGCGTTTGTAATTTGGGAGATAGTCCTTTTTTTCGTTGCGGGTTAATGAGCAGGTACATAATATGGTTATGGTTTGAAGATCCAAGTTTGACTAAGCGTGAAATTGCTAATGCCATAGGCATCTAGACGAACGAGAACTCCATATTTTACATGAAGAATTACGTATGAAAAAACTGTTTGGAAAGTTAGTGCCGCACACATTAACAATTCAACAAAAACTGGATCGAAAACAAATTTCTCAGCGTATATTGGAGTGTTTTAAGCCGAATAAAACCGACTTCTTGCGTCGTTTTATAACTATGGATGAGACTTGGATCTACCACCATGATCCTAAATTGAAACAAGAACGTTTACAGTGGACTGAAGATGGTTGTTCAGCTCCTAAGCAGGTGAAGTCACAACGATCAGCAAAGAAGGTTATGGCATCACTTTTTTGGGATGCAAAAGGAATTTTGTTGATTGATTATCTTCAGAAAGGTAAAGCAATCAACTCTGAATATTATTGCAGCCTTTTGGATCAGCTGGATGAAAAAATTCGTGAGAAAAGACCTGGTTTAAAGGAAAATAATCATTTTTCATAAAGACAATGCACCTGCTCACAAAAGTGTTTTGACAATGGCTAAATTCAAAGAATTAAAGTACGAATTGCTTGAACATCCACCGTATTCACCAGATTTGGCTCCCAGTGACTACTATCTCTTTAGAAATCTCAAACAATTCCTTCGTGAAAAGCATTTTTCGTCGAATGAAGAGGCCATAGCAGCAGTAGACGGTTATTTTGCAGAGCTTCCGGAAAACCATTATAAGGATGGGATAAAATTATTGGAAGATCATTGGAACAAGTGTATTGAGCTTCTAGGAGATTATATTGAATAAAAAAATATATTTCGTAACGAAAACAGTATTCTTTCATTTCGAGCGCAGGAACTTTTCAACCAACCTCTTTATATATACCAAAACCATATGTGGGGGTACAATAACAAAAAACAACGAGACTAAAAAAATTAAAAATGAATTCCGTACAACAATTTAAATTACTTAGTCTTTACAAAAAAATTTAAAAAAAAAACAAAATAATCAGTATTTTTCATAAAAATTAAAAATTCATATATTGCGAAAACAAAAATAAATTATTAAATTAATAATTTTATTTAAATTTTTCAATAAAAAATTAATATAAAAAACAAAAACACAACAGTTTAAATAAATTAGTTTTTACATAAAGAAGTTGCATAAAAGTTTTGAAATACGAGGGCGGATCAACAAGTCCGTGACTTTTCAAACTTACCTCGTAGTTTGCGTTTAACAGCTGTTCAAAACATACAACCTCGTGGTTTTTTAAAAATGGAAAAAAGTTAATTTCGGGTGCTCATTAAACATTATTTTTTGCGAAAAAAAACCGCCAATCAAACCAAGTAAAAGCTTGATAAATACTATGGGGACTCTACACCATCGATTTCAATGGTTACAAAGTAGTTTACTGACTTTCGTTGAGGCCTTACAATCACGGAAGATGCCGAACGTTCTGGACTCCCAGTTGAGGTCTCTGCACCCAAAACAATTGAAAAAATTCACGATATGGTGTTGGCCGATCGGAGACTGAATTTGCGATAGATTATGGAAGACATAGGCATCTCACATGGCTCAGTAGTTTCAACGATCACTTGGGTGTGAGAAAGCTTTCCGCAAGATGGCTGCCGCATTTGCTCACAATCGACTACCAACGGAATCGTGTGACAGCTTAGTTTCCATGGCAAAAATCCCTGAAGTAGAGTACGAATTGCCCCCTCATTCGCCTTATTCTCCGGATTTAGCCCCCAGTGACTATTTTCTATTTCCAAACCTAAATAAATGGCTCGGTGGAAAGAGATTTAGCTCCAACGATGAAATTATTGATCAAACAAATGACCATTTTATAGACCTCGAAAAATCCTGCAAAGTAAAATTTGACAGTAATCTATAAACAGGTGGTACTTGATGGGAGCAGTGTTGGATTTCATATAACTACGAGGGAAGTTCGAAAAGTCACGGACTCATTAATCCACCCTCGTATATTCTAAATTAGTGTAAAATAAAATTTTAAAAATTAAAAAGAAATAAAATTGTCATAATTGAGTGAGATTAAAAGATACATAATTTTTTTAACTAAATAATTTAGGTTTCCATCCTGAAAATAAACTTCTTATCGGTCAAGCGAATTTTTGATGAAGCATTACGATTTTTATTTCTTTCGTTACATAATCTTTATAAAAAATCTCAAAATCCATTTTTAACACGTAAATTTTGTACATTATCCATCGCAGGTCCTTGAACATTCTCAGCATCATTGTATAAATTATAGCTTAACTAATTTAACTTTTTAAAAAAATCTGTAAAGAAAAAAGTGTAAAATAAAAAAAATTAAAAGTGCTACATCCACAAAAAGTTGACATGCTATATCTAAAAATCCGATTGACCGATCTATTTGATTTCAGAATCGTCAATAATTATAACTATTTAAAATTCTTAAACATTCCGAAATTTTAACTATTTGCGCTGCAAAACCCATTAACAGATGTCCGCAATGGGACATATGTTCAAAACAAAATTTTATATTAAATAAATAATTTAAATTCAATTGGTTTAAATTAAAAAATTAGTATTCAAAAACAAAAACTCAACAAAAACTAAAAGTCAATTCCATACATAAAAATACATATGTCGTTTATTAAAAAAAATAAAAATACACATCGATGGCTTAATATATGTAGAAAAGGCGTATCTCGATTTTTCAATACTTAACAGGACAAGGAAAAAACTAAATAAAATTAAAAAACATGATACAAAACCCGTTTTAATGCAATTAAGTAGTTGCAAAACGTTAATCACTTAGTTTTCTTTTTGGGATTTGTAACCCAGTTGCGTGGGGGGGGGGGGGTTATATCCCGTTATCCCCCCTGAATCCGCGCCTGATTTTTGTAAAACAACTTTCTTCTTTCTTCAACTGGTAATGCTAAAAATTGTCTGCAATTCGCCGTTGTATGGTTATTAGACTAGCCTAAACAAATACAAAACGTCTTATCTGGTAATCACATTAGACTAGCCTAAACCATATGTATATATGAAACACTAGTAACTACAACCAATTTTAAAGCAAGATAACAGTGTGTAGCCTAAGTAAATATAATTAGGAAAATTTACTATTTTTAACATATGAAATTACAGTACACCTAAATTAAACTATGTTTAAACAACAGCAAATGTAGTTGTAATCAGATTTGTAAGTGTAAATTACCAACAACAATTTTACACTATTGTAAAATAATACACTTTACAACAGATACAACGATACAATACCCGTTGCGAATTGAACAAATATATTTTTAAACAACGAATATTTGAGATCATTTTTTTGGCAGATTTCCCAATTAGATTTGAAAAAAAGGTTTAAAAACAGGGAAATTTACTAAAATTTTTGCAGAAATCAAGGAAATTTTCTCAATTTTCCCCTGTTTTCTCTCAGTTTCCGAACCTTTGTATTCTGTATAAAATATTTTGTTTGATGTTCAAACTACAATCAAATATTTGAGAAATTTTGTTTGTTGAAACAGTTGGCAAATAGTGTGAAATTAATTAAATTAAATCATGTTTGCCATGCGTTCAGACTAAAACAAATATTTGCATTAAATAATTATTTAATGAAAGTGTTCAAAAATAAAAATATATTTAACAAATAGTAAAAATGAGCGCAGAAGATAATTTATTTGTTTTGTGCTGTGGAGCAGCATCTCTTATGGTGTTAGAGGAGGAGAACGTCAAAGAAAAAAAAACTGCAAGACAATGGGTACGGAATTGGATTCGTAAACGGAATCAGGAAGGATGTTGCGCTATATTATTAAAAGAAATGCAGTCAGAAACACCTGAGCTCTACAAAAACTTTCTTCGCATTAATGCTGCTGATTTCGAATTTTTGGTTAGTACAACTTTTGATTCGGGGCAATTTCTTTGTCAACAGTTTCCAGTCTAGTCCAAACGAAAGATTTGTTACATTCATCGAATTCCTGTTGCTATAATTTTAAAATAATAAATAGTTTGTTACCTACTTAAATATTATATTGATCTCATGGATTTTTATACCTTATTTTACATATTTTTATTATATACTTTTAATGTATAACTGAATTTTCTGTACAGTTTATGTGTTATGTTTATTAAAAATAAAAGTATTAAAAAAAATTTATAGTTGGTGTTTTTTTATACTAAAAAAATGGTACAATTGAGTTCAAAAAAGTACAATTTGGTAATGACTTTTGTACGAAATTGAAATTCTCATTTCGCATCCCTGATATAGCCATATTAGGATAATGCGGCTACGCTTCTAATTTTTCCTACATGTAAAAAGTTGCAAACAAAACAAGCCATAAATGATTAAAATCTGTTTACAACTTTTGATTTTATTCACAACAGACGAAAGAATTTCATAAATCGCAATATTTGTATGGTGATAAAGGGCAAGTATGTTTTGAGAAAGGAACAAGACCCCTCCATATTTGTTTGGTTGAAATTCTTAAATTTGGCCCCTGCAGCGCGTATGATGCTCCTAGACGGGTCAAATGTATGACCTACCGCACTTTGTTTTTATCCCCATCATTTATTTCTAACATCACTACCCGCTATCTTCATTTGTTAAAGGTCTCCCCAAACAAAATTTTCCTTACAGACTAGAAATATATCAAAAAAAAGCCCCATAACTGCTCGGGAGTTGTCGTGAAAAGCTTTTCTTTACTGCATTCGTACTGTTAGGTTTCCCAAAAACTGTGTTAAAAGAAGATCTTCTGTTAAAATATATCCACGCTGTAAAATATATCGCACTTGTTCAACAGTTATTTATTAACTCAACATTTAAATTTTTTCACTTTTTGGAAAAAAAATGTCGTACTTTTCATATCTAACCGCTGTAAAAATATCAAGCTATTTCGTCTACTTTGTGGTAATGAAACGGTTAGTAACATTTTTAAAAAAGTAGAATTTTCTAAAAAATTTATTTGAATCGATTAACTAATTTATATTGAATTGATAAATTATTCGAGTTATTCGTTATTCTGAATTTGCTATTTAAAGTATTTGATTATATAATGGCGGAAAAAACAACGATTAAGCGAGTAGATACTCTATTATATACACAAGTATATATTTAAATAATTATATTGCTTAATTTACAGAACTCACTTGTTTATAATATTTATTTTTAAGTCGAGCGATTGTACTTTTTAAATCAGATTCAAATTGTATTATTTTACTGTTTTTTACTTATATTTTAATTGTAATAGCCGATATCGCAAGAAATTTAATGGTTTAAAAGTCTTAAAGGCTGACAACATTATATGACACAGCTGTTATTTTTCGTTGTTTGCTCTTACAATTTTTTTGTAATATCAAATTAATGTTTGCTCAAAAATTACTAAAATATTTGATCTTTTGTGTTCACACTATGTTCACATTGGACAAATATAATTTTATTTGCTCAAAATCAGCTGTTATTTTATTTGACACTCAAAAATATTTTGTGTTCAGACTACGTTAATGATATATTTGATGTTTGCTTTCAAATATTTCACCAATCTGAACGTACCTTTATTCTTCCTCTATGGTTATAGGTAATTTTAGTATCAGAATATATTGAGAAAAAATATTATTTTTTTTATAGACTTTACTCTTTAATTAAATTTGTTTAAACTTTTAAGTGGATTTTTAAATTTAAAGTTATGAACTTCCTGTAGGCCATTCAAGAGGAACGTTCCCAGCGTTAACAGTCACTTGTTCCCCTTTTCATTCCATTTCGTTCTCCTTGTCCAATATTTCAATTCCACTTGTTCCCCATTCCATTATATTTCTTTACCATGTCTAATGTATCGATTTCACTCGTTCCCCTTGTCTAAAGTTTTCATTCCTTTCGTTCCCTTTCTATTCCATTTCTTTCCCCTTCCAGTGTGCCTATAATTCATAAACCAATACACATACAAAGGCCGTATATCAGGGATGCGAAAGTTGGTACAATTGTACCATTTTTGGTACGATTTGGGTCTTAAAAGTACAATGGTACTCCAATGGTTTATTTGGTACGATTTCCAAAGCAACTTTCAAAAGTTGTTAGATTTGTTACATTCATCGAATTCCTGTTGCTATAAAAAAAAATAACAAATAGTTTGTTACCTACTTAAATATGATATTGATCTCATGGATTTTTGTACCTTATTTTACATATTTTTATTATATACTTTTAATGTACAACTGAATTTTCTGTACAGTTTTTTATTTATAATAATTATATCCTAACACCCTTACCGAGCACTAGCAACAAAGGCCATCGGCTCGTTGTAGCGAAAACAGAACAGAGCCTCTGGTGGGAATCGAACCCACGACCATCCGCACTGATAAGCTAGCACGCTACCAACTAGCCTAACGGGGCGCTAAAGTTTTTTTTATTATGTTTATTAAAAATAAAAATATTCTAAAGTTGGTGTTTTTTTATACCAAAAAAATGGTACAATTGAGTTCAAAAAAGTACAATTTGGTAATGACTTTTGTACGAAATTGAAATTCTCATTTCGCATCCCTGCCGTATATACAGGGAAATCTAAGAAAATGTTTCCTAAACTCAGTTGTGATTTTTTGTTTTTTTTAAGCAGCCCGTAAAGTTCAAATTATTTTATAAAATACTAGCGGGCACAGCCCGCTACGTTGTTAGCGTAGAAAAACGTTGCCCGAACTAAAGCCCAGGGTTGCTCGGCTAACACCCGGGGGAACACTGAGTCCCCAGATAATTACACGCAGTCCCCAATTTTTACCATGTCCCTGGTAAAAATTCTAAGATGTACCTCAATAATGAGTTAGCCCATACTCCAGGTAACACATATTTCAAATTTCAGATTTTTTCCCTTTGAACCGCCATTTTTACCATGTACCTGGATAAAATTCTAAAATGTAGCTGATCAATGAGTTAGCCCATACTCCAGTTAACACATATTTCAAATTTCAGATTTCTAGTTAAATCGATGTGAGAAGGGGAGACTTCACCTTTTTGCCCCTCCCTGTAGACATTTCCAAAAATCAGACCTAAGTGAATGGTATGCCTGAGGAGGAACCTTTGTAATCCCCGTCTTAGCAAATGTCTACACCGAAGGGGGAAGCTACATACCAAATTTTAGCGTCCTATATCCCACGGTTTGGGCTGAGCGATGTTGAATAGAATAAATAAATATTTACACATTGATATATTTGCCAATCCATCGATCCATCAAACCATTAATCTATCAAACCATCAAGCCATCAAACAATGAAACTATCAAACCATCAAACAATTAAATTTTTATTTTTGCACATTTTTAGATATGAACATTTGCATATTTACACATTTGCACATTTACAGGGTGTCCGCCGGGAAGGTATACTACTTTGTTTTGCCGCCATTTTGATAAACATTAGTCTTAACAGTTCATATTTGGCATTCGTGAAGTAGACACGTGGCAAATTTATTATGGAAAAATATTCGATAAACCAACGTGTTTAATCGTTAAAACATTTTATCAGAATCAATCATGGATTACTGTGACGATGAGAAAGTTACGTGAAATTTTTGGGAGATACAACGTGCTAACAAAACGCACTATTTATCGTGTAGTGAATGATTTCGAAGAAAGAGTGTCTGTATGTGATAGGCCCAAGCATGGACCACAACGTACTGCAAGATGGGATTGAAAACATTTGTAACGATCTTCAATTTGCTTACTGGGATGAGTAATATATATAACAAAATCTATACCGTCGCTAACAAACGCCACTGGTATTTATGTTTTTTTTTTAAAGGCAGATTTATATGCCAAAAATTATACTTTCTGTTTAGCAAGGCAGATTTATATGCCTATAAACAAAAATGCCAATTTTAAAGGCAAGATAAGATTGTGTCCTTTATTGAAATTTCTTTTGTTTATAAATAAAAATAACGGTTTCCTTAAAACTACAAATTCATTAAAATAGTTGTTGTATACAAACTACAATTCCAATATATTTCCATTAATTTGGGTGGCACATATTTATAATATTATTTAAGGGATAACAGTAAAAATGAAAAAGAATAATGATAATAATTATAATTATAATGATAATAATAATAATGATAATAATAATAATGATAATATAGAATATATTACACCCTAACCCTTAAGAAAAAATTTAGAAGAGAATCTAAAAAAAAATTTTTTTTTGTATACACAATCTTAATATTTTTTTTAATTGTTGTTGTGATATTCTTTTATTGAATTTTTGAAATCTAAGACATAGTTTACTCCTTTTCTTTCAATTATTTTATACGGACCATGGTATGGTGGTTGGTTTTTCTTCCGATTAAAATTTCGGACCAGGACTAAATCACCTTTTTTTAGATTTAGAGGATTATTGCTTAAATTTTGATCTATTCTTTTAGGTTTTGAGTTCTCTAAATATTCTTTCGCTTTGTTTAAAGAAAATTCGAATCGTGCTTTTAGTTCCTGAGCATAATTGTCAGTGTTATAAATAGGTTTGGAATCAAATACATTGTCATTGGGAAAGCTTGGTAATCTTCCAAATAACAGTTCGAATGGCGTATAGGTAGTATCTATATGTGGTGTCGTGTTATAAGCAAAACAAAAGTATGGGATCCATTGGTCCCACTCATCGTTTCTGCAATAGTTTAACAGAAATTCGTTTAACACCCTATGGTTTCTCTGTATTGAGCCGAGTGTTTCATGGTGATAGGGCGTGCTAAAAACTTGTTAAATTTTTAGTAGATTACATATTTCAGACATTAAAGAGTTTAAAAACTATGTACCCTTATCCGATTTTAGTATTTTGAAGTGGCCGTATATTAAAATTAAATTATTAACCATAGCCTTTGCAACTGTTTTGACATCTTTTGATTCGATAGGGCATGCTATTATGTATTTGGTAAGGTCATCCTGCATAGTGAGTATGTATCTGAATTGGTTTGAATACCTAAGTGGGCCTACTGTGTCTATTGAAACGACCTCAAAACTATTTCTCGGTGTATCAGTTATAGTTAACTTTTCTTTTGTGTGTTTGGTTTGTTTGTTGATTTTACAGTCTTCGCACTTGGATACGTGTGCTTTGATCATTTAACCCATATTTTTCCATATATACCTCTGTTTCAGTTTCAGAGTGGTTTTTCTTATTCCTAAGTGGCCGCCTGTGGTTGAATCGTGATACTTAGCAATTAACTCGTTTTGCAAATTTTATTAGTTATACGAGTTGGGGTTCTATATATTAAAATTTTCAAATTCTCACCTTCTTTTCTATATATTTTGTTAAAAATCCTTTTAAATTCTTCAATATGTATTTTTTTAAAAATGGTATCATTGGCATTCAAAGCGAGTTCCTTTATATTTTGGGATAGCGTTATCGGTAGAAGTTTCTCCAAAGACAACTGTGTGTCTATTGGATTATCGCCGCACCTTATTACTATCTCTATATCGATAACTGTTACGTGGGATTCTTTAGATTTATTATATACTTCAAATTTTAGTTTAATCATATTTTTAATATCTGAAATCGACTAGCATTCCCATATGAAAAGTTCATGACGTTTTTCATTAGAAATGTTATTTTTATCTTTGCTAGCTTGTTGGTCTAATTTATTCTTCATACCACGGGTTATGGCCAACATGTTTTGCTTGCCGGGTTCTGTTTCCTTGGGGATCATAGATTTTAATGTTTCGGTATGTATAACTATCCTTGACAATGCGTCAGCATTTGTATTCATTTTGCCCTTTTTGTATGATATTTCGAAATCATAATCACATAGATCAAGTCTAATCCGGGTCAGTTTGGATGATGGATTTTTATGTGTAAATAATGACACTAATGGTCTGTGATCTGTGACTACATAAAATTTTCTACCGTAAAGGCATGGACGAAAAAAGTTAATTGCCCAGTGTATGGCTAGAAGTACTTTCTCAATGGCGGATTTATTTAAATCATGTTTTGATAATGTTTTGCTCGCATATGATATGGGTAGGTCTGAGCCAATCTCTCCCTGTGAGAGGATTGCCCCCAGCGCACAATTAGATGCGTCTGTTGTTAAAATAAATGGTTTCTCGAAGTCTGGATATTGGAGAATTGGTGGGTTTAATAGTTTTGATTTTAGATTTTCGAATGATTTCTGACAGTTTTCATCCCATACGAAAGGTTTATCCTTTTTCAATAACTGATTTAAATTTCTTGCTATTTGTGCGAAGTCCTTCACAAATCGTCTGTAATAATTGCAGAATGCAACGAATCTTCTTACTTCATCAGCATTCTTTGGTATTGGATAATTTTTTATTACACTGTTCTTGTTTGGATCGGTACGTATTCCTTTATCGGTTATGAGATGACCTAAATAAACTACCTCGGTTTTCAAAAAGCAACATTTGCTAGTGTTCAGTTTTAAGTTATATTGTTTCAAACGTTTGAAGACTTTTATAAGGTTGTCATGATGATGTTGTATACTACATCCAAATACGATTATATCGTCTACATATAGAAATGCTTCCGCGCTTAAACCGCTCAATGCTATTGTTAGCATGCGTTGGAAACTGTTTGACGATATTTTTAAACCAAAAGGTAACCGTGTGAATTGGAAGTGGCCATTTCTTGTAGAAAACGCTGTTAAGGGTCTAGAATCTTCGTCTAGATTAATTTGGTGGAAGGAGCTATTCATATCCAAAGTGGAAAAATATTTTGCCCTGCCCAATTTATCTAATACGTCTTCTATTCTTGTTAACCAGACGCCATTTGCGCTTATCATCTGTTGATTTTTTTGGTACTACTAACAGTGGTGAATTATATGGGCTTACCGATTGTTCAATGATCCAATCTTCTAACATTTTGTCGACTTGATCATTTATTTCTCTCATCTGTGTCTCTGGTAATCTATATGGTTTAATGTATACTGGTGTTGTATCAGTTGTATGTATATGTTGTGTATAAAAATTATTTACAGTCAGTTTGTCACCTTCAACATGGAAAATATCATTATATTCAGAGATTATATTCAATAATGATTGTTTCGCCATAGGTTCTATTGATTCAATATTTAGTTCTTCTGAAACCTTTTTTATTCGATTCTTGTCTATCGTGGTATTCTTTTCTCTATAGCTATATATTTGGTAATCATTTAAATCCCTCTTCTCCAATCCTATATTGTTTATGTGAACATCGTTGTTAGTGGTATTTAGAACCTTAATATGTTGTGTGCCCACTGATGGTATAATGCTATTTGTAACAAAAATGCCTGGAGTTATTTCTTTATTCAAAATTATACTTTCCTTTTCTGTATTTATGTTTATGGGTATAATTGACTCTGAACGTGCTGGAATGCATATGTTAGCATTGTAAACGCATTTGGTTGTGATTGGTAATACAAAGTCTTTATCTGATATATTGAAAGTTATCGTGTATGTTTCAAAGTCCAATCTGCATTTGAATTTTTCGAAAATGTCTCGACCAATGATTCCATCAGTGGGTATTGGTAAATCATTAGGGACTATATGAAACTTGTGTTTTATATGTAGATCTTCAAAGTGTAGGTTTAAACATGCCGTGCCAATGCTTTCGATTGTATCTAAAGTGATACCGCTTAGTGTTGAAATGTTTGTTCTGTTGACCGTATCAATTTCTCTTTGTTTACAGATGGAAATATCTGCTCCTGTATCTATCAAAAAACTTAGATTTTCTGTTATAACTCTACAAGTTATTGTAATTGGGGTATTCTTACTTGTGGGAAATGTGTATAATTTAGGCTTTGGACAACAATTTTTGTTATCCTGCCCCATCAGTTTCCCTGGTTATCTCTTCTTGTATTTTTATTCGTGTTTAAACCGACATTACATCTGTTGCGGTTGAAATTGTTCCTGCTTTCCCTGTATTCGTCATTTCGGTGACTATTCTTATTATTGTAGGCACTATTTGTAACTATTTTTATTTCCGTTGTGGAATCTATTATTGTAATTCATATTATTGCGTGGGTTGTTGCCTTGACTACTATAATAATTTCGATAATAGTTGCCATTGTGATTGTTGTATGGGTAGTTGTATCTACTATTATTGTAATTTTGGTGTTATGGTTGTTGTCGCGACTATTATTGTATTTTCGGTATTTGTTGTTGGTGTGACGACTATTAGTAGGTTCCTAACGTTAGGATTTCCAACTCTAAAAACATTGTTGGTAACTTTGTTCCTTTCGGAAGTTATGCATTTTTCCACTGCTTCATTTAATGTTTTTGGGTTGCTTGCAATCAAAAGATCCTGGAATTCTTGATTTACTCCTTTCATAAAAACGTTGAGAGACATACTTTCGCTCATTTTGTATATGGCATCCTTTTCTCTTTGTGTAGGGTTTTTAAGGGATTGTATCTCAAATGTACTCAATTGGTCTGATAGCAACGATATTTTTTCCCTAAATGAGGATATGTTTGAATTGCCCTGTCGCAAAGTACCAAATTCTGTCAAAACTTGTTGCAAAGTATTAGGGGTTGGATACGCTGTAATTAACGAATTTATTAAATCAGAAAAAGTGACAGGTCTGTTAGCACGTCCTATAACGCTCCTAACATGTGCTGTTAATTTGAAATTAAACACATATTTAATGAAAACTTCTCTATCTTCTGTTCTTAAAAGATCGTGTAGTAATTCTGTTTGGATCAAAAAATCTTCCAGAGCCTCATACGATCCTTTAAAAACCTGTAAATTTTTGCCTACTACCGTTATGTCAAAATGTGCCATTTTGATATCCACAACAGTTTCTTCAAATCCGATTTGTTCCTTACTATCTTTTATCTTTAAGGTCTGTACCAGTAATATAGCGTTTTTATACAACTCCTGGAATTCAATAACTAATGATTTGTATTCCCCGTTAACTAAAGCTTCAGAATATTATTCTACTTCGTGTTTTATCAATGATAGTCTTTCTATCTTTTCTGTTTTATACCGGAAAGTGTAAACTCTGTTTTTTTGTTTTTTTACATTTATATCGAATTTTTGTAATTCATTGATATATTCCCTAATCTTTTCCATAAAAAAATAGAATTTAAATTTGTATATAAAATTCAAATATTACTGAAAAATTTATGTATATAAAACAATATGATCTGGTAATTCTGTAATTAAATTTTATGTATATATAACAATATGATCTGGTAATTCTGTAATTAGTATTACCATTTATGATCAGCTGTGCATTGGCAGTACTTAGCTAATTATGAACTTGGTAGCATTTTTTTCTCTATTCTGACATTTTTCTATTTTTAATATTATGTTTTATCTTTTATTTTGTGAAATGCCAGTAAACAAAAAATTTTTTTTTTAGATTAAATTATTTTTCTGTAAATTAAATTAAAATTTTACTTTTTTTTTTAAATAAATTCATTTTTTTTTATTAAATTAAATTATAAATTCATTTTTTTTTATTACAATGTTGCAGTACAACTTTTATTTTTTAAATTCTTTTTTGTTTTGTGGCTCATCCATCTGAGCCTCTAGAGCGCCAATACTTTGCCAGATCTCAGACGCTGTCTGCCAGGATGGTGGTGGATCTGAGTTTACACTGTTTCTTAGTGCGGCCAATTTACGACGCAATTTTACTAATTTTCCGCCTCTCCGATGCCGTGGCAGGTTTACTTTAGGAATCTTTGTAAGTTCCTCTTCCTTCTTCTTGGCCAGTCTCCGTTTGTACTCCTCTATCGTTTAGGCCTCGGTCCTTGTTCATTCCCTGAAGTATTTTTTGTAGCCCTTCTTTAATTTTGTCTGGCAGGATCGCCATGTAATGATCTTCAATTTGCTTACTGGGATGAGTAATATACATATATAACAAAATCTATACCGGCGCTAACAAACGCCACTGGTATTTATGTTTTTTTTTTTTTAAGGCAGATTTATATGCCAAAAATTATACTTTCTGTTTAGCAAGGCAAATTTATATGCCTATAAACAAAAATGCCAATTTTAAAGGCAAGATAAGAATGTGTCCTTTATTGAAATTTCTTTTGTTTATAAATAAAAATAACGGTATCCTTAAAACTACAAATTCATTAAAATAGTTGTTGTATACAAACTACAATTCCAATATATTTACATTAATTAGGGTGGCTCATATTTATAATATTATTTAAGGGATAACAGTAAAAATGAAAAAGAATAATGAGAATGATAATAATTATAATGATAATAATAATGATAATAATAATGATAATAATAATGATAATAATAATGATAATAATAATGATAATAATAATGATAATAATAATGATAATAATAATGATAATAATAATGATAATAATAATGATAATAATAATGATAATAATAATGATAATAATAATGATAATAATAATGATAATAATAATGATAATAATAATGATAATAATAATGATAATAATAATGATAATAATAATGATAATAATAATGATAATAATAATGATAATAATAATGATAATAATAATGATAATAATAATGATAATAATAATGATAATAATAATGATAATAATAATGATAATAATAATGATAATAATAATGATAATAATAATGATAATAAAAATGACAATAATAATGATAATAATAATGATAATAATAATGATAATAATAATGATAATAATAATGATAATAATAATTATAATAATAATGATAATAATAATGATAATAATAATGATAACAATAATGATAATAATAATGATAATAATAATGATAAGAATAATGATAATAATAATGATAATAATAATGATAATAATAATGATAATAATAATGATAATAATAATGATAATAATAATGATAATAATAATGATAATAATAATGATAATAATAATGATAATAATAATGATAATAATAATGATAATAATAATGATAATAATAATGATAATAATAATGATAATAATAATGATAATAATAATAATGATAATAATAATGATAATAATAATGATAATAATAATGATAATAATAATGATAATAATAATGATAATAATAATGATAATAATAATGATAATAATAATGATAATAATAATGATAATAATAATGATAATAATAATAATGATAATAATAATGATAATAATAATGATAATAATAATGATAATAATAATGATAATAATAATGATAATAATAATGATAATAATAATGATAATAATAATGATAATAATAATGATAATAAAAATGATAATAATAATGATAATAATAATGATAATAATAATGATAATAATAATGATAATAATAATGATAATAATAATGATAATAATAATGATAATAATAATGATAATAATAATGATAATAATAATGATAATAATAATGATAATAATAATGATAATAATAATGATAATAATAATGATAATAATAATGATAATAATAATGATAATAATAATGATAATAATAATGATAATAATAATGATAATAATAATGATAATAATAATGATAATAATAATGATAATAATAATGATAATAATAATGATAATAATAATGATAATAATAATGATAATAATAATGATAATAATAATGATAATAATAATGATAATAATAATGATAAGAATAATGATAATAATAATGATAATAATAATGATAATAATAATGATAATAATAATGATAATAATAATGATAATAATAATGATAATAATAATGATAATAATAATGATAATAATAATGATAATAATAATGATAATAATAATGATAATAATAATGATAATAATAATAATGATAATAATAATGATAATAATGATAATAATAATAATGATAATAATAATAATGATAATAATAATAATGATAATAATAATAATGATAATAATAATGATAATAATAATGATAATAATAATAATGATAATAATAATAATGATAATAATAATAATGATAATAATAATAATGATAATAATAATGATAATAATAATGATAATAATAATAATGATAATAATAATAATGATAATAATAATAATGATAATAATAATAATGATAATAATAATGATAATAATAATGATAATAATAATAATGATAATAATAATGATAATAATAATGAAAATAATAATGATAATAATAATGATAATAATAATGATAATAATAATGATAATAATAATGATAATAATAATGATAATAATAATGATAATAATAATGATAATAATAATGATAATAATAATGATAATAATAATAATGATAATAATAATGATAATAATAATGATAATAATAATGATAATAATAATGATAATAATAATGATAATAATAATGATAATAATAATAATGATAATAATAATAATGATAATAATAATAATGATAATAATAATGATAATAATAATGATAATAATAATAATGATAATAATAATAATGATAATAATAATAATGATAATAATAATAATGATAATAATAATGATAATAATAATAATGATAATAATAATGATAATAATAATGATAATAATAATGATAATAATAATGATAATAATAATGATAATAATAATGATAATAATAATGATAATAATAATGATAATAATAATGATAATAATAATGATAATAATAATAATAATGATAATAATAATGATAATAATAATGATAATAATAATGATAATAATAATGATAATAATAATGATAATAATAATGATAATAATAATGATAATAATAATGATAATAATAATGATAATAATAATGATAATAATAATGATAATAATAATGATAATAATAATAATGATAATAATAATGATAATAATAATGATAATAATAATGATAATAATAATGATAATAATAATGATAATAATAAT